>JBBGZY010000276.1:1200000-1885000 GCA_037952925.1 Lithobates clamitans | reverse complement strand
CCAAAAAAAAAAAAAATTGATTTTAAAAAAACCAAAAAAAAAAAAAAAATTGATTTTAAAAAACCCCAAAAAAAAAAAAAAATTGATTTTAAAAACCCCAAAAAAAAAAAAAAATTGATTTTAAAACACCAAAAAATCAAAAAAATAATTAATGTTAAAAAACCAAAAAAAGTAAAAAAATTGATTTTAAAAAACCAAAAAAAAGAAAAATAATTAATGTTAAAAAAACAAAAAAAGTAAAAAAATTGATTTTAAAAAACCAAAAAAAAGAAAAATAATTAATGTTAAAAAACCAAAAAAATTAAAAAAATTGATTTTAAAAAACCCAAAAAAAAACAAAAAAACTTGCTTTTAAAAAAAAACAAAACTTGATTTTCCAAAAAAAAGCCTGTTTTCGAAAATCCAAAAGCCAAAAATATTTTTTTGTGGATTAGGTAGAAATATTTAAATATAATTATATTTTGCTACATCATTAAGATACCATTATATTTTTGTCTATGAACATTTTATACTAAATGCAGAACTGAATGCATAACAACCATTAATAAAAACATCTCCTTTTATAGGATTTTAACAAATGTGTGGTTTGTTATTTCAAGGCTCAGTATCAGTTTGGTTATAATTGTCAAAAAGTTGTTTACAGTGGCAATGGAGCTTATTTAGACATTTTTAAAATTCAAATACAGTTGGCACTACAACTGCTCGACCATAACCTAGGGGACAGCCCAAAAGAAAGGCAAGCAATAAATATAATGCCAGATTTCAGCAATATTTTTTTTATTGTCAAAAAATTATATATCCTGGCCCATTGCAATGGCCCCCCTACCCATAAAATAATCAACATATTGCTGTCTAACCTGACGGGAACTTTGGGGGGCCAAGCCAGTACGGACAGTATCCAGGCCTGTAAGGTTGGCTTCTATTTGTCCGGCCTCAGGCCCAACTGTGCCTATATAATTGGCAGAATGCTTATTTAAAAAGTTGTGCAGAATGCAGCACGATAAAATTATAAAATTAAGTTTGTATTCCGCCAAATTAATGGCTGTTTGAAACAGGCGGAACCGGCTGGCCAGAATTCCAAACGCATTCTCAACCACTCTTCTAGCTCTGGCCAGCCGGTAATTAAAAACCCTCCTCTCCGGGGTGAGGGTTCTTTGGGGGAATGGCCTCATGAGGTGCTTGCTCAGAGCGAAGGCTTCATCGGCAATGAAGACAAAGGGGAGTCCTTCCACGTTATCCTCATCAGGTGGCAATCCCAGGCCACCACTCTGGAGACGCTGGCAGAACTCCGTCTGGGCAAATACTCCTCCATCCGACATCCGGCCATTCTTCCCCACGTCCACATATAAAAAATCATAGTGTGCCGACACCACCGCCATTAAAACAATACTGTGGAACCCCTTATAATTAAAATAATATGACCCCGAATGGGGTGGTGGCACAATGTGGACATGTTTCCCATCTATAGCCCCTCCACAATTGGGAAAGTCCCAACGGCTGGCAAAATGGGATGCCACAGTCTGCCATTCCTGTGGCGTTGAAGGAAACTGGGGAATCAAACAAGAAAACCAAAATCAATTAATTTGGAAGCTAACATTGCAAGAAAATTAGACAATTAAAAACATTATTCCCCAGCATCAGTATAACATTCAATAATTTAATTCTTCTGGAATAACTAATATGGAAAAAGGCACACTTATCAGATTGCTCACCCCCTCTGATAGAACATTGATTACATTTTAGGGGGTTGTGAAATCCCTAAAAAAAATTACTTTAACAACACGCAGGAATTTAGGGATAACAAAGGCTACAAGACTGCAGTTGTCGCACTCTGCAGGTGCAGTTGCTAACCAGCTTACAGTAAATGAGGTAATGTCAAAAGGCATTCATGTTGCAAAGAGTACACAATCACATGCAAGGGCAATTAATGAAAACACTTTGAGGCTTGCATATGATTTGATGATGGAAATCAGCAGAGCTTCTGCTCATTTACTAAAGCACTGGAACAAATGCACTTGTAGAGTGCACATGCATTTTGCAAAGTGCAACATAGATTTGCTTTAGACAAATCAACACCACAGAACATTCAAGCAAATTTTAACGAGGGTGGGGGTGGGGGGGTTGTGAAATCTAGCTAATTGCTAATTAGCAGCACACTATTTGGAGTGAGTTCAGGTGGGGGGGGGGGTTGTGAAATCTAGCTAATTGCTAATTAGCAGCACACTATTTGGAGTGAGTTCAGGTGGGGGGGGGGGGTTGTGAAATCTAGCTAATTGCTAATTAGCAGCACACTATTTGGAGTGAGTTCAGGTGGGGGGGGGGGGTTGTGAAATCTAGCTAATTGCTAATTATAAGCACACTAAATACACTCCAACAAAATACATTCAAAATGAGTAGACTAGGTGGATATGTTCCCATCACTTCATGCTGGGAAGGTTATTGAAGGAAACTATACATGCATGACAAAAAATAACAGGAAAAAATCCCAGCATGTGTGAGGATAAAAAGGGGACATTCACACTATATTGCAATGATGGGAAGTAGTGTTTGAAGCAAGAAATACATTACATTATCAAAGATTACATAAAAGAACATGTGATGCTAACAAAATAAAAATAGCTTACCTTAATATAGTCCTTCTGCAGGACCTGTATGATGGCAGAACAGGTCTCTGGGATAATGATCCCCAGAGCCTGGGGGGAGATGCCTGTCGAGAACTTAAGGTCCTGCAGGCTTCTCCCTGTGGCCAAATACCGCAAGGTAGCGACCAGCCTCTGCTCCGGAGTGATGGCTTGCCTCATGCAGGTATCCTGCCTGCTGATATAGGGGGTCAGCAAAGCCACCAAACGATCAAAAACGGGGTCCGTCATCCGGAGAAAGTTCCTGAAATCCTCAGGATTATTCTCACGGATCTCACGGAGCAAAGGCATGTGACAGAACTGGTCACGCTGAAGCAACCAATTCTTGGTCCATGAACTCCTCCTCGCCCTGTTCATGGACTGGTCTTGGGCTGAAGAATAAACTACAGCACCAAGCACATACAATGCACGAACTCTACGACGAGTACGTACAGGTAACATGGCTTCAAAACGGTCGGCTGGTCAGAACGCACTAAACAGAACGCACTGAAGAACAGCAAGGCCTGTGAAGAACGACCTGAAAATCAGGAACGAGCGGCCAATAAAACAAAGATTTCTCAATGCCAACTGACCAAACGCACTGAAAAGCAGATACAAACCTCACAAGCACAGACTGAACAACAGTTAAAACGAACTGAAAAATACAAGTCTCACAAGCGCGAATCGTCTCTCACCAAACTTCTACTAACACGAGATAAACACGAGATTAGCAGAAGGAGCCCAAAGGGTGTCGTACGGGCTATTGAACTTCCGTTTTATAGTCTCGTCGGACTTGGTGTACGTCACAGCGTACTAAGCTGGCGTACTTTTGTGTGGTCGTGTGTGGGCAAGTCCGTTCGTAAGAAAGTCTGCCCCAAGTCCGCCGAAGGTACGCCGGAAGTATGTCGGACAGGCTGTCCGACTTTTGTAGCTGCAAAGTCCGACCGTGTGTAGGCGGCATAACAGATTTTCTTCTAAGATTTCCCTGAATTTGTCTCCATCCATCTTCCCATCAACTCTGACCAGCTTCCCTGTCCCTGCTAAAGAAAAGCATCCCCACAACATGATGCTGCCACCACCATGTTTTACAGTGGGGATGGTGTGTTTAGAGTGATGTTAGTTGCAGTGTTAGTTTTCAGCCAAACATAGCGTTTTGTTTTAGGCCAAAAAGTTCAATTTTGGTCTCATCTGACCAGAGCACCTTCTTCCACATGTTTGCTGTGCCCTCACATGGCTTCTGGCAAACTGCAAATGGGACTTCATATAGCTTTCTTTCAACATTGGCTTTCTTCTTACCACTCTTCCATAAAGGCCAGATTTGTGGAATGCATGACTAATAGTTGTCCTGTGGACAGATTCTCCCACTTGTGCTGTGGATATCTGCAGCTCCTCCAGAGTCACCATGGGCCTCTTGGCTTCTCTGATTAAACACTCTCCTTGTCCGGCCTGTCAGTTTAGGTGGACGGCCATGTCTTGGTAGGTTTGCAGTTGTGCCATCCTTTGTCCATTTTCGGATGATGGATTGAACAGTGCTCCGTGAGATGTTCAAAGCTTGGGATATCTTTTTTATAACCTAACCCTGCTTTAAACTTCTCCACAACTTTATCCCTGACCTGTCTGGTGTGTTCCTTGGCCTTCATGATGCCGTTTGTTCATTAAGGTTCTCTAACAAACCACTGAGGGCTTCACAGAACAGCTGTAATTATACAGAGATTAAATTACACACAGGTGGACTTTTGAAGGCAATTGGTTCCACTAGATTTTAGTTAGGGGTATCAGAGTAAAGGGGCTGAATACAAATGCACGCCACACTTTTTTAGATATTCATTTGTAAACAAAATTGAAAACCATTTATCATTTTCCTGCCACTTTGTGTTGGTCTATCACATAAAATCCCAATAAAAAAAAAAATTTACCTTCTTGGTTGTAACATGACATAATGTGGAACATTTCAAAGCACTGTACATACACTGTACATACACTGTACATACACTGTGTGCACAATTATTAGGCAAGTTGTATTTTTGAGGATTATTTCATTATTGAACTACAGTGCTCTCGGTCAATCTAAAATGTTAATAAACTTCAAACCTGAATATTTAGGAAAATAAAAGTGAGGTTTTGGCTTTGGAGAATAGCTGTGTGCACAATTATTTGGCAACTATTAGGGTGCTATCACACCGAGGCGTCGGCAGGCAAAGCGCTATTTTTAGCGGCGCTATTTGGCCACTAGCGGGACGCTT
Source organism: Lithobates clamitans (assembly GCA_037952925.1). Lineage (NCBI taxonomy): Eukaryota > Metazoa > Chordata > Amphibia > Anura > Ranidae > Lithobates > Lithobates clamitans. Next base: position 1,880,139 of record JBBGZY010000276.1, on the reverse strand, counting down.
TTAAACCCCGCTAGCGGCCAAAAAAGGGTTAAAACCGCCCGCAAAGCGTCGCTTCCCCAGTGAGTTCAATGGGCAGGGGCGCTTTAGGAGCAGTGTATACACCTCCTAAAGCTCTGCAAAGATGCTGCTTGCAGGACTTTTTTTTACCGTCCTGCAAGCAAACCGCTCCAGTGTGCAAGCACTCGGGCTTTCACACTGGAGAGACAGAAGAGGCTCTTTACAGGTGCTATGCAGGCACTATTTTTAACGCTGTAGTGCCTGTAAAGCGCCTCAGTGTGAAAGCAGTCTTAGTGTGCAGAATTATTATGCAACTAAATGAAAATATTCCCATCTCACATCTGTAAGACCCCTTTTGCAGCGCTTATGAAGTGCTTCCTATTCATTTCAATCAACAGGGGCGTTTTTTAGGAGCTTTTTAAAGCGCTCCAAACATGCCCCAAAGATGCTGCATGCAGGACTCTCGCACCACCCCGCCAGCCCGAAAGCATCCATTGAAATAAATGGGAAGCAGTTTTCAGGTGCTTTTTTTGCTTGAAAAGCGCCTCAGTATGAAAGTGGTCTAAGGGTACTTTCACTCTGAGGCACTTCTAAACTGCCAGTAAAACAATGCTTTTGCTGTGCTTTTTGGGCTTTTTTCAAGAGATTTTTAGGGCTTCTCAGGCACTTTCCATTCATTTCAATGGAAAGGAGAGTTTTTGAGGCGCTTTTTTTTTAGCTCTCCAAACATGCTGCTTGCAGGAATTTTTTGACTGCCCCACCAGCGCACTGCCCCACCAGCGCACCGCCCCACCCCAGTGTGAAAGCATTTACTGATTTTAATGGACATAGGTTTTCATGAACTTTTCAGGTGCTTTTTTTAGCGCGAAAGCGCCTGAAAAGCACCTCAGTGTGAAAGGTAGGGGTGCAACGGATCGTTGCCGATCCGTGATCCGTACGGATCACCCTCCGCGGATTGGCACACCCGCGATCCGCGGAGCACTTTTCGGGCCTCAGCCATAGGAAAGGCCCCGGCTTCGGCCTAGCTCCGGAGCGGCGGCCATCTTGGTACACCCGGAAGTGGCCGCTGTCTTGACAGGAAGTGACATTTCGTCGCCGCCATCTTGCTACACCCCACATTCCTGCACAGTACAATAATGATAGAGTGAGAAGGGGGCAAGCGGACATCTTGTTACACCCACCGGAGTTTTAAATTTAAAAGCCATTTTCAACACAAAACTGAGCTTATATGCACAAATACTGTATTTATGCATATAAGCTCGGTTTTGTGTTGAAAATGGCTTTTAAATCTAAAACTCCGGTGGGTGTAACAAGATATGTGTGTTTTTTGTTTTTTTTTTGTTTTTTTTTTTATGCTGATCCGAGGATCGATCCGATCCGTGACTCTGATCCGAGGATCGATCCGATCCGTGAGATTTTTGATCCGTTGCACCCCTAGTGAAAGGGGTCTTAAAGTGAAAATAATAAATGACTCAAAATTTACAAATAAACATTTCTGACATTTCAGAACAAAATAAATAAATCAGTGACCAATCTAGCCACCCTTCTTTTCAATATTAGTCATAAGCCTTCCATTCATGGAGTCTGTCCGTTTCTTGATCTGTCAACTTTTTGCACAGCAGCAACCACAGCCACCCAGACACTGTTCAGAGAGGTGTACTATTTTCCTTCTGTTACGTACCTAAAGGGTGAGCCCGAATTGCAGAGGATGGCCTCTCCTACGCCTCCGACTCGAGAGCCCCTGATAGTGGTAACAGGGGTGCAGGAGTGCGGAGTGGTATGAGTGCCTGGCAGGATCAACAGCAGAAGGATCAGATGGCCGGCACAGCTGACGGGATGGATCAGTAGACAGGAACTGCAGACTGGACAACTCAGCAGACAGGACAGCAGACTGGATGGATCAGGCAGACAGGTGAGCAGCCTGGATGGCTCAGCAGACAGGCCCAGCAGACTGGATGATCAGCAGACAGGTGAACAGCCTGGATGGCTCAGCAGACAGGCCCAGCAGACTGGATGATCAGCAGACAGGTGAACAGCCTGGATGGCTCAGCAGACAGGCCCAGCAGACTGGATGATCAGCAGACAGGTGAACAGCCTGGATGGCTCAGCAGACAGGCTCAGCAGATTGGATGGGAGTCCTGGATCGTCAGACAGGCCGGGTCGGTAAGCAGGCTGGCAGCAGAGGTACAAAAGGAGCAGGCAGAGGGATCGTCAAACAAGCCAGGGATCAGGTACAGGCAGATAACAGGAATAGTCTCAAAGCAAGCCGGGTCAAAACAGAAGCAGATATCAGGTTTTCAGGGAACACATACACAGAGCTGCAGAGCAAACAGCAATGATGCAAGTGCCAGACAGGTTTAAATAACCCGCCAGACACTAACGAGTGCATGTGCGCATAGACGCCCGCAATCGTGCACCGATGGGTCTACTCTGCCTGTTACTGGCAGGATCTTCATGACATTACCCCCCCCCCCAAGGGGCAGCCTCCGGATGCCCATCCGAGCCAATTTTTGAGGATGGGACCTTTTGAAGGATTGAACCAGACTCTCAGCGTGGATGTTTTCTTCAGGTTCCCATGAATTCTCCTCGGGCCCATAGCCCTTCCATTTGATCAGGAATTGAGTTTGATTGTTTCTCCTCCTGCAATCCACTATTGCTTCTACCTCAAACTCCTCTTCCCCATCTACTAATACAGGATCAGGAGGGTCAGAGCTTCGGCCAGGAAAGGGATTAGCAACAGAGGGTTTTAATAGTGTTACGTGGAAAACAGGATGAATTTTAAGTGACTCAGGAAGTTCCAACTCGTAAGCCACTTCATTGATTTTCCTCTTCACAGGAAATGGGCCTATGAATTTAGGACCCAGCTTTTTCGAAGGGCATGCCATCTTCAGGTTCAGTGTAGACAACCAAACTAGATTACCGGGTGCCAGTAACAGTTCTCCACGTTTCTTTTTATCAAAAACTTCTTTATTGTGTTCCTGTGTCTTGGCCATAGTTTCTTGCAAGAGCTGATTGTTGAGAGAAAAAAAATTAATTGTTTCATGAACTGCTGGTAAAGGACATTCTGGGATGGAGCTGGGCAGGAATGATGGATGGAAGCCATAATTGGCAAAAATTGGGGTTTGTTTTGTAGCAGAGTGTGTAGAATTGTTGTAGGCGAATTCAGCCAGCGGAAGCAAAGAGATCCAGTCATCTTGAGTAAATGAAGAAAAGCAGCGGAGGTATTGTTCGAGGGTTTGGTTGGTCCTCTCTGTTTGCCCATTTGTCTGGGGGTGATAAGCGGAAGAGAAAGATAGCTCGATCTTCAAAGCTTTGCATAAGGACCTCCAGAATCGGGAAGTAAATTGTACCCCCTGATCTGAGACAATGTTGGCCGGTACTCCATGGAGTCTGATAATTTCTCTGATGAATACCTGTGCAGTCTCAGAAGCAGAGGGAGTGCCTTTCATAGGGATAAAGTGTGCCATTTTTGACAACCGGTCTACCACCACAAAGATGGTGGTATGGTCCTCTGCTGGGGGTAACTCTACAATAAAGTCTATGGATAACATCTTCCAGGGTCTATCCAGAACAGGCAGTGGTCTCAATAATCCCCAGGCCTTGGCTCTACTGCTCTTGTTCCTAATGCAAGTGACACAGGATTCCACAAACTTCTTGCAGTCTCTGCCTACCTGAGGTCACCAGAAGGTACGTTGTACCAAATCGGTGGTTTTAGTTATGCCAAAATGTCCAGCTAGTGCGTGATCGTGACAGAGTTCTAATATAGGGACTCGTACGCTTTCAGGTGCAAAAATCTTGTCCCTGTACCAGAACAACCCGTCTTTTGCTCGTAGTTCCGATTTAGCGGGGGGCGTCCACCCCAGAGTAGCCTGTTTGATCCGGGAGAGCAAATCTTCCTGCAGCAGAAGAAAATTCCCTGGAGAAAGGATGGTATCGGGGGAAGTCATTTCTTTGGATTTGTGAAACATTCTGGACAGGGCGTCAGGTTTTGTATTCTTAGAGCCTGGCCGGTAAGTAACATGAAAAGAGAACCTGGAGAAAAACAATGCCCATCTGGCTTTCCGTGGCTTCAACCTCTTTGCCGACCTCAAGTACTCTAAGTTTTTATGATCAGTGAAGATCAAGATTGGGTGAGTTGCTCCTTCAAGTAAGTACCACCATTCTTCAAGTGCCGATTTGATTGCCAGCAGTTCCCGATCCCCCAGATCGTAATTCCTTTCGGCAGCCGAAAGTTTGCGGGAGAAGAAGGCTACTGGGTGGAGCAGTGCCTTGGTTCCTTGGCGTTGGGAGAGTACTGCTCCAACAGCGATCTCAGAAGCATCTACCTCAAGTACAAATGGCAGGGCGGAATCAGGGTGTTTTAGAACGGAGGCAGATGTAAACAATTCTTTGAGAGATTCAAAGGCAACTTGAGCTTCTGGGGTCCAATGGAAGCGAACCCCCAGTTTGGTTAATTGGGTAATAGGGGCAATGATGGCAGAAAACCCCTTAATGAATTTCCGGTAGAAATTAGCGAATCCAACGAAACGTTGGATTCCTTTTTTGTCAACAGGAACTGGCCAGTCAAGTATTGCAGCGATCTTCTGCGGATCCATCTTGATACCTTCTATGGAGATGATTAATCCCAGGAATGGTATACTCTCTTGTACGAATTCACATTTTTCTGACTTCGCGTACAGGCCATGCTGTCGAAGTCATGTCAAAACACACCTGACGTGTCTGCGATGAGCATCTAGGGAGGAAGAAAAGATTAGAATATCGTCTAAGTAAACGATGACAAACAGATCTAAATAATCCCGGAAAACATCGTCAATAAAATACTGGAACGTGGCAGGAGCGTTACATGACCTGAAGGGTATTACTAGATACTCAAAGTGCCCAAAACGGGTGCGGAACGCCGTTTTCCACTCATCTCCTTCCCTGATGCGGACCAAGTTATAGGCTCCTCGAAGATCAAGTTTAGTAAAGATAGTAGCTGTTCCCAGTCTCTGGAATAACTCGGGGACCAAGGGAAGGGGGTACCTGTTCTTGACGGTAATTTTATTTAGCTCACGGTAGTCTATGCAAGGCAAAAGTGTATGATCCTTCTTCTCTACAAAAAAGATACCCGCACCTGCCGGGGAAGTGGATGGACGAATGAAACCCTTCTTTAAGTTTTCATCGATATAGTCCTTAAGGGCCGCCTGTTCTAACTCGGTTAACGGGAAGATTCTTCCGAAGGGAATTTCGGCCCCTGGAAGGAGCTCGATGAGGGCAATCATACGCCCGATGGGGAGGTAGAGTTTCTGCTCCTTTCTTGCTAAACACGTCAATGAAGTCATGGTAGGCTTTCGGGACAGTTTGGCATAGCTCAGCTTCAGTGTCCAGACATAGCAAAGGAAAGGGCCCATGGGGGTCCTTTGAGGCACAGAATTGCTGGCAATAAGGAGAGGTGACCTCCCCTGTGGCCCAGTTGACACCAGGATTGTGGGCTTGAAGCCAAGGCATTCCAAGAATTACAGGAAATAGAGGTGAGGAGATAATGTCCATACGAAGCAGTTCGTGGTGGGCACCGGCAATGGTGACTGGCAAAGGGGAAGTCTCTTGGATAACCGGCCCAGATTTAATAGTGGACCCATCAGCCAGGTGAATGGACAGTCTTTGGGTCCTAGGAAGCAGAGGAATCTGATGTCTTGTTGCAAAAGATGGGTCCATAAAGCAGCTGCAGGCTCCTGAATCAATAATGGCGGGCACTGACAGAGTCTTTCCTGGAAGCTGCAAAGAGATAGAGAGGGCAAGATGGGAAGAGGTCTGGATTCCAGTAAGCACATGTTCAGGAGATTTTCGGAAACACTTACGAAGTTTAGTAGGGCAATTCTTGACATAGTGACCGAGTTCCCCGCAGTAGAGACATAGATTATTTGCCCGGCGACGTTGGCGCTCTTCCATAGTAAGAGAAGGGCGAAGCACCCCCAACTGCATGGGTTCCGAAGTGTCTGTTGTAGAAGTGGACTGAGAGGTAGGGGCCGGATGCAGGTGACTGGGCACTCTAGGTAACATCCAGGTTGGTCGGGAAAATACAGTTGCTTTTTCCGACCTACGTTCCCTCAGCCGCCGGTCAATCTGTATGGCAAGATTGATTAATGCGTCTAGGGTCTGGGGTACACCAACTCGGGCTAGCTCGTCCTTCAAGAGGTCAGACAGTCCCATGCGAAACTGGTAACGGAGCGCAGCATCATTCCAGTCAGTGTCTGCGCATCACCGCCGAAATTCAGCCACATAATCTTCCGCCACCCGGCGCCCTTGCTGAAGGGCGTGCAGCGCGGCTTCGGCAGTTGCAGAAAGCTGAGGGTCTTCATACAGTTGAGCCATGGTATTAAAGAAGGTGGTAAGGTTGGTCAACACATCAGCTTTCTGTTCCAGGAGACGATGGGCCCAGGTTTGAGGTTCACCCGAAAGTAAAGAGACGACAAAGCCCACCTTGGTGGCTTCCAAGGAGAAGGTACGTGGCTGGAGGGCGAAGTACAGTTCACAGGAATTGCGAAACGCCCTGAATTTGCTACGCTCCCCAGCAAATTTTTCAGGTGTGGGGACACGTGGTTCGGGCGGAAGCATCACCACAGTAGGAGAGGATGCGGTGCCTGTAGAAGAGGTAGAGGCTGGAGGGGTTCCTTGAATTCCAGTGGGAGAAGACAGTACTTGGACCCGTTCCTCCAACCGGGTGTATCCTTCCTGAAGGCTTTTGACAGCCTGGGTCAGGCCTGCTAAGTGCAAACAAAGTTCCTGCATAGGAGAGGTTCCCTGCTCGGGCTCAGACATGGCTGTTTGCTACTGTTACGTACCTAAAGGGTGAGCCTGAATTGCAGAGGATGGCCTCTCCTACGCCTCCGACTCGAGAGCCCCTGATAGTGGTAACAGGGGTGCAGGAGTGCGGAGTGGTATGAGTGCCTGGCAGGATCAACAGCAGAAGGATCAGATGGCCGGCACAGCTGACGGGATGGATCAGTAGACAGGAACTGCAGACTGGACAACTCAGCAGACAGGACAGCAGACTGGATGAATCAGGCAGACAGGTGAGCAGCCTGGATGGCTCAGCAGACAGGCCCCGCAGACTGGATGATCAGCAGACAGGTGAACAGCCTGGATGGCTCAGCAGACAGGCCCCGCAGACTGGATGATCAGCAGACAGGTGAACAGCCTGGATGGCTCAGCAGACAGGCCCAGCAGACTGGATGATCAGCAGACAGGTGAACAGCCTGGATGGCTCAGCAGACAGGCCCAGCAGACTGGATGATCAGCAGACAGGTGAACAGCCTGGATGGCTCAGCAGACAGGCTCAGCAGATTGGATGGGAGTCCAGGATCATCAGACAGGCCGGGTCGGTAAGCAGGCTGGCAGCAGAGGTACAAAAGGAGCAGGCAGACGGATCGTCAAACAAGCCAGGGATCAGGTACAGGCAGATAACAGGAATAGTCTCAAAGCAAGCCGGGTCAAAACAGAAGCAGATATCAGGTTTTCAGGGAACACATACACAGAGCTGCAGAGCAAACCGCAATGATGCAAGTGCCAGACAGGTTTAAATAACCCGCCAGACACTAACGTGTGCATGTGCGCGTGCGCATAGACGCCCGCAATCGTGCACCGATGGGTCTACTCTGCCTGTTACTGGCAGGATCTTCATGACACCTTCACTGTAAATCTCCTATTTAAGAAGGACCCACAAGTTCTCAACATGGTTTGGGTCAGGTGAGGAAGGGGGCAATGTCATTATTCTCTCACCTTTTAAGGCCTTTACTGGCTAGCCACGCAGTGGAGTACTTTGATGCATGCGATAGAGCATTGTCCTGCATAAATATCATTGTCTTCTTGAAAGATGCAGACTTTTTTCTGTACCGCTGCTTGAAGAAAGTGTCTTTTAAAAACTGGCAGTAGGTTTGGAAGTGGATTTTGAGTCCATCTTCAACCCGAAAAGGTCCAGCTAGCTGATGTTTAATAATACCAGCCCATACCAGGACCCCACTTCACCTTGCTGGCATCTGAGACAAAGTGGAGCTCTGTGGCTGATCCAGCCACAAGCCCATCCATCTAAACGGTCAAGAGTCACTATCGTCTCATCACTCTGTAAAACCTTGTCTTCAGATATTTCTTGGCCCAGTCCTGGCACTTCAACTTATGTGTCTTGTTCTGTGGTTGTCGGGTTTTAGCCTTCTTTACCTTGGCCATGTCTCTGAGCAGTGAACACCTTGTACTGCTGGGCACTCCAGGTAGGTTGCAGTTCTGGAATATGACAGCACTGGAGGATAATAGGTTCCTGGTAGCTTCACATTTGATTCTTCTCAAATATTTGGCAGTTAATTTGCGTCTTTTTTTTTTTCAACACGTTTCTTGCGACCCTGTTGACCATTTCCAACAAATCGTTTGATGGTTCTGTGCTCACGTCCCAATATCAAGAGTGCTGCATCCCTCTGAAAGACTTTTTTCAATTTTTTACTTCAGAGTCAGTTAATTTTTTTTTGTTGGCCCATTTTGTCTGAGGAAAATAAGCTGCCTAATAATTATGCACTCCTTGATATAGAGTGTTGATCTTTTTAGGCCACACTCTCCCTCATTACAAAAATACACATAACCTGATATGCTTAAATCCAATAAGCATTCAAGTTTATACAGCTTGGAGTTGGACAATATGCATAAAAATGCACACTTGCCCAATAATTGTGCATACAGTGTAGATAGCAGAAACGCGACCCGCTCTCTCAACTCCATGGCTAACCCAAGCATCCGCTCTTATGCGCAAACCTAAGCAAACATCTCCACTGAACTCTCCCAGCAGTCACATTACACCCATACATTCAAATGTCATCTAAGCTCTTCTATTACCTACAATCTCACCACACTGCAAACAATCTGGAAATACAATAAATAGAGGAAACATGACTGCAACAAAGGATCCCAGAATACTTGATTACCCTACAAACTCAGACAAGTGTATATTTGATGACTTACAGATATCTTGAAGATCTTATTGTTATGTAATTTGGTACATGGCCAGTTTTAAGCCTTCCACACACATCTGTGAAATTCATAAGCTGCAGTAACAGATGTGTAGCATTTTGACATTCACCATTCAAAGACAATGGAGCCGATTAATAAAAATTGAGCTTAACCACTTAGCAGCTGTCTGACGTACATTTACTGCAGCAGGGGAGGCTGCTCTTTGCCAGATCACAAACCTATTAAATGATCTGACACTTTCGGGTCTGCAGCGCACGTACGTACCGCCGGCAACCCACTCCCACTGTGATTGGACACAGCAAGAGCCAATCAGTGGGTCTGGCAGACCTGATGTCCACCGGGACCCACCGATCATTTGGGACACAGGCAGACTGCCATTCTGCTTATGTAAACAAGGCAGATTGTTGTTTTGTCAGCGGGGAAGGCTTTGATCCTGTGTTTCTGCATAGCAGGAACATAGATCAATGCCTTCCTCTAGTCAAAGCACCTCCCCCACAGTGAGAAAGCACAAACTAGGCACACAGTTGACCCTTTGAACGCTCCTGATGTTAACCCCTTCCCAGCCAGTGTCATTAGTACAGTGAAAGTGCATATTTTTTTTTTTAGTACTGATCACTGTATTAGTGTCACTGGTCTCCAAAAGTGTCAGGTGTCCGATTTGTCTGCCGCAATATCGCAGTCCTGCTATAAGTTGCTGATCACCGCCATTACTAGTAAAAAATAAATAAATAGATAAAAATATCCCATAGTTTGTAGACGTTATACCTTTTGTGCAAACCAATCAATATACGCTTAATGGGATTTTTTTTTTACCAAAAATATGTAGCAGAATACATATTGGCCTAAATTTATGAAGAAATTAGATTTTTTTACATTTTTATTGGGTATGTTTTATAGCAGAAAGTAAAAACAATTGTTTTTTTTAAAAATGGTCGGTCCTTTTTATGTTTATAGCGCAAAAAATAAAAACCGCAGTGGTGATCAAATATCACCAAAAGCTCTATGTGTGGGAAAAAAGGACAAAAATTCTACTTGGGTACAATGCAGCACGATTGCACAATCATCAGTTATAGTAACACAGTGCCGTATTGCAAAAAATGGCCTGGTCATGAAGGGGGTAAAACCTTCTGGAGGTCAAGTGGTCAAAGCTGAATTCCAGGAACTTTGGCATACTATGAGTTAGGTCCAACTAGGTGCATGCCACCTCTGGAACTTATCTCTTTAATTTACATCTGACAGTTTTATGGAGCTCCACAAGGATAGCTATCACTTAACTCATAGCATGCCTGCACATTTATCAAAGTAAAAAATATAACAATGTGGCTCTAAGAAAAAATGGTGTCCGTTATCAGGCAAAAATCAACCAGAATGTTCGTCTGGAGATTGACTTGCACAATAAAGTGTTACTAGAACAGGACTCAACTGAATGAGCCTAAGAACCAGCTATAAAGTCAAGCGTGTGTAAACAGTAACTCAAACGTTGGTGCTTTGCGCATGTGACTAGTGCTCTTCCCTATTTAAATCATATATATGAGTGTGATAACTTTCTAGAATCATGAACTAGTAAGACATGAGTACTCCCCAAAGGAAGTACACACAAAAAATATCAATAAACATGAATGTGCACACATCTAAAAACGTAAAACAAGTGTAACAGCAAAAGATGATACACTTATATATAACCACTAATAATGATAAAATTAAATAAATGTAGAATCAAAACAGGTGAATATTAAATGTGCTCAACACATCAAAGTTAGTTAGTCAGTGTTCACCAAAATATTATATAGTGCATAAATCAAGTGTTGAAAGGAAAATTTTCAGTCAGTCAGAGGCACTTTCCTGTTGCTGAGTCATTTCCATCATGGATGTCTTTGACTACCGTACTAACCGTTCAGTTAACACTGACGGCCCTTTTACTATGCTAAAGACGGACACTGAAATAGGTGGCCTATTTTTAAGATTAAAGAATCTTATGGTTTCCGAACTCCATCTTGATTGGGACATAGCTTTCTTAGAACAGTATTCCAAGGAACGAATGGTCCCTAGAGGATTGAGGTGGAATGTATACCCCCAACAGGGTGACCCCGAACTAGAATCATGGTTCAGGTACTTTAACGAGGCAGGGATCTCACTGTTGGGTTTCTTGATCGATAAAAAACGATCAAGAATGGTGGCCATAGATAAAGAAATCAAGAAAATTAAGGAAAAACTCGCCCTACATAAATCCACTACAGAATATATTTCACATTCCACGGCTTTGAAGAATCATTTAGAAAAGGGGGAGGAGGAGGGAGGAGAGCAGAAAATAAAAAAACAAAAATAAAATACACTAGAGACGTGAATGACTATAGAAATAGCTGTGTTTTTAGTTGGCAGTCTAAGGACGATGTGCCTGGTGGCGATGTTCCACCGCAAACAGATACATCTGGCCAACAGGAATGTCAGCCCCAATACCAACAGCATATTTTGTCCACACAAGAAAGGGGTGGTGCAGCCCATCACGGGTACGGCACCAACCGTCCTACAATTCTTCCCTACACCCCTGTATCTAACCGTAAAGGACCCCCCCCCAAACACGAGAGGGAGAGGAAAGAATACGAGAGGTAAAGAGAGGGGACATAGAGATCCATCATGGAATCACGACCAGTATGGTACTGAAAGGTCACCATGGAGGAGGGGACAACATCAAGAACGACAATATGAACAACATGAACATCATCATTCACAAAGAACACCGATACGTACCTACAATAGATATTCGCCACTTAGAGAGGAGAGATTAAGGGATAATTACCATTCACAATATCTTTACAGACAGGGGGATCCTACCCATCACGATAGATCACCCTTTAACTACAATCAATCACAACCGGGACTCTCCTCTTCGTGTTTTCCCAGGGAACCCGAAAGATACAAGCGAAGTATAGAACCAAACGTGGTACTAGAGGGGGGCGGTGCGCCCGAAAAAAGACAGCGAACCTAAAAGATAGTGGTATATTTAATCTGAGTAAGGCCAATCTTTCTGAAGCTGAACTCCTTGTCCTGGATAAGGGCTTGAAGTTCGCTCCTCCAAGAAAGTTAAATAAATTTACCACTTTTATAGACATACAGAAATATGTACAGAAGCTTAATGTTCAAAGATACATCAGTTCTACCCTATTAGGCCCCTATTAGGCCCCAAAATGAGGTTACTTTGCACATTTTGCATTCAGGACTTTCAAATCCCTCGCTTTTTAACCCACCGGGTCCAATTGCCCCTTCTATGTTTTTCGGGATCTGGTACTGCAGGACGTCGAAAAATTACCTGTAAAAAAAGTATTTAACAACCTAAATATTAAAACAGGATTTAAACAACTGTGTGAACGGAAAGACTTAATTATCCGTCCCGCTGACAAGGGAGGGGGGATAGTCATTCTTGACAAAAACGATTATCATTCGGAAATGACCCGAATTTTGAGTGACACTGAGACTTATACAAGAATTCCCAATAACCCGACATCTACTTTTAGGAAATTACTTGCAGACTTAACCTCTTGACATCCGGAGGCCATCATATGACGGCCTCGACTTTCCAGGGTTATATCTGAATGATGCCTGAGGCTACAGACATCATTCAGATATCGGCATTTTCAGCCGGCGATTCCGTACACCATAAGAATGATCATAGCGGCTGTTCCGCTGCTTGATCGTTCTTACGGGCGGCGAAAGGGGACGTCCCCCCTCCCACCGCCCTCCGGTGCTTCTACCGACTCACCTCAGCGATCGGTGAGTCGGAGAGCGGATCCGCCGGCGCCGGATGTAGATCATAGAGATTTCCGGCGGACCAGATGGTCCCCGGAGTCATTCGGAGGCCGGGCGCGATGTTATGACGTCAGCCTAAAGAGGACCGATCATGTCATATTCCTATTACAAGGGATGTTTACATTCCTTGTAATAGGAATAAAAGTGATCAAAATTTTTTTTTTTTTTTTAAAGTGTCAAAATAAAAAAATTTAAGTAAAATTAACAATAAAAAAAAAAAACAATAAAAAAAAAAATAATTTTGGCCCTAGACCTCATCTGTAACTCAAAACATGTAACCAATAAAAAATTTTAAAGTGTCGCCTATGGGGATTTTTAACCACTTGACAACTGGGCACTTAAACCCCCTTCCTAACCAGACCAATTTTCAGCTTTTGGTGCTCTCACATTTTGAATGACAATTACTCAGTCATGCAACACTGTATCTATATGAAATTTTTGTCCTTTTTTTTCACACAAAAAGAGCTTTCTTTTGGTGGTATTTAATCACCGCTGGGTTCTTTATTTTTTGCGCTATAAAAGAAAAAAAGACCGAAAAATCTGTAAAAAAATACATTTTTCTTCATTTCTGTTATAATATTTTGCAAATTAGTAATTTTTCTTCATATATTTTGGCCAAAATTTATACCGCTACATATCTTTGGTAAAAATAACCCAAATCGGTGGATATTATTTGGTCTTTGTGAAAGTTATAGAGTCCAAAAGCTATGGTGCGAATATCTGAAAAATCACACCTGAAGTACTGATGGCCTATCTCATTTCTTGAGACCCTAACATGCCAGAAAAGTACAAATACCCCCCAAATGACCCCTTTTTGGAAAGAAGACATTCCAAGGTATTTAGAAAGATGCATGGTGAGTTTTTTGAAGTTGTCATTTTTTCCCACAATTCTTTGCAAAATCAAGGTTTTTTTTTTACTTTTTTTTTTTTTCTTTTACACAGCGTGGCCACATACAGAGGCCCAACATGCAGGGAGCACCTTCAGGCGTTCTGGAGTGCCCAGGTCAATTCTGAAATTTCTCTCCTACATGTAAAAATCATCATTTATTAGCTAGAAAATTACATAGAACCCCAAAACATTATATATTTTTTTTAGCAAAGACCCTAGAGAATACAATGGCGGTTGTTGCAACTTTTTATCTCACAGGGTATTTGCGCAGCAATTTTTTTAACGCTTTTTTTTTTGGAAAAAAAACAGTTTTGTGCTTTACAAAAACCAAAACAGTAAAGTTAGCCCAATGGTTTTTGCATAATGTGAAAGATGAAGTTACGCCGAGTAAATAGATACCCAACATGTCACCTTTCAAAATTGCACGCGCTTGTGGAATGGCGCCAAACTTTGCTACTCAAAAATCCCCATAGGCGACGCTTTAAAATTTTTTACTGGTTACATGTTTTGAGTTACAGAGGAGGTCTAGGTCCAAAATTATTGCTCTCGCTCTACCGATTGCAGCGATACCTCACATGTGTGGTTTGAACACCGTTTTCATATGTGGGCGGGACTTACATATGCGTTCGCTTCTGCATGCGAGCACACAGGGACAGGGGCGCTTTAATTGTTCATTTTACTTTATTTGTTTTAGTTTGATGCTTTTTTCCAAAAAAAAAAAAAAAATTTGACCACTTTTATTCCTATTACAAGGAATGTAAACATCCTTGTAATAGGAATATGGCATGACAGGTCCTCTTTACAGTGAGATATGGTGTCAATAAGACCCCACATCTCACCTCTAGGCTGGGAAGCCTGAAATTAAAAAAACAAAAAAAAAAAAAAAACGGTCCTGGCTTCGATCGTAGCGGTGAGTCGGTAGAAGCGCGGGAGGGGGGGGGACATCCCCTCTCGCCTCCCGTAAGAATGATCAAGCAGTGGAACAGCCGCTATGATCGTTCTTATGGTGTAGGGAATCGCCGGCTTAAAAAGCTGATATCTGAATGATGCCTGTAGCTGCAGGCATCATTCAGATATCCCCGCACAAAGTCAAGGACGTTGTATGACGGCCGGCGGGCGGGAAGTGGTTAAAACGCTTTTTTTTTTTTTTAACACAAAGTTGTCCATTTATACAATATTTCTACCACATAACATGTACATACCAAAAATGACACCCCAAAATAGATTCTCCTACTCCTCCTGAGTACGGCAATACCACATGTGTGAGACTTCCACAGCCTGGCCACATACAGAGGCCGAGTACAGCCGAGCATGGCAGAGTATGGCGGGGTATTGCGAAGTATGGCGGGGTATTGCGGAGTATGGCGGGGTATGGCGGAGTATGGCGGGGTATGGCAGAGTATGGCGGGGTATGGCGGGGCTTTGCAGGGTAATGTGGGGCTTTGCAGGGTAATGTGGGGCTTTGCAGGGTAATGCACAGCATTGCAGAGTAGTAGGGATGGCTGAGCATGGATGGATAGCTGGATGTCACTGGTTAGCGCTGTGGGCACTACACATCCAGCCCACAGCGCTGCAGCCATACATCCATCCCCCTCTCCGCTCACAGTGTACCAATCGGTACACAGGAGGGGAGGAGAGGAACCGGCGTCATCAGATGACGCCGGTCTGTTTACATGTGATCGCGCCGTCATTTGACGGCGCGATCACATGGTAAACGGCCGCGATCAGCGGCCATTTACTGGGATCCGTGATGCGCTGGGTCTTCCAGACCCGGCGATCACGGATGTGTTCGGGTGCGCGCCCCAGGGGGCGCGCGAGAGGGGAATTCTAGGAGGACGTCATAGTACGCCCTCCCGGGGTTAAGCAACCGCCCTGCAGCCGTCATTCGGCTATGGGCCGGTTGTTAAGTGGTTAAGTACCAAAGTTTGCCGCCATTCCACGAGTGTGTGCAATTTTGAAGTGTGACATGTTAGGTATCTATTTACTCAGCGTAACTTCATCTTTCACACAATGCAAAAAAATTTGGCTAACTTTGCTGTTTTGTTTTTTTTTTAAAGCATGAAACTGTTTAAAAAAAAAAAAAAAAAAAAAAAAAAAACGCGTTTGAAAAATTGCTGCGCAAATACCGTGCAAGACAAAAGTTGCAATGACCGCCATTGTATTCTCTAGGGTCTCTGCTAAAAAAACATATATAATGTTTGGGGGTTCTATGTAATTTTATAGCAAAGAAATGATGATTTTTGACATGTAGGAGCGAAGTGTCAGAATTGGCCTGGATGCGAAGTGGTTAATAGACACGGGATTTCAGTTGGGGATTTTAGATAAAAAAGAAAAAAGTTATTTAATCCCTGTGGCCCCGAGGATCCCGGTGATGTATTATTTGCCTAAAGTGCATAAGAGTGTCGCCCTATTATTAGCGGCATTGATTCTATTACATCTCGTATAGGGAAATACATCAATTTTTACCTACAACCTATCGTACAATCTATGCCGTCATATTTGAGAGATACGAAGGACACTATCACTAGATTAAAGCAAGTAAACTGCAGTAAAGATTTACTGCTTGTCACTGCTGACGTTAGAGCACTATATACTTGTATACCCCATAATTTGGGTCTGGCAGCAGTGGAATCTTTTCTATCCAGAGAGGAGACCATTCCAAGAACCCAACAAAGATTCATTATTGATCTGTTAAGGTTCGCGACTAAACACAACTATTTTTGGTATAATGGCCATTTTTATCTCCAACAAAAGGGGGTGGCCATGGGTGCCAAATTCGCCCCGAGTTTGGCGAATATTTTTATGGCACGCTGGGAGGAGGATGTCGTCTATGCCCTAGACCCCCCAGAACTGGTCCTTTGGGCTAGGTACATAGACGCCATCCTCCTCCTATGGAGGGGCAGTACCGATTCTCTGCACTCCTTCCTCACTGTACTGAATGCCAATAATATTGGTATCAATTTAACATATGAAGTGAGTACTTCTAGTATCCATTTTCTGGACTTGGAGATAACTGTGGTTGACGACCATTTAGAGACTAAAACGTTTTTTAAGCCTACCGACCGGAATGGTTACATTCCGGTCGATAGTTGCCACCATGCCACTTGGTTGAAATCCGTACCTCATAGCCAGCTTACTCGGATTAGACGAAATTGTAGTAACCTCTCTGATTTTTTTCACCAAGCCCATGTCCTGAGATCCAGGTTCTTGGATAAAGGATATGATCCAATTGATATAGACAAAGAGATTAATCAAATCTCTCTAGTTGATAGAAACTCTCTGTTATCTGAACAACCGAAGCGTGCACAAGACAACAAACACAGATGGTTGTTTCTAACTAATTTCTCAGTGCAACATAAGCAGATTAAAGATATCATATCTAGACACTGGAGAATTCTAAAAAGTGATTATGTACTAGGCCCCCTTCTCCCTGAACGTGGAGGGGTCATTTATAGAGGGGCACCTTCGATAAGGGGTCAGGTTGCCCCCAATGTTACAGACCCTCCAATAACTCGGCCCTTCTTTCACAATATGAAAGGGTTTTTTCCTTGTCGCAGATGTAACGTCTGTATACATAATGTCTGCGGACAAAGGCGTACTGAAACTTTTTCTTCTACAGTTACAGGAAAGGAATATCAAGTTAAAAAATTTTTGACATGCCATACACGTTATGTCGTTTATTTGATTACGTGCCCGTGCGGGAAACAGTATGTAGGTCGCACCATACGTACATTTTCAGTAAGAGTAAATGAACATATAACTAATATAAAAAAAGGACATACCAATCATAGCGTCCCGAAACATTTTCTTCAGTGTCATAATCAGAACCCTATGGGGACAAGGTTTCAAGTTATAGATAAGTTTGTCCCTCATTGGAGGGGTGAGTCACTGAAGAGAGGTGTGTCTAAATTAGAGACTTTCTGGATACAACAATTAAAAAGTTACCAGCCTTATGGTCTCAATATTGACTGGGACATTAATGCATTCATTAACCAATCTTGAATATTTGGTCTGCTTTTCTCTCTCCCTTTTCGATACATTTATCTTTTACCACTTGCTGTTTCTTAGACTTCTTATGGATTACTTCGAATGACCCGTTGATACACCCATTTGATAGAGATATTTACTAACTAGTAGGTTAGGTGGGGATTATCACCACCTAATGTATACATTTATCAAAGTGGCTGAATTCATGGATTTTGGCTTTAAAAACTATATTAACTACTTAACGACCGCGCTATAGCCGAATGATGGCTACAGCGCAGCTCGATAACTCTGAGAGGGCGTACATTGGCGTCCTCCCAGAATCTTGCTTCTGCGCGCCCCCCCGAGAACATCTGTGACCGGGCCTGGCGCATCACGGTAAAGCGGCCGTGAACCATGTTATCGCTCCGTCAAATGACGGAGTGATCACTTGTAAACAAACCGGCGTCACGTCCGGCTCCTCTCTCCCCTCTCTGTACAGATTGGTACAGAGAGGGGAGAGATCATATGCTGCTGCAGCGCTATGGGCTGGATGTGTAGTGCCCACAGATTTGATTTGTGCTTACTCCAGCCCTTCAGCCAGCCATACTGAGCCATCCATCCATACTGAGCCATCCATACTGAGCCAGCCATCCATGCTCAGCCAGCCATCCATCCATGCTCAACCAGCCATCCATCCATACCCAGCAATACTTATCCATCCATGCTCAGCCATCCATCCATACTCGGCAATACTCATCCATACTCAGCAATACTCATCCATCCATGCTCAGCCATCCATCCATACTCGGCAATACTCATCCATCCATCCATACTCAGCAATACTCATCCATCCATCCATACTCGCCAATACTCATCCATGCATACTCAGCAATACTCATCCATACTCATCCATACTCAGCAATACTCATTCATCCATCCATGCTCAGCCATCGATCCATACTCATCCATCTATCCATACTCAGCAATACTCATCCATCCATCCATGCTCAGCCTTCCCATCCACCCCCATCCATACTCAGACATACCCATCTGTACCCAGCCATCCCATCCATACTCATTCATGCTCAGTCATCCCATCCATACTCAGCCATCCCCATCCACGGCTCATCCATCCCCATTCATGCTCATACATGCCACATCCATGCCACTA
Source organism: Lithobates clamitans (assembly GCA_037952925.1). NCBI lineage: Eukaryota > Metazoa > Chordata > Amphibia > Anura > Ranidae > Lithobates > Lithobates clamitans. The sequence continues at coordinate 1,861,321 of JBBGZY010000276.1, read as the reverse complement.
GAGTGCCTCACAAAAGTGTAATAGGTAGTCAAATTAGATTTGACATTTATGTCCCTAGAACGCCTGACGGTGCTCCCCACATGTTCTAGAAACTTGTAAAAAAAAAAGACTCACTATGCCTCATAGATTATACGTTGGGTTGTTTTCTTTCCAAAATGGGGTCATTTTTGGGGCGTTTCCATTGTCCTGGTGCTCCAGGGCCTTCAAAAGTGTAAGAGGTAGTCAAGAAATTATATGTATAATTTATGCTCCTAGAACGCCTGATGGTGCTCCCTGCATGTTACGCCTCTGTATGTGGCCACAATGTGTAAAAGTCTCACACATGTGGTATTGCCGTACTCAGTAGTAGTAGAATGTGTTTTGGGGTGTAATTTGTGCTATGCATATGCTGTGTGTGAGAAATAACCTGCTAATATAACAATTTTTAGAAGAAAACAAAAATCTTGATTTTGCAAAGAATTGTGGGAAAAAATTACAACTTCAAAAAACTCACCATGCCTCTTACTAAATACCTTGGAATGTCTACTTTCCAAAAAGGGGTCATTTGGGGGGTATTTGTACTTTCCTGGCTTGTTAGGGTCCCAAGAAATTAGATAGGCCGTCAGTACATCAGGTGTGATCAATTTTCAAAGATTGGCACCATAGCTTGTGGACGCTATAACTTTCACAAAGACCAAATAATATACACCGATTTGGGTTATTTTTACCAAAGAAATGTAGCCGTATAAATGTTGGCCAAAATTTATGAAGAAAAATTACTAATTAGCAAAATTTTATAACGGAAACTAAGAAAAATGCATTTTTTTTTTAACAGAATTTTCGGGCTTTTTTCTTTTATAGCGCAAAAATAAAAAACCCAGAGGTGATTAAATACCACCAAAAGAAAGCTCTATTTGTGTGAAAAAAAGGACAAAAATTTCACATAGGTACAGTGTTGCATGACTGAGTAATTGTCATTCAAAATGTGAGAGCACTGAAAGCTGAAAATTGGTCTGGTTAGGAAGGGGGTTTAAGTGCCCGTGGTCAATGGTTAAATGTGGAGCGGTTTGTACACAAGCCAACTGTTTTCTTTTAGACATCCTCCATATGTAAAAACACTGTTCATTTTAAAGCGTTTGTTACCCTAGAAAAAAAAAATTGATCCTGTCCCTTTAAGCACTTGCCGACCAGCCGCCGTCATTATACTGCAGCAGGTTGGCTCTATTGCGTGAATCGCCATAGGTGTATGTCGCTTCGTGCAATAGATACAGTGGCGCGCCTATGGCGCATGGCTAGGGCCGATGAGCACGGCCGGCGCCCGCGATGTCCGCCGGCCACCTACGATCGCTCCACAGAGAGCCAGAACCGGGATCTGTCAATGTAAACAAACAGATCCCCGTTCTGTCAGGGGAGCACAGAGTTATCTTCTGTTCCTAGTGATTAGGAACAGCGATCTCTCTGTACTCCCCGTTAGTCCACTCCCCCCCAGTTAAAAACACCTCCCATGGAACACATTTAACCCCTTGATTGCCCCCTAGTGTTAACCCCTACCCTGCCTGTGTCATTTATACAGTAATCAGTGCATTTTTATAGCACTGATCGCTGTATAAATGTCACTGATCCCAAAAAAGTGTCAAAAGTGTCCGATCTGTCTGCTGCAATCCCGCTAAAAATCACTGATCACCGCCATTACTAGTAAAAAATAAATAAATATGCCATAAATCTATTTCCTATTCAATATGCGCTTATTGCATTTTTTTTAACCAAAAATATTTAGAATACATATTGGCCTAAACTATTAAACTGATGAAGAAATTTGTTTTTTTTCCCCTTTTTTTTATATTTATTATAACAAAAAGTAAAAAAATTATGTTTTTTTTTTTCAAAATTGTTGGTATTTTTTTGTTTATAGCGCAAAATATAAGAACCACAGAGGTAATCAAATAACACCAAACGAAAGCTCCATTTGTGGAAAAAAAAAAAAGGACTTCAAATTTTGTTTGGGTACAACCTTGCATGACTGCACTATTGTCAAATAAAGCGACGCAGTGCCGTATCGCAAAAATGGCCTGGTTATCAAAGAATTGAGTGATTCCATAATTTATTCCCTGTGCTTGTTCTATAAATCTAACTGTTACTGGCCACCACAATTATTTTTCTTGATTTTTTTTTTAGTGTTTCTTAAAGCCAGAAAGTTGCCATTTGAAATGCCTTTAGTTTTTGGCCATGTCTGTGATCTGCTTTTTTTCTACAACAATAAACAACTGAAGGAACATCCTCAGGGACTGGTGATTCCATAATTTTTGCCAGGGGTTGTAGGCTTACCTGTAGCACAAAGTGGTCTGTAAGGGTTTACAACCACTTTAACTGGTCAAATTTTCAGGCCATGGATGGCCAGCTTAACCACCTTCCTGCCTGCCATATAGACAAATGACAGCAGGAGGGAGGCTCTCTTGCTCTAGGACATCCTATGACACTGTCCCACTTTCTGAAGGCGCGCAAGCACGGCGATTGGAGGTGCACTGTGTTCCTGGGACACGGCGCATCCCCAATCTTGGTAAAGAGCCAATAACGGGGCTGTTTACCCATGTTGATCATCTGTGTCCAATCACAAATGCCAGTTCTTGGCTTTCACATTGACAATGCATTAGGAGAGCAGAGCCGATCAGTGGCATTTTCTCACAGGGAAGATCTGCACAGATAATCAGGGCACTGATTATCAGTGCAGCCCCAACAACGATGCCAATCAGTGCCGCCAATAGGGCAGCATATCAGTGGCACTGATGAGGAGGCACTAATATGCAGTACTGATGAGCAGGCACTGACTGGCAGCACTGATGGCCACCATCAGTGGCCATCGATGCTGCATTTTAGTGCCTCCTCAGCTAATCAGTGCCCATCAGTGATGCCAGTCAGTGCCTGCTCATCAGTGCTGCATATTAGTACCTCCTCATCAGTGAAGGAGGAAAATTACTTATTTACAAAATTTTCTAACAGAAACTAAGAAAAAAAAGTTTTTTTCCCCGAATTTTCGGTCTTTTTCTCGTTTTTTTTGTAAAGAATAAAAAAACCAGCAGCGATTAAATACCACCAAAAGAAGGCTCTGTGTAAAAAAAAATCTCATTTGTGCACAGCGTTACATGACCGTGTAATTGTCATTCAAAGTGTGACCGTGCTGAACGCTGGCCTGAGCAGGGAGGGGGTGGAAGTGCCCGCTATTGAAGTGGTTAATGTATTTGTAAGGCACGCCATGAATGATAATGGTCACAGTTGCTTGTGTTCTCAACCGAACTGACAAAGCATGGACTGTGTGGTATGATAAGTGATGACCCGCCTGCAGCTGACTGGAGTAACAAGGAGAGGTTGTTGTGTTATAGAAGGGCTCGGAGGACTCCTCTTCTCCCTCCGTGGTCTCTGTAGCTGTGGCCCGCACTCCGCTCCTCAGGCTCCCAGCAATGGAAGACAGTCCATTCTCCTCACACTAATCTGAGGGAACAAAAGAAAGTGGAAGCATATCTCTCCTCTCAGCCTTCCACAACACCTCCAGTCCACGTCACTCAGTGGGCGTCGTCGAGGGCCGGTCTGCCCAACAGCCAATCAAGCGCATGGCCCCGCCTCACTTCCTCCGTCTGGCAGAGATGGCTCTGCGGATAGGCCGGAGATCACGTGAGGAGCAGGAGTCTCGGCCCCTCCCCCGCCTCGTCCGTGACAATAACGCAGAGGGATATCGGCTCCGCGGACAGGAATGTCCCGCCGGTGCTCGGAGCCGCAAGGATGATGATGGCGCTACCGATGCGCTTGTCTCACGCCGTCTCCTCCATGGTGAAGCAAGAGCCAGACGATGACTCGGACACGGACGAGCCCAACTTGCTGCTCAAGAAGTCAGACAGCGCCGAGCCGCAGATCATCCACAGCGGCCACTTCATGGTGTCCTCCCCGCACAGCGAGCACCCGCCCAAGAAAGGCTACGACTTCGATACGGTCAATGAGAAGGCCTGCCAGACGTACAGCGGCAAGACCAGCACATGTCACCTGTCCATAGACGCCTCCCTCACCAAGCTGCTGGAGTGTATGACCCTGGCATACAGGTAACCCGGGGGAGGGGACCCCCCTAATGACCACCCTGGGGGAGGAGACCCCCTAATGATCACCCTGGGGGAGGAGACCCCCTAATGATCACCTTGGGGGAGGAGACCCCCTAATGATCACCCTGGGGGGAGGAGACCCCCTAATGATCACCCTGGGGGGAGGGGACCCCCCTAATGATCACCCTGGGGGGAGGGGACCCCCCTAATGATCACCCTGGGGGGAGGGGACCCCCCTAATGATCACCCTGGGGGGAGGGGACCCCCCTAATGATCACCCTGGGGGGAATGAGGGGACCCCCCTGATGATCACCCTGGGGGGAATGAGGGGACCCCCCTGATGATCACCCTGGGGGGAATGAGGGGACCCCCCTGATGATCACCCTGGGGGGAATGAGGGGACCCCCCTGATGATCATCCTGGGGGGAGGGGACATGAGATTGGGGGAAATCACTGTCTGGGGTCACACCAATCACTGGACTATAAACTTGTGATTGGTGCTTCTGTTTATTATACAGGATTTCTATAGTGCCAGCTCACTACAATATAAAGGGGGTCCGTGTTCATACAAGTCATTGGCAGAGGGTCTGCGCACAAGAGCTTACAATCTAATGGTGGCCATACACACTATGATAAAAAAAAATCAGTTTCTTTTCCTATCAATCTCTTCCAGTAAGAATCATCAATCTATAACAACAACACATTTGATCAATGCGTCACACGCAAGTGGATTTTGTTTGCTTAAAGGAGAAGTCCACTCTAACACTAAAATCTCTACATCTACAGACATCCACGATCTAACACATCTAACCCTGTAAAGAAGAAATCTGTATACATACACTTTTTTTTTTTTCTTGATCCGATGCCATGCTGAGCTGTCAGCTGTGGCTTCACTGTGGAGTTGGGTGCAGAGGACACAGCCGACAACGGAAGCCCCATATAAACTCTATGGGTGACGTCACACCCTATTCGTTTCCCAGCCATTGTCGGCTGTGTCCTCTGCAGAGCTTCCGTTGCTGGAGATCTGACTGGCTTCAGAAAAGGAATGTATAGTGCTTTCTTCTTTACAGGGCCAGATAGGTTAGTGTTAGATTGTGGATGTCTGTAGATGTAGAGATTTTAGTGTTGGGGTGGACATCCACTTTAAAGCGGTAGTAAAATCTACCAACTTTGTATTTTTTAAATGCAGGTAGTTCTGTTCTTAGGATTTGAACCAACATCTCTAGTGCTGCTAGGCGGAAATATTAACCACTTAGCCACTGTGCTGCCCATAATGCTATAATGCAGGGGTCCTCGAATCTGTGTCGGTCCATGGCTTGTTGGGGTGGGTGAGCTAGCCAGCAAAACCTGCACTGCCACCCTCCCACCACCAGAGGGTGCCTGCTCCCCTTCTAATAACACCACTACTCCCTTCCCTCTCTGTGGTCAGCTTACCTATGAAGAAGTAACCAGAGGTGGCAGGCTGCGCACACACCTTCCCCCTAGAGGTGACAGGCGGTGTTCACACAAGGGAGGTAACGGGCAGCACTAACCCCTCCCCGGTCCGTGAAGGGGGTTATCACTGGTGGCGGGGTGGTTATGGACTGCTGCTATAAAGCACTAGTGCGCACCACATACTAGCCCATTGTGATAGTCTTGCCTTTTTAAAAGGAGCCCTCCAGTGCTGAGCTATGACCACTCCCGGTACTTTCATCTTCACCTGGTCTTCCTTCCAGGTTTGAGCAGCCAGGCCATGATGACGTCACACCTGGGCACTCGCACAGGAGTCACTATTGTGGCACAATTCTTTCTACATTCAAGGCACACCCCGCAATGTGTCCTGAATGCAGAGCGCACTGAGAATGAGCAATGACCTCATCCGCTGCAGGCAATGTGAATGTCTCTTAAATGGTGCAAGTTTAGTACATATCTTGTTTGTGTGTGTATATAGATAGATAAAATTTCTCCTGCACCGCATTGAGATGACATTCATGCAAACCGCAGGGGGTGTCCATGTTGGCGACCCTGCAGAACGCAGTGCGATTGATGGAGTTGGATCACGTAGGTGTGAGCACCAATGCTGCAATTCGATACTAGTGCGAGGGGGGTACTGCACTTTTTTTTTTTTTTTTTCTTTTGTTCTGATTAGAGCCATACAAATTAATAGCTCAGATCGCGCCACACTCCTGTGCAAATTACATGCGATGTGCCGCACCGCAGATATATGAATCCAGGCTAACAGTACTTGCTGGTAAGACTTACACACAGGCTGAATGGAGACATCGGCTGGTTCAAAACAGGCTGACATTCGGCCCGTGTTTATGTCGGTTTGTCGAGAGTGCTGGAAAACCAGCAGCCAATGGCAAAGAGCACTGATCGGAGTGTTCTGGCGGGTGGGGTCCCCCTGTCAGAACATAACAGCTCTGTGGGGGAGATCGCTGCACTAACTTCATAGTACAGCGACTGAGTTTTTCTGGGTTAAACATAAAAAGCCTGTTTGTACCAGGCTTTATTATAAAGCGTACTTGTAGGACAAAATTAAAATAGGACTTTTCTACCATTTTAAGATAACTTCTGATTGTAAATTATCAATCACGTCGGTTTTTACCATATATTCTCATAATCCGATCAACCAAAATATGATTGTGTTCATGAGCAAAGTGTCTCAGTGCTGCTGCTCCATACACAACAATCATTTTTCCACCGTGGCTTATCAAATCTGATTTAAACGGGGTCTAAACTGATTCAAAGTGGAGTTATGGCTATTCAATTGTTTGCAAATGTAATTGTTTTCATTGAATCTTGCATTGATCAGATAAAAAAACTCTAAGCATTTGTGGCTACCATTATTCAAAGTGTAACCCTACTCACAAGAGCTTTCAATCTAAGACAAGAGGGTTAGGAGGGCTCTACTCACCAGAGGTTGCAATCTAAAGGTATGTTGTACTTTACTGGACAAGCTAGCATGAGGTCTCATGCACACACAGTGGGTGTAAAATTCTGGGCATTTTCCTGTGCCTGGAGTGCCGTGTACAGCCTGCCATACAAGTGAATGCTTGTTTGGGAAATATATGATACTCACATACACAGGTAAGTGCTGAGAAGAGATGCTTTGGCATTTACAAGAGTACGAATACCATATGGCACACTGTATGTGGCTCCCTGGGTGCTGAAAAAAACACATGAATTTTGCACCCAGCAAATTTTCAAGCTCTTACTGTCTCTAGGCAGGAAGCTTTAAAATCACACAAACATATTGGTTGCTCTTTAGAGGTGTTTGTTTTTTTTTTTTCTTTACATTGGTGTTGCTTCTTCATCCTATTGTTGGCGGTTCCTTGAGCCATTTGTGCGCCTCCAATAATACCACCGACGCCAATAATCCTGAGTAACCACTGACACCGATGATCTTTTTAGTCATCTGTGAGACCACTAATGTAAAAAGCATTAGTAACCACTGACACCGATGATCTTTTCATTCTCTGTAAGACCACCAATGTATAGAGCATTAGTAACCAATGAAGCTGCCTGTAAGACCATCAATGGGAAGAGCATTCTTCCCACTGACTATAAGGCCTCATGGACGTTAAAATAACATTATAAAAACGCCAGTAGCTTTGCAGTGAGTTTTTCAACGTTTTTAGCGTTTTTTTGCATTAGCATTTTTTTTTTTTTTTTTGAAGAATTTTTTCTTTTTTTTTTTCAATTGATGAAAAACGTTAAACGCTGGTAAGCGACGTCTGTGAGCGTTTATCAGCGTTGGTGTGTTTTTTACAGCTAAAAAAGTCTCAGAACCCACTAGTTTTTTTTTTTTTTTTGTTTTGTTTTTTACTGCTCAAAAACATCACTGCCCGAAACTGCTGATAACATCCTATGTGTGCATGGACACATAGGATAACATGATGGAGAGTTTAATGACTGTTAGAAAAAAACATCTACTGCCAAAAACAGCTGCTGTAAAAACGTCAAACGTCCAGTGTGTATGAGGCCTTACACTAATCTTCAGAGAGCTGTTTATATAGTAATGATCATCATCAGGGGTTCCCTGAGACTGGAAAGTTATTTCAAGGGTTCCACCGTGTAAAAATGTTAAGAAATGCTTCTATAGAGGTATAAAAACGGAGATCTCGGGGCAAGGCTGCACTATGTTCTGGGATCCCCCCCCCCTTCCCCTCCTGTTTTTTAACCTCTATAGCCCTGGTGCCAAACCTGTAATTCAGGGGGCACATGTCTTTTTGCGGTTCGCTGTGTCCCCCCCCCCCCTCCCAAGGGCCCTAACAGACAGTAGCTTATGTTTCTTATTGCCCTGTAATAACAGTGATCTCTATCAGGCTCCATTCACACTAGCGCGTTTTTTTATGCATTTTGCATTTTGCAGAAATGCACGGGAATTTTTTAACATGGGTTCCTATGGAACATGTTCACATCAATGCCTTTTTGTTTCTCTGCATTTTTGGAAAGGGTCAGGGACTTTTTTTCATGCAAAATGCAGCGTCTTGCATGTAATAGAATTCAATGGACAAGCATCAAAAAGGCAAGTGCACCGTTTTTGCCGTTTTTTTTTTTTTTTTTTTTACATTTTTTTTTTAAGACTGTAAAAAAAACAAAAACAAAACGCAAATCGCGGCAAAAACGCTGCTCAAAAACGTGGCAAGCATGAAAAAAAACCTCCAAAAACGCTCAAAAGCAACATGCATAGGTGTGAATCGAGCCTCAGTCTCCGGTAATGTGTCTCCACTCCACTCTCCATATATATATATATATATATATATATATATATATATATATATATATATATATATATATATATATATATATATATATATATATATATATATATATATATATATATATATATATATTATTTTATTTATTTTTTTGAACTGATATTTTCTGCATGTCTGCACTCTGTATATAGCTGGTCATACACAGTTAGTAGTTGTGTTTTTTTTTTTTTTTTTCCCAAGATTAAAAACAAGTTGGAGTGCCCCCCTCCCCCACACTAGGACATTGTATTCCAGTGATCAGCAGCTGCTATCAGAACATTTTCCAATATATCCCTTTTTAATAGAAGTTGATTAAACGATTGAGTTTTATCGAGCAGGGAAGCCCTCACACGGATTAGAGGGACTGGTTGAATTTTGATCAGTGTTTGGCCGTCTTATATTTTGTAGCAAGTCCATAATCTTCGCCTGTCGCATGTCTACCATCTCTGACAGCTTTTTGTTGCATTAAGTCCACTGAATATTATGTGTGGCCCTTTAGTGTCAGGGGCCACTCTTAAGAAAGTTTGGGCCACCACTGCTTTGTAGTGAAATTTGTGAGTTGGTGCGGTTTCTTTGTTTTGTAGTGGGTGGTTTGTGTATATACCTTTTTTACCATATGTTTTCTTCTTTATACCCCTGGACAAGCTGAGCACCCAGAACTGCAGGTATAGCATTGATGCAGCCTGGTATACAGTGATGAAGATCAGTACAGTCAAATCATGTATGTTACAAATTTCCCATGCTCTGCATCTACTAGACGTAAAACCTCATGTTTTTAGGTGTTCTATATATAATGTATTATACTCATGTTGCTTATATAAATTCTATATGAGTTAGGAGGATATTTCCTCTGGAGCATTGGATGCATACAGGCTGATTTACTAAAGGGTTGGAGCATGTTTACACTATAAATTGTGTGGATAATTTGAATATTCACACAATCCTGTGCAGAGGAAATATGTAAACATGGGTTTTCTTTTCAAATGATTGGATAATTGAAGTGAACCTTCACACATTTTATTATACGCAGATCTTTCAGTAAATCAGCCTCATACTTCCTACCTCGTATGCTATTCAGTTTCTTTATATAAAACATGATTTTATTATAACTCTCTATAGGATATTTGCTGTTTTTGAAGATCTGAGACAAAGCACTGTCTACCACTCTCTAGGCGACCCATTTCTGCATTGTGGAGGGTGGTGGGGTACCAGGTGGAAGGGGGGTTGTTTTGTACTCGGTAGGAATTCTAAATGTATTACAATGGATTATTTGTATAGATTTTTTTTTTTTCCTTCTTTTTGCACACATGCTGTCAAAATACGATACAATATATTGACTAAGGCCCCTTTCGGACTTGTGTGACTTGTTCTGCAAAGTCGCATGACAAGTCGTACCCTATGATTTCCAATTGAGTACCATTCTTATCTGTGCGACTTCAAGGTAGTCCATGTACTACTTTAGTCAGACTTTTGATTTCCATAAACCTCAAGTTTACACAGGCATTCCCTAAGATCACATGACTTTCGAGTCGCTGCAATGTAAAAGGTGCCTTAAGGGCTTTGTTCTGCAGAGTAGTGAAAAGTGTTCTTTTAATAGCGTCTTATGAAGCGTGGATCAGTTTGTCATATAGCTTTCTATTCATTAGTGCGGTGGTCTCCAAAATACAGTCCTTTACTTTTATCTAGCCCAGGACCAATATTTCTCCCACTGTTGCAAGTCTCCAATCCCCACGCTGATGCCAACTACGGGGCAACTATTCCCCACGCTGATGCCAACTACGGGTCAACTATTCCCCACGCTGATGCCAACTACGAGGCCACTTCGTGTGGGCCCCCCCATAAAGTCTGACTTTAAATTGGCCCTTTTTTTGTTTAGGAAAATTGAAGACCCCTTCGTTCCTGTGTGCAAGTGCTTGTAGTTGGTGTGTTAATTCAATATGTCTCATGTTTTTAGACACCGAGTTTGTACAGTGATGGCGAACCGTGGCACCCCAGATGTTTTGAAACTACATTTCCCATGATGCTCAGCTACACTGCAAAGTGCAAAACATCTGGGGTGCCAAGGTTCGCCATCACTGGTCTAGTATCTTTTGTTGAAATAACCTAGGTGGCCATAGTATTTGACAAAATTATTCAGGTAAAACAAAGGTAAACCCTGTTCTGTAGTGGAATCTTCATGGGTTTTAGCTCTTTAAAATTCCTTGATATTCTACCCATATTTCTAATTTTCAGGTCATGTTATAAGCCAAAGCTTTGATATGAGGCTAAGTGGTTCAGCAAAGTTAGCCATTTTAAGCTAATTTGGAGGAAGCCTTGAAATGCTAAGATCCAGAGAACTCCTGCTAAAAACAGTTAACAAGGGAATAATTTCCTTCAGGTTGGTGGTAAGTGGGAAGAACCCCTCCCTTATTGTGGTGATCAATGCCACTCTTAATCATCCACAGCTTAAAGAATCCCTGACAACATCTCCAGCAACCCCTAGAACAGTGTTATGCAATTAGCGGACCTCCAGCTGTTGCGGAACTACAAGTCCCATGAGGCATAGCAAGACTGACAGCCACAAGCATGACACCCAGAGGCAGAGGCATGATGGGACTTGTAGTTTTGCAACAGCTGGAGGTCTGCTAATTGCTTATCCCTGCCCTAGAATTTTACAGAACTGATTAAAAATGGCTGCCTTAAAGATAAAGTGACTGCCTTGGCCTGTGTTCAGTATCTGACTGCAGCTAATTAGCTATAATGGATTTTTGGGTCTAGGTATTTGCCCTGTGAGGTTAAGAGAAATGTCTGGGTAGGAGAGCTGTTCTTTAAGATTTGTAATAAATGGTAAAATCTGAAAGTCTGGCCACTCAACATGATTAGCAGGCTTCTGGTTTGTCCAGCTTTAGAGGTTACTTTATTAACCTTCTACAATTTTTGTCGGGTTTCATTCATTGATTTTTCATGTACACTTCTTTTTCTTTAATTTTTTTTTTTTTTCTTGCTATTATGTTTGTAAGATCTTCTGATCCGGGGCTCTCAATCAATGTAGCTGGTCAAAGTTTGTAATATCGAGTAACCAGGGTTTTAAGGCTCCTGGTTTACGTCACAAGGCATCAAGCATGATTGCAGGTACCTTAAAACACAAAAGAATGCTCACGTATACCATGTCAAAACATTGCTGTATATCTCATCCGTAGACATTGGGCTGTTTAAAAGCCGAAATAAACGTTTAGTTGGGTAATGTGCCCATTTATGACAAACTGCATTTGCTAACAAAACAGATTTCTCCATAGATTGCTGTTTGTGACTAAGGCACCTTTCACACGAACGGAGCGTTCTGATCCGCCTGTCAGTTTTGTCGGCGGACCTGAACGGGCGCTCCATGTAAGGCTAGACAGATGTCGGCAGTGACATGTCCGCTGACGTCTGATCCGCCAAAATCAGACGGATGGCCCTATGTTCACATCCGTCCCTATCGGATCGGGTGAGATCTGACGAAAACAGACATGCTGTCCGATCTCTCCATAGCAACCAGCGCGGCTTGACAAGCCCCTCCCCGCTCAGTGAGCACAGAGGGACCGGTCATCCGCCAGCTCAGTGGAGATCAACGGAGAGATCTCCCGCTGAGCTGGCGGATTCTGAGGCAGTGGATTATATTTTATTTTCCGCAGTTTTATTTTTTTATTATGGCTATTGTTATTGGCATATGTTTTACTAACTATCTGTGGAAAGATCTTTATTACATCTGGACATAAGCTTTATTCTCAAAGACAAAAATCTAACATTCTATAGGAATTGTTAATAAATGCTTCCAGACTTTAGATAAGCTGCTTGTAGTTAATGGTGCTACAGCTGGTAATAATACAAAGATCTGAACTGTCAAATGGGGTTTTAGGCTAGGTTCACACTGCTGCGATCTGATTTTGATCTGATTTTCAGTACAACTTGGATGTGGTTTGCATATGCTATTGGGCCAAAATTGCACTGGAATTGCACCAAAGTAGTACAGGAACCTTTCCAAAATCGTGCTGTGCTGCATTGATGTAATGGGTACCATTGAAAACAATGTGATTTTCGTTGTCTTGTGATTCTGTGGGACTCAAGTTTTGAGATTGCACTAGTGTGAAGGGAGCGTTAGGCCTTATGTTTTACAGCTGCTGTTTTTGGCTTTTTTTTTTTTTCTGCAGCCAGTAAGCTCACCCAGCAAGTTATCCTTATGTGTCCATGCACATTTTTTGGCAGGGGTGTTTTCTAGCTGGAAAGAAACCCCAGAGCTAGTGGGTTGTAAGAGTTTTTCAGCTGTAAAAAGGCTCTAACTCTGGAAAAAGCTGAAAAACACTAAGACGCAGCTATTCAGTGTTTTTTGAGCCATGGGTTTTTGTAGAAGTATAGTTTTGCTAAAAAAAAATCCCGCAAAAACTGCTAAACCACACTACTACAAAAAACTCCGCAAAATTCCTTCTACAACTACAGCTTTCTTCAGCTAACGCTACTGGCATGTTTATAACGTTCAGTGTACATGAGGCCTTCATGTATCTAAAGACAATTTTGTAAACATTTGGTGTAAACTTTTTTTGTATAATGTAGGAAAGAGTTAGAACTCCTGTAAGGCTTTTATTGCTGTCCCCCACTTTGTGTTTTCCTGCTGGTGACAATTTTGAGTTCTCCCAGGAAAAGGAATACAGGGGGAACCTTTTTAGTTGGAGGCAAGTGTTAATAGAAAGTGATGGAAAATTGACAAAACACGAGTGGGGTTTCATCCCTTTTTTTTCGTATCTATTTAAAACTTATAAAACGGTTTTAGATCTACATTTTAAGACCCAATACACATTACCTTGTGCAGTTTGTAATGCCAGTGTAATCTGTGCAGTGCATATTGACACTTTGCTCGCAGTTTCGCAATGAGAATCTGCTGACTTGTAGCCCGGTTAATGGACTTGCTCATTGTCGGAGGTTTTTGTCATTTTGTTTGAAAATGGAGCACGTGTTGAAGTCACTGGTATTGTTTATCTGTTACATAATGTCTGAGTGCCCCTGTTGGGGACAGCAAGCCCTCTCTAGGGACAGTAAATGAGGTGAGACCTTCAGTCAGTTCTTGTGTGCATTGCCATAAGGTGGCTGTCATCTCCATCTCCCATCCACCCAGACCATTTACTATATTATGACAGATCTGACATGTGGATCTGAACTGAAACCCTGCAAGTTCTGGAGCTGAGCCAACTGCATGTTTGGCTGCAGATATTGCAGGTTTACACACGATTACCAAGAGAGGGTATTTCCCAGCCTAAGCATCTTTGGCAGCTCTAAATAAAGCTCTGAGCTGTGATCCAGTGATATCTTACCAGCCATGTCAGTATTTAAAGAGCCTCAATCAGCAGCTGTTTGTTTACACATTGCTGATAGAGGTCCGCTATGAAAAGTTTAGAGATCCTATACTATCCCCCTTCCCTCTGTAGATGTAAAAGATGTCAATGTTATTGAAAGGGGTGGTTTTGTTTTGTTTTGTTTTTTTTATCTTAATGCATTCTTTGCATTAAGATAAACCTTCTTTGTGCAGGCATACTTACCTGAGCCCCATCTCTGTCCAGCGATGTCCCTCACCTGCCCGAGACTCTCCCTCATGATTGCCTGAGACACAGCAGTGGCACCATTGGTCCTGCTGCCGTCAAAGTCAGTTAGCCAATTAGGGGAGAGGGGCGGGCCTAACTGCAGCTCCGTGTTTGAATGGATAGACGGAGCTGCAGCTCAGCTCAGGTGCCCCCATGGCAAACTGCTTGCTGTGGGCGCACTCGACAGGAGGGAGGGACCCAAGAAGAGGAGGATCCAGGCTGCCCTGGGCAAATCTACTGCACAGAGGCATGTATAAACATGTTTGTTTAAAAAAAAAAAGAGAGAGACTTTACAATCACCTTAAAAGACCATAAGGCTGCAACCATACTGGTAGCGTGTCAGCGTGCAATTTTGCACATGTTCTTGAAATGTGCAATAACAGTGGGGGAGATTTACTAAATATGGTACACTCAGAATCTGGTGTATTGTAGGCAATCTAATTTCAACTTGTTCAGTGAAGCTTTGGCAATAAAACCTGGAAGCTGATTGGTTTCTATGCAGAGTTGCACCAAATTTTACACCCCAGCTTTAGTAAATAACCCCCAGTGTATAATGCTGCTTGTGTCATTCGTTGTTGCGTGGAAGCGGAGTCCGCCTCGGTCCGCTAGCTCAGCGGGAGATCTCTCCGTTGATCTCCGCTGAGCCGGCGGATGACAGGTCCCTCTCTGCTCACTGAGCGGGGAGGGGCTTGTCAGGCGCAGCTGCTGCCTATGGAGAGATCGGATGAAAACGGACAGCATGTCCGTTTTCATCAGATCTCACCCGATCTGATCCGCCAGCGACGGATCTGGACGTAGGGCCATCCGTCTGCTTTTAGCGGATCGGACTGGGTCGGATGTCAGAGGACATGTCTCCGCTGACATCTGTCGCTCCATAGGCTAACATGGAGCGCCCGTTCAGGTCCGCCGTCAAAACTGACAGGCGGACCTGAACAGTCCGACTGTGTGAAAGGGGCCTTAAAATAAAGATCACGATTCTCGTGGCGTAACATCTTAAACATTATGCAAAAAAATTGGGCTAACTTTACTGTTTTTTTTTTTTTTCCCAAAAATTTGCGTTTGAAAGACCACTGCGCAAATACAGTGTGGCATAAAATATTGCAACAATCGCCTTTTTAGTCCCTAGGGTCTCTGCTAAAAATGCATGTATGTATTTTCCAAGTAATTTTCCAGCAAAAAATACAGATTTTAGAAACCGGTGCCAGAAAAAGGTTTAGACGTTAAGTGGTTAAACTTCCTTCGTTTACACACAGAAGTTCATCCCTTTGATCTAAGAAAGAAAAGTTACAATGTTTATAGTTCTCTACTAGCACTCACACTATTGTGAAAAACTTGGCAGACTGCCTGTTTTTTTCTCTTTCCACAGCGAGTGAGTGAGCAGAGAACTCTTTACACTTGTTTCATGAATGAATCGGGGAATTCTGCATAGAGATCGTGAGAGGGGTTGAATTAAGATCACAAGGAGGTAATTGTAAAAAAAAAAATCGCACTTCAGCTGCGAGCCAAACATTTGGCTCATGGTTGCAATAGGTTTTCATGTGCTGTTTGTCAAACTTTGCAGCCCACGTTAAAAATTACCATGCCATAAAGCAAAGCTTCTTGTTCACAGCATTTTTAGGCTGTATTGTTGGCATATGGGTGGATGGCCAGTTGGGGTCATCCAGCTGCCTGTGTTTACCACCCTCCTGGCTGCCTGTGCGAAAGACCTTTTTGGGGTTTATATACAGTTCAAAATATTTCATATATAGATATAATAAGTATTGGTTAAACCGGACCTAGATGGTGCAGTTTTCTTTCCTGCAACCACGGATTGCAGGAAAGTAAAACGGTCGCTTTCCCCCATCAACAGTCAGTGTGTGGAGAGCCATCCCTGCTAGGAGAACAATGATTATTGCTGGCAGCTATGATCGCATTCAAAAAATCTGATGTGCTGGTTGTACCCAAGTCAATTGATGGCTCGACTTTGGTACAGCCAGCCTGCCCATACGTGGTTCGAATCTCGGCCAGACCTTGCTGAACTGGTCAAGATTTGAACAGTCTGTGGCTGGCTTTTAAAACACTTAAAGTGGTGTTCCACCCAAAAAAAAAAAAAATACTTGAATGTGCCTGGAAAAAAAAAAAAAAACATTTGGAAATTTTTTTTTTTTTTTTTAACTCAGCTCTAAATGGCTGTTGCTAGGTGGTCCCTCGTAGTCTGCCTCTTTCAGTGCCTGGGCACGCGAACGGAGGGGGAGACGAGCGGGGCTTCGATCCCCCGCATCGCTGGACCCTGGGACAGGCAAGTGTCCATTTAAGTCAGCAGCTGCAGTATTTGTAGCTGCTGACTTTTAATTTTTTTTTTTTTTTTTTTTTTATGGGAACTCCTCTTTAAAAAAAAAAAGTGTCTTCTCTCCCCAACCCCCCCCCCCCCCCCCCCCAATCTGTCCCATTTAGGCTGCTTTTACACTGGGGCGGTAGGGGGCGTCAGTGGAAACAAGGCAATATTTTTAGCGCTTTTTTCCCGCGGTATTCGGCCGCTAGCGGTGCGGTTTTAACCCCCCACTGGCGGCCGAAAAAGGGTTAAAACCACTCATATAGCGCGGCTATAGCCGCGGTATTGCCACGGTAAAGCCGCGCTGTCCCATTGATTTCAATGGGCAGGAGCGGTTTAGGAGCAGGGAATACACCGCTCCTTCACCGCTCCAAAGATGCGGCTTGCAGGAGATTTTTTCTTCTCCTGCCAGCGCACCGCTTCAGTGTGAAAGCCCTCGCTGGACAAACAGCGGAGGCTGTTTTGGGGCGGTTTGCAGGCGGTATTTTTAGCGCAATAATGCCTGCAAACCGCCCCAGTGTGAAAGGGGTCTTAGATTTCCCCTTGCTTCCTGTTCAATAAACACAAAAGGAAGTGAAAGGAAAGCTTTCCAAAATTAGAAGGCTTCCTCTCAGTTTGTTTTGGTGACGACTCAAACACTTTTTGGTTTCTCCCTGACTTAGTCTGTGACAGTGGTCACTAGGACAAATGGAGAGGATGGATCTCCCCAACAGGACACATAGCAATAAAAATCTGGCAGTGGTTCTAACCTACCAATGTATCTAAAACTAGAAAATAAAGCATACTCCGAGTGTGGAAAGGGATTCAGTATGCTTTGTTTGTCATAGACTTGGGTAGCTCTTCTTGTTTGCACTCTGCAGACCTTTAAATTCTTTGTTAGTGTTTGGTTAAAAGCTTCTGATTACGCATGATCTACATAATGTTTTTCTCCTACTTCTGCTTTTTTTTTTTTTTTAACATGACATCAGAACATGTGATGTGCTTGGCTGTGCTGAGAGATGGGTGTTTGTGTTTTTTTTTTTTTTTCGTTTCCTCCTTTTTTCTATCATTGCCGAGTGTCGTAACTTCCTCCTACAAACTGCAGCAGAAGGAAATAAAATACTAGAAAGAATTTGCAGAGGAGATACACCTAAGCCTTTCCAGCATAACAGCAAACTAGTTTTTTGGCAAGATTTCTATCTGATGGACTCGTGTCTCAGGAATAGTAGATTAAAATCTGATTATGGTTAAACGTTCTTGCACAGAAGACGCCTTTTAAGATTTCTAAAAACTGAAGGAGCAGCTGCTTAGAAATAAGGCCCCCTCTGCAGGAACAAAAAGCCATATTTATAGCCAAATAGCGTGGTTTGTGTTTGTTTTGTTTTTTTAATAAAGTGGTGCATTGTCTATGGTGCAATGCACACAGCTCTGTAAAGATCAGTGGCATGTTCAGCGCTGTAAAAGGAAAAATTGAAAATGTTAGGGTTGAGCAGTAATTCCCACATATACATGGGTATTTAAAACACTGGCAGCTAGAAGTGAATGAAGAATTTAGCGTGCGTTCCTTTTTTTTTTTTTTTTTTTTAAACATTAGTAGATGATTACACCCCTGTACAAGAGGCCTAATGCATTTCCAGCTCTAATAAAAGCCGTACTTTTTAATGCAGACTAACATTGTTTACTTTTACAGAGGCCAGGCACGGTTTCTTACCACGGTTCTAAACTGTATTGCTATAGCTTCAGCATAAACAAGCAGCGTGTGCCAGGCATGTCTTTAGGGATTAGTGATCTGTCGCTCCGGCTCTCCTATTAAAAAGGTTTTCCCATATCTCTGACTGTATAAATCCTCCCCCCAGGGGAGATACTGAGCTTAATGCTGCCCCATGCCGCCTGCTCTCTCACCTTCCTTCTGCTCTGGGGTCATGACCCATCCAGGAATTCCGTCATGCAGAACAAAAGACTTTCCCATCTATTGTGAATTCTGGATACTTAGCTATGAGCAACGTATTATAGCAAATCATACCTAGATTGGCAGTTACTATCCAAGTGTTTTTATTGGCTGGTCGGAATGAAATTGAAAAAAAAAAAAACTTTTAGCATCTATTCACACTGTTGCAATGCAGGAGCTGGTGTACAGTGTGATGCAGAGAGATGATTGCAGTTCCGATTTGCCAATCGCAGCGCATTGCACTTTGACAAAAAAAAAAAAAAAAAATAGTGGTGGTCTGAACTTACCAGGTGGGCTGCATTGGTATGAATAGACCATAAAGTCGGCCATAAACGGTTTGAATCTCGGCCGGTTCCTTCAGCAGGAACCAGCTGAGATTCGAATCATGTATGGGCAGGCTGAATGTACTAAAATTGATCGATGGGTACAGCCAGCCTGTCAGATTTTACATGTAATATTACTAGCGGCTGTTCTATCAGCAAGTAATAGTCACTGTGTGTGGCCTTAGATGGAGTGGTGTTTGTTTCTTTCCTACCACCATGGGTTGTTGGAAAGAAAATCGCTCTTCTTCTTTTTTTTTTTTTTTTTTTTGTCCACTATCACCGCAGTCAAGCCTGGTACACGCTAACAGGCCGCTGTACTAACCATCCAATATTAGTACAGCGATCTCACTGGGCTGTTGTGCTCCCCCCAGAAAACTCCAATCAGCGCTCTCCCCCATTGGCTGAGAGTGCTGATCGGGAGTCAGTCGGCTGCTGGTTTTCCAGCATGCTTGTCTGACAGAAGCAGGCCAAACTGGAATGCACAAGGGTCCAATGTCAGCCAGTTTTTTTTTATTTGTTTGAACTGTAAAATGTCTCCTGACATTCGGTCTGTGTACCCAGCTTCAGCGTTGATGGGGGAATCCCTCACGCTGAGCCTTTGTGTTCTCCTGGAGTAGACCATGGCTCCGCATGAGGGATACCCCCATCAACAGATGGTGGTGTTAGGGGAATCAAGCGACTTTTCTTTTGATGCAGAAAACAAACATCTTTTTGGCTGTACTTGGTGGTATGAATGTACAAAACCGTATACAGCCTACAGCATAATTTGCAGAGAACAGATTGATGACCATTGGCAGGAAGAATCGCCCTTGCGTTGGTTCTTAGGCCTCATTCACACGGGCAGTGTCCAACTTGTGTTTAAAGAACATTTCTAAGTGCATGTGATATTTTTGAACCGTGCCATTGACACTTTGCATTTAGAAAAAATAGAATCCTGCGTGTCCAGGATCCGATTAGACGCTCAACACTGCTAAATGCATGCAAGTGAGTCTAAACCTGCTTCAAAGTAAGAAGATCTAACCACAAGAAAGTGTTCTGGGAAGCTTAAAAGTTTATTCTTTCCAGATGAGTTCTATGTTTAGAAAATCTAAACACGAGAGTCCCAGTATGAATTTAGTGACGGGGAAGAACGCCCCCCCTTACAGGCAGCTAGCAGAATCATTGCCGTCAGTGTTTTACTCACCTGACTGATCAGAGAATCTGTCAGTGGTGGCTGGCTCTGACGAATAACATTTCATTTTTTTCAGGTACATCTGTAGCGCTGTCAATCTACAGAGTGCTTTACATAATAAATTATACATTCATATTAGTCCCTGCCCTCAAGGAGCTTAAAATCTAAGGTCCCTAACTCACATTTATACACATACTCAAGCCAATTAACCTACCAGCATTTGTCTTTGGAGTGTGGGAGGAAACTGGAGGAAACCCACACAGGCACAGCAAGAACATGCAGACTCCAGGCAGATAGTGCCGTCATTGAGATTCCAACCGACCACCCCAGTGCTTCCAGGTGGAAGTGCTAACCGCTTAGCCATTGTGCTGCCCTGCTGGTACTGTGCAGGCAATGATGGTCAGTGAATCAATCCATCTGTTTTCTCTGTGTTGCTGGCCAGGGTCTAGACATAGCCATGTCTTGGACAGTATGGTATGGCCATGGTTTGTGTGTGTATACAGGTGCAACTCTTAAAATTAGAATATCATCAAAAAGCTGATTTATTGCAGTAATTCAATTCAAAAAGTGAAACTCGTATTTTATGACATGGCTTCCCAAATCATCGGACTTTGGAAAATGTTGCATTTCATTTGGAAATCAAGGTCCCAGAGTCTGGAGGAAGAGTGGAGAGCACAGAATCCAAGTTGCATGAGGTCCAGTGTGAAGTTTCCACAGTCAGTGATTATTTGGGGAGCCATGACATCTGCTGGTGTTGGTCCACTGTGTTTTATCAAGTCCAAAGTCAGCGTAGCCCTCTAGCAGGAAATTCTAGAGCACTTCGTGCTTCCCTCTGCTGACCAGCTTTATGGAGATGCTGATTTAATTTTCCAGCAGGACTTGGCCCTTGCCACACTGTCAAAAGTACCAATACCTGGTTTAATGATTATGGTATTGCTATGCTTAATTGGCCAGTAAACTAGCCTGACCTAAACCCCATAGAGAATCTGTGGGGTATTGTCAAGAGGAAGATGACACCGGACCTAACAATACAGATGAGCTGAAGGTCGCTATCAAAGCAACCTGGGCTTCCATAACACCTCAGCAGTGCCACAGGCTGATCGCCTCCATGCCATGATGCATTTATGCAGCAACTCATGCAAAAGGATCTCTTACCAAGTATTAAGTGTATGCTATACTGCAGTGGATCTCAACCCTGTCCTCAAGTACCCCAACAGGTCATGTTTTAGGAATTTCTTAGATAAAATAGTAGGGATGAACTGAAATTTTGGCCGCCGAAACATATCGGCCGCAAATGGTGTTTTCGGCGCATTGCCCCCGCCCGCTGGTGCCGCCCATTGTGGGGGCGTCTTCCTGGCTCGCCTCAGTCCTTCCTCCTCTCCTCCCACCCCACAGAGCGGCGATCTCCGTGTGTCATGGAGCTGAATTGCCCGGGCGGCTGCAGTAATAATGTCCCGCCTCCTGTGACAGACGGCACACTGATCCAATGGCGGGACATTGAATCAGCGTGACATGATTACAGGAGGCGGGACATTGTTACCGCAGCCACCTGGGCAATTCAATTCACAGCTCCAGGACACACGGAGATCGCCGCTCTGATCCGGGCACGGGTGAGGCTGCATCCAGGCACTGGCAGGCTGCTTCTGATGGGGACTAGTGAGGGTGCATTGATCTCTTGTATCATGTCTGTAGTCTCTGACCGTCTCCGGTAGCATGTCTGCAGTCTGACCGTCTCCTGTATCATATGGTTAGAGACTGGGGACTGAATTTTCTTGAGCTTTTTTTGCACCAAAGGTTCAATAATGGCCAACAATATATTAATTTAAATTGATAATATTAATTAAAAAGTCGAATATAATACAATTGCATATAAATATTTTTTAAAAACTGTTTATTTTCAGTTTTCGGCCTAGTGTATTTTTCATTTTCGATATCTGTTTTGGCACCAAAAAAGCCATTCGGTGCACCCCTATGAAATAGCTGTCCAAAATACCAAGCCATTGACCTGGTTTAAAGCACCTGTGCAAGATAAAGGGAAAACCTGCAAACATGGCCTGTTGGGTGTACTTGAGGACAGGGTTGGGAGCCACTGCTATACTGTACATTGACTTGCTTTTCAGTAAGCCAACATTTCTATATTAAAAATCCTTTTATTTATTTATTTTTTTTTTATTGGTCTTATGTAATCTAATTTTCTGAGATACTGAATTTTGGGTTTTCACTAGCTGTAAGCCATGATCATCAAAATTTAAAAGAAATGTATCACTCTGTGTGTAACACCTATATAAAATGAGTTTCACTTTTTGAATTTAATTACTGAAATTAACTTTTTGATATTTTATGAGCTACACATGTATGTATGTTCAAAGGGTGTTCGCAAGAATGTGTAAGCAATCTGGCCTTCCCAAGGGCCAAAATATAGAAAAAGGAGATGGGATTGCTGCACATAAAAATGTATTGAAAATGTAAAAAATGATTACATCAAAATTGAATGGTATACATGGTAACGTTTCGGACTAATGCAGATAACTCCCTTCTTCAAAACCACATACATGGACCACTATATAGCTCTTATAATCACTTGATTGAATAATTAAATCATTAGACAAGCTGGAATCAATTAGTAATGAAGTATACAACATTCCTTATCATTGTGTATCAATTGATTCAGAAAACTGGAACGACTCTAACTACAGGTGTATTGAATCCCTCACAGGGTTTAGATGTAAACGATCGAACAGTACAGCTAAAGAACAAAGAAAATCTAATATATATTCATGTCTATATAGACTATTAATAAAACAACTAATGTGTGAAATAAATTATTACAAAAAAGACTAATACAGAAAAAAACTGAAACAAAAAAAAATGAATTGGATCAGAGAAACTATTACAGTAAATGCTGTTCTAAGAATACATACAAGTCGATCTGAATTTAACCCCCTGGGTTGTAAGGTATCTAATTCACTTCTCTTTTTCTCAGTTCTAATTCCCTATTTCCTCCTCGTCCTTTTTTTTTTTTTTTTTCCTATAAAGTGTCTGGCTAATGGCAATTTATCAAGTCTATCTCTGATGGAGTGGTTGTGTCTTGTAATTCTGTCCTTAACTTATTGTGTTGTTTCTCCTACATAAACAAGTCCACAGGGACATTTAATTATATATAACGTAAGAGGACTTACAAGTAAAGTAGTCCCTAATAGGTATGTTCTATCCTTTATGTGGGTGACATAAACTTTTACCTTTTAATCATGCTTGTACACTGAATACAGCAGAGACAGGAAAATGAACCTTTAATTTGGTGGACCCAAAAATGTAACACGAGGGGTAGGTGTACTGTATTGATCTGATTTTACCAGTCTATCATGTATGGTTTTCCCTCGACGATACGAGGGACAGTGGGATAGTTGCTATTGAGAATAGACCAGTGTTTTTTGATGACTCTATCTGGTTAGAGAATGGGTGAAATTGAGAAATAAATGAATGGCATTCTGTGACTTGTGGTTTTTATTTTGACACAATTAAATAAAATTGTAAATTCATACGTTCTTGATGAACTATTTCTTTAGGGCAGGGATATGCAATTAGCGGACCTCCAGCTGTTGCAAAACTACAAGTCCCATGATGCATAGCAAGACTCTGACAGCCACAAGCATGACACCCAGAGGCATGATGGGACTTGTAGTTTTGCAACAGCTGGAGGTCCGTTAATTGCATAACCCTGCTTTAGGGTATCCACGTTGTCGCAGTCTGGCTTCCATTTCTTTTTTTTTTTTTTTTTTTTTTAAATTCCTTTATTTTATTTATTTTCAAGAGAACGTGTTACAGTTTGAGGTACATATTATCAGGTTCTATAACATTTAATGGATAACATAAAACAGTGGTAGGGAGAAGATATTAACAGGAACTGTCGTCGTCTAGAGATGTAACACATAAACAATCCTCTCGTTTACACAGTCTGTATGGTGAAAGCGGAGCCTGTGTGCATGGGAGGGTCTAATGTAATGACAATCTTAGTGTCCCTTTGCACGCATTTCCCTGAGACATGCCTTGTGTAAACAGGTAACTCGTGTAATTATCCTTTATCGGTAGGTAAAGGGGTGAACTAAAATAACAAAAAGAGAAGGAGAAACTCTCCACTGATCGGGGGTGGGGATATTCCTGGTCGACCAGTGGAGTCCGGCAAAGGGCAACTAACATAAAGTAATGTAGACCATGATATTCATTATATCTGATCAGATCTTCCCTAAGCCGGTAGAGTATAGGGGGTTGTGTGAGGACTGGAGAGGGTGGGGGGGGGAGGAAGGAGGTAAAAAGCGGGAGACAATAAGGGGGAGGGGTAAGGATATTAGAGAGGAGAGATGGAGAGAGAGGTGAAGAAGGTAAGGAAGGAGGGTAAAGAGAGGTAAAGAGGGGAGGGTGGTGGTGCCACCCTCCAGCCAGGCGGGGCCCCCATAACGGGGGGTGTCCACGCTAAGACATCTCCCGGAGGTAGGCCTCGGAGTAAATGAAGTGTTGCCAAGGGCGCCAGGTCTCCCGGAAGGCTTCCTCCCTGTCATGTAGCGTGGCCGTGAGATCTTCCATGTCACGCAGTTCATTAACCCTGGCATACCACTGGATCTTAGTTGGTGGGGTTTCCGATCTCCAAAATAGAGGGATGCAGGCCTTGGCCGCATTAAGTAGTTGTATAGTGAGTGAGGCTTTATATTTCTTAATTGTTCTGCTAGATAGATGCAGTAAACAGGCCCCGGGATCTTCCCCCAGTGCGACGCCCGTTAAACGTTCGATCGTGTCTGTCACCTCTTTCCAATAAAGTTTAATCTTGGGGCAGTCCCAGAAAATGTGCAACATCGTTCCTTCTCCTGTTCCACAGCGCCAACATATACTTGGTACCTGCGGGAGGAACCTGTGGAGAGTGGATGGTACCTTGTACCATCTGGTCACGATCTTGTAGCATGTCTCTTGGACCCTTGTGGCTAGAGAAGATTTTTGGGCAAAATGTAAGATCTTTTCCCTTTGTGCTTCATTAAAATGCACTCCTAATTCTGTTTCCCATTTAGTGAGGAAGGGGGGCACAAAGCTTTCAGGCGGGGCAATCAGGGAGAGGTAGATCGAGGACAGGGAGTGGCGTACGGGTTCTCTGCGGTGGCAGACACGTTCCAACTCCGTGAGTGGGCGTGGGGGACCTAAAGTCTGAGCACTTCGGCGTAAAAAGTTACGCAGTTGGAGACCACTCAGGAAATCCAATGGCGTGTCCAGGTCCTCAATTCCCGCGGCCGACCGGAGCCGGCCACCGGCGTCTAGGAAATCGTGGAGGTGTGGCCATCTATCTCCCTCCGATAGGGCTCTATAGATCGGGCCCTGGCAGCCCGGCAAGAAATCAGGGTTGCCCAGTATCGGCACCATTGGGGAAGGAATAGGTGATATCAGGGTTTTACGGAAGGTTTCTCTGGCCACTCTTAATGTGTTTCCCAGAGTCGGGTGTTCGGCGATGATCTTCGGGATCGGAGTGGAAAGCCACGGCCAACTCCTGGCCGTTCCATCGGAGTCCTCCATCTCCATATGGACCCATTGTTTGGCTTCTGAATGGCAGTACCAGTCTATCAGTCTGGTAAGATGTGTTGCCCTGTAGTAGGCTTTTACGTCTGGTAGTCCCACTCCACCTCTACGTTTTGTCATATAGAGTAGTTGTAATTTGATGCGAGGTTGCCCGCGTGACCAGACAAAATCTCGGAAAAGTGCGTCAAGTCGCTTGAAGAAGGAGGGCGGGAGATGTATGGGGAGGGCCTGCAGGAGATAGAGTATCCTCGGGAGGGCTGTCATCTTGATGGCATTACAGCGTCCAAACCACGTTAGAGTGAGGGAGTGCCAATGTTGTAGGTCTGTTTTAAGCCTGTGTAGAAGAGTGGCAAAGTTTGCTTGGTAAAGGTGGGCGGGGTCCGCGGTAATGGCCACTCCTAGGTACGGAATGGTATCGGTTGCCCAGTGGAACTTGTAGTTCAGGCGTAATTGTCGGATACTTTGAGAGCTCAGTGTGATATTTAGCATGGAGGATTTAGACATGTTTATTTTAAAAAGGGACAGGGCTCCGTACTCCCTCAGGGAATAAAGCAAGGCGGGGAGTGAGGCAGTGGGGTCAGTCAAGAAGAAGATAAGGTCATCCGCGAAAGCGGCGACCTTATGGGCTCCAGATGTTTTACGAAAGCCCTCTATTTGGGGGTTGGCCCGTATCTTACAGAGCAGAGGTTCCAAAGAAAGAATAAAGATTAGAGGAGACAGGGGACAACCCTGTCTGGTACCATTTCGGATGTGGAAATAACCCGACCTGGTTTCGTTAACCCTAACCGCCGCTGTGGGGCTGGAGTAGAGAGATAAGATCCAGCTGAGCATCGACGACCGGAGGCCAATGTGTTCGAGAGTAGCTCTGACAAATGTCCAGTCTACACGGTCGAAAGCCTTCTCCGCGTCAGTTGACAGCAGGAGAAGGGGTCGTCGCGTGGTCCTGGCGGCATGAATGAGGTTCAGCACCCTAATGGTGTTGTCACGTGGTTCCCGTTGGGGGACAAAACCCGCTTGGTCTTTGTGAATTAGGTTTGGTATGTGTGGGAGCAATCTGTTCGCCAGGATCTTGGCAAACAGTTTCAAGTCGGTGTTTAGCAAAGCTATCGGTCGGTAGTTTCCACACCGGAGTAGGTCCTTTCCCTCTTTAGGGATGAGAGAGATGTAGGCCCTAAGGGAATCTATGGGGAAGGAATTACCTTGCGTAATTGAGTTAAGTGCATCCACTAGCGGTTTAGAGAGTGTCTCAAAAAAGGTTTTGAAATAGATTGGAGTAAGGCCATCGGGGCCTGGGGCTTTCTTGGGCTTGGAACTCGCTAGTGCTACCCCTAGTTCCTCCACCGTAATGGGGTCTTCCAGTTCTTCCGCTATGTCGGCCGATAGAGATGGCATGCCAGAGGAGGCTAGATATTCGTGTGAGGTGGGTCCCCCAGAGGGGCCAAGGGCTTCAGGAGAGGGTCTATCTAGATTATAGAGGCCGCTGTAGAATGAGCGGAATTCTTCCGCCATTTCTGTTGAGGTAGAGACCCTCTGACCCGAAGGGGTCAGAATGTGGGGGATGAAAGTTTTGGTGCGGGGTCCGCGAAGAGCTCTGGCTAGGAGGGAGCCAGGTTTGTTAGAGAATTCGTACATTGTGCGGCGTGACCATGCTAACCTCTCTTTAGCTTTATGTAACAGAAGCGAGCGAAGCTCCTCACGTGCTTTAAGTAGCTCCTGGTATACGGAGCGAGCTAGGCTGGCCTTGTGTGTACATTCAAGGGTCTTGATCTGAAGAAGAAGTTCTTCAGTTCTACGGGTTCTTTCCCTCTTGAGACGTGCCCCAATGCCTATTAAAATGCCCCTGATAACTGGCTTGTGAGCCTCCCATATCATCAAGGGGTTGGGGACCGAGGCTTCATTGAGTGCAAAGTATTCCTGTAATTTGGCTTGAATCTCAGCGCGGGTCTCTGCAGATTGAAGCAGAGATTCGTTCAGTCTCCATGAGGGTGGGGATTTAGACATTGGTCCCATTTGGAGCGTCAAGTGTATTGGGGCATGGTCAGAAAAGGAGATGACATCAATGGATGAGTCAACTACCCTCGGCAGGTCCTTGTGGGAAAGGAGCAGGTAATCTAGTCTTGAGTACGAGTGATGTACTTGTGAAAAGAACGAATAGTCCTTGTCCCTGGGGTGTGAAAGGCGCCAGGGGTCTATCAAACGCAGAGAGTGAAGATCAGATTTGATTCGTTTAAGGCGGGCGTATGAGAGATGGGAAGCACCCCGCGAGGTATCCAACAGGGGGTCCATCGCAAAGTTCATATCGCCCCCAAAGATGAGCATCCCCTCCGTAAACTCAAGCAATCTGGGTATCAGCCCACGCAGGAACTGTGCATGGTCGACGTTGGGGAAATAGATATTGGCAAGAGTGACCTGAACGTCAAATACCTTTCCCTTAATCAGGAGAAAGCGGCCCTGGGGGTCCGTCTGCTGCGCCCCAAACTCCCAAGGTACAGATTTTGCCACTAGGATGCTAACCCCCTTAGATTTGGAGATAGGTGAGATACTGTGGTATGCCGTCTGGAATCGATTGTCAGTCAATTTGGGAATATGCTCACCATGAAAGTGGGTTTCCTGTAGAAAGGCAATCTGGGTTTTAGATCTGCGAAGGTCAGCCAGGAGCTGGGAACGCTTCTCTGGGATATTGAGACCCCGTACATTAAGGGAGGTCACCTTTAGGAGAGTCATTGTGGCAGCCGGGGCACTGATGATCATTAAAAGGATGGGGAGGATGATCACTCTAAGTTCAAGTTCACGTCCCCACCCAGCTAGAGAGCAACAGCACCGGGGAAGAGAGGGGGACAGAGGAAGAGAGACAGTATCAGAGAGAGAGATGGGGGGGAGTAGATGAAGGAGAGAGGGGGGGAAGGAGGGTGGGAGTAATCTAAATTAGTCAAGTAGCTACTCTATGAGCTCCCGGCCGAGACACAGAGGAGACTGTGCAGCGGCCGGGAGGTCGCCCTAAAGGGGGGTGGCCAATGCGGCGAAGCGCGTAATCAAATAGTTATTGCTATCGCCTATGTAGGCAAACCAAAAAACCTATAAAATAAGGTACTTTTTGGGGGTGGTAGGGAGATGCACTGAGTGGGGGGCCTAAGGAATCAGAAACATTGAGAAAAACAATACATTAACCATCGTAAATAAAGTGTGATTTACCACATATCTGGGCATAACATCCATGAACTCAACTGTGTTTCAGGCTAGTAAGTATAGTTAAGTAGGCCTCTAACATCCATAACCTGCTGGCGTTGACGCATCGCAGTGGCGGCCGAGGACTGAGGGCCCACTGGCCCATTCGCCCTTCCCCTGTATAGGACCAGGAGGGAGCCCCCATTGTCCAACTGTCAGTGCGCCAAGGCAGCATGGCTGGATGGAAACATGGAAAACATGCATGCACCTCCTTTTTAGTGTCAACGTTCACTTCAGACAAACTCGGATGTAGTGCATGGAATCTAGCCTACCGCAAAAATACAGGATTTATAACAGTCATAACAATTATAACAATGTGTCCCCCCTCCCCCCGCCCCCGTCTGGAATTCAAAAATTAGCCCACAAATGAGAGAAGAAAAAAGGGAAGGCATCTTCAGGAGGGCAAAAATAAAAAGGGGGAGGATCGCCTTAAAGGGGGGGAAGGAGGGGGGCACCAACCCATATGAGGTACTGGAAGTCTCACCAACAGCCAAAAGGTGGCATGCGTTTAGTCCTCAGATGATGTAGGATGGGTTCTTCGGACTTCTCGGTTTGGCGGGCGGGATCTTGGGCGTCGAAATCTTTGCTGTCTAGGTGGCGCTGAACCTTGTGGATCCTGAGAGAGCAGATATTCAAACCAGTTGGGCACCTCAATCGCTGGCCTGGAGATGAACTGAAAAAGGGCAGGTAGTTGGTCTGGCGTGCGGAGAAAGAATTCCGCCCCCTGCCTCCTGACAATAAGATGGAAGGGGTGACCCCATCGGTAGGTGGCATCAGCCTCACGGATAACTTCCAGGAGGGGTCGCATGAGCCCTCGCATGGTGCGTGTTTGTCTGGAAATGTCAGGGAAAATCCTGATGGGAGCCCCGTCGAAGTCTATTGGGCCCTTTTCCCAGGCAAGGCGAAGAATGTCCTCTTTAATTGTGAAGAAGTGCACCCTACATAGTACATCACGGGGAAAGTCCAGATCGGGTGATGATCTCTGTGCAGAGGGCGGGGGTCTGGGGCCTGGGATACGATGTACCCTGTCCAGTTCCAGGTCAGCTGTCGGTGGTTTGCCCAGGACCTGGTTTAGGATGGCAGTCACTGTAGATCGGAGGTCTGGGCCCATGGTGGCTTCTGGGATCCCCCTTAGGCGCAAGTTGTTGCGTCTGCTCCTATTCTCGCCGTCGTCCAGGCGCAGCTGGACATCGACAAGGTGGCGGCAGAATGCCCCGAACTCCGACTCCAGTGTAGAGAGGCGCGTTTCTGTATTGGTTTGGGATGTTTCGATCGCGGTGACTCTCTCTTCGACTACATCCACTTGCTGCTTTAGGTCGTGCAGTTCTCTGGTTAGTGCGTTTACAATAGAGGTGGCCATGGCATTTAAGTCTTGCTTGGTGGGGAGGCCTGACACTATGTCTCTTAGAGAGCCTTCAACTAGGCCGCTTAGGTCACCAGCGTAGTCTGGAGGCAAAGGGGTGTCAGCAGTTATGGAAGCCGGGGAGACTATAGGAGAGGGCGCTCTGTGTGGTAAGGGGGGAAAGTCCTCCTCCGCTGCGGAGGTAGTCGCAGGAGCGCTCTTCTTACTTGAGGATGTAGCGCCCACTGAGCTGACTCGAGGCGGCGCCATCTTGCTCCTTCCCGCCGGTGAGGAGGCCTGTTGTTGCCGCAGAAAGTAGTGTGAAATTTCAGGTCCCTTCCTTGTCTCAGTGACTGGTGGGTGGCTGCGGCTTCCTGGCATGAATGGATGGTTTAGTTGGTCAGTGCTGCGGATGATTCATGGCCCGTTTCAGTGCAGAGCTCCCAATGCTGCGTCTTTACGTTTCCATAGTAGGGTCACGTCACCCCCCTTTGATATATTTGGCGTTAAAGTTCCTGCGTCTTATTCAGGTGTTGGGGAGCCTAGGCCGGCAGTGGTATGTAAGCGGGTGATGGAGCCTGTCTGCAGAGTCTGGGGTAGTCAGGCAGTAGGTAAGGAGCAGTGTGTGGCCCTTTAATAGTCTTTCCTCTCACCTGCAGGTATAGGGTGTAGATGCTGTCCACCTCAGGGCTCCACAGGCTTGTCAGAGTGTGCAGCCCAGCCAGCTCCTTCCACTATCAGGCGGGCCAGGGGTATAGGTGCTCCAGAGATGGTGCCTCTGCCCAGGTAGATTGCGGCCTAGTCATACGTGGGGGGGGGGGGGGTAGAGACCAGGCCCAGAGCACGGCCTATTGTCAGTTCAGGGTCGATCCACTCACCCCCCTCAGCAGTCCACAGCAGCCGGCTGGTGTTGAGACAGGGGCGACCGCGCTAGGGGACCCCCCCCGCCGCGCGGCCCGCCAGGAAAGTCCGCGGCTCCGGCCTAGTGGGTCGGGAGTGTGCGGCGGCGTCTATTTGCAGCCCAGGGTCCGTCCACTCACCCCCCTCGACAGTCCGCAGCAGCCGGTTTGTGTCCGGACGGTGGCGACCGCGCCAGGGGACTCCCGGCCCGCCGCGCGGCCCGTCAGGAAAGACCGCGGCTCCGGCCTAGTGGAGCGGAAGTGTGCAGCGGCGCCGATCGCGGACCAGGAGCAGAAATCCTCCTCGCTCCTCACCTGGCAGGGGGTGCCTAGGTCTCCCCCGATCAGCTGGGGTGTACTTTGTGGACGAGAAAGGGCGATGGAGCTGGATTTTGTGCTTGGATGAGCGGAGCTCTCAGGGAAAGCCGCCGCTCACAGCGCCATCTTGGCCACGCCCCCTGGCTTCCATTTCATCGAATCTATTCCCACAGGTATCAGACCTACTAGTGATCCTAGCTACATGTTTAAATTGGCTTCGGGGGATGGATTTAAACACCCCTGGTGGATGAAAACTAGAATAGTGCAACAATTGATTACCATCTGTAGGTTTTCTATATAGGTTACTAATAATCTGTGTGTACAATAATGTATCTGGGAATGGAGTAGCCTCATTTGTGATGGATATATTACATTTCAGACCTGGAACGAAATAAGTCAAATAAGAATTAAATAATTATTCTAGGTCGCCCACCCATATGGCAAATGTGTCATCAATGAACCTCTATCGTGCTATACAGTTATCCTCAAACAATTTACAATTATAGATAAATGCATATTCCAACATATCCATGAATACATTGGCATATGGGGGGGGGGGGGGGGGGCGACATTAGAATCCATCACTAATAAGTATCTAACTATCCTGAGCAGCTCCAAAATAAACCAAATCTGAGTGGAATCATATATATATATATATATATATATATATATATATATATATATATATATATATATATATATATATATATATATATATATATATATATATATATATATATATATATATATATATATATATTTTTTATTTATTTATTTTTTTTTAAAGTTTTGTTAATAAACGTCGTCAAGCTTCAAAGCCCAGTGAGTGTGGAATAGCTGTGTAGAGGTTTGCCACATCCCAGGTGACCAGTTTTGCCTTTGATGGAAGTGTTATTCTCTATTTTATTTAGAAAATCTTGGGTATCTCGTATATAAGAACGAGTAATAACAATCAAGGGAGTATGGCATTTGTCTAAATATTTAGCTATTGGCTTGGTAGCAGCCAGTGCTAGATATGATTGGGTGACGGGGGGATTTTTTTGGGTCCTTGTCTGTTTTAGGTAACACCTAAATGATCGGAGTAATTGGATGTTCTGGAGTCCAAAAAGGTTTGTGTATTATCGATTATTCCTTCCTGTACAGCTTGTTTCACAACTTTTTTTAGTCTATTTAAAACACGTAATGTAGGGTTATTTTCCAATCGCATATATACATTAGTATGAACTAACTGCCTATAAATCTCCCTTTCATATTGATCAGTGTCCATAATCACTCTGGAGCCACCTTTATCAGCCGGATTAATAGTGATCTCCTTCCGGGTAGACAGAGATGTGAGAGCCACGATTTCCTCCCGACTCAACTTGTTCCGTATATGATCCCTCTTAGATCTTTGATTTCAATGGGCAGGAGCGGTTTAGAAGCGGTGAATACACCGCTCCTTCACCGCTCCAAAGATGCGGCTTGCAGGAGATTTTTTCTTCTCCTGCCAGCACACTGCTTCAGTGTGAAAGCCCTCGGGCTTTCACACTGAACAAACAGCGGAGGCTGTTTAGGGGCGGTTTGCAGGCGGTATTTTTAGCGCAATAACGCCTGCAAACCGCCCCAGTGTGAAAGGGGTCTTAATCTAAATGTATCCATCTTCTCTTTTGGGCAAAAATTCAAACCTTTGTTTCAAACTTGCAATTCTGTAACATTTAAAGAAAGATGAAATATGTACCACACAAGCAGTTAAGTCCTCTGTCTGTTCCGGGTCCTGATAGCGATGGCTCTTGATGTTGCGCCTTCAGTGCTTCTTGCCTCCTGTTTTTGGATTTGGGGGGCCACGATCCAAAAAGGATCCTCTGGGGGCATTAGTTGATGAGCCTGTGGATGTCATAGATGAATGGATGTAGATAATAGTTTCCATCTTGGATTTTTAAAACCTAGCTCGAAAGCAATTAAGGTCAGTCCAATTATATACCCGATTTATTGATCTAATCATCACGATCCATTTTAGTACGTTTTTCGTATTTCAATTAACTTCCTGTGTGTTAGTAATTTCTCATCCATATATTTTTTTTAGTTTTAAGAAAGTCCTCCTGCCCCATCAAATCTGTTAATTGTCTCTTCAAATCAGCAATATTTTGGGCAACGGTAATTTGTTCCTTTTGTAAGTATTGTACCGTTAAAGTAATGAGGTCAAAAGAGCAGCAGTTGTATTCCTCATTTTGTGCTAATAAAGTGGGCACTATTTGTACCCTTTGACCTTGCGGTATCAGCTGTGACTTGTACTCTGCCAGCGTCACTTCGTGAAGCTCCATCGATGTAGATTTCTGTAAAGCCTTTTCCAATTTACGTGTCAATTGCCGAGATGAACTTTCAACGAGGAAATCCCTCAATCCTGTTGTGGCCGTGTATATCCAAGCCACGTCCTCATCTGTGTAGGAAAACGAACCACCTGTAGCCATGGTTCCACCAATTTAGACCGGTGTTCACTCACAAGGGTATGTATAGAAGTTCGAAGGGTTAGGTGCACAACGGTCTTGGCAAGAATGTGCAAGCAATCTGGCTTTCCCAAGGG
Source organism: Lithobates clamitans (assembly GCA_037952925.1). Taxonomy (NCBI): domain Eukaryota; kingdom Metazoa; phylum Chordata; class Amphibia; order Anura; family Ranidae; genus Lithobates; species Lithobates clamitans. The sequence goes on along the minus strand of JBBGZY010000276.1, from coordinate 1,827,292 downwards.
CCACTGTCCCTGTATTTTATCATCCCGCACTACCCTCGTATCGTTGAGGGAGAACCATACACGATAGGTCAAATCAGATCAACACAGTACACCTACCCCTTGTGTTACATTTTTGGGTCCACCAAATAAAGGTTCATTTTCCTGTCTCTGCTGTATATAGTGTACAAGCATGATATAACATGCCTAGGGACTACTTTTACGTGTCAGTCCACTTAAGATATATATATATATATATATATATATCATGCCATGTTGCAGAGGACACCATGCAGACTCATCGATGGCAACCAATAGGGACTGCAGCATGTAGGACTCGACTTATTTACCTATTATTTATTTTATTTTTTTTATTTTTTTTTGTCTGGGTTATAAAGGACCATTTCTGTGATTCTGATCTTGGCTTTTATATCTAAATGTGTAGCTGACCTAGAACAGTAATGCAGGGCTGGGACATCAGAGTTTTCAGACTTTATTGGCTTTAATGGGGGCAGCTGCATATAGTAGCCTTTTACACATGGCTGACTGTTTGTTTGTTTTTTGCGGTATAAGGATCCAATAAACCGATTTACTTTTTTTCACTAGTTGGTGCTCAGGCGAGTTATTCTTTAACTACTCGATTACCAGCCTGTAATACTCATTCATTACTAGGCCATTTTTCAGAATTTGACAATTACTCAGTGATACAAAATTAATTTGGTAGAGTGCTTTCAAAAATGTTTGCATTTTTTTTTTTTAACTTGATAAAAATAAAAGTGAACAGATTCTAAATCCAATCTATATTCAGTGTGACTTCACTTTGGCTTCATACTTGCATCAATTCTTACACTTGCACAAAGTCAGGGATTTTGTAGGATTAGTCAGGTTTATGATTAACCAATTTTACCAGTCGTTCTCCAAGATGATTGAAACAACCTACCTACTACATTTCAAAGGCATTTAGGCAGGTTTTCAGTCTCCCTGGTAATTTGCAGTAGAGCATGTTTTCTTTGGTCTGAACGTACATGCTGCTTTCCTTCAAAACTGCAAGTTTACCTAGAAAGATAAATGCGGATTTGAAGGCAAAGGATGGTCAGAACAAATTTTGATTTCTCTTCTGTTTTACTTTTCATTTTAACTGCTAAAAATAAACTAACACTTCTATTTCTGAAAGCATTCTTAATTTACAGCATTTTTTCACAAATGTTTTGCATATGTAATTAAGAAAAAGTGGATGTATATTTCTCCAAAAGTATTGGGACACCTATCCTTACATGAACTTTAATGACGTCTTAGTACGTAGGGTTCAATATTGAGTTGGCCCACCCTTTGCAGCTATAACAGCTTCAACTCTTCTGGGAAGGCCATCCACAAGGTTTAGGAGTAATCTAGTAAATATAGCATATATTTAACTTTTTACCGCCCCCGCCCACAGTAGTTATACTGCAGGCGAGCAGCACAGCCCTGCCTGATCACGTACATGTACGGGGTCATCCAGGTTCACGAGTGCACATGATCACTGCTGACCGCGCTGTGGTTGGACACAGTGCGATTTTGTCACCTAGCTTCCGGCCAATCATTCAGGGTTGTGACCTGCTGATTGGCTGTGTCTAATCGCAGCACAGAGCCCTCTGTAACCTGCTCAACGATCTGGCTGTTGGTTTTTTTGTTTTGTTTTTTTTGTTTTCCCCTGCAAAGAAGGGAGAAAAAACAGCCAGAAAAGTAAAAGCGGCACAGATTACACATTGTTAGGCACATATTTAACCCTTTCACTGCCAATGTCATTAGTACAGTGTCATTGTACAGTATTACTGTATTATCTATAAGTGCCACTAGCGATTTCAGTTATGCTACCAGTGTCCCCTATCAGTCACACTATGTATAGTATCTCTAGCTGTCTAATTCCAGTATGTATCATAGTTTGGAGACCCAATATCTTTCACACTAGACAGTTATTCTATGCTTATTGGGGGGGTGGCGTTTATCAAAGACCTGTAGTAGAAAAAATTTTGGCCTAAAATTTATGAACCCTTATTTTTTTTTTTTTATTGGCTATGCTTTGTAACAGAGTAGAATATTTTTTTTTTGATATAGTGTATGTACAGTCCTATTTGAAACCACATTTAAACATTTTACGATCAGAAATGTGATGGCTTATGTGCATATCTGATTCCTACTGTATTAAATTGTATTGTAATGGTACTGTCTACCCTCATGTTGTAAACCGCTGCGTAAACTGTCAACGCAATATAAATCCTGTATAGTAAGAATGTCATTTTTGTGCCCTTTTTAAATATGTTGGTAATTTTTACATCTTCTAGAATGCCATAATGTGTAATCCGTGTATATAATGTCTTTCTGGCATTATAAATGGGTTAACTGGAGTGCCCTAAACATTTTACGCACTGTTAACAGGTGCTTTTGTGAGTTTGTCACATGACCCGGCGTCAGCATTTTCAGGATTTAACATACTCTCAGGTCTGCTGAGTCAGATGTGTAATGTGCAGAGACTGTTGACCTCTTGACTGGAACACAGATCTTTTGAATCAAAGCAGAGAACGAGTTGAAATTGATAAGCTTTGATTATGGTTGATCAGAACATTGCCAAGTGTTTTTGGAGTTAGTTTCCTTAGAAATGCATAATATAAAATATAAATGTATTCTATTTTGTAATACTTTACTGTAATTCCCATTCATTTGCAAAGCCCCACAAGAATCGTGCCATATACAGTGCATCCGGAAAGTTGTCACAGCGCTTCACTTTTTCCACATTTTGATACAGCCTTATTCCAAAATGAATGTCATTATTTTCCTCAAAATTCTACACTGTGTACAAACAAGGTCCATAAAGACATGGATTAGTGCTTTTTGATGTGGAGGAACTTTACTGGCCTGCAGAGTCCTGACCTCAACCTGATAGAACACGTTTGGGATGAATTGGAGCGGATTTTGCAAGCCAGGCCTTCTCGTCCACATCAGTGTCTGACCTCACAAATGCGTTTCTGGAAGAATGGTCAAACATTCTGTGCCACCATGGCTTGAATTTTGGCCGATTCAGCAGTAATCAACTAAAATTTGAGCCGTGTATGGCTAGCAGTAGTCGTTGCTTTCTAAACATGGCTGGTGTGTATATAGTATTATAAATGGCTGGAGTGTGTTAGGCTTTGTGTTTTAAATAGGATGGCTATTTGGTGGGTATGCGTGTTGGTATGTAATCCATTCATTCATTCTTGGTATGCAATAGTAGAAACCCTGCATATTGAATAATGCCAATGTCACAGTGGTTTTATTATGTGCCACAACAGTGTGAGCGCTTTTATTGAGCACAATTGTAAATATTGGCCGTATACGCATGTTGGGTAAATGCCAGATGCACAGCTTCCTAGTGTGAATGCAATAAAGGCATAATTTGAGATCGTAATAAAATCTGGCCAGTTCCTTGGAAAGGTTTGTTTGGATAGTATTACAATCATTTGTGTGCGTATGTATGGATAGACCTAGATTGGCCTCCGTCTCAGTCTAAGTCCCCCCCCCCCGTCGCTATTGGTACTAATCCAAAACTTTTAAATGGTCACCGGTCATGTGACTCGCGGCTGCTTTACAGCTCCGAGACAAGGCTTCTGCGGGAGGGGCTGAGCGGCCATGTGATCTCCCCAACTAACATCAGAGGGCGGTCTCGGCCCCTCCTGCAGTAGCCTTATATCGGAGCTGAAAAGTGGCCGGGCACGTGACCGGCCTGAAGATGGCTATAAATGGGTATTTACAAGCCTTGTTTTTAGAAAGCGCATATACAGTGTGCTATGCCTGAGCATAATAGAGGGGCTGCCAGTGTTTACTTATACCTTAAACACTTTTACACCTGGTGGAACTGGAAAATTCTCAACTACCCGTCTCAAAATATTTGTTATCTGGCTGTCCTGCTGAGCCATTTGATTCAGTACTGGAGTTGCTGATCCAAAATAGGTATGCAGACCAAGTATTTTGAACCACTGTCCTGGAGTGCTTCAAAAAGTACCGAGGCCAGACAATGGTCTTCCGGGAACTAGTATTTTCTGGAGGTCACAAACTGCAACCCCTGTATTTCTCTCGCTACACATTTACTTTGTATATGACTTTCTAATAACAGGAAGGAAATGAATGCAGGCTTTTTTGTCTGTCAACATCTGTGTTCTTTTTTTTTTTTTTTCTTTCCTGGCATAAAATTACATGTTGCTTTCTGCTGCTATGTCTCATTACTTGGTATTCCGATGAGAAGCGGATAAAAAGAACACATGGCCTGATTACATTCCTCCCTTCTTTTTCACCCTCTCATTCTAAATCCATTTTCTGTCTTGTTCTGGTTTTGTGAATTTGACCAATGGAAAAAGTCACATAGCATTAAGGTTGAAAGAACTGTGTCGGACCTGTTCAGCGAGACCACTGCTTCACCACAAAGAGCAGGGGTCCCACTGTGCAGCTGCTGGTTGGGGGACAGGCTATGGCTGCTTTGGAAAGAAAACTGGGGGCTCATTTTATACATGCATCACCCTCTGAAGAACAATCTATTATGTCACCTCCGCACTGCCTGTTTTAACACCCTAAAATCCCACACAAGTGTGCAGCATTACCACTTGAAAGGGTCCTGTTTGTACTGCCTGCCGAACGCAGCCCTTTCAAGTGATTAGGGCCACGTCGCACGGGAGAGAATTTTTGCTGGGTTCTGATGCAAGCATTGCGGCCATGGCATGTATATACACCTGTGCTGCTGCCTTTGTAGCTTAGGGGAAGTAATTGAGGGGGGGTGGTAACAATGTGGCATTTTTTTGTTTTTTATGCCTTGCGCCCCAATTTGTCTTATCCTTGTGTTAAGACCACATTAGACAAAGCTGCACAGTGCAGAAAAACACCACGAGTTGGAAAGTATGTGAGTGTTCTTGTTGCAAGTGTGTGTGTCACTCTGCACATGGCCTACATGCACAGCAAGCTCTGGTGATGGTAGCTTAGGCCCGATTCACACATCGACATGCGTTCCCACTTTGGGAGCACATGTCGCATGACTTGTATAAATCAGTGGTTTCCTATGAGAGCCATCTTAACTAGTTCGACTTTGAAAAAGGTTCCTGCACTACTTTGGTCTGACTTGGGCATGATTTCAGTCCATTGATTTGACTGTAAGTCTCATTCAAGTCGGATCATCGTCTTAACTGATCAGACTTGTGCTCTGAGGATCTTGACGGGGGAACCCCACGCCAAAATTGTGGCCGCGGGGGGGGGGGGGGGGGGGGCGGGCTTCGGTCTGGTATTGATTTTGAGGGGAAACCCCATGCCAAAAAAGAGCATGGGGTCCCCACCCCAAAATCCCATACCAGATCGTTATCTGAGCGTGTAGCCTGTCGTGTCAGGAAAGGCATTGTACCCCTACTCTTTCACCCAAAAAAGTGTCAAATAAAACCAGCACACAGGTTTTTGTCAGTCCTTTTTATTTAAAGTAGCTCCAACGTGTCTTCTCCCTCTGGATCTTCTGTCTTCTGATGTCTTCTGACGCTAGCTCCCGCTGTTGTGTTGGCTCTGGCCATTACTTATATAGACATGGGACGTGGCCATCCGGTGATGTCTTCCAAAGGCCCTGGTTGGTGATGTCAGAAGGGGGCGGGGTCTCTGAATAGCCATGACACATGGCTATAGAAGTAATGGCACACGTCGGAGCTGACACAACAGCGGGAGCCAGCATTGAGAAGAATCTGAGGAAGAAGATATTACCGGAGGGAGAAGACACGGAGCTACTTTAATAAAGGACTTTGTCAAAAACCTGTGTACTGGTTTTATTTGACTTTTTTTTTTTTTTTTTTTTTTTTCTCTTCTGGCGAATGAGTAAGGGTACAATCTACTCCATACTCATTCACATAGGGTGGGGGACTTCCAGATTCTGATAAGCCCCCTCCCTACAAACCCCAAAACCACCGCCAAAGGTTGTCAGGAAGAGGCCCTTGTCACCATTAACATGGAAACAAGGTGCTTTGGGATGGGCCGTGTGCTCGGATAAGGGTCTGGTATGGATTGGGGGGGGGGGGGGGGTATGCGTCTTCTTCCTTCCTTCTTTCTTCCCTTTTTTTTAAATTTTTTTATTTTTTTTTTTATTTCTTAATTTTGGCGTGGGGTTCCCCCCCTCAAGATTCATACTAGACTCAAAGTATTGTCAGATCAAAGTCTGAAGTCACATGGAAGTTGGACATGAAGTCGTAGGGCAAAGTCTGATTGGAGGTCATCTGACTTCTACCGGTATGTTGGAGCAGTGTGAACCCGGCCTTAGGAAGATCAGCACTCCTACACCTGAGAAAGTGGTTCCTGGCCTGCTTTCACTTCCTGCACTTTCTATACTGTTGAAGGCTTTGTGAGAACCACTTTTGTAAAAAGCCAAGGGGTATGCTTGTGCTATATAATGTACAGTTAATAGCTGTGTTTTTAAAATCTCAGAACTAGCAATAGTCGCTGAACTTGTTATAGGTGTTCTATTCTGAGTAAGCACTATATTTCCTGCTGCTGTGATATAGTTAATGTCTTCCAGATGTTGTCTTGTAGCTGTTTGCTTTTTCTTTTTGAGAAGTTGATATTACTTCCTAATCAGCGAGAGCTATTTGCCAGGTATAGTATTAGTTGATTTATTCTGAATGTAGATTACAAGTATGTGATCTAACCATGCAGTGTTGCCATATTTCTGGTGAAAGTCATTTGAGACCTTATCACATGGATGTAAGTTATAAGTATTACCAGCTGCACAGTGCCAGATCAGGGGGTAAAAAAAGCTTTTAAATAAACTATTGCAAACCACAATGTATACTGCTTTTAATATCCTGCTACATGTGGGACACTCTGCATAATTTTATAAACTTTTTCTTTATTTATTTTTTATAGTGTTTGGTTTCTTGCTTCTGCAAGAGATAGACATGTTTCTGGTGTAAATCGAGAGGGCAGCCTACGGTGACAACCATGGCTCCTTCCATAGATACAGGGTGGAGTGACGTAGCCACCAAGGGACAGGTAGTGTTTTTTGTTTGCAGGATCACCAGGAGAAAATAAAGCAGCTTGAACAAATAAAACAAGTACAGCCAAAACATCAAGGACTAGTAAGCTTCAAATATATTACATTTTTGGTTTTGGATTTAGGTACTTTAGTCCCAGTGTGGCCTGAAAGATCATGGGAAGATGAAGATGAAGGTTCTTGAGCTAGAAATAGGTTGAGCTATGGTTCCTTGGCCCTTAGGGTACTGTGTTCTGTAGTAATGTAGGGGTCGGTGGAGGGAGCCACAATATGCAACAGAGGACCTGAAATCTGAAACTTTCAGAGGTATCTGGTTTTAGAGCCTTCAAGTGGTTTTTAGGACTCAATCAGTGATCAGGAGTAATCTTCTCTGCAGCGGGCCCATAGTGTGTGTTTTTTTTTTTTTTTTTTTTCTGTGATCACATTGGGTTTATCCAAAAGCACTGCACACCGCAAATACAGCCCGCAGCCTTATCCTGGCTCCTCCCAGACAACACCCCTCTGATGTGTTTTGTCCCATTCACAGAGCCTAGTCACCTCTATGGCTTAGCCCTGTGGCAAACACATCAGAGGGGTGTTTGGGAGGAGACAGGCCGAAGCCACATCTTTAACTCCTTTTTTATATTTGGGCTTCAGGTGTGCAGTGTCCCATTGGTTGTTGGAAAGTGTTGTGTGCTGTGAATAGCTCCTTAGGGCTCATGCACACTGCATCTCAAAGAAGCTGGTACAGGCTTTTCAACTTTTATTTATTTTTTTTCTGCCTGGAAACTCCTCTCCATGTTGGCCAATGTGTCCATGCACACTATACCCCCCCCCCACCAAACACACATTTTTGAGAGCAGCTTTTGAGCAGATGCTCAAAAACGTGCAAAAAAGCTCAAAGGCGCTCAAACGCTCCTAAAAAAAGAAAAAGGTGGGTTTGTGGGAAAAAAAGGCTTATGCTCAAAGAAGCTCAATAAAAATGTGCTAAAGCGCATAAAAAAAAAAAACAAGATTCTTCAAGCTTAGACAGAGATGTCTGTAAGAGCAGCGTGTTTTTTTTTTTTTGTTTTTTTTTTTGTTTTTGTTTTTTTCCTCTGCGGTGTGCATGAGCCCTTAGAATGATGCTGGCACCCACCAGCTGTGTGAGACACAGATTAATGTAGATGTATACCAGAAATGCCTTCAGGAAAAGGTAGTTTCATACATATAGCTTTATACAGTTGTGCTCAGAAGTTTACATACCCTGGCAGAGATTGATTTCTTGGCCATTTTTCAGAGAATATAAATGATGACACAAACTTTTTCTTTCACTCATGGGTTAGTGTTTGGCTGAAGCCATTTATTATCAATCAACTGTGTTTAATCTTTTTAAATCATGACAACGGCAATGACCCTGATCAAAAGTTCACCCCAGTGCTTGACCCCTCTTAACATCAATGACAGCTTGTACACAAGTATTTTGTGGATGAGGCTCTTTATCTTCTCAGATGGTAAAGCTGCCCATTCCTCTTGGCAAAAAGCCCCCAGTTCCTGTAAATTCTTGGGCTGTCTTGCATGAACTGCACGTTTTTGAGATCTCCCAAGAGTGGCTCAATATTGAGGTCAGGAGACTGAGATGGCCACTCCAGAACCTTCGCTTTATTCTGCTGTAGCCAATGACCGGTAGACTTGGCCTTGTGTTTTGGATCATTGTCATGTTGCAATGTCCAAGTTCGTCCAATGCACAGCTTCCTGGCTGATAAATGCAAATGTTCCTCCAGTATTTTTTGATAACATACTGCATTCATCTTACCATCAATTTTGAACAAATTTCCTGTGCCTTTTTGTAACTCGCACATCCCCAAAACATCAGCGATCCGCCTCCGTACCTTTTTAATCATAGGCCTTGTTGACTCTTCTCCAAATGAAGCGTTTATGGTTGTTGCCAAAAAGCTCAATTTTGGTCTCATCACTGCAAATGACTTTGTGCCATAAGGTTAGAGGCTTGTCTCTGCTGTTTGGTGTCTTGTAAGCGGAATAATTTGTGGCATTTATGTAGTAATGGCTTTCTTCTGGCGACTCGACCATGCAGCCCATCTTTCTTCTTCAAGTGCCTTCTTTATTGTGAATCTTGAAACGACCACACCACATGTTTTCAGAGTCCTGTATTTCACCTGAAGTTTTGTGGGGTGTTTTTGCATTCCGAAGAATTTTTTTCCTGGCAGTTGTGGCTGAAATTTTAGTTGGTCTAACTATATGGTTTCAACAGAACCTCTAATTTTCCACTTTTTGATATTAGTTTGAACACTGCTGATTGGCATTCTCAATTCCTTGGATATAATTATTATATCCCTTTCCTGCTTTTATACAGTTCAACTACCTTTTCCCGCAGATATTTTGACAATTCTTTTGCTTGTCCCATGACTCAGAATCCAGAAATGTCAGTGCAGCACTGGATGAAAAATGCAAGGGTCTGTCAGGAGTCCAGAAACTCATTGACCTTTTTATACACACTAATTACAAGCAAACAGATCACAGGTGAGGATGGGTACCATTTAATAGCCATTCAAACCCCTTTGTGTCAACTTGTGTGCATGTTTTTAGGCCAAAATCACCAGGCTATGTAAACTTTTGATCAGGGTAGTTTCTGTTGTCATGACTTAAAGATTAAACAGTTGATTAATAATGGCTTCAGCCAAACACTAACTGAGTGAAAAAAGTTTTTGGCCCCTTTCACATGTGCGGACCGTTCAGATCTGCCTGTCAGTTTTTTAGGCGGATCTGAACGGTCACTCTATGGAGCGGCGGATGTCAGCGGTGACATGTCCGCTGACATCCGATCCGCTCCGCAAAATCCAGACGGATGCAAACCCTATTTTCCATCTGTCTGGCGGATCGGATGAAAACAGACAGGCGGTTCGTAATCATCCGATTTCCCCCCCCCCCCCCATAGGGGAGAGCAGACTCTCTGACAGGTCCATCCCTGCACAGAATGCAGAGACTGACTTTTCACCTGCCGGCTCAGCAGGGATCACTGGAGTGATCCCCACTGAGCAAGCGCAGGAGTAAAACGGACAGCCCCGTGTGAAAGGGACCTTTGTGTTATCATTCATATTCTCTGAAAAATGGCCAAGAAATCATAAGTTCTGCCAGGGTATGTAAACTTATGAGCACAACTCTATATGCGGTCTCCACTTATATGTGGAATTTTCTCTTTTTGACAATTTTCATTTGTGTTCCTCAATTGAAGATTGTGAAGAGGAGAAAATTGTGTCTCAAGCAGATGTGCTGTGATTTTCTCCCTGGAGCGTTGTCGTACAGTACACAGTGGAAACTTGGCTGTGGTTTGGAGTGGTGAGTGATAAACTAATTGTTTCTAAGCTTTCACACAGCAGGTTCACTCTGATCTCTGGAAGGCCACTTGAATACTCCTCGTCAGATGTGAAGTTGTCATGGATTGGGTCACAGATTTTAAACTACATGTAGACACTGTTGTGTTTAAACTATTGTTTTATCTTGAATTTGCTTGATTGGTTGAGGCCCATGTAACTATATGCAGCCACTCCTGTTCCAAAGTGTAACTGAAGGCAAAACCTTCCTCCCACTGCGTACAGTTGTGTGAAAAAGTATTTGTCCCCGTTCTGATTTTTAAAAAAAATTTTTTGCATATTTGTAACACTAAAATGACTCAGATCATCAAACAAATTTTATTACACAAAGATAACCCGAATAAATACAAAATGCAATTTTTAATTGATGGTTTCATATATTAAGGCAGAAAAGTTGTCCAAACCTGCCTATGAAAAAGTGATTGACCCCTTAACCTAATAACTGGTTGTGCCACCCTTGGCGGCAACAACTGCAATCAAGCGTTTGCGATAACTGGCAACGAGTCTTTCACATTGCTGTAGAGCAATTTTGGCCCACTTTTCTTTGCAGAATTGTTTTTTAATTCAGACACATTGGAGGGTTTTCCAGCATGAACGGCCTGTGTAAGGTCATGAAACGGCATCTCAATTGGATTTAAGTCCCCGCTTTGACTAGGCCACTCCAAAACCTAAATTTTGCTTTGTTTGAACCATTTGGAGGTGAACTTGCTGTTGTGTCTCGGATCATTGTCCTGCTGCAGAATTTTAACAAGACGATTTGACTCTTTTATAAAGTAAGTGCATTACTTTTAATAAAACAATTACCTTAAGATGTTTTTACACTATTGGAGGCTCTGTCTCAATTTCTAGCCCCACATGTAGAGTCTTTATTGATTTGGATGGAGATTGGCGTGTTTAAGCGACTCTTCACTAACCTTTTAAGACGATTTGCCAGACACGAGCGTGAATGGCAACATAATTTGGTGAGTTTTATTCTTAAGGAGTGGAAGTGGCACACATCGCTTTGGTGAAGGATGTTAGTGGATCAAGATTTTGTTTCACACTATTTTTTTTTTTTTCCATCACTTTAAGTTGGACTGTATTACCATATTGATTTTCATATGTTGGCACATATTTTTTGGATCTGCTGTATGGACACTTTTTTTTTTTTTTTTTTTCAATGTATGGGCCTTTTTATGTTTCTATCACAAAGATAATATTTAGGAGATGTGTAGATTAATTAGTGCGCTACTGTGGAATTCTTTTTCACATTGACAGTTGTTTCACCTCATTTGCATGTTTATTGAATATTAAGTGGCAACACAAACAGGTGTTTTTCATTAGGGCAGTGCGCATACATAAAGAAGTAAAATTTGCATCATAAACTTTTTTGCCCAAGAATGCACAGCAGTAGGGGGGTATGGCAGTATGCATGACCAAGAGATCCCCGGTTGGAAATACCCTGTTCAAGAATTGGGTCCAAAGAGAGCTTTTCCAGAAGCACGGTATGAAGCTGACGCCTATATTTAAAAAAAAATAAATAAATAAAATTCTTAGCATTTGCTCAATTCATACTATTGCAGTGTAGTAATGTACAGCAAACCATGTCACATGCCTTGGAGCAAAGTAATGCCACTTTTTCCTGCTTGCCACCCCAATCCTCGCTGACAGACTAAACACTAATTGGTGTGCTCTGCAAAAAAAGCTTTTTTTTGTCTGTTCAAAAAGGGGCAACACATGTTAATTTCGTTGGGTTTGAGCTCTTTCGCATAGGCATTAAATTCTACAGCAACCTTAAACTATTGGCTTGTGACAATACTTCAATGCAAAATTCCCATTCGGCTGGAAAGACCTTCGTGAGCCATCAGTATCGCCTCCCCAAATGCCTGCAATGCAGTCCACCGTGGATTGCTTTATAAAGGGGTGGTAGGGACTGCAGCATTTGTTAGAGGCCTTTGTGGTAAAAGATCCACTTTTAAAGGTCTGCTAAAGGGAAGCTGATGGCCTGACCAGACTAAATCCTGCAAAAACATAAAAGGAAGACAAATAATCATGGAGGGCGCACACAGTATTCTACACAAATGACTCTGTAGAAACTGAAGCTCATCACTAATAATGTCACTCGCATGTAATGCCAACGGCAGCGTCTTCAGGAAGTCTAATCATCATTGTCCGTATGTTTACCTGTCCCTGTGTGCTAGTGTAAATAAAGTGTGAGAAGAACGAGGTGGAGTCATTCCCTAATCAGTATGTTCATTGCCTAATCTGCACACCGGGTGGGTGAGCACATGGATGATGATTATACTTCTAGAAGATGCTGCAGTTGGCAATACATGTGTTGACACACTGTTCATTATGATCTTCAGCTGTTTCTATAGAGCTATTTGTGTAGAGTCCCATGTGTGGATGGTGTGATTTGTTTGATCTAAATGTCATACCTTCTTCCAGCAGGGAGCCTGTACTTTAACTCCCTCCTGCCCCATCCAGCCGCCAGCATCTTCTTTTCTGAGTCAAATGTGGTGGGTTGGGTAAGGGGCACGTTACAGAGGTGTGCTGATAGGTTAAGGAGGCGGCGCAAAACACATCAGTCGTCCCTCCCACTCAGATGATGCACCTCCATTTAGAGGCACCATGGTTTTTCTTTTTTTCTCAAATTGGGAAATTTTTTTCCTTTTGCTCATTACTCGTCTTGGCACCAAAAACAAATGAAAATAAAGGGCTTTCGGTGGAGGATTTTTTTGTGTCCAAAATTCAAAACCAGGGAAAGCTGATGGTCTCAGCTATTCCAGCAAGTCAAAACAAGCCATTTTCTAGTAAATCCAAAGAAGTCACAAAGCTTTCTGGAATCTGTAATGCTCTATTTTAGTATGGAAAAGTGTATGGAAAAATGGCAGGAATTTGCTTCCTTCACCTGAACCCTTCAGATTGTCATAGGATAGAAATGAGAACTAGACATGGTTTTTTAGTTTTTCGTTTTTTAAGTAATCTTTATTTAGCAAGTTTAGAAACCACATACAATCTAGTAAGAAAAGAAACCAAGAAGAGGATGAATGATAGTCATCCATTTGTTAAGTTTCATATAGGTGACGTTTCCATACATAACAAAAGGTCCAATTGACCATCTGACATGAGGAGTATAAGGAATATAAAGTCATATGACCTACAGATAGTGCTAAACCATGAGTCGTCACAACAGTAAAAAGCCTTAATCCTATCCTCCAATCTCCACGTCAATAAAATCACCTTTTCATGTAGTTGTAAGAATATGGGAAGCGATAATAAGGATGACTAATCCAATAGGAAAAAAAAGGAAAGGGGTAACAAAACGGCACATTTTGTGTAAATGTATTTTAGGTAAACAAAGTTCTCCTTGGAAATGATCCAAAAAGTCTCAAACTGCCTGAACTAGACACGTTCTAAATCCTGATCTCCTTGATATTGTGTGTATGCTAGCTATTGTCAACCAAATGTAAGACTTGTTCACCTTTTTTGCATTATAGCCTATAAATGTTTAGCCAGGTTCCTGCATAGGTGCTTTGTAAATTGGTAACCTATAAAAGACTCCTCTCCAAATCTATTTCCATAGGATTGTAGGTCATATTCAGGACAAAGGTGATGGTCTCTTTTAAGTCACCCGTGACCCACTTGCATATCCCTGTTCAAGTAACTGCTTGAGTTCAGATATGAAGTTTCTCTTCATCCATTGAACTGTGTAGCAATCTGCCACAGCTTTCAGGGAAATAAGTGTTGTTTTTAAATTTCAGTTTTGTGAAACAAGGGTGGCCAACATCCTGAAACACCACTTCCCATATGCGTCTACTTTCAGGAGTTTACCCTGTATATTGGTCTTCAGAGTTCAAGGTTATTACATGTTTTAAGAGCGCTTATCTGTTGTTTGCTACTTGTAATCTCCTTTTGGTGCAAACATTTTGGCCTTGTTCTTTTCTTTAAAAATAGTCTGTAAATTGGCATTCCTGTTACCAAGGACATCAGTGATATATTTTTTTTTTCTTCTTTTAGTATATGCTTTTACTGCCTATTCTATTTGTAGAACAATAGAATTTGTGACCCTATAAAAAAGTTAATGCCACTTAAAGCTTCTTGCACATCCTTCCGTTGGTTTTCCTTGTATTGTAGGTGCCAGCATGTTCACACCAAGAGACAACCACAATACAGACCTAGGGGCGCACTCAATTTGAATCGGTCATAACCATTGGTTAACACACAAAGGCTTCAGCTACAGTCCCTGCATTTTTGGTTAGTGTAGACTGAGATGGATTGAGCTCCAGAGTGGTACCGGAGTTTCTCTTGTGAGAGCAAATATCAGCTGGAGTTATGCAGAGGCAGGACAAATCATGGAATACTGAAACAGATCTGTTGCATTTGACAGTGAAGTTTGGACACAAGTATTTCCAGAGATTTTGGCATGTTGCAGTTAGACAGTAATTTTTTTTATTATTCCTAAACTGACAGGTGTAATTCAGGCCAAATACCAACTGATTTTGTACTGGGCTTGACCCCTGTCTGGGTTTTGGTCACTGGGCTTGACCCCAGTCTGGGTTGTGGTCACAAGAACGTGGCAGTGCAGGAGAAGAGTAACACAAGTAAAATTGCAACTTGGATGTTATAAAAATTCTACTTTGTAAGTCGAGATATTAAAAATAATCTAAAATCTGTGCAAACTTTGATATTTGCCCTTTTTTTATTGTAGATCACAGGCTTAAAAATGCATATGAAGAATGCGCTTTGCAGGTTTCAAGTGCCCTATGGTTATTAAAATGAAGGGCAGGGTCTTGTGTTCTGCAGATAGATGAGCAGCATATCCATAAATGAATGGCTTTTGTGTTGTTTTGTCTGGTGCTATCTGAACAGTCACTCGCTATCCAATCCAGCAGCTGAACACTTAGGCTCCAGGCACACTGGCTTAAAAAGTCACTGCTTCTACAGGAGTTTTGTGTTCTGCATGTAGAAGCAGCTCAATGTTATTCTACGTGTCCATGCACATTAAGACCATTACAGGCATATTTTGAGCTCAACGTTTAGAGGCCGGGAAAAAAAAACCCTTCTGGTTCGCGTTTCTGATTGGAGCTTACTGTGAGGAAAAAACGTAAAACTTGTCTAAACTTTGTACAAAAAACACTCTATATGAGCATTTTTTTAAGCCCAGTGTGCATGGAGTCTGAGTTATTGAAACAAAGATTGCATAAATGTACTTCATTCATTCTTGAGTATCCATACTATTGAAAATGAGTATTTCTCGATACTCTCACCTTCAGCACTATATGAAGAATCAATTGCTACTGTTTGGGGGCTGTCTACTGACAAATTTAGAATGGGGTCATCATGTCTGTAGCAAAGAAAAGGAAGCTGCTGATGTTTTCATTTCTGATGCTTACTTTATACATGACAATCGGCACTGTGTACATATTCCCTGAAGCTCATCCAAGGCCTTTGTATTTTGGGATTACACATTCTGGATATTTTTGGAATTGGACAGGAGGTTTGAAGAACATGATCCATGGGGAGAGTTGGCTGCGTCGTAAGCTTGGAAGATTATCCTGCCAGTGTTCAGTACTAAAATTAGATGGCCACCCTTCTCCTTGTAGCCTGCAGAATAATGCTTTTATAGAGGGACTTTCCTGGGTCGGCACACTTCTTTGGGATTTGCGCCATCACTGGTTAAAGGCATGTTGCCCTTTTTGTTGGGATTTAAAGCACACCAATTACTTCACTTGTTAGTATATTTCCTTGTAGGCTTCATTGTGGCATTTGAGTCATTTCACTGTAATTAACTTTTAATAACCCTCTAATATGTGCAAAGTGCGTTAGCCCATACCAACCAATAGCAATTTATTTTATGCAGTCTTTTTCTTAACCAAGTCATAACTGCACTAGTCCAAATGAGCAGCTTTTGGCTGGCATTACAGGGGAAATGCTTTCATCTGTTTTATGTAATGTTGAATTATCTTCCCGTTTGATTATTTATACTACCTTTATTTTTTTTGGCGATTGAATGCTATATTGAATTAAATTGAAATTCCACTGCAACCTTACTACTCTTAAAAATGCCCCCCCCCCCAACATCTATTCTGTCTATCCTGTGGAAGAAAAGATCTGTATACTTACCCTTCTTCAGGCCACTTCAGTCCGGTCACATGATCTCCCTCGTGTCAGCTGGCTACAGGGAAATGGGGCGAGCATTCAACAACGGTGGGTAATGCCTGAGTGGTGACGTCACCCATGGTTAGTTTGTTGCCATTCCTTCCTCTGAACTGCAGCTGGTGCTGGCAGACAGAGGGGATGATTGTGTGACCGGACTGGAGCGACCAAAAACAGATAAGTGCCTCCCCCCACAAGATAGTCGGAATAGATGTTAGGAGGGAGGTGGGAGCATTTTTAACCACTTCTCGCCCACCATATAGCAGAATGATGACCGGAAAGTGGTTTAATTAATCTGACTGGACGTCATATGTCATCCAGCAGGAAAAGCCGCGATCGTTGGTGTGGTGTGGCAGTCTGACGCAACGCATCTCCGATCTCGGTAAAAAGCCTCTGACGTAGGCTCTTTACCGTGTGATCAGCTGTGTCTGATCAGTGTAATCAGGAAGAGACGTTTATCGCCTTTTCATCCACTTGCACCGACAGACGTGAGTAGAGGAGAGCCGATCGGCACACCTGATGGGGGAGTCTGTGCTGATCATCAGTGCAGACCCACCAGGGATGCCAAACAGTGCCCATTATAGATGCCAATCAAGTGCCTCCTCATGCTGCCCATCAGTGCCGCCTTATCAGTGCCTGTCCGTGAAGGACAAAATGTACTTATTTACAAAATTTTATACCAGACATGTTTTTTTTTTTTCTAAATTTTTGGTCTTTTTATTTAGCAAAAATAAAAACCCCAGTGGTGATCAAATGCCACCAAAAGAAAGCCCTGTTTGTGGGAACAAAATGGTACAAATTTTGTTTGGGTACAGTGTTACATGATTGTCAAAAACTGAAAATTCCAATAGAAGAAGCCGACACTCCAAATCTTTAGCAAATGGTTTATTAGGTACACATGAAAGAGTACAAGGGGCTAACGTTGGCCCCTTGTACTTTTTTTTTTTTTTTTATATATGTGAACCCAATAAACCATTTACAGGGGGTCCCCGGGTTACAAACAAGTTAGGGACTGTAGGTTTGTTCTTAAAGCGGGGTTCCACCCAAATTTTGAACAATATCTGTATGTATTCTCTTCCTTGCCTAGATGCTGACATGCCATTTAAAAAGATTTAAATCGCCGTAATTACCTTTTTATTTTCTATTCTTCTTTGCACTTCCTGGTTCTCCTCCCGTGGGAGTAGGCGTGTTTCTAGCCTCTCCCAGACTCCTGGGAGCTAGTCTCAGGCTTCCCAGGATGCCACTGAGCATGTGCGGGAACGAGCAGTGAATGCTGGGAGCACAGCATTCACCACATCCAGGAAATAAATGCTTGTGGGCTTCAAATGCCCACAATGAAGATGGAAACCGCCTGCAGTGAATAATATAAGTTATTCTTTCCGACGAAATCTGACACAGGCGGACATATTACACACAATATGTGAGTATGTAATGCTGAGAAGAAAAGTTTGTGAATGAACTAAAAAAAAAAAGATAGGTGGACCCCCGCTTTAAGTTGAATCTGTTCATAAGTCGGAACAGGTACATTTTTTAAGTGTAGCTCCAGCCAAAGAAACTATTTTTAAGCTTTTTGGATAGCATAGGGAAGGGTCAACACCCCTGTAACATTTGTTTTGCTGTCTGTGCCCCTGTTCAGAAGATTTAACCTCACTTTCTGTCCCAATGATGATTGGATTTTGAAAATTTTGGGTTGTTGTGGAAACAAGCCTTGGTGATAAAGCATAAGTGGAGGTACCTTTTCCCCATAAAAGCTCTTACAGGAGTGAATTTCCCTTCCTAGGGGTAGATTTCCTCTCACTTCCTGTTGTCTCCCTCCGTTTGTAAGTAGGAGTCATTTGTAAGTCGGATGTTTGTAACTAGGGGACCCCCTGTACTAAGGATTTGGAGTGCTGGCTGCTTCTATTGGAATTTGCTGGTTACTTGCTGTCGTAAGGACATTGTAGCCTAAGCACCCTCCTGTGGACTGCAACTGATGCCTAGGATATTTCCTTGTGCATTTTTTTTTTTTTTTTTTAACTGAAAGCTGTTAATTGGCCTGGGCAGGAAGGGGGGGGGGTGCCTTGTATTGAAGTGATTATAAACGATCACCTTGTAAAACAATCCATTCAGTTTAAAATAGAAATGAGAGGCAAAACTTTTGTTCATGGATATTAAACCTCTAACATTATTTTTTTTATTTTTTTTTGTGATCACGTTCCCTCTGTTCTCAGCTGTATAAGGGCTGGCCGGAGGAGAAGCAACAGTACACTGAGCTTCCCAGTGAATGGCTGTGTAGGGGAGGCATGTCAGGACAAGTCTGTCATAGGCACTTGTCAAGAGTGCTAATTATTATGCCCATTCTTTCATCTCCTCTTCTCCATTCATAGAAGCTCAGTAGGTCTGCCTACTCCACTGTCTCCCATTCTATGCATGGGAGAGGAGAGTGGAAAGGGCAGGCATAGTCTGCTTTGAGTGCCTATGATGGGTCCAACAGCTGTAATAACACCCCCTCAGCACTGCACAGATTACTACTGCAGGGGTACGGGGATGAAGTGCAGAGGACTGAAGATTTGGACAGACAGCAACCATCACTAGGGATACTTCTCATTGAACAAAAGTACTTTTCCCCGTGTGTGTGTTTCTAATTTGTTTTTGTTTTTTTGTTTTTCTTTAAGTGATTGTAAAGTCTCGTTATTTAAAAAAAGAAGTTATACTTGCCTCCTGTGCAGTTGGATTTGCACATAGCAGCCCATATCCTCCTTCTCAGGTCCCTCTTTGCTGCTCCTGGTCCCTCCTATCGAATGCCCCCACAGTCTCAGCTTCCTATGGGGGGAACCTGAGCCGAGTCAGAGCTCTGTGTCCATTCAGACACGGAGCCCTGCCCCCACTCTCTTGATTGGCTGACTGATTTTGACAGCCACGAGATCCAGTGGGGCTGCTGCTGTGTCTCAGTCAATCAGGAGGAGTGTCCAGGGCGGTTTGGACATCGCTGGAGGGAGACGGAGCTCGGGTAAGTAATTAGGGGTTGCTGGGGAGGCTGCTACACACACGTTTTTTTATATTAATGCATAGAATGAATCAAGATAAAAAACCTTGTGCCTTTTCAACTCCTTTGAAGAAGTACAGCCAAAGCTCATTTGAGCCTGAGCCGCCCGCTCCCGCCCTTCCACAGCCCAGCGCTCCAGTGAGCAGGGAGGGGCAGAGAGTCGGTGACTGACAGTCTGCAGCACTCTGCTCATGGAGCTGTGAGAACCGATCGATTGGTTCTCAGCCTTGTACACACGATCAGATTTTCGGACCACCGTTCGCCTGTTTTTTGTTACATGCTAGTCTCGTGTCGAAAGTGAAGAGGTTACTCGCCATAAGAAAAATCTCATACGACAGAATACAACATCAGAAGTGATGTCATGTGTAATAGTTTTGTATGTATTCTTTTGTTTCTGAGCGTGCATAGTCTTGCTCTTACGATTTTTTTTTTTCCCGTACGAAAACCGGACTGATTAAATGAAAATCGGTCGTTAAGTTCACATACAAGAAATTTTAGAGTCTGCACACCCAGCTTTTGTCTGACGAAAAACCGAAATCGGCTGTCAAACACCATACGAACAATCCAAAAGTCGGCAGATAGTTCGTCGGATGAAATTTTACTTCCGATTTTTGTATGGTGTGTACGGACCTTTAGAGCCGGCGTGGGACCGATGCTGCATCCACCTAGGCAAGTATGATTCCAATTTAAAAACAATTCCCATGCTTCTCTTTGAATAAAAAATAAATTTAAAAAATAAATAAATAAACCACACATTTTTTGAGTGCCTGTATGTTGTCATGAATCCCGGCAAGCCTGTCTGGGCTGATGTAAAATGCAGCTGTCTGTAAATGGGCCTGCACCAGTGCGTCATGCAGAAGATTCTATTAATCATAAAGAAAATTCCACTGATAGATTATGATTGCTGTCAAAGGTAGTTGGTGTGAAGGAGCAAAGATGACAGAACTTTTATTTTTTACTTTTCACAGAGGATGGTTCCTTTTCTGTGGGGGGGAGCAATCTTTGTTTCCTACTGTGCTAGATTGTGGTAGTTCTGCTCAGGCCAGTCACATGATGAGTAAGATAAGGTAGATTATAGCCAGCAGTACTCAGTAGAAATGCAATGATCCGCTGAAAGATGCGTGCTGGGAGCATGCTGGAGGAGGAGTCTGAACTCACTCCAACTTGGATAAAGGTTGTACTGTTCTAAGCCCCCTGATCAAGCACCAACCTATTTGGGTTTACCTTTGTTTAAACAAAACTTGACCTAAGATAAAGAACTATGCCGCTGGGAGTCTGAGTCTAAAATGAATCCCTCTGCATCTTTTAGTGTGTGTGTTGTGTATGGGGGGGAGAGTCTATTTGTGTGGTGGTCTTTTTTGATTTTTTTTTTTTATGCATTTAATATAGAGGAAGCAGATTAGTGCAGTAAAATATATTGCAGATTCTGTTTGCTAAGGTACTTGCTCTTCCCTTTTTTTTTTTTTTTTTTTTTTTAATACTACATACATATTCATGATCTAGTGCGGGGGTATAAAAAGGGAGAGGGGACTTTGTATGAGGTAAGTGGCAACCAAATAGGATAATACACGTACAGATGGTTTAGCAATTTGTTTATTTGTCATAAAGAGGGTATAAAATTGCACTCAGTATGAAATATATAGCAAAGCCATTGAATAAATACACACAAATTGGTACGGTACAGTTCATAAATACATAGAAATAAAGATATAATTACATATTCCAAACAGTACATATACACACATTATGAAAGCGAAATGGCAGCACATTCCAGTAACCCGTGTATTGAGTAAATACTCTGTATAGGGATTAGAAAGTAACAGATTATAGAGGGCATGTAGCAATGATTGTTGCATTGAATAAAAAAAAGTGGTGCATCCCATCATTCTCAACGCGTTTCCTGTTACTAAGACACTTTTTATCGGGAGCAGGTGCATCCACTATTCTGTAAGAAATATATAAAAAAAAGAAACTCTAATTGAACCTCCAACTACAAAGGAAGGCGGAAAAAAGGAAGATATTGAGGCTGAATAGCTTACTTGGAGCTGAGATAGAGATGTATGTACTATTGGAGTTTGGAAGGAGCCACTAAAGGCTGTCTGTCACTGGAGCTGAGGAAACTACATTGCACCTGGGGGGAACATCCGAGCACAAGATCCCCAGGGAATGGATTCTGAGTGGCCAGAGCCGCAATGACGTCACTCCTGCGCATTCGCTCAGGAGCCCTTGGTTCAGGCAGGACACGCCGGACCTGCAGAACACATGTGGCGCTGATGTCAGTGGCTGCATGCAGGGTCAATATCTCCTAAATCTTGCAGGTTTAGGAGATTTTCATTTTTACCTACAGGTATTGCCTGTAGGTAAAAAACTTGCCATGCTTTCAAAGATAAGTTCACCCCCCTCCCCCCCAAAATTACCCTCAGCAGATCACTGGTGCCTTGCAGGTCTCCTGCAGACCTGTCAGTTTATCTGCTTGCTCGTACCTCGTACGGACAAGCAGACACTTACTGACAGGAAGAATCAATGAGCTACTACAGTGCTCACAGCACCATGGTAGTTAATTGAGCACTACAAGCTGACAGCCACTAAGGCTGTTGGGACTTGTAGTTTTCTATTCAGAGTACCATGAATAAGTGACGCTGCCTGAGCCCTGCATGGCTGTGTCCTTTTTTTTTTTTTTTTTTTTTTTTTTTAAGTTCAGGCAGCTGACAAGGGAAGAAGATCCCTGGTCTGCTGTCACCACAGGGATCGGGGGGGAAGCGGGGCCAGCTGCAGCACTAATATGGAAGATTCGAATGGCTGCACTCCAACAATCCACTTTATTTGGTATAAACATTAAAACTAAATGACAGATGGAACAAGTACGGGGGGGGACAAGCAGGTAGACCCGTTTTACGCTAAAGCAAGCACTGACTTTAGTGGGAAACGCATCTACCTGATTGTCCCCCACTGTATTGGTTCCATCTGTCATTTTGGTTTTTTGGTGCACCTTTGACCAAAATTCAATAATGTCCTTGCTAAAGCTGTAGGCCATTTATGTCGTTCATGAAGCCTGACTGTAAAAACTTCCAGAATGTTACTAAGAGAGGCCTAGCTGTTCTCACCTTCACCATTACAAGAGTGCGTTTTTCGCTGATTCAAACCCTGTCACATTCACTCCCCTGATGCAGTAGCTTTGAGCTCAGCATTTGAGAGCTCACTGCTGTGACTGAGAGTGAACAGGAACAGCTGGGCCTCGTCCCGGTAACGTCCTGCGAGTTTTCCAGTCCTGCTTCGTGAGGTATGTAAATGGCCTACACTTATTACAAGGGTGTTATTCAACTTTAGTCAAAACTGCACGCTTTGTTTTTAATCTACAGATGTTCTTATCTGCAGTTTTTTGGTACAGGTGAACCAACCGTTTTTATAGAAAGGGCCCTGTAGTATTTGGGAGCCGCACACTAAAGCTCACTGTGGTTCAGATGAGTGTATTTTTACCAAATGATCAGCACTAGTAGGTAGAATGGAAGATCTGATGCGTAAGAGCAGATATACTTAGGCAATGTTGTGGTTTATGATCATAATGTATACTGCTATGTGTCAAAGGCATGTGAACTTTAAGAGTGTCACACCTTAAAAATGGTTATAAAATCTATTTGTATGCAGTTTTTTTTTTTTTTTTCTATACACAATCCTGAAGCTAAGTTTGAATTTACTGGTGATTTTTACAAGAACCTTTCTAGGACTGATGGTTGTACATCATCTTTTTGTGTGTGTGTATGTATGTATATGTGTGTGTGTATATATATGTATGTATGTATGTATATATATATATATATATGTATGTATATATATATATATGTATGTGTATGTGTATATATATATATATATATATATATATATATATATATATATATATATATATATATATATATATTAATGTGTGTGTGTGTATATATATATATATATATATATATATATATATATATGTATATATATGTATGTATGTATATTTATTATATTCATGCGAAACTATACGTACCATGGAAATTGACTTTTTCCAAATATTTAAACAGGCATATATTAGATTACAATACAAGTAGTCATTTCTTCTTTGGTGCAAAACCAACTTCTTCGGCCAAGGGTACTTATTTTTAATATCAATTATTTTTAAGAAAAATTTAAGGTAATTTTTCTTTAACTATATAACCTTGATCTGCGTTTTTTGGTTTTTTGAAGATCTGATGTATGCCTATTCAAATATAAGTCAACTTTCATGGGATGTGCTAATTTTTTCACATGACTGTAGTTGATTTCTTTGTTACTTTTGCCAGAAGTGTTGTCCAGAGATTCTGTGTATTGAACCCCCCCCCCCCCCCCCCTTTTTTTTTTTGTCTTCTGTTGTGCAACTTTCAGATATTGGTCTGCAGTGCAATTGATTTTCTTCATCCATTGGTTCTACACTCCACCCTCGTTGCCTGCATTCCTGTGTACTGTGCATGCCCCAATTTCCCCAGTAAAGTCTCTTATGACCGGCCCTGTCAGTATCCTGATGGTAGTGAGCAGGCACTGTAATTCTAGATAACTTTACAGACTCCTAAGTTTTGGCATTTCAGTGTAAATATTTTGACCCTTCTTGATGTTATGGAGAGCTCAGTCTTAGCCAGCAAAGCCACCCATAATAGAGATGGGTCTAAATAAAGTATGAGGTAAGCTAGCTTGCAAAAGTTCCATTGTTAAGCGGTCTGTTTTTAGCACATTAGGAGGCAGTCTCATATGTGCCATTAGGGTATGAGTGCAAGGAGTTAGTGTTTCTAAACCCACAGCAGTAAAATCAGTCTGTATCTGCAGTAAAGCATGCTTGGTATACTCGCTGTGGAACCTAAGGGATTCATCTTCTGCATTGTGTAAAAAGGCGGTTTGATCCTGGCTCCTCTGATCCTCTTTTTCCATATTCCCCAATCCATCTCCTGATAGTACAGAGCCTTGGGGGCACTCTGCACATACTCAGTTTGGTGTGTATTGCTAGAGAGACTTTTTTTTTTTTTTTTTTTTTTCTTGGGAGGGTGCATGTGATCAGCACAGGGCCAATCGTCCAGATAGAGGGTCAGAGGTCCTGCAGCCTCATAGGACAGATAGCATGAAAACTCCTACAAGCTTTAACCAGTGCTCTGCTAGACACTTATAGAAGTCACAAGACTGCTATATACTGCTGATGGTAAAAAGTATTTAGCAGGTTATATTTGCTAAAATTATTACACCTCTGCTACAGTGATCTCCATTGGCTTCCCGGGTCCTGTGCCGAGTGGCTGTCACTTCCGGATCAAGCTCTCGGTGTCCCCGGCTTGCTTTGCCAAGAGGATGTTTTGCAATGTGATCTGCATTGCAAAACCTTCAGTGGAGTACAGGGGAGACATGCGGGGAACGTTTAGACCCTCCTTATCTCAAACAGAACCTGTCACCTAAAAAATCATCACATAGGGGACTGTTTGTCACCTATGTGATGGGGGGGGGGGGAAGAGTTGAGTAAAAAAAAAAAATCCATAATCACACACACACACATCGGAGTGCCTACACGTGAACGCGTCGCTTGCGAAACACATTTTACATATCGTCTTGTATGCCACAGTGAGAGCAATAATTTTAACACACATCATCCGTAACGCTAAACTGATACCTATAGGGGGCTTTTGAAGCGTCGCCTATAGAAAATATAGGGTACTGAAGGTTATCGACATTTCACGCACGCACACAAATTTAAGGTTTGGCATGTTGGGTATCTATTTACTTGGTGCAACCTCGTCTTTTATATTTTACCAAAGATTTGGGTCATTTATTGTTTGTCCTTAAATTCACTTGTTACTGAAATTTTGCATTTCCTAGACTTTTTGCGGTAATATCGTGTGACATATAAAAAAGTGCAACTACCACTATTTTATTCTCTAGGGCACAGGTGTCGAACACAAGGCCTGCGGGCCAAATCCGGCCCACTAGGCAATTTCGTGTGGCCCTCGCACCTCTCCTGCAGCTGCAGGAGAGCTCTGGTCCTCCTCCAGACCCCTACTTTCTGCTTTCAAGCAATGCATCCAGCTTCTTCCCAGCAGCAGCAGCATAAGGAAGGGGGGGGGTGCACTGTGATGTAAGGGAGAGTGGGGGACTCAACTTCTGATGGTGGGGTGGCTCTTGACATCTAATGTAAGGGGAGGGGACGCGTTGGACATCTAATTTTACAGATACAACTGGTCCTTTTGAGGGCAGTCATAATGCTGTTGCGGCCCACGATGAAATTGTGTTTGTCACCCCTGCTGTAGGGCGTCTGCTTTCGGAAAATATATATTTGTGGGTTTTGTGTAATCTTCAGGCCTAAAATTACTTTTTTAAAAGTGTGAAAAAAATGCAAAAACTCTGGCAGTGAGAGGGTTAAACGCAACTTTGCTAAAAGCCTATGTGTATATGGGGACACAGGCTTTTAATGAGTTTAGGAGAAGCCGCATTTAGAGGAGTCTAAACCTCCCTCTCTTGAATGTGCAATAATCATGTTCAGGAGAACGTTTTGGCCAAAGACCGTGGCAAAAACTTGTGTAAACCCCGGTTCCGGTTTACTTGAATTTTTGCAGTGTTTAGCCTTTTTCCATGGCCAGTGTCCAGGGGCGATTAGTGTAGTACATGAAGCCTAAGACTGTTAGGGCTCATGCACACAGGGCTTTAATTATGCTTTTACAGATGTGTGGGTTTTTTTTTTTTGTTCTCTGCCTGTAAATGCACCTCTGTTAGGCTATGTGTCCAAGCACACCTAGGCGTTTATAGGCACAGCATTAGCAGCCTATGTTCCTGTTTAAGATGGTGCAATGCCTACCATGCCAGATACTTTATCTTGGAGCCACCCCTGCATGCAGGGATAGAGTTGTGTCTCCTATACTGTGTGCATCAATAGAAACACACCATCTAGGGTGGTAAAACACTGGCTGGAGACTGTTCTGTCCACTGTAAAAGTGGTTGTAAAGGTTTCATGTTCTGCTAACCCCCCCCCCCTCCCTGAATACTGCTTGAACCCACTTTTGATCCAGTACTGTGCCTGAGAGCAGTGTCTTCCTCTCTCTCCCTCCTCACTTGACATATTATATTACATAATTTTTATATATATATATATATATATATATATATATATATATATATATATATATATATATATATATATATATATATATATATATAATAAAAATTTTAAGCAGAGACCCTAAAGAATAAAATGGCGGTTGTTGCAATATATTATGTCACACTGTATTCGCGCTGCGGTCTTTCAAGAGCAATTTTTTTGTGAGTGAAGAATAATAATAATGAAGAATGATAATAAAAACAAATAATAATAAATAATAAAGTTAGCCCACTTTTTTTTTTTTTTTTGTATAATGTGAATATTACGCCGAGAATCTTGTTTTTCAAAGCAAAAAAATAGTGATTCTCATTTTATCCAGAATCCATGCAGCTCTACTGTAACCATATGAAAGGTTTCCCATTGTTTCCCGTACTTGTGTGGCCCTCTTGCACAGGCAGTAAGGGGGACGTTCCACACTGAGGTACAGAAGGCAATTAAACATGGAAAAGGTTCTCATCCTGGGGGGGGTTATATGAGAGAAAACATACATAACCTGTTTTTTACAGGTGTATTTATATTATACTGATCAGCTAAATCATATTTTTGTTGTACACTTATGATGAACAAACTTTTGTATTTCTGAGGGGTCTGTCCCATTTTTGTTCAGATTGTGAAAGGGATACATCAACAAAAATCTCTTATCTGTGTTTCTAGAACATTGGTAACAATCCTTCCTTCAGCTGGCCTGCCCAGTACCATTCCCACATCTGTGTGTGCGTAATGTGGGCATTCTCCTCTTGGAGGGATATTGTAACATGACTCTATATTGTGAACAACGCCTGTTATCTGGCACAGTTTGGCACGATTGACTGTCTTTTCGATCTAAGAAATGGTGTCTAGGATCCCAGCCAAGGTCAGAGCTGCTGATACTAAGATTCTCATACTGTTCCAAACGTATGGCCTTGGCATGAAAATCCTTCATTTTGTTGTGGTACATCCTCCCCTGTGTCCTCAACATTATCACTATCAGAATTTGATAATCACGTCAAGTTGTTTGGGAAATTTTGCCTTTTAAAGGACAAGTTCACCTTTTCAGAAGAAATGATAAATGCACATTTTTTTTTTTTTTTTTTTGCAGGTGACAAAATGTTTTTTTTTTTTCCTCCTGCAGATCTGTCGGTGTATAGCAAGGGTTCTCAAACTACGGCCCACCCAGTTGTTCAGGAACTACAATTCCCATCATACCTTGTCATGTCTGTGAATGTGAGTTTTACAATGCCTTATGGAACTTGTAGTTCTGCAACAGCTGGAGGGCTGTAGTTTGAAGGTCCCTGGTGTATAGACTTGTTCGTACGAGTATACATGCGGACAGGAAGAATAAATGAACTACCACGGCACTCACAGCTCTGTGGTAGTTCAATGAAAACTACAAGCTGACAGCCGCAAAGGCTGCCGGACCTTGATGTTTACCATTCACATAGCTCTGTTAATGAGTGACGTGGCCAGGTGGGCAAAACCCGCATGGCCTTTTTTTTTTTTTGGACAACTAGTGGGTGGAGAAGATCCCGCTGGCACAGTGGGGAGGTGCAGGGGTCGGTGCATTCATAAGATGTTCCATCCTGAATATGGGTGTAACCTGTTATGAAATGTGAACTTGTCCTTTTAAAGTGGACCTTCGGTGATTTTTTTCATCTATTAAATCTTCTGCCCTTGTTGTTTTAACTTTGGATAGTAAAACATATTTTTTTTTCTGCCAGTAAATACCTTCTACAGCCCACTTCCTGTTTCTTGTCTGGTCATTAGCCTAGGCTTATGACATTGTGCACAACTCTCTCACTCTTGTGAGTTTGCCGGGGGGGGGGGGGGGGGGGTAGAGGTAGGACCTTCCTCTACATAGTTGAAGGTACATCTAAAAAAAAAATTGAATGAGAAAATTGTATAATGTATGGCTTTGCCCGTTGTTTCTTCTCCTGTCAGTTTTACTTTCAGTGACTGTGCGGTGTGGTGGAACCTTATAATCTCACTCTGTCTGCCCTCCTTCCCCTGGTCTGACCCCTGGCGTGTAGAGGATCACAACAAGTGACTATAATGACCTATTTTAAGGCAATTGCTCTATTTAAAGCCGAACTTCAAGCAAACCACTAAATACACAGTTGGAGTATGGGAACTGTTTTGGTTGTCAAAGTATTTGTATTTCTTTTAACCACTTGCGCTCAGGAAGGTTTTACCCCCTTCATGACCAGGCCATTTTTTGTTATTCGGCACTTTAACTGGTAATTGTGTGGTCATGCAACGCTGTAACCAAACTAAATTTTATTTTTTTTTTCACACAAATAGAGCTTTCCTTTTGGTATTTGATCACCACTAGGTTTTTAATTTTTTTGCGATTTATAAATGAAAACACCGAATATCTTAAAAAAATAAATATTTTTTACTTTCTGCTATAAAACCTATCCAAAAAAAGTATTGCATTACATGTCATTGATAAAATAAATTAAAAAAAAAAAAAACAAAAAAAAATCCCAATAAGTGTATATTGATTGGTTTGTCAAAGTTTTAGTGCGTGTGTGTATATATCTGCATGTAAGAGCATGGAAGGGCGTTATATACAATAGCCCAAAAATGTTCATTATGTATGCCTGATTTTATGGATGTCGTGCTGATGTCCTTTTGAAGATTTCAAAATAAATAGGGTTTGACAGCAATCCCTTGTTTGGATTTTTTTCTATGTCGAATCCTGTGGGAGGGCTTGATTGCTAAGCACGGCCATCTGAGACTGTAGTGCACCTCACCATTCTGAAATATAAATATATATATATATATCACTGACAATGTTAATTCAGTGATACTATTCACTGTACTAATGACACTGAATGGGGTTAATATCGAGGGCGATCAAGAGGCTAAGTGTGTGTGTACTGCTTTCACTACTAGATCTCAGTTTTTCATCCGTGCTTTGCAGGAATGAAAAACTGACAGATCGCTCCCTCTGTACAGAGCTCTGGGCTGTGATTGCACACAGCCGGTTAGTAGGTAGGTCCTGGCTGTGAATCATGGGCTGGCACTTGCTGACAGACCCCCCCGCTATGTACAATCAATGGTTTTGCACAGAGCAGTCCTCATCTCGGGTACCTCGCCTACTCTCGTCTCTTCCTCTTGCTGAGTGCCCCCATAGCAAGGGGCTTGCTATGAGGGCACTCATGCAGGCTCGCTACCTCTATGTCCATTGGTGAATGGCTCCCGCTGCTTTGTCTAAGCCAGTGAGATGAGAGAGAGCAGCGATGCTGATTTTGTGCACATCGCTGGATCAAGATGGGGCTGGGAGGGGGGCTGCACACAAGATTTTTTTACCTTTTTTTAATGTATAGAGTGACTTTAGAAGCAATTTAAATGCTTGTTAAGCCTACAGGAGAGATGAACAAAGCACCATTACTTACATTAATCCCTGCTTCTGCCGGGTCCAGCACTCTGCTCTTCTCCCCAAAGCTCTAGACTGTTGGTGGTCCTTTGGTGTTACTGCTGATAGTGCAAAATTATTAACCTTGTGGTTTACAGGAGAGTCCTTTTTAAAGTGAAGGCATCCTGGAACCAGTTGCATGCGTCAAGGGAGTCTGCCAGAACAGGGAGTAGGGCAAGTATTACTCTTCTAGTTCCCCTAGACTTAAAGCGGGGTTCCACTCAAATTTTTAACTTAATCTTACCCCCTTCAGTTGCATAGATGTTCAAATGCCGTACAAATTTTTTTTTATCGCTGTAATTACCTTTTATATTGTACTTTATTGTGGCACTTCCTGTCTCTCCTCCCATGGGAGTAGGCGTGTTTATTGCCTTTCCCCGGCACCGCACTGTCTCCTGGGATCTTAGTGTCAGGCTTCCCAAGATTCAGTGCGGGAACAATGATCATGCTTGTGAACAAGCTGTGAATGAACAGCATTCACCGCATCCAGGAAATCAATGCTTGTGGGCTTCACATGCCCCACAAGCAAGATGGAAACAGCCAGCATCACATTTTTAAAGTATTCTTCAGTACGAAAACAGACAGAGGCGGAAATATTACACCCAAACTGAGTATTATTTTGGGATTAGCAAAGTGTCTCAATGAGCTAAAAAAAAAAAAAGATTGGTCGCCGGACTCCCACTTTAATGAGCAGTTAAGCCTTGTTGTGCAGGGAAGTGGATTGGGTGGTGGTGGGACATTACTCTACGGATATATTTTCCTAATTCCTCTAGTTTAACCACTTTCCATGCATGTGGAAGAGCATCCACAGCAGAACCCAGCCTGACGCCCTCAAAGTTCCCATACTTAGCCCATCTTCAGCCATGCATAGCTTAGATTAGGAGGAGCTTATTTGTTTATCGGCCAGACCTACATCACTTCAAGTCCATTTGTGTGTTCATGGTAGCAATGGATATTGGGGACACCATGGGGTACATTTTACTTGCAGTTTATCTATAGTGCAATAATGTTGTAAAGTACATAATGGAAGCGAGGTCTGTGCTCAAGCCATGAATGCTAACTTGGGTTTATCACAGCAGAAGCAAATGGCAGGCTGCTGTCAATGCTTGAATACGATGTAATACAGCCGTAGGAATTCTAATGTTTGCTTTACAGTGGATTTGCCGTTAGTATTCTAGTTTTAGTGCAGACCTTGGTTTTGGCACTGATGTTTACTAATTACAATTCCACGAGCTTGATGCTTCTACTTCTCTACCAGCTGTATGTTGTCTATCCGGATCTAAAATGGTCCTATCTTTTATTGTTTGTCATTAGTGTTTACAGCAGCTTTCTAATTAAAGTATTTCAATCTGGTACTCTTTACATATACAGTCTTCTATTTTGTTTTTCAGTGGTAAGCTGGTTTCTCCAAAATGGAAGAACTTCAAGGGGCTGAAGCTGCAGTGGAGAGACAAAATCCGTCTAAACAATGCAATATGGCGAGCGTGGTACATGCAGTGTAAGTGTAGCTGGTCCTTCGGCGTAGGGATTCTCTAAAGTGGTGAAATAAGTTCTGTTTCTCTGGCCATTCTCTCCGTGATGAAACTAGAATTGCACAACATCTCTGAGGGCTTGGCAGTTTATTTTAAGAAGGAATTAGTCATTTATAAAACAATGCATGGAATTCACAAATGATGTGAACTATAAGAACTGTAACAGCTGAGTGAATAAGGAAATACGTGTAAAGTTTTTTTGTTTTAGTGAAAGCAATCTTTTTTTCAGTTTCAGATAGAGCGGGGAAGGATGAGAAGCTCCTGTTTCTGTCTGATTCAAGTGAGCAGTTTTTCCCCTTTGTTGTGTCTGTGACATCCCTGAGAGAAGCTGGGATCATGTTATACTGGAAGGCACACAGAAATACAGATTCTGAACTTTCCCACCTGAGGATGTGTGGACAAATGTCCCCAACAAGACCACAGACGGCATTAAAATTGTCATAGGATGTAACCAGGTCTCCATTCCATCCAAAACTAAAATAAACAGTTTGACTAGCAGACATACAATGCCCACTGTTGCTAGCTGTACACAATAAATTGGCCTATTGCTCTGGATACATTTGGGGGCATACACCCACACTGATGTCACACTGGAAGCAAGGGCTATGTCCATGTAGCTGTTTCATCCCAATTGACCGCTATGGGGCTAAATGGAACACCTGTGCATTCCCATGCAGATTTACACGGCACTCACCTAGGGCATGGATGCATACACCCCATGTGAACAAATCCTTAGTTTTTTGGGGGGTGGTTTTTCTGACAACCTGCCAAGGACCATTTTTTTGATTAATTTATTTTTTAATGTAAACCAGCAGTTTGTAGACACATTGGTCTCTCTCTCTCTCTCTCTCTCTCTCTCTCTCTCTCTCTCTCTCTCTCTCTCTCTCTCTCTCTCTCTCTCTCTCTCTCTCTCTCTCTCTCTCTCTCTCTCTCTCTCTCTCTCTCTCTCTCTCTCTCTCTCTCTCTCTCTCTCTCTCTCTCTCTCTCTCTCACATTTTTGTAAATATGTTATTACATCTTTTCTCATGACAACACAAAAGAACTGACACTTTGCTACAATGTAAAGTAGTGAGTGTACAGCTTGTATAACAGTGTAAATTTGCTGTCCCCTCAAAATAACTCGACACACAGCCATTAATGTCTAAACCGCTGGCAACAAAAGTGAGTACACCCCTAAGTGAAAATGTTCAAATTGGGCCCAAGTAGCCATATTTTCTGCCCAATGTCACGTGATTCGTCAGTGGTACAAGCTCTCAGGTGTGTTTAAATTTGGTGTTATCACTCTCTCTCTCTTACTGGTCACTGGAAGTTCAACATGGCACCTCATTTCAAAGAACTCTCTGAGGATCTAAAAAAGAATTGTTACTCTACATAAAGATGGCCTAGGCTATAAGAAGATTGCCAAGACCCTGAAACTGAGCTGCAGCACTGTGGCCAAGACCATACAGCGGTTTAACAGGATAGGTTCCACTCAGAACAGGTCTCGCCATGGTCGACCAAAGCAGTTGAGTGCACATGCTCAGCGTCATAGCCCGTGGTTGTCTTTGGGAAATGTATGAGTGCTGCCAGCATTGTTGAAGGCGTGGGGGGGGGGTCAGCCTGTCAGTGCTTAGACCATACGCCACACACTGCATCAAATTGGTCTACATGGCTGTCATTCGAGAAGGAAGCCTCTTCTAAAGATGATGCACAAGAAAGCCTGCAAATAGTTTGCTGAAGACAAGCAGGCTAAGGACATGGATTACTGGAACCATGTTCTGTGGTCTGATGAGACCAAGATAAAATTATGTGGTTCAGATGGTGTCAAGCGTGTGTGGCGGCAACCAGGTGAGGAGTACAAAGACAAATGTGTCTTGCCTACAGTCAAGCATGGTAGTTGGAGTGTCGGTACTGGGGAGCTACAGTTCATTGCGGGAACCATGAATGCCAACATGTACTGTGACATACTGAAGCTGAGCATGATCGCCTCCCTTCGTAGACTGGGCCACAGGGCAGTATTCCAACATGATAGCGACCCTAAACGCACCTCCAAGATGACCACTGCCTTGCTAAAGAAGCTGAGGGTAAAGGTGCTGGACTAGCCAAGCATGTCTCCAGACCTAAACCCTATTGAGCATCTGTGGGGCATCCTCAGACAGAAGGTGGAGGAGCGCAAGGTCTCTAACATCCACCAGCTCCGTGATGTCATCATGGAGGAGATGAAGAAGACTCCAGTGGCAACCAGTGAAGCTCTGGTGAACTCCATGCTCAAGAGGGTTAAGGCAGTGCTGGAAAATAATGGTGGCCACACAACATTTACACTTTTGGCCCAATTTGGACATTTTCACTTAGGGGTGTACTCACTTTTGTTGCCAGCGGTTTGGACATTAATGGCTGTGTGTTGAATTATTTTGAGGGGACAGCAAATTTGCACTGTTATACAAGCTGTACACTCACTAGTTGTAGATGCCCTGAAATCTCCTCCTACAAACATTAAGCGCTTCTGGATTTAGTCAAACTGACATAGCAATTAATATACATATTAAATCGATATATGGTAAAACACAATGAGCTGCTACCATAACGCTTACCAAAGAAAAGCAGACTAAATATTAAAGCAAGACACACAACCTAAATTCTGTGTAGGCAGCGCTACATAACCAGCAATAGCTTGCGGTGTGCGAACAGGTCACATTTGGAGGTGCAACTGGTAAAGGAAGGAGAAGGAACTCAATTCATAAGATAACAGTCACTGCTCTTCAGGTGGAAGTTCACTCCAAAATGTGTAATAGTGTATTTGATTTCTCATTAGTTGTTATAGCGTGAAGATATCACTCAGCGCTAAACAGTCACTTATATACTGGCACAAACACAGCCCATAAATTAATCCGATAAAACAGCAAAGATTGGAGATAAACCCCCTATAAATTCACTTCTTACCAGACCAAGTTGAAAAATCGGCTTTATTTAGATCGTGCTTGCTGGCTTCTCCTGGAGATGACACACAAGGGATCCGCTGCTGCCAGGGCGGGACGGGTCCTCTGCTCAATAGGCTCATTCACCTGGAGAGGGAAAAAAAAAGCTCCATAGCGTAATCCAGTTAAAAACTAATAGATTTTATTAAGAAAAAAACACCCCCCTGTAGGAGATACACTTACAAAGTATAAAAGTAAGGAAAACTTTGTAACTGAATTGTTTAAATCCAAAAGAGGTCGCGTTGCAATAACTTCCATACAAAGCAGCGCAATTTCCAAACGCTATAGAGCTTTTTTTTTTTTTTCCCCCTCCATGTGAATGAGCCTATTGAGCAGAGGACCCGTCCTGCCCTGGCAGCAACACTATTACACATTTTGGAGTGAACTTCCACCTGAAGAGCAGTGACCGAATGTGACCTGTTCACACACCGCAAGCTATTGCTGGTTATGTAGCGCTGCCTACACAGAATTTAGGTTGTGTCTTGCTTTAATATGTACACTCACTACTTTATATTGTAGCAAAGTGTAATTTCTTCAGTGTTATCACATGAAAAGATAGAATAAATTATTTACAAAAATGTGAGGGGTGTACTCACCATTGTGAGACACTATGTGTGGAGATGCAGGGATATAGATTGTATAGGGGGACTTTAGTATTATGCAGTATACTGAGGAGAGCAGTCTCCTCTGGGAATTCACCACTGCTTAATAAACGGACATCACTGTGTTTTCACTGATTTCTTGTTCCTGTATTCTCGCTATGTCTTGTGAGATTACAGGAACAGGAGGCGTTCGCCACAGTTTGAAGCGTTTTTAGATCACTTCACTCCTCCAAAAGTAAGAAGCGATCTACCTTGCTTCATAAACGGGCAAAGTAAACGGGACACCATTGTAGGAAGCAAAAACAAGGAAACGGTCTCTAATTCTGTACAACCATTGCATTTAGAAAATGTATGGCTTGTGATTATTTTCTTGGTACATATAAAAACTGAAAATTTGGCTGTAGTCATCCAGGTTAGAAAACATGAGCATTGGAGTGATTTATGGAAATCTACACTCAAACAACAAAAGGTGGTCTGGAAATTTCGGAGGTTATGGTACATTGGCGTGATGCTTCTCTCTTGCTGCTTTTTAGAGTTGATAAAGAATAAGTAGATTGTTTATTTATATACTTTAAGAAATTTGTAATTTTCCTCCCTAACCAAAGTAAGAAGATTTCTAAGACCTCTTGCACACTGTAGCTTGAAAAAAGCTCAGTACAGTTTGTGTGAGCTAAAATACAGCCCATTAATTGTAATGTGCCTATGCACACAGGCGTGTAAACACAATTTGAAAAAAATCTGCATTTTTGGTCAGTAATTTACGCCTCATGCGTGCAAATGTGCGCAATTGCACTCAAATACGCATTTACACTGTGTAGAACAAATAAAAACATACATTTTTGCAAACGTATATGCGCAAAAATACATACAAAAAAGAAAAGTCAAAAAGTAGATGCTCAAACAGGAGTTATCGTGTGCAAGAGGCCTAAAAGTAAGTAAAGCCGAAATGTATTTTAGCTTTGGATAGAGTAAGAAATTGTTAACCCTATCAAATGTTTTTTGCTGTGTCCAGCTGGGGAAATTTCCATTCATTTCCTATTCTAGACAAACTGCAGCTTTCTGCTGCTCTTTCTACTGTATAACAAAGAAGAAACTGTTCTGTACAAATTGTGTAACTTTACCACATGAGAGGGTTGTTTAAAATGCAAAAATATTTAAATGTAATTTTAATAATAAATACTAACGCTATAATAAAACTTATTTTAAATGATTTAGAGGTATTAAACATAAAAGCACTTTTTATATTGCTTCTTGACAATTTTGTGATGGCTTCGTTGGTTTTCTTTTTATAAGCATTCTTTCTTTTAGGAAGGAATTAAGCTGGTTACACACTATACAACTTTTGCTTTTCAATTTCCTTTAGATTTACTTCAACTATGTAGTGCAAGTGCCTGCCTGATTTCATACAATTGAAAGTGTTTAGGTTTGACCTCTCTTATATGGTTTTAATAAATCTAAAGGAAAAAATCTAAAGAAAATTGTATAGTGGTATATCCAGCTTAAGTCCTTCACAAAACAATGGATGGAATTTCACCTGGTGATCTGTTGAAAAACATAATTACTGGCCAGAACAAGGTGTCCTGCAGATGTAGCAGTTAGAGGGACGAGATGAACCATTTACCATTGACGGGTGCTTATAATGATCCGCTTTTATTTATGTAAAACCTTTATCCCAAATAGAATGAAACTGTTGCTGTAACTCCTTACAAGCGTTAGCTGGGGTTTGGCTTTAATTTGTTAGTGTAGCTAAATCCGCCAGTCCATTTAACACTTTGATCCCCCCATATTAACAATGCTGCTGTTCAAAGGTGCCCCTGTGCTCATTCATTCAGTGTGTAGGCACCCTAATACAAGGGGTGTGTTACGGGGGGGGGCCTAAACTAAAGCAGCTACCACATCTGATTAGTAAGCTGCAATATATTACAGTTTTGGTTTTAATATCGCTTTATAGGCTGAAATCTTCCCTTTTTTTTTTTTTTCTCTCTTCCTATGTACCAATATACTATTACCGTACCTCTGTTTCAAAAAAGAACAAGCTTTCTCTATATTCTAGGGCAGGTATTACCTCAACTTTCAGTGTCCCCTATAGAAAATGACTTCCCTGTTTTCCTCCTTTGCGATGTGAAAACTGTTTGGAAGTACTTCAGCAGCTGACCTCATTAACACACACCCTGCACCCGACCTCCTGCTCCAGGAGATTGCTCTGCAATTACATGCTTTTCAAATGCAGACATTATCTGAGCACCATTCTCACTGAATACATAGCCAGTGTTTTCTTCTGCTGATTGATCATTTTGTACCCTTTGTGCATAGAATGTCCATTTGGCAGAGTGTGCAGGAGCTGAGTAATCCCATAACAGCATATGTGGAGCAGAGCTGTCGTACTGAAAACAGAAGATGTGTGTCTTTGGGAGTCTGTAAAGCTCATCATACACTATACATGATAAACAACATGATATACATATATATGATAAGTTTCTTTTAGATCCACCATCTACTCTGTAGTTCAAGGGCCTGCCTGATTGGATACAAAGTGATAGGCGTGTCCTTTTTGTTTTACATAGTCTTTGGTAAATCTAAAAATGATTGTACGTTCAGATTATATAGTGTGTGGCTACCTTTATAAACCTAAAATTAACTAGTCACACTTTCTGTGCCCCAAACACTGAAGCCAACAAGCATTTATGCCACAGGAATAAATGCACGACAAATGCAGCAAAATGCTCAGTAAAAAAAGGCACAATACGCCAAAATGTCCCTTGAGCTACTTTGCTGCACGTAGGACAGCCCATTAAAAATCAATTGGCTGTCTTGTGTGTTATGGAAAAAACTTGTCTAAAAAAAAAAGTGCACTCCTAGGCTAGGTGTGATTGGGATCTGAAAGTTAAATTTGTGTGTTTTACACAAGAACAATGACAGCTGTGTGTGTCCATCCACTCTCATGTACTGGTTATAAAGATGGCCATATCCATTTGTACAATCTCTGTATAGTTTGCTTTAGATTTACTAGAACTGTGTAATAGGAGGGACCCACCTGAACAATCCAATCAGGCAGGCCATTGCGCTACATAGTTGATGATATCTCAAAAGGTGATTGGACACCTTTTAAAGCAAGAAGTAGGAATGTGGTTGGAAAACGAGGGGGGGGTTAATATAGTGATGAGGTGTGGTCCAGAGAGAGGTTAGCATGCCCTTGTCTGTGATGCAGTAAGGCAGTGCATTATGGGATATGACGTTTTCTGGATGGTCACATGATACAGGATGTGATGGGTTTAGAAAACTCTTAACATTTTGAGCACAGTTTAAGATTCTCAAAGCTGCCATGGACTAGGTAAGTGAGAAATCAGCACATTGGGGTGGCTTGGGCAGAAAAGATATTAGGAAAAGCTTCGAATTATTATGGAAAGTAAAATTCTGCCTGAAAAGGTGAACTTAGCCTTTAACATTTTTAAAGGATTGGGGTCTGACATTTAAAAAAAAAAAAAAAAAAAAAATCCCTCAGTTTTTACTCATTTTCGTTTTAGCAGTA
Source organism: Lithobates clamitans (assembly GCA_037952925.1). NCBI lineage: Eukaryota > Metazoa > Chordata > Amphibia > Anura > Ranidae > Lithobates > Lithobates clamitans. Next base: position 1,788,636 of record JBBGZY010000276.1, on the reverse strand, counting down.
CGTTGTTTGCCTAATGATTTAGGCTGTTTCAAGTTACCTTTTGATTTACCTTCCAGATATAGAGAAACGACAAAATCCAGTATGCCATTTTGTGACTCCTTTGGATGCATCAATCGATTTTGATGAACATAGGAGACCAGAGGTATGAAGGTTCAGAGTCCTGTATACTTCTGCTAACCACCCTAGCTGATTTAAACTGAATGTAAACTCAATCACATACTTAAACCAAAACTGAACTGTATTTGAGCACCACAAACTGAAAATGCTATTTAATTCATTTTTAATCTTCAGAACAAACCCCCCCCCTCTACCTATGTCTCTCTGCTTTATTTTGTTGAGCAATCACTCAAGATGGCTGCAGCTAGAAATGCTAGAGTGGAGTTTTTCAAAGTAAGGGCAGTTCATTAATGTAGCCTCTCTTTCTTGGAATCCATCTGCCCTTAGACCAAGCATGCAAGCAGGAGGGTGTGCTTAATTGAAAGTCCTTCTTCCCCCTCCTCCTACAAAGTATTAAAAAAGGAGATGTATATCTATATCTTTCTCATGTAGATAGATATATCTGTCTATCTATCTTCAATGTAGTTGAGGAAAGCCACACCCGGTCTGTATTCAGTGCAAAGCAATCTGGTCCTCCCACCGACCATATATACAAGAAAAAGACCAGAGGATTGCTGCACTTGACGTTTTATTAATTCAATGAATTTAAAATAGTTTACATAAAGTGTTCAAAAAAGATTTCCTTTTCGGGCTCACGTGCTTGCGCCCTTCGTCAGATTAGTGTGTGTATGTATGTGTGTGTGTATATATATATATATATATATATATATATATATATATATATATATATATATATATATATATATATATATATATATATATATATATATATATATATATATATATATATACATACATACATACATACATACATACATACATACATACATACATACATACATACATACATACATACATACATACACACACACACATACACACTAATCTGACGAAGGGCGCAAGCACGTGAGCCCGAAACGGAAATCTTTTTTGAACACTTTATGTAAACTATTTTAAATTCATTGAATTAATAAATATATGTGTGTGTGTGTATATATATATATATATATTAATTTTTTTTTCTCTTCACTGAAAATAAAGATTTAAAAAAACAACTGTGCAAATATCATGCAAAATAAAAAAATGCTGCCACCATCTTTTCTCCACAGGGCCTTTGCTTTCAGAAAATCTATATAATGTTTTGGGGATTTTAGGTCTTTTTTAACTTGTGCGAAAAATTAGAAAAAAATGCCCCTGTAGCAAATGGATTAATCAAGGGACAAACATTATCAGTATGTAGCCATAGATGTATCCAATTGTTGTGTATGTACATTACTAGTTCATATCTTTACTGTTTAGGCTATTGCTACTGAAGGAAGGTATTGGAAAAGGAGGATAGAGATTGTAGTCCGAGAATACCACAAGTGGAGAACCTATTTTAAGAAAAGGGTAAGGCTTTCAATTTTTTTTTTTTTTTCTCTACTTTTACATTTATAACCTTTTATTCAACAAAAGTTTTATGTGCAGTCATTCGTAGCAACCAGTTGATGAACTTGAATTGATCTGACTTCAGCGGAATTAATTTTGACTGGCTGCTATTGATTAGCACCCTGAAGATTTGGCACTTAAGAATAAGGATGAGCTCCGGCGTGTTCGCATGCTGAACGCGCTGAACCCGCCAGGAAGTTGGCACGGCACATCGCTAATCACAATCAGTGAGACATTTTCCGATGTGCGGCTGCAGAGATCGGGAAATGTCTCCCTACCTGTGATTAGCGCTGCACCGTGCCGACTTCCTGGCGGGTTCAGCATGCGAACATGCCGGAGCTTATCCTTAAGAATAGGAGCCCTTTGTTCAAGTAGGGCTGCTAGTGTTTTTCTCACTTCTTGTCTCCTTTTTTTTTTTTTTTTTTTTTTTTTTTTCTCCAATTTTGAGTGCCGTGTGGGCTTGATGTATTTGTAATGCCAATACATAATAAAACAATATATAGTGACAGTACTCCTTTTTAGTTTCTCTCTGTAAGAAGTATGATAAAATGGACTTTTGTGTTAGCTTTGCTGTTGACACTATGTACCCATACTGCTGTACCAAAGCTGAAGGGCTAGGCGGACACAGGATTAATCTCACAGTGGTTCTATGCATCGATAAGCATCTGTTACTTTTAAACCAATGCTATCAAACCCCTCACCACTTCAGCATTTGCGTCGCATTTGTAAAATGCCACCACTCGCAGTGCAGTCTACTGTAAGCCAATGCAATGTAAGGGAGTTGTGTACCACTACTGCAAAGATTAAATATTAGGTTGTTCCTGCATCCTGCTGCAGGGATTTGCCTTCGCTTCCTGTTCTGCAGATGCAACAGAAAGTGAAAAGAAATCTCTGAAAAGTGAACAGGTGTCCCCATTGGATACTGTTTCCTCACCTATTGCTCTGGTGACCACTCACAATTTTTTGGATTTTTCCACACTTCGCACTTTTCTCAAACCCCTTTCTTAGTAACAATAGTCACCAAGACCAATAGAGAGGTAAGCCTTCCCAGCAAGGTGATACATCCAGAAATGGGCCTTACCTATCCCCAAAATATATAAAGACAAGAGAGCGCACGCCAGCCCTAGTGTGTTATTGTTTAATAGATGAAGATAAGTGTATAAAAAACGAGGGTTGCACTCACAAACATCCAGCGTTAAATGGCATAAACAGCTCCATAATAGCCTCCTCTCCTGGTCTGTAGGGATCAGTTGGCTCACAGCAACTAGCAGCGTGGTAAAGTATTTCAGTAAGACAGACCGCCTGCTTCCTTGTAACACACACCGCCCAAAGCACTCGCACGGACCAGCCGGCGCTACCTGATGTCACTCGTGGCCAGGGAGGGGATGCAGCTGACTCCTTTCGTAAGCTTCATGCAATTGCTAAGGCAGCATGTTTCAGAGGCGTGGCCTCCTTCAGGTAATGCCCTCATCTCCTCTAGTGATAATATGAGGGAGTGATGAGGGCGTTACCTGAAGGAGGCCACACCTCTGAAACATGCTGCCCTAGCAATTGCATGAAGCTTACTAGAGGAATCGGCTGCATCCCCTCCCTGGCCACGAGTGACGTCAGGCAGCGCCGGCTGCTCCGTGCGAGTGCTTTGGGCGGTGTGTGTTACAACCAAGCAGGCGGTCTGTGCTTACTGAAATACTTTACCACTCTGCTAGTTGCTGTGAGCTAACTGATCCCAGGAGAGGAGGCTATTATGGAGCTGTTTATGCCATTTAACGCTGGATGTTTGTGAGTGCAACCCTCGTTTTTTATACATTTATTTTCATCTATTAAACGATAACACACTAGGGCTGGCGTGCGCTCTCTCTTGTCTTTATATATTTTCAGAATCATGTCTACCACCCAGTGGACTTTTTTGGGAGAGCTGCAACACCTTAAGCGAGGAATATACATACAGACTGTTTACTGTTGGAATAGGTATAGTGGGGACAGCGCTAAACTTGGTTTGTTGTGTGTGTTCTAACCTATCCCCACTCTATCAAAAAGGGGTCCTAGGAGAAATCCAAGCAGATGGGCAGACCGTAGCATTCTACATAAGAAAATGCCCAAAAGACAAGTGCATCAGATGTTTAGAATACAAAAAAATATAGGTGCCACACCAAAAATGCTAGTTCTTTGGCTGTTTCTGACTTGAATACTTTGATTGGCTGACCTGTGACAGGCGTATACATCTGTACAATCGGCTCATGAGCTGCATATTTGTTCTGGGTCTGTGACCTTGTGTCAATGTTCAGCATGACAGCCAAGCAACTAGGATTTTCCTCTGAAGAGGTAATAAATGTAGCCTTTATTCTTCGTGGGTTTTTGTTTAGGTAGTTGTAATGCCTATACAAACATTTTTTACCTTTTTAATCCATTCCTTGCATTAAGGTAAACAATGTTTAGGTGTCAGCATCCCCCCCCCCCCTTTTTTTTTTTACTTACCTGAGCCCTCATTCGATCCAGTGCTGTGCATGTCTGCAGCTCTTCTCTCCCCTCATTTCTGTGTCTAACTGGCTTTGCTGGGGCATCGGAAGTCAATTGTCGATCAAAGCCAGCGACGAGCGGGGTGGGGGGGGGGGGTGGAGTTAAGTTCTGCCGTCTGTCAATGGATGCAGCAGCTAGGTTTGGGAGCGAGCATGCACAAGTGCCCCCATGGGAAGCGGCTTCCTTTTGGGGGCACTGGAGGGGGAGGGTTCAGGAGCGCCGGTGGGGGACCTGAAAAGGGAGGTCTGTGGCCGCTCTGCAATTCCATTGCACAGAACAGGCAAGAATAGATATGTATGTTTAAAAAAAATAATTATTATTTACATTTACAATCACTTTAATGGCAAACTGCCCTAGCCTGGGCTACAAAAATCAGTGTTAGGCCTTGTAAGCTTTTTTTTTTTTGTCTACCCTGAAATTTGTTCAGATTATATAGCTGGCCTTGATGCCTAGAACCATTGAACCTTGTCATGAAATGCCATACTGCAAATCTATTTAGTCTTTATCTTTACTGCCTTCCCATCAGTGAAGGGATTGAGACTGGTGTTGTACATAATCACTCTGGATTTATGCCAAGGATGTTTCAGGCCAAGGGAAATGGGCAGCAATATGTTATGACAAGTGATAACGCCTGTGACTTTTCTTTTTCCAGTTACAGAAGCACCGAGATGAAGATCTCTCAAGCTTGGTCAAAGTGAGTAAAAGCTCTGTAATGCTCCTTGAGAACAAACTGGTTGGGCCAGAATGTGAGACGATGTGCTGATATTTACTGGAGCTGCGCCAGGAATGTATTTCAACATTACCTGCAACAACAGTCCTCCTGTTCAAGATTCACACCACGCCGTCTGTGCAGTCTTGCTAAATAACTGCCCATTATGTGCTTTAGTGTCTCTTTAACAAATGTATTTGCAGTTTGTACAGCACCCCCATGTACTTTATACATACCGTAAAAATCGCTGTAAACCATAGGACTGGGGTAATTGATCAGATGATCTGGTTTATTGAGGTATCTTGGGTAAATAGCATTCCGGGGCCCAAGAAAAACAAAAGGTTATCAAAGCCATACAAAGACAAAAAAAAGGGAAATTACAACTTTTTTTTTTTTTTTTTTTTAAACGTATTCAAGCTTTGTAAGTAACTGATTTTTTGGCTCTATCAGCTTCTTGCAGTCCTTGTGTGGCAGAACTCAGACCTTGTATGTGTAACTTCCTCCATCCCCCGCCTTGCATGTGCCTAAGTTCCACATATGTCCCTGCTGTTTGCTGTCAGTGTGAGATATCCCTCTTGACTGAACCACAAATTTTCCACTTGCATAAACTAGGCCAGGGATATACAATTAGCGGACCTCCAGCTGTTGCAGAACTACAAGTCCCATGAGGCATAGCAAGACTGACAGCCACAAGCATGACACCCAGAGGCAGAGGCATGATGGGACTTGTAGTTTTACAACAGCTGGAGGTCCGCTAATTGCATATCCCGGAACTAGGCTATACAGTTAGCCTCCATCCACTTCTATGTGAAAAACACACTTTGCTCTTGAGGGGTGTTAGTGGCACCCCACACGTGGAAAGCAAACTCACATTTTGCTGTTAATGTGCAAACAGGAATGTGTTAAAATGCAGCATAATCAACTTTGTTGCACATAGGTCAGCCCATTCAAATCAATGGGCTGCCCTATGTGTATCGTGGAAAAAACGCAAGGAAAAAAATGCATTTCTCACTGATCCATAATTCAGCTCATTATCACCTCAAGGCCCAATGTGCGCCTCCTCAACTCCTGGGTACCAATGGCTGGCTTGCGACGAGGACTTTGTTCCCCATTTCGTCCACCTCTCTGCTGCCTCAATGGAGGGCACTCCAGTTGTCCCATGTCTTGCAATCTTTGCCAAAACATACACTGTTTCCCAGAGAATTGCATGCATTTGAAGAGCTATGTCTGGGAAGGGACCTGATTTGAGGATCTTTCTACTTCTTACAAACACCTCCTGGAACTTCATGCTTGTTCTGACCCCCCCCCCCCTCCTTGCTAAATGGGAAAGGGAACTAGGGATGACATTCTCTGGCCCACAAAAGAAGCGTATACTCTTTTTTTTTTTTTTTTTTTTTTTTTTTTTCACATAAATCACCCCTGTTTACCAGGAAACCACATACAAGTTAATGACACATTTGTATAGAACCCCATCAGTCCTTGCCAGGTTGTTTCCTCAACAGAGCGATCAATGCTGGCAATGTGGCTCATTCGAAGGCACTCTTACACATTTTCTGGGAGTGTCCTAAGCTCTGCACTTTCTGGCAAACTGTGCTACAACTTATCCACAAATTTACCAACATTTCCCTACATAATCCAGCCGCAATACTGCTTAATCTCGCACCACTATCCAAGAAGAGGTACCACAAATCTCTGCTTAAGCATCTGCTCAACGCAGCTCAAGCTTGCATCCCGGGTATGTGGAAAAAACAATCTGCCCCGACAGTTACACAATGGCTCGCGAGGGTGAATGATATCGAGCAACTGGAAGACCTTACCTCGACCCTCCGTGACAAAACCGAAGAGCATAAGACCAGATGGTTCTATTGGAGTCTTTCTCTTCTCTGAGGAATACTTGCAATACGTCTGATCCAAACAATGTTTGGGCCTGCGCACTTCACCAAGTCATGGCCTGGACCTACTTTTTCCTGGCTCCCCCAGTGGTGACCTTCTACCCCTTCAACCCCCCCCCCTCCTTTTTTTTTTTAATTTTTTTTTTCCCCACTTCGCCCCTCTTTCGTTTTTCCTATTCTCTCTCAATGCTATACTAACAGAAAAACTTTTGGACATGCTCAGATTAAAACACGTATAGCCTTATCTGACTTTTGTATATCTGGATGACCTAGGATTTCTGAGATCTAGGTTCCTATTTTGCAGCATATCCTAAATTACCGGAGACCTTACTGTTTACCCTCAACTGTAAATCTACCTTGCAAAGGTTTCAAAACAACTGTCTGACTCATTTTATACAGTTATGTATTCTTTTTAATTGATGCAAATCCTCTAAATCATGGGTCTTAAACTGGCAGCCCTCCAGCTGTTGTGAAACTACACGTCCCATGAGGCATTTGAAGGCTGACAGTTACAAGCATGACTCCCACAGGCAGAGGCATGATGGGACTTGTAGTTTCGCAACAACTGGAGGGCTGCCAGTTTGAACCCGTTCTAAATAGAAAATTAAAAGAAAAAAAAAACATGCAACCTATCCCAAACAAGTCTAATACCTAGTTTGGGTCCCAAACCATAGAAAACACTGATATAGGCTTCTATTGCTGGCTGCCTCCTAAAAATATCACTGTCTCTAGTCTCCGCCAACACTGTATACCCTCTAACATGCTTATCCTAGGTCAGGGACAGTGTGAACTCCTAACTTACATACTTGTTCTATCAGTAACAGACAGTATTGAAGGCTGTGTATCAGTATGACAGCCAGACAGCTAATACTTTCTGGCGAAGGCAGCTTTTCTAGGCTTGTGTAGATGGTATTTGGAGCGATATTTCTGGTGTGTTCAGATTGCTTCTGAGATCAGTTTAAGAAACTTTTTAGGCTGGCCAATGATAGATCTGAAAGGATTCCACCATCCACACAATCATGGTGGAGAGGGGAATCCTCTCCCTTGAGACATTAGGGTTAATTTACTGGAGAGTGTAGCTCTGCATAGAAACCAATGAGATTCCAGGTTTTTTGTCAAAGCTTAAAGTAGTAGTAAACCTTTTATTTTCTTAAAATAACAAACATGTCATACTTGCCTGCTTTTGCACAGAGCAGCCCCAATCCGGTCCCCTGCTGGCACTCCAGGCCCCCCACAGGGGCACCCGTGCATGCTGGCTCCCGAGCCCCGCTGCTGTGATTGACAGACAGTGGGACTTGGCCCTGCCCTCGCATCACAGAATTTGATTGAAGGCAGTGGAAGCCACTGCACTCGTGCACATCGCTGGATCAGATCGGGCACAGGTAAGAAAAAGCGGGGGCAGGGGGAAGCTGCAGCAGAAAAGGTTCACGTTAATGCATAGAAGGCTTTAGAACCACATTTAACTGGACAAGCTGAAGTTAGAAGCTGGCTACCATGCACAGCTGCACCAGATTTTGAACGCCTCCTGTTTTAGGAAATCAGATCCATTGTATTCGGACAGTGGGGTACTCTCAGCTGTCAGAATACACTAATCAGCTGCTGCAAACGCTGATCAAGAAAATTATCCACAAGCGCATGCGGCAGAGGGCGACCAGTAAATTGGCTTTCGTCAAGTGGGAGCAGCCAGACTTAGAATGAAGTTCAGTCAGTCCCTGCTGAACCAGATGAATTTTGAGCTTTACTTCCATCACAGCCACCTCTGAACGCCTTGTGACTTTCATTTAACCTTTTGACCTGCGTGGAAGAAAAGCTCTTGTACATGAGCTCTAATTCACTTTTATGGGCTTCCCAGCAATAAAGCAAAAGAAGCCAAAAAAAGCTTGCTCAATGTACACTACAGCTTGAATCTCAGTGTGGTGGGCAAAATATTTTCTAGGTGATGGTTGCTGTTGTGTGTTTTTGTTTGTTTTTTTTTCTTTGTTTTTTTTTTTTTTACTGACTTTTACTAAAATTAAAAAGTTCCTATTTAGATAACCTTTGTACAACATTGGGTTATATTATAATTCAGTATAGAATGCTTGTTTAATTTATATTTTATAGCAGATAATTTCATTATAACAGGTTTCTAAATGTTTGCAGGATGATGAGATTGATGCTGCGGTGCCAATGGAGGAGGAGCCTCTCCTGGACATGGAGATGCTTATGGCGGAGTTCAGTGACACTTTATTTTCTACTATTTATTCACATCAGCACAACCCAAAAGAGATTGGTAAGTACTATCCATAGGTTTTATTAAACATTCATTCTGGAAGACATGCACACAGGTATTCTGCAAAGTCTCAAACTTTTTTTGGTTGGTTAATATTTTCCAAGATGAACCGTGTCTGATGCTAGATATACTCAGTTACCATGACTTCAGGATTGTATGGGTTTTAAGTGATTCTAAAGTCCCTTTTTTTTTTTTTCTTTAACAAACCATGTTATACATGCCTGCTATGTGCATTTGGTTTTGAACAGAGAATCCCAGATCTTCCTCTTCTCGGGTCCCTCGCTGGCTCTCTTGGCCTCCTGGGGGGCACCCATGCCGAGCCACAGGTCCCTGTGTCCATACACGGAGCCACAGTTCGGTCCAACCCCCTTTCTCTCCTAATTGGCTCTCACTGTTGTCAAAGTCAGTTAGCCAATGGCGCCGCTGCTGTCTCAGCCAATCAGGAGGGCGAGTCCTGGACAGCCGAGGCAGTCGTGCACATCGCTGGATCGAGATGGGGCTCAGGTAGGTATTAGGGGGCTGAGAGGGGGCTGCTGCACACTGAACTGCGGGTAACCTGTGGTGAGGAAGAAGACTGCACAAGGAGATGACTGCTCTGGGCTTATTTAATAAAGGACTTGTCAAAAAGCAGCTCTTGTAGTTTAACCAGTCACTGTTTTTGTTTTTTTTTGGTGGGGGGGGCTGGGATCTGGCGTTAATGGCATCTTCCAGATTCCGATAAGACCCTGCCCGCAGACCCTGACGACCACCAGCCGGGGTTGTTGGGAAGAGGCCCCTGTCCTCATCAGCATGGGGGAGCAAGGTGCTTTGGGGTGGTGGGGGGGCGCAGAGATGAGCACCCGCCTCCATGTTGAGGGCCTGGTATGGCTCACTCGTCCCCTCCCTTTCCTGACCTACCGGGTGGCATGCTCAGATAAGGGTCTGGTATGGATTTGGGGGGCGGAGGGCCCCCTTACGCGGTTTTATTTCTTTTTTCAATTTTGGCTTGGGGGTCCCGATGGACCGGGGGGTTGGGGCAGTATGTGGTGTGTTTGTTTTTTTTTTTGTTTTTTTTTTGTTTTGTTTTTTTCCATGATTCTCTCTTCTTTCTTCTTTCTTTCTTCTTTCTTTCTACTTCCTTCTTTCTTCTTTCTTCTTCTTCCCACAGGAAACCATGTTCAATGGACTGTAGCACTAAAAAAAAACGCATAGGTGTGAATCTAAAGCTTGTAAATGGCTTCTGGCAGTTCTTCTGATGGGAAATTTTTTGGCAGTTATATAAGTGGTGTTCAAACACTGCAATACAGAGGCAATGTTAGCTTGTTTATAACACAAGTAAGGGTGTTGTGATTGTGACTTTTGAAGAACATGGTCTGTCATTGCTGACTGAAAATAGGCTGGCTCTTCTGATCTACTTGTTTAATACTTTCGGACTCGCTGGTGTGGAGCAAGTATGCAGGTCAGGAAACCTTTTTTTTTTCCTTTATTGTTCCAAGACATTGACTCCAAAGTATTGAAACAAAACTGCCAATGTACCGTAACCAAATAAAATGAAGAAGCTATTGCGTTGACTAGAACCCAAGCGTCTTTTATCCGAGGTTCACACTGACAGCGGGATTGAATTCAGCTGAACTTGCACGCTTTCATACCCGCATGTCAGTCTGACTTTAGGGGCAATTTCAGAGACATCTGTGCGGGTTCCTGCACAGATATCTATACAAATCGCACCCCAAAGTCGCCAAAAGTAGTACAGAAACTAATTTTGGGAATCTGTGCGGTGACGCAAAGTTGGTGTCTCACCGATTCAGACAGAGCCGCCAATTTGACATGCCAAATCGCAACAATTGGAACCTTGGCTTAGAGCCCTTTCACACTGGGGCGGTTTGCAGGCACTATTGCGCTAATAATAGCGCCTGCAAACCGACCCGAAAGTGCTGCTGCTGTGTATCCAGTGTGAAAGCCCCGAGGGCTTTCACACTGGAGCGATGCGCTGGCAGGACGGTAAAAAAAAGTCCTGCTAGCAGCATCTTCGGAGCGGTGAAGGAACGGTGTGTATACCGCTCCTTTACCGCTCCTGCCCATTGAAATCAATGGGACGGCGCGGCTATACCGCCGGCAAAGCGCCTCTGCCGAGGCGCTTTGCGGTGGTATTTAACCCTTTCTCGGCCGCTAGCGGGGGGTAAAACCGCCCCGCTAGCGGCTGTATACCGACGGTAAAACGCCGCTAATAATAGCGGCATTTTACCGCCGACGCCGCCCCAATGTGAAAGGGCTCTAAATGTGGTTGTATACCCAGTGAAGGGACTATCAGGTGAAAAAGATTAAACAAATCCTCCTACATAATTTGTTCCTGTCTATCTGCAGTCTTCTCTTCTCTACATTCATTTAAAGTCCAGAATTTATAAAGCTTGTCTGATCATTAAGAAAAGAGGCGGAGAACTGAAGTCACAACTCTGTAGAGCTCATTGAAGGGGAGCTCTGAGAGCTGATTAGAGCAAAGGGACACACCCCCTTCACACGGCACACAGGAACAGAGTTGAGGCTGTCAGCTGGAGATTTCTCTCCTGTCACCTTTTTTCCTCTTGGTGTCAGGAAAACTTGCCAGAATTCATGCTGATAGCGGAGGAACTGGGCAGCATACAGAAATGACACCTTGGTGCTCGTAATTGAGACAAGTACACACTTCAAAATCCTTTGTTCATATTTCATGTCTGAGGTTTTCAACCACTTTATCAGGGCACATAAGAGGGCCAGGAGAGTGGTGGGGAACGCCAGGTGAAGTGGATGCTGCTCCTTTCCGATTAGGTCTAGAGATCTTAATGCACGTATATAAAACAAACACAAGAGGGTGCCTCAATGTAGGTATAGCAATTTTTAATAAAGAATAAAAGGCAATAAAAATGCACTCACTAGTTAAAAGTGAATCGAGGCTTGTCATAAACCCATATAGACCTCTATAGGATAACCTTGAGGCTGCAGAGCTCTGCAAGCAAGTGGCTGGCTGGATCATGGGCAAGAGCGGCTTCCAGGAGTAGCAAGATGGCTATGGTTCCAAACAACATCTCTGTCAGCTGGGTGATGGTGACAGGAAGTGGAGGGGGTGTGGTTACATGTTTCAGGACAGGCAGGACCGCCCCTTTATCAAACCATAGGAAAGTATAACCAACCTACTAACATGCAGAAGAAAGCAGGAATGACAGTTTCTACCAGAATGAGTAGTGGATGTTTTCGAGGATCAATATGTAGTGCATATACATAAAACATTTGTCCTGATGAAAGGTTAAACTGCTTGCCCACTTCGAAAGTGAATACATGTGGGGTCTGTAACCTAGTTTCTGAAACCATTTTCATAATCGAATCTGACTGTTTGCAATAAACAGATTTATTCACTGTCACCTCTTTCTAGCATGGGAGAGGAGTTTTATAAGAACAAAAACAAATTTAACTGGTGTTTTTTTTTCTTTAACCACAGAACATTCGGGGAATGCAGATATGATTCAACCAGAGCTTTTTCCACTTCAACCCAACTTGGATTTGATGGACACTTTTGAGTCTTTCCAAGGTAAGTGAATCTGTGGAATATGATTGATATTTATCTGTGGGGGAGTCTGAGCACTTAATAGCCATGTGACCACCTCCTAAGGTGGCGGAAGGCAATAGTTACATTTCTTGTGGTTTTTATGAAGTCATTTGCAGGAGAGACCTAAATCATTTCTATAATAATTTAACTGCTTCAGCCCCGGAAAATTTTACCCCCTTCCTGACCAGAGCACTTCCCCACAAATAGAGCTGTCTTTTGGTGCTATTTGATCACCTCTGCGATTTATTTATTTATTTATTTATTTATTTTTTGCGCTCTATAAACAAAATAAGAGCAACAATTTCGAAAAAACGCATTATTTTTTACATTTTGCTATAATGAATATCCCCCGAAAATATATATAAAAAACATTTTTTTCCTCAGTTTTGGCCAATCGTATTCTTCTACATATTTTTGGTGGAAAAAAAATCGCAATAAGCGTTTGGTTTGCACAAAAGTTATAACGTTTACAAAATAGGGTATAGTTTTATGGCATTTTTATTAATATATTTTTTTTACTAGTAATGTCAGCGATTTTTTTTTTTTTTTTTTTTTTTTTTTTTTTTTCTTTTTTATTGTGACTGCGACATTATGGCTGACATATCGGACATTTTTGACACATTTTTGGGACCATTGTCATTTATACAGCGATCAGTGCTACAAAAAAGCACTGATTCCTGTGTAAATGACACTGGCAGTGAAGGGGTTAACCACTAGGGGGCGAGGAGGGGTTAAGTCAGTACTGGGGAGTGATTTCTAACTGTAGGGGGGATGGACTAGCTGTGTCACTACACTGATCTCTGCTCCCGATGACAGGGAGCAGAGATGAGTGACACTGTCGCTAGGCAGAACGGAGAGATGCTGTTTACATCAGCATCTCTCCGTGAGGCGATCGCGGGTATCCCCGCGGCGATGGAGTCCGCGGCACCCGCGACCTGACTCGCGGAGCTCCCGGCCAGCGTGGGCACGCAATGGCACGGCGGGAAATTTAAATGGACGTACCTGTAAGTCCATTTGCCCAGCCGTGCCATTCTGCCGACGTACATCGGCGTGTGCCGGTCCGGAAGGGGTTAAAGTGTACACTTTTTTTTGCAGTGAAATTGGCAATACCGTCTACAATATATTTGCTTCAAGTTCCCATTCACATAGTTTACCTCTTTTTTAGATGCTGTATTCTGGACCCTTCAGAAAGAAAAAATCTTACATATTTGTTAATGAGGGGCCTGGGCAGCTGTGTTTGCTATAAGTAGCCCTCAGCTCTGTTATACTTTGCAGTGTTGTTTAATACAGCAACTTGTAATTTGCCCATTTTATAAAATGCAGACCTTGGTATAGAACTGGTGGTACTAATCAGCAGGCAGAACTGATGGGTCATGTGATTGATTCCTCCTGCTATTCCTTTTTATTGCAGTCCACCAGCTTTGAAAAGCCAGCCAGCAAAATGCAATTTTGTAAAGCACATCAATTTTGCTTTGTGAATGTGTGGGGCTGCGATATGACCTACCGTTGTAAAGTTCTCCCCTTCAGGCCCAGCTTTACTTCTTCAGAACCCCCAGCAAGTCTTACACTTGTGCTCACTCCTCTTGAGATCTTCTACTTCTCCTGTGCATGCTCACAGCATTTCATTTCATTCCGAAAAGGAAGGACAACTATATCTGTTACCAGGTGGACAGTCCTCCAAGAGGAGGCTGTGTACTGATAAGCAGCCTGCTCACGAATGTATAACACTTTCAAGGGGTGTCAAAGTTGGGGTATGGACCTTTAAAAAAAGATTTAAAGTGTTACTAAACCCAAGACTCTGCATTCACCAGATCTGGTCTCCCACAGTACACAGAACATGGAAATGCAATTTTTTTTAATAAATATAAATAGCTAAATACCTTTTCTCATCAGTAGTATATAACAGTCTTGTAACTTCTATCAGTGTCCAGCTGAGCACTGGTTAAAGCTTGTAGGAGGAGTTTTCGTTCTCTAACTGTCCGATGAGGCTGCATGACCTCTGACCCTCTGTCTGGACAGTGCTGATTGGCCCTGTGCTGATCACCCTCCTAAAAAAAAACAAAAAAAAAAAAAACTCCACATGCTCAGTTTGGTGTGTATTGCTAGAGTGCCTCCAAGGCTCTCTTATCAGCAGATGGTTTGGGAACAGTAAAAGGAGGGAAGGATCAGAGAAGACCGAATCAAACTGCCTTTTTACGATTAACCCCTTAGATTCCACAGTGAGTATAACAAGCATGCTTTACTGCATATACATACTGATTCTACTGTTGTGTGTTTAGTAACACTTTAACTCTAGTAAAGAGTTACCCTCTAGAACTATATACCTAAACTTTGAAACTATATACATTTTTCTCTATTTTTGTGGATGTGCACTTCCCTGTGTACCTGGCTAAAGCATTGCAAATATAGACAGACTTTTTGGATAGGGATTTTTACCTAGGGTATCCATATCCTTTGGCATTCTGGGAACCAAATAATGAGGGGTGTGGTACTAAATTGTTAAATAAAGGGCCACTCGCACAAACCCACATCTGCTGGTGCATTAAAAGCAGTTTAACGCTTATTGCATTAGGGTAGCCCATTCAATTAAATAGGGGGCATAGCAGACTGAAAGAAAAAAAAATAATGCATGCAGAATTTTTTGGCATTGAAAAGCGTATTAGATGCAGTTTAGCGTGCATGGCTCATCACACCAACATTTATTACAATGGGTTGCGATAACGCACAATGGTTTGAGCATGTCCTAACAAAAAAAAAAAAACATCTCATTGTTGATCTGAAGTTGGTCAAAGAAATTGAATTGATGTAGTAGATGACACGTGAGAAACCTTGTCAGTAAATTTTACATTTATCTATGTTTAGATTGCAAAAATGGCAAACCTCTCACTAATTGTAGCTAGCTTATGTATTTGTGATTGCCATCTTTCTCTAAATTGGCTGTTCTATTCCTACTTAATGGACTGATGATTTCAAAAGTATGATGCAATCCTTTGGTCTAGAATTGTGAAAACAGTGTATATATTTGCCAGCACGTCACGGATCTTCAAGTTTAAAGCAGATCTTCACTGCATCTGAGCACCACAAACCAAAAACACAATTTAATTGCTTTTTGATATTCAAAGCAAATTTCCCCCATATATCTGACTCTCTGCTTTATTTTGTTGAGAAATCACTTTGAAAAACTTCCCCTAGCGTTCCTGGCTGTGACCATCTTGAGTAAGGGTAACTGATTCATATAGCATTTACTTCCTGGAATCTATCTGCCCTTAGCTCAAGCATGCATGCAATAGTGTGTTTTAGCTGAGAAAACCCCTCCTCCTCTCTTCCTGAACACTCCTGGGATGTATGACATCATTTGCCTAGGCCTGGAAATTGGGAAGTAATAATAAAAGTTTAAACAAGTAAATATAATATACTTTCCTTACTATTTACTAAAGCTAGCAGCATGAGGATTGAAAATAAACAATGTTGATTGGGAGAGTGAAGCTCCACTTTAAGTCACAATATTTTTATTTTTTTTTTGAAGTATGATCACATTACAAACAAAAGTTCAACATTTTGGGGTCAAGCAAGACCCCTTTGTCAGGCACTCTCGTTTGTGATGTGATCATATTTCAATAAAAAAACCATTTGAAGTTGACTATCCGTGGTGTGCTGGCAAATATCCACACTGTGCCATGCATGATCCAGTCTCCAACGGGTGGTTGCTGCATCACCCAGTATCCTAAAGCCTCTTCCAGGAACGTGTGTGATGGGAATAGGTATGGGTATCTAAAAAGTTAGGAATCTCATGTTGCATAGGAATGGAATCATAAGTATTGAACAGTCCTGCCTAACTTTTTATGTATTTACACATTTCTGCCGTCTGGCCTAACGTCAGTCTAGTATATGGTGAACTGAGCAAAATCTAGTAATGCCCCTAGATAGACAAACCAGAGTGTATTCTGTCACAAAAGTGGGAAAACCTCCCAAACTGTGTTTCTCCCATGAAGGAATTAACCATTTTTATTGAGCTTGACAGTTAACCAGGGGCTGCACATAAGTGAACAGGTTTTTATGAAAATGATTTCTGGATATTTTCTCATGTTTCTACATGCAACATATAGCAGAGCTAAAATATTAGAATGCTTTGTATCTTGGAAGCATATAACCTGCTCTCTGTTTAGAGAAAAACGCTACTAAATAAAAGCTAAATACATTTTAATATTCCAAAATTTTAAAAAGTACAACTTAAAAGCTACTGTTTGACAGTCTAAACAAATTCCAAATCCGGTTACTATGTGATGCACTAGCCTCATAAGATAAAGTTGTTTGTTTTTTTTTTTTCCCCTGGTTAAACCCTCCTATTTGTCACTCGCCTACTCCCATTCACGGACCCCCAACGCCCCTCACACTGCAGTTCCCAGTGTCCAGGTAAGGCAGGACTAGGTGTGACCAGGTGCGCATTAACAAGCTATAGGCCTATAAATTGACTGTGACAAGGCTGATGGCCACAGCCTTCATTTTTTTTTTTTTTTTTTTCACTCCACTATAGTGCAAGCAGGTACACTCTGCCACAGCATCACAAGGAGCTGAATTAGGTAGACTTCACTGGCAGGATGAACAGGTATTTGTGGGACTTCGCAGAGGGACGAAGAGAAAACGAAGTGCAGATGAACTTCTAATTGTTTTACTTTAACCACATAGCGACCAGCCGCAATCCTTTGTGGACAAGTGGCCGCTGTAGACAAAGCGACATACTGATATGTCGCTCTCTACTTTTGGGTTTAGGATGCACCCAAGGAAACCCACCACCACCACCAAGCTCCCGCTATGATTGTACAAAGTGGGAGCCTGTCAGCAAGTCCTGACCAATGATTCACGGCTGGGACATGCTGATCAGCTGTGTACAATACTGCCCAGAGCTCTGTGTTGACATTCAACACAGAGCTTGGTACAGAGAACGATCTCTGTATTTCTCATCCCTGCTAAGCAGGGATGAGAAACTTGGCGATCAGTTAGTAAAAGCAGCACACTGTACACACATTACACATTGTTAGCCACATATTTAACCCCTTGATTGCTCTAGATGTTAACCCCTTCCCAGCCAGTGTCATGGGTACCGTGACAGTGTATAATATGACCACTGTATTAATGTCACTGGTGATGTCTGTGGCAGTCCCAGCACCCCCCACCCCCAGTGTCAGATTTGCACTCGCATTATAAACCATTGATCTCCGCCATTAGTAGTATTTAAAAAAAGAAAAAATCCAGAATATATACCATCATGTAGACGCTTTAACTTTCACACAAACAATATAAGCTTATTGGGATTTTTTTTTTTATGAAAGACATGTAGCAGAATACATTATGGCCAAACATTTTTTTTTTCTTATTGGATAGGTTTTATTGCCGAAAGAAGCAAAAAAAAAAAAAGAACTTTCAAAATTTTCTTTTTTTTTTTTATTTTTTTTTTTTATCTTTTTTATATATCGGGGGGAAAAAATAAACCCAGTGGTGATCAAATACCACCAAAGGAAAGCTCTATTTGTGTTAAAAAAAAAAAAAAAAAAAAAAAAAAAAAGATATAAATTTTGTTTGGGTACAGCATTACATGACTGCACAACTGCCAGTTAAAGTAGTGGAGTGCTAAATGGCAAAAAATGGCCTGGTCAGGAAGGGGGTAAAATCTTCTGGAGCTGAAGTGGTTTATTGCTTTTGCATTAGAACTGAATGTCTTAAAACGGCTATAAATAAACATCAATTTTTTTTTTCCTTTCATTTTAGATCTTTTCTCTGGCAACCGTCTGCCATCTTCTTTGTTTAGTTTTGCCTCTTCTGTACCTACCGTCCCACTGCCTGACCCCGCTTTGCATTCCTGTAACCAGACAATGGCGGTAAGGATAAGCAAGTTAAAAGTAAGGAATAACTTCAGTTGTGGGGTTTTTTATTTATTTATTTCTTCTTTTGACTCAGCTGCTATAAATACTATAGCTGCTGGCTTTAAATAATAAAAAAAAAACCTCAGGATTTTACCAGTGCATGGAGTCCAGCACTGTCGTTCCGCAGCCAGTTCCTCTTACTGCTGTGGGTTCCAATTACTGCCATCTTGGATACAGGAGTTGGCTGTGACTTCCTGATCAACAGCCTGTTCCCTGCTGAACTCGGCCACTCTCTGAATAGTCCTGCAGCCTCCTGGGACATGTGATATGTCATGGGAAGGGGTAGGGCAAGGGTGTCATCCTTGCTAGGGTTGCCACCTATTCTTAAATTCAAACCCGAACAGGGTTTGCGGCGCACAGCAAATATTTTTTTTATATAAACTATGCATAAATTTTGCAATTAAATAACATTTCTTAAATCAGCTTAAGCACAAGAGTCCCCCTTTACATCAGAGTTCACAGTGTTCCCCTTTTACATCTGAATCCACAGAGTTCCCCTTTTACATCAGAGTTCTTTTACACTGAGGAGGGGGACTCTACAGACTATGATGTAAGGGAGAACTCTGGGGACTCTAACATAAGGGATGCTCTGGGAACCCTGATCTAAGGGGGAACACTGAGAACTCTGATGTATGGAGAGGACTCTGATGTAAGGTGGAACGCTGTGGCCTCTGGTGTAAAGGGGAACTCTGATGTAAGGGGTGCTCTGAGAACCCTGATTTATCTTAGTGTACTCACTCAAAGGCAAGAGAGAGGAGCTCACTCACTCAAAGGCAAGAGAGAGGAGCTCACTCACTCTTTGGCAGTCAGCACCTCTCATCCAGATGTAGCTGAGGCTGTTGGACTTCAGATTTCTGGCCCCCACTTTCCTTTTTAGAGGCACAGCACCCAGGGATTGGAGTTTGGGCAGACACAGAGGGGTAGGGGCGGGAGGAAGAGGAGCAGATCAAGCCCTCTCTCCTCTCCCGTCTGTGTGGGGGAGGGGGAATTGTTAGTGCTGGCTTTGGGCAGTGTGAAAGAGAGTGTAACAACATATATTCTCGGCTTACACAACTGCAGCCAGCAACCCTGCTGGGAAGCCACAGTCTGGTCTGAATAATGTGTTCGGGTTTCAGGCAGTATGAAACCTGGACACATGGTTCCAAACCTGAACTGTCCAGGTGAATCCCGGACAGGTGGCAACCCTAATCCTTGCCTAGGCAATAATTGCAGAAGTGGGAGTAGGCACCAATAAAATCTGTTTACTGAGTGACTATGGTGGGACCATAATAAACTAATCCTTAAATTCTATCTAGACTCCAAGGGGACCTTATCATTTTGCTGTTTTCCAGTCTCCGGGCTCGCCATCATCTAGCAACCTTGCACCTGTGAATCTTGATGAGGAGTTGATCCCATCCTCAAGTCCTCCTTCCATGCTCCCACGAGTCCCTGAAGTGAGGAGGGAACGGGCATCCAGTCTGGGCAACATTTCTACTGTTCATGGACCAGTCAAGTTTAACTCAGATACTTCTATAAACAACCAGCATGGTTTTGTCCCAGTGTGCCCCCCTCCAGTTACGATTTTCCAGACGCCGCCTAGTCAACAAACGTTGCCTCTGAATCATCGCCTGGCACCCCAACCCTCTTTTGTTAGCCCGGACGCTGATAAGTTTCACATGTGTAACGCCTCAGTTATTACGCACACGGCCTCTGCCACACTTGCCCATAGTCCTTCTGCAACTACCTTCAGTCAGAGCCAGAACCTTATTCTCACAACGCAGCAACATGTGCCTTGCAACATTTCAGTGCAAACTGCTGGGGTAATGCAACAGACTGCCCCCCAAACCCATGGGTACTTTACAATTTCAAGCTCGGGGGCCAAGCAGAAAAAGCAGCCTCCAAAAATTGTGCCTGCTCCTCAACAAGAGACTGTATCTTTGCTTTTTACTCCTGGTAAGTGTTGGGTTTCTGAGATGGCAGCCCTTAAGGGATTCCTGTCAATCTGTTTAAAAAAATGTATGTTTTTATCATTTAAATGAAATGTAAAGTTTGAAAGCTAAAATGAATGTTGTGCTACATGAAAATCCTGGCTGAGAGCATACTGCCAACTAATCTGCCTTCTTACAGGATATGCACCACCTTTCTGTCCTTTGTTTGAAGGGACAAAGATGGTTTTATTCCATGTTTCTTTTTTGAAATTCTAAGGAGCTCCTTTTAAAAGCAGCAGTATGGCCAAAACATGGTTAAAACAAACGCCGCACATTAATTCATTGCAGTGTTTTTATAATTGTGGTCTGTGCTTTGCTGGCTTTGTGAACTCTGAAGATAGTGGAGTGCATTAAACAAAAGGAACTTTGAGAACAGGAGCCAGGCGTTCCTGTGGGGCCATTCTGTGCAATTCTATTGTACAGAGAAGGCAACCATAACATGTTTACTTTTTGGCATTTCTCTAATACATAAATACATGTAATCTTCTTTTTTTTTTTTTTTTTTTGCTAGAAAATTACTCTAGAACACTCAAACATTATATACATTTTTTTTTTTTTTTTTTTTTTTTTTTTAGCAAAGACCCTAGAAAATCAAATGACGGTTGTTTTAATTTATGTCCCGCGGTATTTCCGCAGCAATTTTTCAAACACAATTTATTTAGTAAAAAATGCACTTTAATTTCAATGCAAAAACGCACACTTTTAACTCCAATTTTTTGATAAAATAGAGTAAATGGATACCTAACCTGTCACACTTTAAAATTGTGTACACTTGTGGAATGGCACCAGACTATGGTACTTAAAGATCTCCATAGTCGACGTTTTAAACATTTTACAAGTTACCAGTTTCGAGTTACAGAGGTCTGATGCTAGAATTATTGTATAACCTTTTGCGGCGATACCTCACATGTGCGGTACGCCGTTTACATATGCATTTCTGCGTGCGAACAAAAGGGGACGGGGGTGCTTTAAAAAAATAAATTTATTTTATACTGTCCCTTCAATTTTTTGGGGTTTTTTTAATCGCTTTTAATCCTATTACAAGAAATGTAAACATTCCTTGTAATGAGAATAGGGTATGACAGGTCCACTTTATGGAGATATCTAGGATCAATATGGAAATGAGATAAAAAAAAATCTATCTCTGCTTTCCAGGGGAAAAAAGGCAGTGTTTACATCTGCCAGAGCCAGACGTGACGCCATGGCCTCGGTTCCAGCCTCCCAGGATCATAGAGATGGTGCCTGCAAAAGCAATGCAGCCGCTGGCTGGCTTTTACAAGAGGGGACATTCCTGGCTCAGAGATTCCTGGGAAGATTCCTGTAGCTGTAGTGGTTTAAAAAAAATAAATAAATATATAGTTGTAAGAATGTTCATTCAATTTTATAATCGTTAGTGGAGTCAAATCGACATTCGCTACTGCAGTGCCAAAACTGCAGAGAAGCAGGAAGGAACGTTTTGTTTTTTGTTGTTTTTTTTTTCCTTGAACAAATTTTTAACCGTGAATGTGTTTTTTGTTTGGGAAAATCTATTCACTCCAAAATTGATCAAGTCATCGAATGTACAGTACTGAGCATTTTCATACAAATGTATGCCAATCCATTAGGCCCCTTTCACACTGGTGTGGTGGGTGCGTCGGTTGTAAAGGGCCACTATATTAGCGGCGATTTACCGTCCATTTCACGGCGCTATTCGGCCGCTAGCAGGGCGCTTTTACCCCCCGCTAGCGGGCGAGAAAGGATTAAAACCACCGCAAAGCGCTGCTGCAGCAGTGCTATGCCGGCGGTATAGCCACGCTGCCCCATTGATTTCAATGGGCAGGAGCGGTGTATACACCGCTCCAAAGATGCTGCTAGCAGGACATTTTTTAGCGTCCTGCCAGCACACCGCTCCAGTGTGAAAGCCCTCGGGGCTTATACATTAGAGAGACAGCAGCGGCTCTTTCAGGGAACTTTGCAGGCACTATTTTTTGCGTTATAGCGCCTGTAAAGCGCCCCAGTGTGAAAGGGGTGTACCATGTGATGCGGTTGCTGTGCGTTTCAAAAAGTCCTACCTGCACTACTTTTGGTGAGGTGCGATTTCATGGTATTCAAAATGACGAATAGTGCCAAATCGTGAAGCATGATTCAAATGCAGTTAGTGTGAAAGGGCCCTTAAACTTGATAAAACTTGCTTATTTTACACCTATCGTGTTGATTGTGTACACGTGTGATGAATGCTATTGGCTGTTCTGCTTGAAACGTCTATGCTTAGACATTAAATTCCTATGATGGAAATGCTTTTGCGGGACTAGCATGTACATATGCAGGTATTTCCATTGTCCCTTACATGTGGAAGTTTGGCTGAAGCCCTGGTGGCTGGAGCTTGACCTGGAAGTACATTTATGTATGGGTCAGTCTTTTCATGTATGGTTAGCCTTAGTGATATTTTGCATTGACAATGGGGCACTCAGCCAAGGTGCAGTAATGTGCTGCCGTTTCTTTTTACAAGAAGCTTTTGTTTGCTAATGAAATATTTGTTGATCCTGCCAGTAAATCTTCTTCCTGGTTAGGGGTTGCAAGGTTATCCATATGCAGCTCTCGCTCTCCTCATTGTGCTTGCACTCCTGCGCCAAGCCCAATGCATGCTGTGCCTTTGCATGGTGCCTTTTTTCGAACTCAGCTGGCCTTCTCACAGGTTTGAGCAATTGACTGAGAGCTGGTTCACACAGATGTAGTCAAGTGCGCTTTTAACATGCATAAAAAAACGCATGCGCAGTGTTTTCCAAGCATTCCAATGTCCATAGTTTACAGCAGCTCAGTGCGTTCCAGTGTAGTCAGCAAAAGTTGAACATGCTGCATTTTTCTGTATGGAACACCTCTGAAACGCAGCAAAATGCACTGGACCGCATATGTCCTGAGTTAAGATGAAGAATCGAAAGAGGGAAAATGCACCAGAATGGCTCAAATGCGTTTCTGTATGAATGTTTTTAATGCATTTGGAACACCACAATTGGAAATAATGGCCCGAACACACGATACGAAAATCGGATGAAACATACTGCTTTTGAAGCGATAGTATAATAATTGTATCGTTGGTACAGAGTTTTCGAGAGCTGATTGTGACCGTACATCCAATTATCTGATCAGACAAACCCAAAAAAATTTCTCGTATGATACCAGATTGTACGATTTTCGTTTATTCAGTACAGTTGTCATCCAAAAATAAAATAGAAATACATGACATCACTTCCGAATATTATATACCTGGGTAGCAGTGACCATAACATGATTTCATTTGATGTTAGCTGTAAACAAGAAATACATAAGGGAAAGATAAAAACACTTAACTTCAAGAGAGCAAATTTTCCAAGGATGAGGGCTGCTCTCGAGGACTTAGACTGGGAGGGAATATTGGCAGCGATAAACACAGAACAGAAATGGGAATTCTTCAAAAAGACTGTTTGGGACCTCACTGCAAAGTATATTCCCATGGGCAATAAGTTTAAAAGGCTAAAAAGAAAACCTATGTGGCTCACGGTCAAAGTTAGAAAAGCTATAAACAATAAGAAAAGAGCTTTTAAAAAATATAAAAATGAAGGAACACTAGTGTCATTTAAATGCTACAAAGAATTTAACAGAATATGTAAAAAGGAAATCAAGGGTGCAAAAATTCAAAATGAACGAGAGATCGCAAAAAATAGTAGGACAAACCCCAAAAAATTCTTCAAATATATTAATAGTAAAAAGGTCAGTTCTGAGCATGTAGGCCCTTTACAAAATAATCTAGAGTGGGTGACTGGGGACAAGGAGAAGGCTAATTTATTAAATACTTTCTTCAGCTCTGTGTATACAAAAGAGCATGGGGAAGTTCATGTCCATAATGGGGGTGGTATTGACACAGCCCCCAATGATCCACAATGGCTCAAAAGGGATATGGTCCAGAAATATTTAGACAGAATAAAGGTGGATAAAGCACCTGGACCTGATGGCATCCACCCACGGATCCTAAAAGAATTGAGCTCTGTAATTTCAAAGCCATTGTATCTAATTTTTAGGGACTCGTTAATGACAGGAATAGTACCGCTGGATTGGCGCAGGGCGAACGTGGTGCCTATATTTAAAAAGGGATCAAAGTCTTTACCAAGTAACTATAGACCTGTTAGTTTAACTTCTATAGTCGGGAAGATACTGGAGCGTTTAATAAAAGACCACATAGACGAGTTCTTGCTGGAAAAAAACATTTTAAGCAACAGACAGCATGGGTTCATGAAAGACAGAAGTTGTCAGACAAACCTGATTTCTTTTTATGAAGAGGTAAGTAAAACCTTGGACAGAGGGGTGGCTGTGGACGTGGTTTATTTGGATTTTGCAAAAGCGTTTGATACAGTTCCGCACACACGGCTCATGTGTAAGTTAAAGTCTACAGGCTTGGAAATATCAGTTTGTAAATGGATAGAAAACTGGCTAAAAGACAGAATTCAGAGAGTAGTGGTTAATGATTCTTACTCTGAATGGTCTAAGGTTATCAGTGGTGTACCCCAAGGTTCAGTGCTGGGACCCTTACTCTTTAATATCTTTATAAATGATATTGGGTCTGGGATCAAAAGTAACATTTCTGTCTTTGCAGATGACACCAAGCTATGCAGTGGAATAACGTCCTTACAGGATGTCTCCAATTTACAAGCTGACCTCAATGCTCTGTCTAATTGGGCGACTATGTGGCAGATGAGGTTTAATGTTGAGAAATGTAAAGTTATGCACTTGGGGGCTAAGAATATGCATGCATCATACATGCTAGGGGGAGTACAACTGGGGGAATCTGTAGTGGAGAAGGATCTGGGGGTTTTGGTAGATCATAAGCTCAATAATAGCATGCAATGCCAAGCTGCGGTTTCCAAAGCGAGCAAAGTTCTTTCTTGTATTAAGAGAGGTATGGACTCCAGAGAGAGAGATATCATTTTGCCCCTGTTCAAATCATTAGTAAGACCTCATCTGGAATATGCAGTTCAGTTTTGGACACCAGTTCTCAAAAAGGATATCGGGGAACTGGAGAAAGTGCAGAGAAGGGCAACCAAACTGATAAGAGGCATGGGGGAGCTCAGCTATGAGGAAAGATTAGAGGAACTGAATTTGTTCACTCTTGAGAAGAGGAGAATAAGGGGGGATATGATCAACATGTTTAAATATATAAGGGGTCCATATAGTGAACTTGGTGTTGAGTTATTCACTTTACGGTCAACACAGAGGACAAGGGGGCACTCTTTACGACTGGAGGAAAAGAGATTTCATCTCCAAATACGGAAAGGTTTCTTCACAGTAAGAGCTGTGAAAATGTGGAATAGACTCCCTCCAGAGGTGGTTCTGGCCAGCTCAGTAGATTGCTTTAAGAAAGGCCTGGATACTTTCCTAAATGTACATAATATAACTGGGTACTGACATTTATAGGTAAAGTTGATCCAGGGAAAATCCGATTGCCTCTCTGGGATCAGGAAGGAATTTTTTCCCCTGCTGTAGCAAATTGGAGCATGCTCTGCTGGGGTTTTTTGCCTTCCTCTGGATCAACTGTGGGTATAGTATTGGGTATATTGGATTGTACGTTTTTTTTTTTTTGTTTTTTTTTTTTTTTTTTATGGTTGGACTGGATGGACTTGTGTCTTTTTTCAACCTGACTAACTATGTAACTATGTAACTATGTAACTATATATATTTTTATTCTGTCCGAGAATTTTCGTAACTTTAGTAAACTCTCCATTTTCGACATGCGAGTAGCATGCAAAAAAAAACAAAAACGATCTGATGTCCAATTTTAAGATCGTGTGTACGGGCCATAACGTAGTCTCCTGCATTGACCCCTCATTGTTTGGTGGCGAGTAGAGAGACTGCAAGGCAGGACTCCAACAGCTACTTGCCATGGAAAGAGAAAAGAAAGAGAGAAAATCTGTGATGGATAATATATAATGTTATTTTTATTTTGGCAACATTTTACAGTAGGCCAACATCCTGGCAAGACACATGATACACTTAGCACTGCCCCATCTCTGCAGAGTACAGAAGATGCATTGCAGCCATGTAACCACTAAACATTGAAAAAGATAGTTATTGCATTTTTAAGAGAATCCTTCTATAATGTGTGCCCTAGCAAAGAGAGAAAAGATGACGGCTTACTATATACTGTAAATGAGGAACCTGCATCTCTGCGGCTGTCATTTTGTAAGCTTGGCTGTTTAGAAATATAAGCAATCTTTTTCTGTGTACATGAGACGTTTGTGTGGTTTTTTTTTTTTGGTTTTTTTTTTTTCCTTCTTCAGGATTTTTGCCATCTGTGTATGTTTGTATTGCTTGTAATTCAGATTTGGATTGGTGCTGTTTAATCCTGAAGCTGCTCCTAAAGCTGTTAGCTGTTGCCCATGGCAAACGCTTAACATAGCCCTACAGTCCAGCGTTGAAAATGAAACTTATTTCGATTTACACGTGACAACAATGTTTTCATCTTGGCACACTTTCACACGCAAGACCCATAATCTTACGTATTGAGTGGGTAGACACCTAGTGGTAGTTTGTTCATGAATTTGTGTAACAGTTAAAGCTCAACTCCACGCAAGTAGCTAATTACTGTATATACTCGAGTATAAGTCGAGGCACCTAATTTACCACAAAAAAATGGGAAAAACTTATTGACCCGAGTATAAGACGAGGGTGAGAAATGCACAGCTAATGTAAGTGGAAAAGAGTCAACAATGCCCATTTGCATGCCTCACTGTGCCCATTTGCAGCCATAGGTCCCCCGAGCTTCAAACTCAGTAGCTAGGGAGTCCTAGATGCCCCCTAGCTGCAGCCAAAATTTGGGGTCTCTGAACCCAAAGGGTCCCGAAATGAAAATCATTTTGGAGCCACTTAGTGCTAGGAACCCCAAATTTGGTGTGCAAACCCAGTGGAACTAGCACCATAAAGTTTCCAAAGCTGGGGTTTCTAGCACCAAGTGGCCCCGGGATACAGGGCCCCAAAAATCTGTTTAGAAAATGTCAAGCACTTTTCTGCAGCAGAGAATGACATTTTCCGAACAGGTTTTGGGGCCCAGTATCTCGGGGCCACTTGGAGCTAGGAACCCCAGCTTTGGATATGTTATGGTACCAGTTCCACTGGGTTTGCACACCAAATTTTGGGTTCCTAGCACTAAGTGACCCTGAGATACGGGACCCCAAAGTCAATTCAGAAAATGTTAATCACTTTTCAGCAGCAGAGAATGACATTTTCTGAACCGATTTTGGGGCCCTGTATCTTGGGGCCACTTGGTGCTAGGAACCCCAGCTTTGGATATGTTATGTTACCAGTTCCACTGGGTTTGCACACCAAATTTGGGGTTCCTAGCACCAAGTGGCCCTGAGATACGGGGCCCCAAATTCAGTTCGGAAAATAAAATTTTTTGCTGCAGAAAAGTGCTTAACTCGAGTACAAGTCGAGGGGGGCACTTTCAGCACAAAAAAATGTGCTGAAAAACTCGACTTGTACTCTAGTATATACGGTACATGGATACTGTTCAACCTGCCAAAGGACTTGTAATTCAGCCAGTTTTGTGATCCAGCGAACCTTGCCAGGCAGCACAGCCATGTCCTTGACCTTTGCTTCTGCAGCAGCTCAGTTTAGTCAAGAACACACTTCATAATGAAAACTGATGAGGTTCTCCCTGTGTTTACACTGTGATCCAAGGCACTTGTGCGGGCTCACTACTGAGCTGCCCTGTCTGCCTCTATTGACACTCAGCCACATTTTAGAATTTGACAGTAGCAGGAGCCAATGGTTGTCCCCTTTCACACTAGGGCGGTGGGTGCACCGACGGTAAAGCGCTGCTATTTTTACCGTCAGTTTTGCGGTGCTATTCAGCCGCTAGTGGGGTGCTTTTACCCCTGCTAACGGCCAAGAGGGTTAAAACCACGGGTAAAGCGCTGCAGTAGCAGTGCTATGCCGGCGGTAAAGCCACACTGCCCCATTGATTTCAATGGGCAGGAGTGGTGTATTCACCGCTCCAAAGATGCTGCTAGCAGGACTTTTTTTACCGTCCTGCCAGTCCACCGCTCCAGTGTGAAAGCCCTCTGGGATTTCACATTGGAAAGACAGCAGTGGCTCTTTCAGGGAGCTTTGCAGACGCTATTTTTTGCGTTTATAGCGCCTGTAAAGCGCCCCAGTGTGAAAGGGGTCTGAGTGGTGTTTTTTTTTTTTTTTTTTTTTTTTTTTTTACCTTCATGCATTCTCTGCATTAAGGTAAAACACACCCTATGGCTCAGGAATGCACATGCAAGGGTGCCCGCTTAACAGCTGGCTTGCTGAGGCGTTACTTGGAAGCAAGAGCAGAGGATTGCAAAATAGGAAGTAAGTGACCACCAGTGCAATATCGGTGCACAGAGTAGGTATGTATAGCATCATTTTTATTTTAAGCCAAAAATAAAATTAACCTTTCCTATTGCTATAACTTGCACTGTTGTGTGATAAACTGCTTATTGTTGTTCTCGGCTTACTGTAATTATTGCCTTATAGCAATTAAAAGAGCTATAGTCTCCTTGAATTCAGCGCTGTGCCATCCCCTGAACTCCCAATCAGCCGCTGACCTCTTCAAACAGCAGATTCCGGGTCTCGATCGCCGTCCGCTGTCTTCTAAAAATCCTGCCTGTCTGCCAATTTTCGATTCCTAGCCTAAAGTTCCACTTTGATTAGGTGGTAATTTTTTATTCTGTAATCTACACCAGAATAATGGAATAATTTATGCACAGAATAGAAGGGTGGACTTTTGGCATATTGCCCTTTGTAACTTTCTGCTACATATTTGTCAGCCCCCACAAATGCTAGAGTTAATGTTTATTTGGAACCTGGGGTCCAAATAGGGGCTTCATTGGCACTGTTAACAGTGGACCACTAACGCAGACATTTTAATTTTTATTTTTGATGTCCTGAAGTTAAAGGAGTTATAAAGTTGGAAGGTTTGCATTCTATGCATTAAGATAAGCAGCAGCTGTCCCAGCTCCCCCCATACATACTAAGCCTCATCTCTGTCCAGCGATGTCCACTACCCTGTTTCCCCGAAAATAAGACCTAGCACGATTGTCGTGATGGCTGCAATATAAGACCTACCCCCCAAATAAGCCCCAGTTAAAGTCCTTGTAGGTCTTATTTTCAGGGTAGGGCTTATTTGGGGGTAGGGCTTATATTGCAGCCATCACTGACAATCACGCTAGGTCTTATTTTCGGGGAAACTGGGTAGTGTGTCTGCTGTCACTCTCCCTCTTGATTGGCTTAGGCACAGCGGTGCCATTGGCTCCCACTGCTGTCAGTCAGCCAATCAGGTGAGTCGGGAGGCGGGGCCGGATCACAACTGTGTCTGAATGGACACGGGTAGCTGTGACTCCGCTCGGGTGCCCCTTTAGCAAGCTGCTTGCTGTGGGGGCACTCGACAGGAGGGAGGGGCCAGGAGCACAGAAGGACCCGAGAAAAGGAGGATCTGGGCTGCTCTGTGCAAATCCACTGCACAGTGCAGATAAGTATAACATTTTTGTTTTTTCTATTGAGAAAAAGAACGAGATTTTACAATCACTTTAATGCACAACCATCGAATGTCAAGAGGAACAAATGCTCCTAGGTGTATACAGCATGTCTGTCAAACGCTAGTAAAACATGGTGGCTCTTGCTAACCGCAATAATGTAAACCATGTCTTATTAGGACTGCCACATAGAAGTAAACCCCAATGTGTTCTTGATAATGGTTCCCTACTCTATTCCTGTCTTTACTTTGGGGCACTTTTGTAGTATCTTTGCCTATTGGGAGTGTTCTCCCAGGGGTTTTCTGCTTGATGCTTCACTAATCGTTTGGTGGTCACCTCCTCTAAAAAGAAAAAAAAAAAACCTTGAAAAGTCTGCTCCCATTCCCCCTCTTCCATTCCCCCTCTCCCTCTGTGGTGCCAGGGTCACTGGGACTGCTAGAGAAAATCTTAATGGAGAAACTTGCAGCTCTTAATGAACCTGGAAGTACTCTGCTTTAAACACTTCCTTGCTCAGAGCTATGAAATCAGCAGCAGTGCCGGGTAAGCAGCATATGGAGGACTCCCCGGCTGAAGGCAAAGGAGGCAGGGGACAAATAGACCCTGGATGTCTCCATGGAAAGTACCTGTCACTATTCTCCTATAGCAGGGGCCTTCAACTGGGGGGGCCGCAGTTTGGAGATCCCTGTCCTATAGTGACACAAACATTAATTACTGAAATGAAGCAAAAAACAAGTTTTTGGGTTATGGTTTTTTTTTTTGTTTTGTTTTTTGTTTAGCAAAAAATAAAAACCCCAGTGGTGATCAAATACCACCAAAAGAAAGCTCTATTTGTGGGAACAAAATGATAAAAACTTTGAGTACAGTGTTGCATGACTGCGCAATTGTCATTTAAAATGCAACAGCGCTGAAAGTTGGCCTTTCCCGGAAGGGGGGGGGGGGGTGTGCCCTGTATCGAAGTGGTTAAGCAAGCCATAGATTAATTGATTCCCCCCATCAACAGTGTTGATGGGGTTATCCCTCCTGCTGCGCTATTGTGTTCTGACTGCGAGAGGTTTCCCAGCCATCCAGAATACAATGATCACTACTGATCGATTGGATCAACCTCCGTACAACCAGCCTGCCCATAGACGGATAGAAATTCCTCTGGTTCCTGTCGAACCGGCCACATTTTGATCTGTTTATGGCAGGCCTTTAATCCTTTTACATTGACAAGATAAAAAAAAAATATTAAATGCCAATTGCACAGATTCATGGGTTTTCATATTCCCATTTCTGACTTTTTTTTTTTTTTTTAAATCTTCTGCAAGGTTTAACCACTTGCCGACCTCCCCACGTATATGTACTGCGGGCGGCGGCTCCTACAGGTGATATTGCATACCTGTAGGTTTTTAGCACTTCCGGGTTTCCAGCTTCCATCTCCCAGCTCCCACCGTGATTGGCCCCCCGATGTCTGCCGGGACCCGCCAGTCGCCATTATATAAACAAAGCAGATTGCCGTTCTGTGACAAGGGAAGACCGAGATCCTGTGTTTCTGCTAAGCAGGAACACAGATCTGTCTTCCCAAAGTACAAGCACTCCCTAGGGACACATTTAACCCTTTGATCACCCCTGATAACCCCTTGCATGCGGTGTCAGTACAGTGATAGTGCATATTTTTTAGCCCGGATCACTGTATTTGTGTCACTGGTCCCTAAAAAGTGTATTTGTCCAACACAATGTCGCAGTCCCGCTATAAGTCGCTGATCGCCGCCATTGCTAGTAAAAAAAATAATTTAGAAGTAAAAATCCCATATTTTGTGGATGCTATAACTTTTGCGCAAACCAATCAATATACACTTATTGGGATTTTTTTTTAGATTTTTTTTAATTGGGTGTGTCTTGTAGCAGAAAGTCATTTTTTTTATTTTTATTTTTTTTCAAAGTTGACAGTCTTTTTTTTTTTTTTTTTTTTTTTAATAATTTTTATAGCGCTAAAAATAAAAACCACGGAGCTGATCAAATACCACCGGAAGAAAGCTCTATTTGTGGGAAAAAAGGACATCAATTTTATTTGGTTACAGCGTCGAATGACTGCGCAATTGTCAGTCAAAGTAACACAGTGCAGTATCGCAAAAATGGCCTGGTCATGAAGTGGGGTAAACCTTCCAGAGCTGAAGTAGTTAATAAGCCCCGTGTAGAGTAGTATATTATCTCAACCTTTTTTTAGAGGACTCTTCTTGTTTAGCAATCTGACACTAATTTGTAAAGGGTTATCTAGGTGGGGGGTGTATACAGAGTACAATATGACAGGTGGAAAAATTCAGCCCGTGACCGAGAGCACAGTCATGTCTGTACTTGCGTAGCCGGAAGCTACACATTTTATGTAGTAAAAAGGACAGAAATCACTGAAGAAAGAGTCTCTGTGATAGCTGTACTTGTAAGTAAAGATGCTGAAACTGGTGCTGATTGCATTAACCACTTGCCGACCGCCGCACGCCGATGTACGTCTTTTTTTTTGGGGGGGGGGGGGTGGATATCGTTGTTATGGCAGCAGCTAGCTGCCATAACCCCGGGATCCCCGTTTTCGTCCGGCAGTCGGCTACAAGATAAAAGTGGTCTCTGCGGGGGATTGGCTGCAAGATCACTTTTTTAGGTGGCGGGAGAGGGGCCCTCCGCCACTTACCAGAGCCGTCGGCGGAGGCGATCGCGTCTGTTGCCTATCTGTGCATGGAGACGAGTGAGGGGAAGATGGCGTCCACTCGTCTCCATGACACTGCAGGGTGGAAGCGACGTCTAAACGTCACTTCCGCCCATACGTCTTAAAGGCACATTTTTTCAATGTCATTTTTTTAAATGATTTTTTTTTTTTTTTCTTTTTTTGCATTTTAGTGTCATGCTTTTTCTATTACAAGGGATTTTTACATTCCTTGTAATAGGAATAAAAGTGGCACATTTTTTTTTTTTTATTTTAAAACGGTGTAAAAATAAAATCATGTCAAATAAGAAAAATAAAATTAAAAAATTTTTTAAATGCCCTGTCCCGACGAGCTCGCGCACAGAAGCGAACGCATACATGAGTAGCGCCCGCATATGAAAACGGTGGTCAAAACCACACAACGCTGCGATCGTTAGAGCGAGAGCAATAATTCTAGCCGTAGACCTCCTCTGTAACTCAAAACATGCAACCTGTAGAATCTTTTAAATGTCGCCTATGGAGATTTTTGAGGGTAAAAGTTTGATGCCATTCCACGAGCAGGGCGCAATTTTGAAGTGTGACATGTTGGGTATCAATTTACTCTGCATAGAATTATCTTTCACAATATAAAAAAAAATTGTGTTAACTTTACTGTTTTTTATTTTTTTTATTCAAAAAAGTGAATTCTTTCCAAAAAAACGCACTGGTAAGACCGCTGCGCAAATACGATGTGAAAAAAAGTATTGCAATGACCGCCATTTTATTCTCTAAGGTGTTAGAACCCCCAAACATATATTGTTTTTTTTTCTAAGTAATTTTCTAGCAAAAAAAAAAAACTGTTTTAAACATGTAAACATCTAAATTCCAAAACGAGGCTGGTCCTTAAGTGGTTAAAGAGGAGGGGGTGGTATGGTGCTGCGCCAACAATGCATGTATCTGATCCTTCCTAGTCTTCACTAGGGATGGGTGAACAGTTCGGCCCAAACTTTGGTGGTTTGGATGTTCGGCGAACAATATGCAGTGTTTGTGGCAAAACACCGTTAAAGTCTATGGGACACTAACGTGAAAAAAAGTGCTCATTTTAAAGGCTTATATGCAAGTTATTGTCATGAAAAGTGTTTGGGGGTCCGGGTCCTGCCCCAGGGGACATGTATCAATGCAAAAAAGTGTTTTTTGTTGTTTCACTTTAAGCATTATTAAAATCACTGCTCCCGAAAAAACTGCCGTTTTCTTAAAACTTTTTTGCATTGATAAATGTCCCCTGGGCCACGACCCGGGTCCCCAAACCCTTTTTTTATGACAATAACTTGCATATAATAAGCCTTAAAAAAGAGCACTTTTGATTTTTCATGTTCGTGTCCCATAGACTTTAACGGTTTTTGTGCGTCCAAATTTTTTGCCTGTTCTGGTGCAAACCGGGGGGTGTTCGGCTCATCCTTAGTCTTCACCAGAATCTTTGGGGTTATCAACTTTTTGAATACAAATTGTGCTGGGTTAATGCGTTATGATTTATCAATACTGACTTTTTTTTAACGTTCCTAGTAGATGCTAACAATGACGAATGATGTAGGAACACTTTAGGATCATCTTGTATCATTTTAGAGTCATGCAGAGCTTAAGGGCTCATGCACGCGGGACGTTCTTACAGCAGCATTTGGGGGCGTCTGACGTCTTCTTTTAACTGCCTCTAAACACCCCTCCATGTTGACCTATGTGTCCATGCACACATAAACTTTCATAGGCATTTGGAGACATAAGCTTTTAGGAGCTGTAGAAAAAAACGACAACCTGTGCTTCCAGGAGCAGAGGCTGTTGAACTGTAAAAACTAAAAATGCTGCCAAACACTGTTACAAGCGTTTAGCTGCATTTGTCGTTTTTAGATTATAGGAAGTGTTTTTACTGAAAAAACGCCCATGAACGCTATTCAATTACGCAGTTAACAGCTTGTTTTTAACGCCGCATTTTCCAGGCAGCAGGGCTGGCGTTTTTTAAACGTCCTGTGTGAGGCCTAAAAAAGTCAATGTTTACGTGTGGATAACACCTGGCCATTAAAGTGACACCAACCTCACATTTTGTTTGTTTTTGTTTTTTACATCACTCTTTCTAAAATATCAAGTATACTATAGCTCTGATTTTTATTGATTTAAAAAGTCTTTTTACCTTTTTTTTTTTTTTTTTTTTTTTTTTTTTTTTTTTTTTTTTTTTTTTGCTTTCAGGCTTTTTTTTTCTTCTGTCTGCTTCCTACCCTCAACTGAATCACCTCCTAGCTACTAGTGTAGAGCAATCCGTATGTTTTTTTGGGCACATGCTTCTCTTTGTGTGTACTATTCACATAGAGATGGATGTGTCTGTAGGTACATGTGCGCAGCTGAAATTGAGACTCATCAGACCAGGCAACGTCTTTCCAATCTTCTATTGTCCAATTTTGTTGAGCCTGTGCAAATTGTAGCCTCAGCTTCCTGTTCTTAGCTGACAAGTGGCATCTAGTGTGATCTTCTGCTGCTGTAGCCCATCTGTTTGAAGTTTCGATGTGTTGTGTGTTCAGAGATGCTATTCTGCATAATTTCATTGTAACAAGTGGTTCTAGATGTGTCTAGATGCCTAAATGCATTGAGTTACTGCCATGTGATTGGCTGATTAGCAATTTATTTTCTAAAGCAATTGAACTACATAATAAAGTGGCCAGTGAGTGTATATGGATGCCTTTTAAAGTTAAAGGAGTTAACGTTTAAAGGAAAAGTTTGAGGTTGAAAAAATAAATAAATCGGCCTGCATGCTGCACCATTGGTCTGCTGTCACCTAATCCTGAGAACCCAGCAATCGCATGATCGCTCAGGTCCCTATCAACTCTGAGCGGAGACTGTCAGTCACTGATCTTTGCTCTGCCCCCTCCTCCCAGTACTCACTGGGCATCAGGATGCAGAGGGGGTGGTTGCATCTCGCTCCAGCTCCGTCATGCACTGAGGCTGATTCTGGGTTATGGGAGTGCAGGAAGGTAAGGCAGGCAATAGACCGTGCTGATAGGGGAATCCCTTCTGCCATTATATACTCGGGATGAAGCAGCCCCCTGCCAGAAGAAGACCGTGATTGTTGCTAGCCGGCTGTAGCAGCCACTAGCGCTAATTGCACGTAAATCCAGCGGGCTGGTTGTACCAAAGTTGATCGATCAGTCAACTTGGTACATTCACCCTGCCATACACGGTACGAATCTCAGCCGGTTCCTGCTGAACAGTCTATGGCCGGCCTAAGTGCCACTCCTATGTCCCAGAAGAGAACCAAAAAAGCTTTGTCCATAGTTCTTGTTTTAATGTCCTGCTGTCCCTCTATACCAGGGGTCTCTAAACAAAGAGCCAGTTTACTGTCCTTCAGACTTTAGGGGGGCCGAATTGTGGCCATCAGGAGAAGAAAATGTCCCAGCATCAGCTGGAGTAAACCGCCTCATCTTTGGTGTCAAAGCCAGGAATTGTGTCAATTTAATGGGGTGGGCAACTACGTGGCAAATGAGGTTCAATGTAGAAAAATGTAAAATAATGCATTCGGACGCAAAAAGGCAAGGTTGAAAAAAGACTCCAGTCCAACCTATGTGTGTGATTATATGTCGGCATTGCATTGTATATCCCTGTATGTTGTGGTCATTCAGGTGCTTATCTAATTGTTTTTTTTTAAACTATCGATGCTCCCTGCTGAGACCACAGTCTGTGGAAGGGAATTCCACATCTTTGCCGCTCTTACAGTAATGAACCCTCTAAACAGTTTAAAGTTAAACCTCTTTTCTTCTAATTTTAATGAGTGGCTACGTGTCTTATTAAACTCCCTTCCGCGGAAATGTTTTTTATCCCTATTGTGGGGTCACCAGTATGGTTTTTGTAAATTTAAATCATATCCCCTCAAGCGTCTCTTCTCCAGAGAGAATAAGCTCAGTGCTCACAACCTTTCTTCATAATATCCTCCAGTCCCTTTTATTAGCTTTGTTGCACTTCTCTGTACTCTTTCCATTTCCAGTACATCCTTCTTGAGAACTGGTGCCCAGAACTGGACAGCATACTCTAGGTGAGGCTGGACCAGAGTTTTGTAGAGTGGGAGAATTATTGCTTTATCTCTTGAGTTAATCCCCCTTTTTAATGCATGCCAATATTCTGTTTGCATTTTTAATGCATGCCATTGCTGAGCCTATCATCTACTACAGGGGTCTCAAACTGGCGGCCCTCCAGCTGTTGCGAAACTACAAGTCCCATCATGCCTCTGCCTGTGGGAGTCATGCTTGTAATTGTCTGCCTTGCAATGCCTCATGGGACATGTAGTTTCGCAACAGCTGGAGGGCCGCCAGTTTGAGACCCCTGATCTACTAGGACCCCCAGGTCCTTTTTCATCCTAGATTTCAACCAGAAGTTCTCCCCTTAGTGAGTAAATTGCGTTCATATTTTTGCCACCCAAATGCATTATTTTACATTTTTCCCACATTAAACCTCAATTGCCATGTAGTTGCCCACCCCATTAATTTGTTCAGATCTTCTTGCAAGGTTTCCACATCCTGCGGATAAGTTATTGCCGTGCTTAGCTTAGTATTGTCTGCAAATACAGAGATTGACTGCCGCACTCCATGGAAAAGCATCTTTATTGAAAGTTATGAATAAAATACAAAAAGTGGGCACAGCGGGAATCAAATGGCTAACGCGTTTTCACAACAAATTAAATAGGATTGGTCTCAGCACAGAACCCTGGGGGAACCCCACTTTCCACCCCTGCCATTCTGAGTACTCCCCATGTATCACCACCTTCTGAACTCGCCTTTGTAGCCAGTTTTTAATCCATGTACTCGCCCTATGGTCCATGCCAATGGACCTTACGTTGTACAGTAAACGTTTATGGGGAACAGTGTCAAATGCTTTTGCAAAATCCAGATAAACCACATCTTCAGGCCTTCCTTTATCTAGATGGCAGCTCACCACCTCATAGAAGGTTAATAGATTGGTTTGGCAAGAACGATTCTTCATTAATCCATGCTTATTACTGCTAATGATACTGTTTTCATTACCAAAGTCTTGTATATAGTCCCTTATCGTCCCCTCCAAGAGCTTGCATATTATTGATGTTAAGCTAACTGGTTTGTAATCCCTAGGGATGTATTTTGGCTCTTTTTTAAATATTGATGCTACATTGGCTTTTCTCCAATCAGCTGGTACCATTCCAGTCAGTAGACTGTCAGTAAAATTTAGTAACAAAGGTCTGGCAATTACTTGAATGAGTTTCTTAAGGACCCTCGAGTGCAAGCCATCTGGTCCTGGTTACTTATTAAGTTTTCCAAGTCTATCTCTAATTCTGTCCTCTGTTAGCCATGAGGGTGCTTCCTATGATGTGTCATGAGGATAAACACTGCAGTTTTGGTTACTGAAGCCCCCCCTGATTCCCTCGTGAAGACTGAGAAGAATAAATTCAATACCTTTGCCATCGCCCCATCCTTTGTAACCAGATTTCCTTCCTCATTCTTTCTTTATGGGGCCAATATAGTCTATCCTCCCTTTTATACTGTTTATATACTTAAACTTCCTTGGGATTTTTTTTCTTGCTCTCCTCCGCTATGTGTCTTTCGTGTTCTATCTTAGCCGCCCTAATTGCACCCTTACATTTCTTGTTGCATTCTTTGTAAAGTCTTAATGCTGATGATGATCCCTCAGCCTTGTATTTTTTGAAGGCCACCTTCTTTGCTTTTATATGCATTTTTACATTGGAGTTAAGCCATCCAAGACTTTTTTTGTTCGCTCTTTTTTTTTAAAATTTCTTTCCCAATGGGATGCACTGGCTCATGCCCTTATTTAATGTGCTCTTAAAACAAATCCATTTCTCCTCTGTTCTTTGTTCCTAAGATTGTATCCCAATTCATATTTTCAGCAAGGTTTGTAATTTAGGTTAGTTGACTCTTTTGAAATAGTTTCTTTGTATTCCCCTTATGTTTCCTATTTGTGTGATTTATACTGAAGCCAATTGACATGTTATCACTGTTTCCTAAATTGCCCCTTATTTCCACTTCCGTGATCAGGTCTGTATTGTTGGTAATCAGTAGATCTAGTATCGCTTTGTTTCTAGTTGGTGCGTATACCATCTGACCCATGAAATTGTCCTGCAAGACGTTTAGGAACTGGTGAGCCTTAGACGAATCTGTGGTTCCTTCCACAGTCTATGCCTGGATAATTAATATCCCCCATTATGATGACACTTCCCATCCTTGCTGCTAATCCAAATTATGATAGGAGGTCCGTCTCCCCCTCCTCCCTTGGGTTAGGGGCCCCATAGCATACTCCCAGTATTTTCCTCTTAGTTTCATCCCTTTGGAGCTCTACCCATAAGGATTCTACCTCCTCCCTAGCTCCCTTAGTAATGTCATCTCTCACATTTTACTTGTACAGGGCTTTTTTCCTCAAACAGTAGGTGCTGGAACTCAACCATCACCCCCCAAAACCCCTCCACCCACACACACCCTCCAAATCACATCAAATAGTGGGTGTAGCCAGTCAAATTTCACGAACAGTAGAAGGGTCTTAAGGAGACATTAAATACCAGGATTGCATTACATACAGAGTGCAGAGTTCAGAAAGGGTTGCACACAAAGCCGGACTTCTGTGTTTACAAGTGATTGTGGTGAGCAGGCCCCTCCCCCCCAAGGGTCTGAGCCAGAGGTGGTGGAACTGAGTTCCACCAAGTTCCCCCTGAAAAAAAGCCCTGCACTTGTACATTATTTTTGATATACAGTCATACCCCTCCCCTTTTTCTACCCGCTATCCCTGCAATAAAGGGAATACCCTTGAATGGTTGCTAGCCAATCATGAGAGCTATTGAACCAAGTCTTTGAAATTCCCACAAAATCGAAATCCTCTTCGTACAACAGTATCTCTAGTTCTCCCATCTTGTCCACCAGGATCCTGGCATTTAACATGCCACGTAGTTTAGACCGATCGCATACTGTCCTCTTATTGGGTGTTTTGAGATTGCAACTAGGACTTGTTACTATACTTTGGGTTTATGTGTTTTAGTCAACCTACCATCAATGCCCCCAATGCTACCCTCCTGGAATATGTTCCGCGCTGACTATCTCTACCTCCCTTTCCCTTCGCTTCCCCCCCCCCACTCTTACTGGAAGAGTCCTTCCCTGGCAGCTAGGGGAGTCCCTCAGCTCCAACAGTGCTGGTCCCTGACATGTCACTCAATGGAGCTTACTTATTGGGATGTTCCAGGCCAGGATCGGCCTCCCTGGAACTTCCCTTCTATCCATTCTTACTGTCACCCATCTATTCTTTTCTAGTGCCTGCTCCTCTTTGTCTCCACCCGCCTCTGTGCTGGCCCCTGCCATTGTTATGAGAGGGAGGAACTGTGCCCATCATTAGTGTCATTGGGCCCTGTTGGTGTCATTGGTAGGAATTGTGCCCCATTGGTGTTATTGGGATGGAATGGGCCCCATTGTGCCCCTTCATTGGTGTCAGTGAATGGAATAGTGACCGAAGGACTGCAGTTTGGAGACAACTGCTGTCAGGCGTAGACTTGGATAATAGCTAGGTATGCTCGGGTTCTGTCTTTCTAGAGCTTGGAGTAATCAGCCACTGAATTTATCAGTGTAAATAATAATTTAGCCTATGGATTGTGTGTAATTTTCTCAACTACTGTGCTAAAGGCCCATGACTGTAATCCGATTTTAAGCATTATTCCTTTTATATCAGAAGCTGGCCTAGATTTTAGAGTTTTGATGGAAACTGTTTAGTGATTTTTTTTGTGTGTGTGTGTGTGTGTGTGTTTTTGTGTTCTCATTAAAATGTACAGCTGCCTTATTTAAGAAGCCTATAGTAAAATAATCACCTTCATCTTTATATATAAAAAATTAAAATTGATTGGCCAGGAACGTCAGTCCTCTAAGCAAGCACTTTAGAGGATTGTAACACATTCTGCACCACTGTCCTGAGCTTCTAGTCAGAGCTGAGATGTTGCCAATATATAAACCTTAATGGTACACATAGGATATTGTCTAATATAGTGATTTACGTTAACTCCAATGTTTGGGGACGGAATGGTATTAGGTGTTTGTATTGCTCTACCCACATTCTTAGAGCTTTGTGATTTTTCGATGCAAGACTTTAAACAAGTTTTCACTTATGGAAAAACCTAATGGAACCGCAGCAGCTTACTAACCAATATATTTTGTATTTCTGTTAGTGTTGTTGGAATGCTCCAGTCATGTCTCTTTTGAAATATGAATTCCAATCCCTCATTATATCTTTCTCTACATTTTTCTCTACCCTGTAAATTGGACTTTTTATCTTTCAGTTTTATACCTCCTGCTTTTTTTCATTTCATATAGAAAACTATTGGATTAATTTTTGCTTTCTTTGTGAACATGTTTGTGTTTGCTGCACCTTGCGTTTAACCTGCAGTCATGTCTCTTTCACCAGCGTTTTCAGGTCCGACTCAAGCTGTGATAGTATCTCCAGCCTCCCTTAAGTCAGACACTATGCTGGCACCAAGAATTACTCAGTCCAGTGTTGTGATTGCACCAGCAGGCCTTGCAAGGGTAAGTAACTGATTTAGTATTAAAACAGATTATTTAATGTAAAACGCTTCCTTGCGGGAAAAACTTTTCTGTCAGTGATAGTTTTTATGAAATTGAATTGGTACGAAAAAACACACGATATGTAAAATTTCGTTCGAACGATCTGCAGATTTTCGGATCGTTAGTACGGTGCTTTCAACAAAAGCTGGTATGCAGACTATAAAATTATATAAAATTTTTGTCGATCGTGAACTCAACGTCCAATTTTCGTTTTTAATCAGTACGGTTTTCATCCGAATAAAATCGTAAGAGCAAGACTACGCATGCTCAGAAACTAAAGAAAACATACAAAACAATTCAACACATTACGTCGCTTCTGAAGTTGTATTCTGTCATTTTGAGAATTTTTCGTATGGTGAGTAACCTCTTCACTTTTGACATGAGACTAGCATGCAACAAAAAAAAAAAACGGACGAACGGTCATCTGAAAGTCTAATCATGTACAAGGCTTTCAGGGCCCATTCACACCAACAGGCAAGCGTTCTGTTCTATATAACACACCTGCTGGTATGCATTGTATTGGACAGGCTTTCTCAGCTAGGGCTCCTCTGGCGATTGCTAGGGGTTCCTTGGTCCCATGGATCACCCAATGTAGAAATTGCTCTAAATTACAAATTTTAGAATTCTAGGAATGTATTTGATGGAATGATGCAGGTTTGGAAAATTATTTGATTTTTCTTTCCCAATAGTTTTTTTTTTTAAAGAAGTGTATATTGTACAAACACAGTACAAACGCCTACAAAATCAAAACAGTGGTTCCCTTAAAGGAACATAATCGTTTACAAATGTCAGGCATAGTTTTAAGCTATACAAAATGTCAGTCTTCTAACATGGTCAAGACAATCAGGTTTCCCCAATCCCTTACTGTGGTTTCAGCTCAAGTTGAGGCCAGGGGCACCTCCCATCCGGTTTTACATCTTAAAAGGTTTTATATCCCCAAAAACATTTCAATGATTGTGTTAAGAGGGGGTCTTGGGGCACTCCTTCACTGTCGCACCCTTAACCAGCTGTCCAACTGGGCAACTCTGAAAATAAATGTACCACTCACTAAAAGGGAAGGGAAAAAAATTGATTTTTGTGATTCTTCATGGCTAATATGGGTGTGAGACTTTGAATAGACACCTAACATTAACTAGCTAGAGATTGCTGAGCTGAAGGTCAGTTGGCCATAAATATCTAGAGATGGGACTGATTTAGACAAAAATACAGGAACAGTTTAACCAAGTAATCATATATACGTTCGTTTAACCACTTCTACTTGGGTGGACATCATATAACCTCCTGGGGTTCAGGTGGTGATACAGTATCAACATTTTCAGCCAGGGATGCTCTTTCATGTAGAAGTGATTTGTCTGGCTATATAGCCAGTTACTTCTTCAGGTGGCAGAAGGGGGTATCGCAAAATTCTACAATGACTACCAGTGTAAGGGGGCAATTTTCCACTGACCTGTAATGTTTGGGATCACTTCTACATTCGCCTCCAGTGCAAGGGGGCTTTTCTCAGGGATTCTTAATGTGAAGGGGCATTAATCCACTGACCACTATTGTAAAGGGACACGTTTTCATTCACAGGAGGACATAGACTTTTTTTTTTTTTTTTCGGTTTTGGCCATTACATTATTAATTTTATTGTAGTGTTTATTATTCATGCATAGAGCAAGGAAGTGTTGTAAAATTTGCTGTAAATGTTAATTATTCTAGATATGTCTGTTTTAAAAAAATCAACTGCTTACTGTTCATGCTTTTTTAACTATGAAATATAGGTTGAATAGTTTTACCAGGTGTTCTCTGAGACCTTAAAATTATTTTAAGTGTTCCTCCAGGGTAAAAAAGAGGCGCTGGTATAGGGGCATTGCAATTAATTCTTGCAACACGTTGCACTATTTTATTTATTTTCATTTATCTAATTTTTACAGAAATACGTTTAACTGTACACATCGCAGTGTAGAGCTGCGCAACGCACTTCTACCATTTTGTTAGTGCATGAAAAATGCAGTGTGTTGGTGTGAACTATAGGACATAAGGCTTATTACAGTGGAACCTTGGATTACGAGCATAATCGGTTCCAGGAGAATGCTTGTAATCCAAAGCACTCGCATATCAAAGCGTGTTTCCCCATAGAAGTCAATGGAAACTAAGATAATTTGTTCCACATTGACTTCTATTGCATGCAATACCGCATGTGGCCAGAGGTGGGGGGGCACCGAAGAGACTCGGATATACTCGGAGACCGCTCGGATGCACTTGGAAAAGCTCGGAAACACTCGAACTGAGTATTTCCGAGTGTTTCAGATTGTCACCGGCACCTCTGCCCAAATGCGGTACTGCACACTACAGAGGCCTGAATCCTGTTCGTTTTGCGAGACAACACTCGCAAACCGAGTCAGGATTTAAAAAAAAAAACTGTTCATATTGTAAAACTCTCATTGACCGCGTTTTGCTACAGAGGTGGTCTAGTGCTAGAATTATTGCTCTCGTTTGCGGCGATGCCTAACGTGTAGTTTGAACACCATTTTCATATGCAGGCG
This sequence comes from Lithobates clamitans, assembly GCA_037952925.1. Lineage (NCBI taxonomy): Eukaryota > Metazoa > Chordata > Amphibia > Anura > Ranidae > Lithobates > Lithobates clamitans. The sequence continues at coordinate 1,744,952 of JBBGZY010000276.1, read as the reverse complement.
CGACATAAATATGCGTTCGCTTTTGCGAGCGAGCACGCGGGGACAGGTGCACTTTAATTTTTAATTTTTTTTTTTTTACTTTAATTTTTCTAGTTTTGAAGCTTTCTTTTTATTTTTTTTTATCATATTTATTCCTATTACAAGGAATGTAAACATCCCTTGTAATAGGAACTTGGCATGACAGGTCCTCTAGGCTGGGAAGCCTGAAATCCAAAAAAATAGATCCCTGCTTCCCAGCCGAGGCGGCGGCATTTCTTCTAATGCAGAGGCCGGGCGTGACATGGCGTCTGGCCTCTGAACGACCATAGAGACTCCGGGGACCATCTAACCTGCCAGAAATCTGTATTTCCAGCAGATCCCTTCTCCGCCTCATCAATCGCACGGGTGAGTGAGTCGCCTCACCCTTCCGCCGCCTATAAGAACGGTCAAGCGGCTGAATAGCTGCTATGATCATTCTTATGGTGCAGGGAATCGCCGGCTCTAAAAGAAGATATCTGAATGATGCCTGTAGCTGCAGGCATCTTTCAGATATCCCTGCTCAAACCAGACGACGTCATATGACGTTGGGCGGGGGCAGCAAATGGTTAATTAAGTTTAAAAAAAGTTGAAAAATTACAACATGTGTGCGACACTAAAGCTATTGCAAAATACCTTCTGTTTGCGTTCACTGATAAAACGTAAAAAAAAAAAAGAGGAAAAGTTTGAGTAGTTTGTTTACTCTTGCCAGAAATCGTTCTGTTTTTGGTTAGCTTTACACTAATTTGCAACTTTGTGACTGCAAAATGTAATTCTACGTTTATTGATAAACAGTAGAAGTGAATAGTTTGATTTTGGTTTCCTATATGCATGCATTTACCTGGGCATAAACCTCACTCTGGGGCGAAAAGCCATGATTTAAACTACCTTTTAAGTATATTATTCATAAGTCACCAGAGCATGTTCTTTGTGTCTTTTGTAGTCTTCTGGAGTACCAGAGTTCCACGGCAGTATTCTTGTTGGACCAGCTCAGCGATCTCAGGGCACCCAGAAGTCTCAGTCTGCTGTGTCTCAACTCTTTCCCAGTCCAACTCAAGACATCCTGGTGAAGAGAGAGATGACCTCCTCCCAGAACTGCAGCACTGCACCTTCTCCCTCATCCTGTGAGCTCAGAAGGAGAATTCACCATGCCATGATGTATTTAATTGCAGAATTGTCTATTCCTGTGTATATGGTTTGTGCCGTTATAGCTGTAGCTATATTTTGCAAAGCAATAACCCTTTTTTACGACTGGTGAACTCCACTTTTGGTAAACCTATTTATCTACCATCCAATTGCTTGATGAGCCATTTTACAGTTTGGCTTAATACACACTGGGCATTTAGCCAAGGTGCATGAGTCTCTGAAATTTAGGTGCAGGTGGAAGGCACAGGGGCACCATCCAGCTCTGCTGCTGGCAGCTTATAAAACACTACAAGAAGCTGACAGCTGTCCTAACATTTAGGGCAGTATGCTTCCAGGGACAAATGCCCAGAATGCAGACTGCTTGCCTTTTGGGCATTCATCCCTGGACACATACTGCCCTAAATGGTAGGACCATTTGATGCACTGCCCAGCTGCAGCAGCTAGCAATCCAAACAGCCTGTGTCTCCTGCCCACACCTAAACAAGCTCTTGGAAGGTATAAGAGACTATATGCAAGATTTTAGTAATGAAAACGGTATCATTAGCAGTAAGCAGCATGAATTCATGAAGAGTCTTTCTTGCTAATCCTATTTGTTCATAAACGACCTGGAGGATGGGATGAACAGTTCAATCTCTGTCTTTGCAGACGATACTAAGCTAAGCAGGGCAATAACGTCTCCGCAGGATGTGGAAACTTTGCAAGAAGATCTGAACAAATTAACCACTTGACAACTGGGCACTTAAACCCCCTTCCTAACCAGACCAATTTTCAGCTTTTGGTGCTCTCACATTTTGAATGACAATTACTCAGCCATGCAACACTGTACCCATATGAAATTTTTGTCCTTTTTTTCACACAAATGGAGCTTTCTTTTGGTGGTATTTAATCACCGCTGGGTTCTTTATTTTTTGCGCCGTAAAAGAAAAAAGACCGACAAATCTGTAAAAAAAATGCATTTTTCTTCATTTCTGTTATAATATTTTGCAAATTAGTAATTTTTCTTCATATATTTTGGCCAAAATTTATACCGCTACATATCTTTGGTAAAATTAACCCAAATCGGTGGATATTATTTGGTCTTTGTGAAAGTTATAGAGTCCAAAAGCTATGGTGCGAATATCTGAAAATTGATCACACATGAAGTACTGACGGCCTATCTAATTTCTTGAGACCCTAACATTCCAGAAAAGTACAAATACCCCCCAAATGATACCTTTTTGGAAAGAAGACATTCCAAGGTATTTAGAAAGATGCATGGTGAGATTTTTGAAGTTGTCATTTTTTCCCACAATTCTTTGCAAAATCAAGGTTTTTTTTTAAATTTTTTTTTTCCCACAAAATTTTCATATTAGCAGGTTATTTCTCACACACCACATATGCATACCACAAATTACACCCCAAAACACATTCTGCTATTACTCCCGAGCATGGCGATACCACATGTGTGAGACTTTTACACAGTGTGGCCACATACAGAGGCCCAACATGCAGGGGAGCACCTTCAGGCGTTCTGGAGCTCCCAGGCCAATTCTGACATTTCTCTCCTACATGTAAAAATCATCATTTATTTGCTAGAAAATTACATAGAACCCCAAAACATTATATATGTTTTTTTAGCAAAGACCCTAGAGAATACAATGGCGGTCGTTGCAACTTTTTATCTCGCACGGTATTTGCACAGCAATTTTTTTAACGCGTATTTTTTGGGAAAAAAACTGTTTTGTGCTTTACAAAAACAAAAACAGTAAAGTTAGCCTAATGTTTTTGCATAATGTGAAAGATGAAGTTATACTGAGTAAATAGATACCCAACATGTCACCTTTCAAAATTGCACGCGCTTGTGGAATGGCGCCAAACTTTGCTACTCAAAAATCCCCATAGGCGACGCTTTAAAATTTTTTACTGGTTAAATGTTTTGAGTTACAGAGGAGGTCTAGGGCCAAAATTATTACTCTCGCTCTACCGATCGCAGCGATACCTCACATGTGTGGTTTGAACACGGTTTTCATATGTGGGCGGGACTTGCGTATGCGTTCGCTTCTGCATGCGAGCACGCAGGGACAGGGGCGCTTTAAAATTTTATTTTTTTTTATTGTTCATTTTACTTTATTTTAGTTTGCTTTTTTCCAAAAAAAAATAATTTTTGACCACTTTTATTCCTATTACAAGGAATATAAACATCCTTGTAATAGGAATATGGCATGACAGGTCCTCTTTACAGTGAGATATGGGGTCAATAAGACCCCACATCTCACCTCTAGGCTGGGAAGCCTGAAATAAAAAAAAAAAAAAAAAAAAAGATCCTGGCTTCGATCGTAGCGGTGAGTCGGTAGAAGCGCGGGAGGGGGGGACATCCCCTCTCGCCTCCCGTAAGAACGATCAAGCAGTGGAACAGCTGCTATGATCGTTCTCATGGTGTAGGGAATCGCCGGCTGAAAAAGCCGATATCTGAATGATGCCTGTAGCTGCAACCATCATTCAGATATCTCCGCACAAAGTCAAGGACGTTGTATGACGGCCGGTGGGCGGGAAGTGGTTAAAACGCTTTTTTTTTTTTTTAACACAAAGTTGTCCATTTATACAATATTTCTACCACATAACATGTACATACCAAAAATGACACCCCAAAATAGATTCCCCTGCTCCTCCTGAGTACGGCGATACCACATGTGTGAGACTTCCACAGCCTGGCCACATACAGAGGGCGAGTACAGCTGAGCATGGCTCGGTATGGCGGGGTATTGCGGAGTATGGCGGGGTATTGCAGAGTATTGCACAGCATTGCAGAGTATGGTGGGGGCATTGCAGAGTATGGCGGGGGGCATTGCAGAGTACTGCACAGCATTGCAGAGTATTGTGGGGGCATTGCAGAGTATTGTGGGGGCATTGCAGAGTATTGTGGGGGCATTGCAGAGTATTGTGGGGGCATTGCAGAGTATTGTGGGGGCATTGCAGAGTATTGTGGGGGCATTGCAGAGTATTGTGGGGGCATTGCAGAGTATTGTGGGGGCATTGCAGAGTATTGTGGGGGTATTGCAGAGTATTGCACAGCATTGCAGAGTATTGTGGGGGTATTGCAGAGTACTGCACAGCATTGTAGAGTATTGTGGGGGTATTGCAGAGTATTGCACAGCATTGCAGAGTATTGTGGGGGTGTTGCAGAGTATTGTGGGGGTGTTGCAGAGTATTGCACAGCATTGCAGTGTAGTGGGGATGGCTGAGCATGGATGGATGGATGCCTGGATGTCTCTGTGCAGCGCTGTGGGCACTACACATACAGCCCACAGCGCTGCAGACATCCATCCATCCATCCCCCTCCCCGCTCACTGTGTACCGATCGGTACACAGGCGGGGAGGAGAGGAACCGCCGGTCTGTTTACATGTGATTTGACGGCGCGATCACATGGTAAACGGCCGCGATCAGCGGCCATTTACCGGGATCCGTGATGGACCCGGCGGTCACGGATGTGTTCGGGTGCGCGCCCCAGGGGGTGCGCGAGAGGGGAATTCTGGGAGGACGTCATAGTACGCCCTCCCAGAGTTATCCAACCGCCCTGCAGCCGTCATTCGGCTATGGGCCGGTTGGTAAGTGATTAATGGGGTGGGCAACTACATGGCAAATGAGGTTTAATCACTTCAGCCCCAGAAGATTTTACCCCATCCTGACCAGAGCATTTTTTACAATTTAACTGACAATTGCGTGGTCGTTCGACGCTGTACCCAAACAAAATTTGCGTCCTTTTTTTCCCACAAATAGAGCTTTCTTTTGGCATTTGATCACCCCTGCATTTTTAATTTTTTTTTTGCGCTATAAACAAAAGAAGAGCAACAATTTTTGAAAAAAAACATTTTTTACTTTTTGCTATAATAAATATCCCCCAAAGTGCGTTTTTGTTTTTAAAAAAAAAAATTTTTTTATCAGTTTAGGCCAATATATATTATTTTTTGGTAAAAAAAATTTGCATATTGATTGGTTTGCGCAAGTTATAGCGTCTGCAAACTATGGGAAAGATTTATGGCATTTTTTATTATTTATTTTCATTTTACTAGTAATGGCAGTGATATGGGATTTTTAGCAGTACCGCAACAATGGGGCAGATCGGAGACTTTTATTATTATTATTATTATTATTATAGGGATTTGTATAGTGCCGTCAATTTACACATCGCTTTACATATACATTATACATTCACATCAGTCCCTAGCCTCAAGGAGCTTACAATCTAAGGTCACTAACTCACATTCATATACTAGGGCCAATTTAGACAGAAGCCAGTAAACCTACCAGCATGTCTTTGGAGTGTGGGAGGAAACTGGAGTACCCAGAGGAATCCTACGCAGGCACAGGGAGAACACTTTTGCCACTTTTTTGTTGACCATTGGCATTTATACAGCGATTAGTGCTATAAAAATGCACTGATTACTGTGTAAATGTCACTGGCAGGGAAGGGGTTAACACTAAGGGGCGATCAAGGGGGTTAAATGTGTGTTCCCTCAGCATGTTCTAACTGTGGGGATGGGAGTGACTAGAAGAGGAGCCATATCGTTTTTCCTACTTGGTAGGAAGAAAGGATATGGCTCCTCTCCTCTGACAGCACAGGGATTTGTGTGTTTATACGTTGACACGATCGCGCCCACCAGACACGTGAATCGGGTCGACCAGTGGGTGCGTGCCGTCTGGTGGCCGAAAACGGGTAGGACGTACCCGTACGGGATTTCGCCCAGGAGTGCCATTGTACCGCAGTTTATCTGTGTGAAACGGTCGGTAAGTGGTTAATGTAGAAAAAATGAAAAATGATGCATTTGGGTGGCAAAAATATGATTGCAATCTACTCACTATGGGGGAGAAAGCTCTGGGGGAATCTAGGATGGAAAAGGACCTGGGGGTCCTAGTAGAATAGCAGTAGTAGCAATGTCAAGCTGCTGCTAACAAAGCAAACAGAATATTGGCATGCATTAAAAAAGGGATTAACTCCAGGGATAAAGCAATAATTCTCCCACTCCACAAGACTCTGGTTGCAATTAGAGTATGCGGTCCAGTTCTGGGCACCAGTCCTCAGGAGGGATGTACTGGAAATGGAGCGAGTACAAAGAAGGGCAATAAAGCTAATAAAGGGTCTGGAGGATCTTAGTTATAAGGAAAGGTTGCGAGCACTGAACTTATTCTCTCTGGAGAAGAGACGCTTGAGAGGGAATATGTTTTCAATTTACAAATACCGTACTGGTGACCTCACAATAGGGATAAAACTTTTTCGCGGAAGGGAGTTTAACAAGACACGTGGCCACTCATTAAAATTAGAAGAAAAGAGATTTAACCTTAAACTACGTAAAGGGTGCTTTACTGTAAGAGCGGCAAGGATGTAGAATTCCCTTCCACAGGCGGTGGTTTCAGCCGGGGGAGCATCGATTAGTTTCAAAAAACGATTAGATAAGCACCTGAACGACCGCAACATGCAGGGATATACAATGTAATACTGACATAATAACACACATAGGTTGGACTTGATGGACTTGTCTTTTTTTCAACCTGTAACTATGTAACACTGATCTAGTGATTATAATGGGGTAAATCCATCTACTCAGCCTGAGGATGTTAGTGGGATGCTCCTCATCAATGTCTAGAGAATGGGAGCCAGATACAGTCCCACAATATTTGCAGAAGCTCCTCCTTGCAATAGCCTGTGGACGATTGTGTATGTTTTAAAGAAAGTGGATCAGACACTCCCAGGTGCCTACATGTCTTTCCCACGTTCAATAGAGTGCTGTAGAACTCCCCAGGTTTCAGGGCTCCTATTATGTGACTAGTAACTTCATATAGTAAACAGACCTTTTTTTACCCATTCCTATTGGTCAAACAATTTAATGGGCTGCCTCAAAGACCAGTAAGGAGGCAGGAAAGCACATTTTCTACACCATTTGCATAATAGAAGGCCTTGGCTTTTAAGGGTTTTGTTGCAATTTAGAATTAAATAAAACGGACAAGATCTGCAGGATTCCGGACTTTATGAAATGTAATCAATGGTTTTGTAAGCTAAGAATGGTCACATGTATACTTTAAGTAGCATGAGTTTTGTAGTTTCACTCCTTCAGACATTGAAAACAAGGAACACTTTGATGTGGTACATTTTATAGAAGACCATTTATTTTTAATTGAGTTTTATGCTACCTAGTCAATTATTCATAGGCACATTGTATATTGTAAGATTGTTTATGCAATTTTTTGTAACTTGATATGCTTCAAATGAGCCAAAAACTGGACACCTCACAGATCCCAAAATCACCAGGCAGAGGGAGAGCTGGTGTTCCAGAGGTTGCCATTCTCAGTTCTTGCATAATAAAAAATGAACACTAATGTGCACAAGCCATTACTTGTGTTAGAAGGCATCACTGGAAAACCTAATCATATCTGCCTTTTTTAGAGCATTTTTTTCAGGAAATCTAAGTATTGTGTACATTTTGCCTTTCAAGATCGGGATTGTCACCGTTCAAGACGGGGGTCGCCATGTGCATCTGAACACAGCCTCAGCCCTCCGCAAAGCTCAGGAAAAACCTCATCTGACTCTCACTGCTCTACATCTAAGGTACAGTCTCATTATTGGAGTTTGTCTGCTCGATGGCTCTCAATCCTCACTGTGGGCCTATTTAATAAATATACTGTATTTATCCGTGTATAACACACACCCCAAGTTTAGGAGTGAAGTTTAAGGAAAAAAAAGCTTACATTTTAAATGCCCATCAATGAAGCCTTATCAGTGTCCATCTGCAGCCTTGCCCCAAATTGCAGCACGATCGGTTTTTAAATTGTTGCGTAGCCGAGAGAGCCGGATGTCCTTTGTTCTCGGCTACTCTCGCAGTCCTGCCCCTTGGCCCGGCTCCTACGATGGACACAACACCTGTCCAATGGCGGGACGTAAATGCTAGGAGGCGGGACTGGGCGTGACTGCGAGAGGAGCCGCGTACACATTACACTCGGCTCTGTCTATTTCGGTGGCGCTGGGTTACCTCCTTCCCCTCCGAGGTAGCGGTTCGGCGTATAACACGCACCCACGATTTTCCCCTGATTTTAAGGGGAAAAAGTGTGTTATACGGTAATTTTCATAATCTGTACCTCTGAAATCTTGGACGTGTTTTTTTTTTTTTTTTTTTTTTTTTTTTTTTTTATGGGGGGGGGGGGATTCTCAAGTAGAATTCATGTGGTTGTAACCCCACTTGGTAATTCTCAGGCAATCTCCTGTGTCCGATAATGCTGTGTCCCTGTGTGTGTGCTTTATTAAAACCAATTCCGCTATATACCTTATGTCAGAGCGGCGCTCACGTGACCTATCTTAGGACCATAAGCTGGCAGATGCATTGAACCAGATGGCTTCTGCAGCAAAAAGTTATTCTAATAATCCAGAAAATTGAAAGTCACATCTAATATTTGCTATGCAGAAAACATACAGATGTCCTATAATAATCATTTTTTGCTTCAGGACCTTAGATATTTGCAAAGGACAATTGTAGGGGAAGTAATAAACACCTGGGTTTTAAGAAATGTAAAGTAACGGTGTTTGGTTACTGGCTTACCTGTTGTGTTTTCACAATGGATAGATACATGGCAGTTGCGACAATGGGCCTCAGTCTTTACAGATACAGGACAAAAATTTGAGGACTAATCAGAATGCTGCTGCCATCTGCTAGTGCAGTTCAGAAAATAAAAAGGATCCCATTGGTTGCTGTGAGTAACAGACACTTGAACTTCCTCCAGTTTTCTAATTTGCTCCCCAAGATTCAGAATCCATTTGCATACATTTTCTGCTAACAGCCTAAATGCAGGTAAAATCAGACAATATGAACTGCAGATAATCTTGTACAGGAAGTCATATTTTTATTTAATTTTGCCAAATTTTGTTTTTATCTTGTAGAATGAAAGATTGAAGCATATTTCTGCAGAACAGAAGAGGAGATTTAATATAAAGATTGCTTTCAACACACTGCACAGTTTTGTTTCCTCAAGCTCCAAACCGGTACTTGATCAGCCATTTTCAAAAGTATTGTGCCTTGTTGCAGGATGTTTTCTGTACTGTTGGTTACAGTGAGAGTAGTGCTATGGTTCTTTATGGGTATTATTTTCACTGTTTCGTGCTCTGCCAGTACTTGGCATATTGGTGGTCATAACCATATGAAAAACCATATAACCACCTAAAGATTTCTTTAATTCTGAACTAATTAAAGTGATTGTAAAGCTTTGGTTTTTTTTTCCCTAAAAAAAAATAACAAACGTGTTATACTCACCTGCTCTGTTGCAGTGGTTTTGCACAGAGCAGCCTAGATCCTCCTCTTCTCAGGTCCCTCTTCTGTGATCTTCACCCCTCACTCCTAGTCAGTGCCCCCACAGCAAGCAGCTTGCTATGGGGGAGCCCAGCCACAGCTCTCTGTGTCTATTCAGGCACGAAGCACTGACCTGGCCCCCGCCCCCTCTCTCCGATGATTGGCTAGCTGACTTTGACAGCAGCGGCAGCCAATTGCACCTCTGCTGTGACTCAGCCAATCGGGAGGGAGAATCTCAGCACAGTTAATGATTTTTTAATCGTGCTTTGTTAACCCCTTAGTGCCGACCGTACGCAAATTTGCAGGTACCGGGGTGATGCAGACATCACCCCGGTACCGTTTTTTATAGCCAGCGGTTGGCTTTATAGTGATAACCGATGCTGCTTAAAGTTGATTGGCTGTTATCCAAAAGGAGCTGGCCCAGGCCTCCCGTCCCACCGAGAGACTCGAGCCACCAGCCGGCGCGTCCGCCGCCTAGGCGGAGACCCGAACAAAGCTAGATTCGGCTTTGATCGGGTCTATGATGTAAAATCCCGGAAGCGTCGTCACAACGTCGCTTCCGGTTTATTCAATTGCCAATGGCGCCGATTTTTTTAAAAAAAATGACAGTATTCAGAATCCTCGATTTTGGCAACCTGAATACTTTTAAGTGCAAAGGAGGGATTTGGGGTCAGTGACAGCAATAAGTGATAAGAATTTTTTTTTTTTTTTTTTTTAAAGAGACAATGTAAAATTGTAAATGGTGTTCACACATGTGAGGTATCACCGCGATCGTCAGAGGGAGAGCAATAATTCTAGCACTAGACCTCCACTGTAGCTCTAACCTGTTAACAGTTTAATTTTTTTTTTTTTTCTTTTAAAAGCGTCGCCTATGGAGATTTTTAGGTACCGTTGTTTGTCAGCATGACATGTTTGGTATCTATTTACTCGGTGTAATATCTTTCACATTATACAAAAAAATTGGGCTAACTTTACTGTTTAGTTTTTTTAAATTCATGAAAGTGTTTTGTGTTTTTTTTTCCCAAAAAATTGCATTTAAAAGACAGCTGTGCAAATACCATGTGACATAAAATATTTCAATGATTGCCAATTTATTCTTTAGGGTATCTGCTAAAAAAAAAAAAAGTTTGGGGGTTCTAAGTATTTATTTTTTTTAGAAAAAAATATGGATTTGAACTTGTAAGCAACAAATGTCAGAATAAGGCTTAGGCATGAAAGGGTTAAACAGCTATTCTGTTTCTGTTTAATCCAAACAATCAAAATACTTGTATCTTAATTTAGGCATATGGAAACCTTTTTACGGTTTTCAAGATGTCTGGATTAGCACAGTTGCATTGCATAGCCCAATTATTGCCTGTTTGCCTCCTCTGCAAAGGTAGAATACTACTTGCAGTGCTGTGCTAATGGATTCCAGTATGTGATGCAGTGGGGCTAATTTTCAAAAGGTGGAGAAAAAGTAGAAAAGGGTTGCTATGTGGACCATTTCAGTTTTGCTCTGACAAATGAGCAATATGGGTGCTATTGGTAATTCTGCTACTGAAGTTTTATTTCCTGCAGTGTGCAGGAGCTTCCTAATTGTGCAATTGTGTTGTGTCATCTAACCCAGATCAGCCATGCGATCACACTACAGAAGACCGTGGAGTACATTGCCAAACTGCAGCAGGAGAGGGCCAATGTGTTGGAAGAGACCAGACGACTCAGGGAAGAAGTAGAAGAGTTGAACATTGCCATCAAGTATGGCTTAGCTTTTTGTCCCAAGCGCTTTATTGTGAATTGATGGATTTTACTTTGCCCAGTACATTTATAAATGAGAAAAATATATTTTTCAGTTCCTGTCAGCAGCAACTTCCAGCCACTGGTGTACCCATAACTCCACAAAGAACAAACCATATGAGGGATCTGTTTGACAAGTACGTGCAGAGAAGAACGATTCAAAATTGGAAGTTCTGGATTGTATCCCTTTTGTTATACTGTGCACAAATCATTTATAGCATGTGGATTTATGCCAGTCAGTCTCTTTAAGATGTCTCATTTTCAAAATGGTTTCTTTCTGTAACAGAGTTATATGGCGCCATACAGAAGGGGAACTTTACTTCCAGTTGTGTGGTTATTTGAATATTGGGGGTTGAGTTTTTTTCAGCCACACAGTTCAGATTAACCCACGTAAATATATGAAAAAGAGCCTAGAGTGCAGCCTGCCATCTCACTATACATATGTAATATTTCATATTTTGCTTTCCTAAAAGCCTTTCTAACGTAGTTTGTCTTCAACCCTGGACTCCATTGCTCAGATCTATGCTGGCAAAGTCTCATTTGTAGCTGCCGAGCATCGGTAAAGCACACAAAACTTAGATCTGCCTATGTCAAGGAAGGCAGATCTCTGTTCTGACAGGGTGTGAAGGGATGGATTTTGTGTTCATGCAAAGCAGGGAAAAAGTAGAGATAGTCCAGAAGTAGAGATAGTCAGCACGGAACATATTCCAGAGGGTAGTATTGGGCGCATTAGTGGTAGGTTGACTAAAGCACATAAACCCAAGGTAAGTATAGTAACAAGTCCTAGTTGAAATCTCTGGCATGTTAACCAATTCCAGGAGCCTGGTGGACAAGATGGGTGAACTAGAGATACTGTTCTATGAGGAGGATTTGGGTTTTGTGGGAATTTCAGAGACCTGGTTCAACAGCTCTCCTGATTGGCTGGCAACCATTCAAGGATATTCCCTTTATCACAGGGATAGAGAGGGTAAAAAAGGGGGAGGGGTAGGTCTATATATCAAGAATAATGTACAAGTGAATGTGAGAGATACCATCACTAAGGGAGCTAGAGAGGAGGTGGAATCCTTATGGGTAGAGCTCCAAAGGGATGAAGCTAAGGGGAAAATAATACTGGGAGTATGCTATAGGCCTCCTAACCTGAGTGAGGAGGCGGAGATGGACCTCCTATCACAATTTAGATTAGCAGCAAGGTTGGGAAGGGTCATCATAATGGGGGCTTTTAATTATCCAGACATAGACTGGGCGGAGGGAACCACGCATTTGTCTAAGGGCTGCCAGTTCCTAACTGTCTTGCAGGACAATTTCATGGGTCAGATGGTAGATGCACCAACTAGAAATAAAGAGTTACTAGATCTACTGATTACCAACAATACAAACCTGATCACGGATGTGTAAATACGGGGCAATTTGGGAAACGGCAATCACAGGTCAATTGAATTTAGTATAAATCGCACAACTAGGAGACTTAAGGGGAATACAAAGACACTGAATCTCAAGAGCCACCTTCCCTAAACTACGAACCTTGCTAGAAGGCATAAATTGGGATGAATTCTTAGGAACAAAGACCATGGAGGAGAAATGGGTTTGCTTTAAGAGCATATTAATTAAGGGTATTAGCCAGTGCATCCCATTGGGTAATAAATTTAAAAAAGCGACCAAAAGTCCTGAATGTCATAACTCCAATGTAAAAATGCATATAAAAGCAAAGGAGAAGGCCTTCAAAAAATACATGGTTGAGGGATCATCATCAGCATTCAGACTTTATAAAGAATGCAACAAGAAATGTAAGGGCACAATTAGGGCAGCTAAGACAAGACACAGTGAAGGAGAGCAAAAAAAATCCCAACAAATTCTTTATGTAAACGGTAAAAAAGGGAGGACAGACCATACAGAATGAGGAAGGACATCTGGTTGCAAAGGATTGGGAGTTAATTAAGGTATTGGATTTATTCTTCTCCTCAGTCTTCACAAGGGAATATGGGGGGGGGGGATGCTTTAGTAACCAAAACTGCAGTGCTTATCCTCATGACACATCACAGGAAGCACCCTCTCATGGCTAACAGAGGACAGAATTATAATTAGACTTGGGAAACTTAACATTAATAAATCACCGGGACCGGATGGCTTGCACCCGAGGGTACTTGGGGAAACTCAGTCAAGTAATTGCCAGACCATTGTTCCTAATTTATACTGGCAGTCTACTGACTAGAATGGTACCAGTAGATTGCAGAAAAGCCAATGTAGCACCAATATTTAAAAAGGGCTCAAAATACATCCCTGGGAATTACAGACCAGTTGGTCTAACATCAATAGTATGCAATCTCTTGGAGGGATGATAAGGGACTATATACAAGATTTTAGTAATGAAAACTGTAACATTAGCGATAATCAGCATGGATTCATGAAAAATCATTCTTGCCAAACTAATCTATTAACCTTCTATGAGAGGAGGTAAGCTGCCATCTAGATAAAGGAAGGCCCGTAGACGTGGTGTATCTGGATTTTGCAAAAGCATTTGACATAGTTCCCCATAAATTTTTACTGTACAAGCTAAGGTCCGTTGGCATGGACCATAGGGTGAGTACATGGATTAAGACCTGGCTACAAGGGCAAGTTCAGAGGGTAGTGATAAATGGGGAATACTATGAATGGTCAGAGGTGGGTAGTGGGGTCCCCCAGGGTTCTGTGCTGGGACCAATCCTATTTAATTTAATTCATAGAGGACCTGGAGGATGCAGTAAACAGTTCAATCTCTGTATTTACAGATAATACTAAGCTAAGCACTGCAATAACTTTTCCGCAGGATGTGGAAACCTTGCAAGAAGATCTGAACACATTAATGGGATGGGCAACTACATGGCAAATGAGGTTTAATGTAGAAACATGTAAAATAATGCATTTGGGTGGCAAAAATATTAATGCAATCTATACACTGGGGGGAGAACCTCTGGGGGAATCTAGGATGAAAAAGGGCCTGGGGGTCCTAGTAGATGATAGGCTCAGCAATGGCATGCAATGCCAAGCTGCTGCTAACAAAGCAAACAGAATATTGGCATGCATTAAAAAGGGATTAAAGCCAGGGATGAAGCAATAATTCTCCTACTCTACTCTGGCCGCACCTAGGGTATGCTGTCCAGTTCTGGGCACCAGTCCTCAGGAACGATGTACTGGAAATGGAGCGAATACAAAGAAGGGCAACAAAGCTAATAAAGGGTCTGGAGGATATTAGTTATGGAGAAAAGTTGTGAGCACTGAACTTATTCTCTCTGGAGAAGAGACGCTTGAGAGGGGAAATGATTTCAATTGACAAATACCGTACTGGTGACCCCACAATAGGGATAAATACTTTTTTCTTGGAAGGGAGTTTAACAAGACACTTGGCCACTCATTAAAATTAGAAGGAAAGAGGTTTAACCATAATTTACATAGAGGGTTCTTTACTGTAAGCGGCCGGGATGTGGAATTCCCTTCCACAGGCGGTGGTCTCAGCGGGGAGCATCGATAGTTTTAAAAAAACTATTAGATAAGAACCTGAACAACCAAAACATACAAGGATATACGATGTATTACTGACTTATCACACACATAGGTTGGACTTGATGGACTTGCATCCTTCGTGTCCGATTGTCCACCACAATATCGCAGTCCCGCTGTTGCTGATCACCGCCATTACTAGTATTTAAAAAAAAAAAAAAAAAAATTATATACCGTAGTTCATAGATATAACGTTCATGTAAACCAATCAATATACGCTTATTAGGGGTTTTTTTTACCACAAATGTATCAGAATACTTATTGGCCTAAATTTATGAATATATATGTGAAAATACCGCGCTGTCAAAAGAGAACGTGTATAAGCAGCTAACACATATACAAGTGACCTAGTCCTGTAAATAAAACATTTATAAAGAAAAGTGTAGCGCTAACAACCATAGACATAGTCCATAACCATATTCATGGTTAAGCCCAATAAATAAATCGCATAGATATATATAAAAATCCTTGTGAAAAAAATAAAGTCCGTAATGCAAAATGCTGATATTATCCTTAAAAGTGAAAAGTCTTTAGTAGATAAATAACACCAAAAAAGTGAAGACAGCTAGTGAATGTGTTGATAGAAGATCCACCACCCTATTGGATTAGGGGCTTACCGGAAAGATTGGACACAGATGGGTGTACACCCACTGGGTCAATCTAGCTTGTAATTGTGGGGATCCACGGTGATGTCTGTATAACGTGAGGGTTAATCCAAGTGACCCAATACTTTAGATATGGCAAAGGGAGTAAGTCCACTCAGGCATCCAACTTATACATATAAAAGACGTAAGAGTACATAGCGTAATACTGTATAAGGGGTTTAAAACTCATTTATTTAAAAGTAGGAAAACTCACATTTTGGTAGAAAAAAACAGCGCTTTGGATACAAATATCTGGCAATGTTGGTGGTGTCAGCAGCTCATCCTGACGCGTTTCGTCCAAGGGGACATCATCTGAGCTGCTGACACCACCAACATTGCCAGATATTTGTATCCAAAGCGCTGTTTTTTTCTACCAAAATGTGAGTTTTCCTACTTTTAAATAAATGAGTTTTAAACCCCTTATACAGTATTACGCTATGTACTCTTGCGTCTTTTATATGTATACGTTGGATGCCTGAGTGGACTTACACCCTTTGCCATATCTAAAGTATTGGGTCACCTGGATTAACCCTCACGTTATACAGACATCACCGTGGATCCCCACAATTACAAGCTAGATTGACCTAGCGGGTGTACACCCATCTGTGTCCAATCTTTCCGGTAAGCCCCTAATCCAATAGGGTGGTAGATCTTCTATGAACACATTCACTAGCTGTCTTCACTTTTTTGGTGTTTTTTATCTACTAAAGACTTTTCACTTTTAAGGATAATATCAGCATTTTGCATTACGGACTTTATTTTTTTCACAAGGATTTTTATATATATCTATGTGATTTATTTATTAGTCCATAACCATATTCATGGTTAAGCCCATGTCTATGGTTGTTAGCGCTACTCTTTTCTTTCTAAATTTATGAATAAATTGGATTTTTTTTTTTTGGAATTTATTAAACATGTTTTATAGCAGAAAGCAAGTGTTTTTGGGGGTTTATTTTTCTTTTTTTCAAAATTGTTGGTCTTTTTGAGGGAAGAAAGGACATAAATTTTATTTGTGTACAGTGTTGCACTGCCGCGCAATTGTCAGTTAAAGTAACGCAGTGGCGTAACGCAATAAAAATGGCCTGGTCATGAAGGGGGGTAAATCTTCCTAAGGTCAAGTGGTTGATATGACTCTTGCTAGGGTTTAATATCATGTACGCTGTGGTTCCTCCCACCGTCCACTACATTACTACAGTTTTTTGTAGTGACGTAGATGTCATGGAAGGAGCAGCCTCCAGCAGGGAACACGCTATCCCAAACACTTGATCCAGTAGTCGGCCAGGTAAGTATACAAGTTATTTTTTTTATAAGGGGCAGCTGCTGGAGACTTTGTATACTAGGGAGAGGGTTGCTTTAAATATATTTGTCAACCATTATTGTCCAAATTGTCATCTTCATTCTGGTATTTTGCAAAAATTCTTCCTGGTATTTGTTATTGTAAGTACTACAGCCCCAGTACAGTGAACAGTTGCTGGCTGTGTTGGTGGATATTTAGATATACCTTTTTCCTTAACTCTTTGTGCATTCAGTTCAGCATCATTATAAAGCCCTTGTTTGACTCGTTCAATGACATAGTATCTACAGCTAGCATAGAAGAATTATACAGCACTACTGTTGAATGGCTGGAACATCATTGCTCCCTCCCTTCATTGAGGCCCAGTAAGTACATTTTTCCCCCCCCTCTTCTTTTTTTTTTTTTTCTCCATGTTCCATCAGTTGCTCAATTTACAGTGCATCCAGAAACTATTCACAGCGCTTCACTTTTTCCACATTTTAGGTTAGTTATTCCAAAATTGATAAAATTCATTATTTTCCTCAAAATTCTACAAACAATACCTCATAATGACAACGTGAAAGAAGTTTGTTTGAAATCTTTGCAAATTTATTAAAAGTAAAAAAAATGAAAAAAAAAAATCACATGTACATAAATATTCACAGCCTTTGACATGACACTAAAAAATTGAGCTCAGATGCATTCCGTTTCCACTGATCATCCTTGATGTTTCTACAACTTGATTGGAGTCCACCTGTGGTAAATTTAGTTGACTGGACATGATTTGGAAAGGCACACACCTGTTTATATAAGGCCCCACAGTTAACAGTGCATGCCAGAGCACAAACCAAGCAATGAAGTCCAAGGAAATGTCTGTAGACCTCCAACAGGATTGTATTAAGGCACAGATCTGGGGAAGGGTACAGAAAAATTTCTGCAGAATTGAGGGTCCCAATGAGCCTCCATTATGCATAAATGGAAAACATTTGGAACCAGCAGGACTTTTCCTAGAGCTGGCCACCCAGGCCGAACTCATTAATTTGGGGAGAAGGACCTTAGTCGGGGAGGTGACCAACAACCCGATGGTCACTCTGACAGAGCTCCACCGTTTCTCTGTGGAGAGAGGAGAACCTTCAAGTAAAACAAGCATCTCTGCAGCACTCCACCAATCAGGCCTGTATGATAGAGTGATCAGACGGAAGCCACTCCCCAGTAAAAAGCACATGACAGCCCACCTGAAGTTTGCCAAAAAGCACCTGATGGACTCTGACCATGAGAAACAAAATTCTCTGGTCTGATGAAACAAAGATGGAACTCCTTGGCCTGAATGGCAAGCTTCATGTCTGGAGGAAACCAGGCACTGCTAATCACCTGGCCAATACTATCCCTACAGTGAAGCATGGTGGTGGCAGCATGCTGTGGGGATGTTTTTCAGCAGCAGGAACTGGGAGACTAGTCAGAATCGAGGGAAAGATGACTGCAGAAATGTACAGACATCCTTGATGCAAGCCTGCTCCAGAGCGCTCTGAACCTCAGACTGGGGTGAAGGTTCATATTCCAACAGAACAATGACCCTAAGCACACAGCCAAGATAACACAGGAGTGGCCTACGGAATAACTCTGTGAATGCCCTTGAGTGGCCCAGCCAAAACCCAGACAGGAACCCGATTTGAACATCTCTGGAGAGATCTGAAAATGGCTGTGCACTGACGCTCCCTATCCAACCTGATGAAGCTTGAGAGGTCCTGCAAAGATGAACAGGAGAAACTTCTCAAAAATAGGTGTGCCTAGCATCATACTCCAAAATACTTGAGGCTGTAATTGGTGCCAAAGGTGCTTCAACAGAGTATTGAGCAAAGGCTGTGAATACTTATGTACATGCGATTTTTATTTTGTAATTTTTTTTTTATATATAAATTTGCAAAGATTTCAAACAAACTCCTTTCACGTTGTCCTTATGGGGTATTGTTTGTAGAATTTTGAAGAAAATTAATTTAATCCATTTTGGAATAAGGCTAACATAACAAAATGTGGAAAAAGTGAAACGCTATGAATACTTTCCGGATACACTGTAAGGTAAATTTATTGGCTTAAATATAATCCTTTTTTTTTTCCCTTTCTCTAGTGGTGCTAAGTACACTGCGTCAGCTGAGTACAACGACCTCCATCTTGACTGACCCATCAAGCCTGCCTGAGCAAGCCAAGCAGGCTGTTAGTAAGAACAGTAATGGTGCTGGTGGTACATAAATGTATACACTCTTAAATAGAGAGAAGAGCTTGTGCTGTTACCTTTCAGTGCTCTGTGAGCTGCATTTCAACACTCCACCTGTGCATCTGTGCTGCTGCAATTGGTAACTGGCCATCCAATGCATCCTTGGCTTTCAGGGACAACCCCTATCTCAGCGGATCTGCAAGGTGTCACTTCTATGAAGGGCAGGAACAGCTAAAGAATTCCTGTTCTTGGAGCATCAACAAGAACCTTAAAATGATTCAGTGAGGGGAAAAAAACGTTAAAGGGAATACAGTTGTGATGTCATCTTTTGTTTTGTTTTTTCAATGAATCTTTGCAGCTTTTATTTTATGTGTTTTTAAACCTTTTTCATTTAGAGGACCTCATAATTGCCTTCTAACAGTTATTAAAGGCATTTTTTGTATATCAAAAAGCTAAAAATTGGTCAGTAGAATAATAATTGAGCCATGCCCTCAGTTATTTAACCTTCACATTATTGGACTCAGGTTTCTGCTCTTTTATGTTCCAAAGGAAATTCTGGTGACAGTACTGCATTGAGATCTCATACTAGAAATTGCATACAATATCTCGTACAGTCAGCATTATAAGCCCTCAGTTGTTGTTTGTCACTTGTAACTGAGCATGTGCAGAATTCTCTCATATTCTACCTTTGCTTATCTGACGCCAGTCTCTAAGCAATGTAGACCTATTTTTTTATTTCTCAGAATAAAATGCCATGGCTCTCTGTGCAGAGATATATTAAGCAAGCTCATTTGCAATTTTGAAATTAGTACTGCTGTATTTCCTCGAAAAAAAAATTCAGCTGCTTGGACTTAAGAAAAATGTTTAGAGAATAAAACAGGGTATAGCACATGTCACATTGACGGATGCCCCCGATGAATACCTTTCACATTTTTAATGTGTCTTGCTGAGGATTTCAATGGAAAAGGCTTATTCTCGGATGTAGCTGCAGGATCTAGTAAAACTACCTCCTGTGCTGGGCTTTAAAGGGTTGTATGGTATTTAAGTTACAACTGTGGTAACTGATAGAAATTAATGCTGTATTTTTAGAGTGGGAGAGTACTGGCAAATGCGGCAAAAGTTGAATAATTCCATCCAAAATTTTTAGTGTTGGGCTGGATTCAATCTCTAATGTAGCTTGCTGTACTTTTCTGACTTTGTTGGCTCCTGCAGAGAGATTTGATGCCACTTAGTCTGGAATGGGTTGGAGAAAAAAGGTCACAACCAATCCACAATTACCATTAGAGTAAATCTACAAATCGGGGAGGGGGGGGGGGGGGGCGGTGTGACTCCTTAGTGTCCAGAATGGTGGAGGCATCAAACCTGCTCTGGTTGTGTTCCAGAAGCTGAAAAGAACAGCTGAAGTGTTGCATCTGATTTTATACATCATATCCCAAATAGGTTTGCCGTGTCCTGGAAAGTATTTTTTAAATGTAGGCATTTTTGCAACAAGTCTTAATGCCGATTTTTATAAAATCTTATTCGGTTTGAGTTTCAGTTCCTACCAAGGTTTTGTAAGTCTTGCATCCTGGTGCGTGCTCATCACAGAATGTTTCATATAAATTTTTGTTCAGTGTTCCCTGTAAACTGTACTATATTTTCAGTGAGCATGATTCCTATCAGATGGAAAATCAAAATGCTCATCTGTAATAAAGTTCATTTATGTCTCCAGTGCTCAGACATGTTTTATCTATCCCTTATTTGAGCTTTGCATGATTTATACACATGGGGATAAAATTATCATAATAAGATAATATATATAATGGTCTGACGGTATTTGCTTTTGTTTACTCTGTGCAATATTTGTGCCCAGGTTAATTAAAGTATATCAAAACCCAAGAATAAAAATGTAATATTATTTCTTAGATGTAGTGAATGCATGAGTTTTAATTTTAAGGGCCAAGTACATTTTTTTTTTTTTTTTTTTTTTTTTTTTTTTTTTGAAAGCACAGAACATTACATCATGAACCTACTAGATAGAAATCTTGCATCCTTGTAGCTTAAAAGAGAAGTATGGCCAAAGCTTTGTTTTCCCTTCTGGGTCACAGGACTGCCCTTACTTTTGCTCTCATGTTACCCTGAATCGGCTGAAGCTCGCTGTTGGCTGACATCACAGGCGGCTCCAGGCTCTGGAAGGATCCTGACAATTTCAGAATCCAACAGGTGCCTGATCAGCAGCTTGCTTAGCATCTGTGTGCCACTGAGAGCCTGAGCCAGCCAGTCAGGCCAGCCTCCTCCCCAGCCCAGCACTTCAGTGAGTGCTGGAGGGGCAGAGTAGGGGGAGCAGTGACTGACGGTCCCTTCTATCAGTAAACCAGGAACTGAGTGATCACCAGTCATGTCATTGCTCTGTTCTCAGGGTTAGAGTTAGCGGGGGACAACTGCAGCATCAGATCGATACTGCAGCAGGGAGGCGAGTGTGTTTGTTTTATTTTTTTTTTTTATGTAGTCTCATAATTCTTTCACATTGTTTACAAGGTGATAACATAATCACCTTTCTGTGAACTACACAACCCAACTTCCCTATGTAATGTATGTGAGGAGTGGAAGTGTTTGTAGAACGCATTAGGAGAGCAATCTAGGATGATCACGCTGCTCTGCCATAGACACAGTGTAGTCTGAGCATTGTCCTCCTAGGACAAGAAGTGTTTTCCTGGCAGAAATGCAAGGTTAAAATCATGTGGAGGGGGGCCAAAAGAAGGAAAACAAATGCAGCAACCACATCTAAGGACTGGTAAGCTGCAATATATTACTTTTTTGTTGTTGGGTTTCATTAAGCTTCAAGTTACGTAAAGAATTATTTCATGTTCTTTTAGCATCACAAGAAATCGCTTTTATATTACACAGTATACAGAGCCTACCATCCTAGGTGCTGTTGGCTTAATGGTGTGTTTTTTTTTTTTTTTTTGTCCCCCCACCGTTTAAGCACAATAAGCAAAGTCAATGTTAATGAAAATGTGATATTTGATATGGGTAAATGTCTGTATATGTATGTGTGTGTCTACATATAAATATATATGCAAACATATACATATATACACATGTTTTTTATGTTTTTCAATATAAAATCGCATACCTGGTCGAATGACGGCAGTCTCTCTTAAAATGCAACTATTTCTAAGATGCCCTATTTTCAATTGTAATCTGTTTTAAATGTGGTCTTTATCTGTCACCTGTTGCTGTTTATTATGCCCCCTCCTCCAAGAACTGCACACAAAATAAAAACCCTATCTGCGTATATATCTTAAAAAAAATTACTTTGCTGATGGAACTTTTTGATCCATGCATGGGTTCAATGTTTACCAGCAGCACAATAAAGCAATAAACATTTGACCTCAAATGAGTTGGTGTTTTTGTTTTTGTTTTTTTGTTTTTTTTTTAAATAAGTGCCATGTATGTGGTCTGCGTTGTTTAGAAGGGAACACATTGTTCTTCAGTTGAACAAAATGGTAAGATATCCTGTTTTTAAAAACTGAAAAGTAAAGAAAGTTCCAACTTTATGGCATTATGGAAGACATGCATACAAAATTGTCATATGTCAATACTGTATACACACTATTTAACAGTAGTTGTTTTCTTTCATAAATTGATCACTACCTACCCCCCCCCCCCCTACAGCATTTGTGTATGTCTGAAAATTATATATATAATGTGTGTATCTCCCCAGCAGCCATATACAAAGATCCCCTCCAATATAATATCTGGCTCTAAAGGGTTGGTTATGTGTTGTATCAGTCACGTGATTAGGTTTTTGGGGTTGTATTCGATATGTACAAAGAAAGATCGCACAAATAAGTACAACAATTTATTAAAAGTAGTGACAGATAAAGAAAATGACAGGAATACTAAAGATGCTGTTTCCGCCATAGGTCCCCCCATTAAATGGCATGGCGCCGTGGATCTGACCACGCACATGTCGGATCAGCATATTGGAAGTTTTGTTTTTTAATGTCTTGTATGGCCCATTAACCAAGTTTAGAATTATTAGATATTGTGAGCCATAGTAAATATGCAATTTTCCTATTAGTGATTTAGTGTTTAATGATCATGATCACAGAAAACAGCTGAGCAGATTAATATTTTTATAGAAAAAGAAAGTACATCTGTATGGGGGAGCTTTGTAATGCACGATTACTGCTACTTTCTAAAAAAATAATGCTATTAACTAAACACAGTATATACCACCAGAAACTGAGCCCCTTCAGAGGAGACCAGGGGTCATGTGTTCCTACCTCTGACATGCCTGAGCCTAGCAAAATCTATAGGAGGAAGGGACAGGCTGAAGTTTGAACTTTTTAAGGAAATATACCTTCATGCATTTAGAATCAGCTATCGTATCTACTGTTACACAGGCCGAATGTCTACAAGATTTGGCAAGCTAACACAGAACAGCATTCAAAGTACAAAAACTGTTGATAATGGACACAAAAGGGGAAACTATAAAATTTTTGTATTCTGCTGTGCCGCTGAGCACAAAACATATAATTTTAAATATATAATTAGAAAATATGTCTCACTGAGATGTTTTACTATTATTCTCAGGGAAAAATACACATATTAAAGCGGAGTTCCACCCAATAGGAGAACTTCTGCCCATTGTACTCCCAGTGATAAGTGCAAAAATACAACAAAGTGCCAAGTGCCACACAATGAGTGTGAATATCAAATCCAAGATATGATACGTGGTTATTAAAGCCAATTTATGAAAGAAATGCACATAAAGTCCATAAAAACAGTTCATAAAAAATCCAATGTGCGTGCATTAATCTTAATGCTTAGTGCTCAGAATTCCATGCTCAAGTGCCATCCAGTGACCCCCCCCCCCCCCGGGGACAGCCGCTCACCTCAGAGCGTGCAACTCAGCTGTGAGACCGAGTCTAAACACGCTTATGAGCCATCCCATGGCTCAGTGATGGAATCCAGATACACAGTTTTCAGCAGCAACTCCACAGTTAGGAATAAAGGAAAAGAAAAACTGGATAGTGTGATATTGTTTATAAATGTTTATTAGATAAAAAGCTCCCCACATTAGGGTACTCACATTTGCAAGGTGCGCGAGTGCACCAATCTGATAACAGTCTCCAAAGTTTGCCTGTCAGGAGGGATAAGCTGTGCATCGCATCTCAGTGGAGTGAAAGGCTCTGTGCTCCGTCCTGGCCCCTCCCCTACGCGTGTTTGACACAGGGTCATGTGTCTTCATCACGGAATGTCCCACTATCCAGTTTTTCTGTATTCTGCTTGCTTTGTTAGCAGCAGCTTGGCAGTGCATGCCAATGCTGAGCCTATCATCTACTAGGACCCCCAGGCCCTTTTCCATCCTAGATTCCCCCAGAGGTTCTCCCCCCAGTGTATAGATTGCATTCATATTTTTGCCACCCAAATGCATTATTTTACATTTTTCTACATTTAATTCTCATTTGCCATGTAGTTGCCCAACCCATTAATTTGTTCAGATCTTTTTGCAAGGTTTCCACGTCCTGCGGAGAAGTTATTGCCCTGCTTAGCCTATTATCCTCCGCAAATACAGGGATTGAACTGTTTACCCCATCCTCCAGGTCGTTTATGAACAAAATAAATAGGATTGGTCCCAGCACAGAACCCTGGGGCACCCCACTACCCACCTCTGACTATTCCGAGTATTCCCTATTTATCACCACCCTTTGAACTCTCCCTTGTAGCCAGTTTTCAATCCATGTACTCAGCCTATGGTCCATGCCAACAGACCCTTTTCTGCACAGCAAACGTTTATGGGAACTGTGTCAAATGCTTTTGTAAAATCCAGATACACCATGTCTACGGGCCTTCCTTTAACTAGGTGGCAACTCACCTCCTCAGAGAAGGTTAATAGATTGGTTTGGCAAGAATGATTCTTCATGAATTCATGCTGATTACTGCTAATGATACCGTTCTCGTTACTAAAATCTTGTATATAGTCTGTTCTCATCCCCTCCAAGAGCTTGCATACTATTGATGTTAGGCAAACTGGTCTGTAATTCCCCGTGGTGGTATTTTAGGCCCTTTTTAAATATTGATGCTACATTGGCTTTTCTCCAATCACCTGGTGCCATTCCAGTCAGTAGACTGTCAGTAAAAATTAGGAACAATGGTCTGGCAATTAACTGAGTTCCCTAAGTACCCTCGGATGCAAGCCCTTTGGTCCCGGTGATTTATTAATGTTAAGTTTCCCAAGTCTAATTTTAATTCTGTCCTCTGTTAACCCTGGAGGTGCTTCCTGTGATGTGTCATAAGGATAAACACTGCAGTTTTGGTTACTGAAGCTCCCAGAATCCCTTGTGAAGACTGAGGAGAAGAATAAATTCAATACCTTTGCCATCTCCCCATCCTTTGTAACCAGATGTCCTTCCTCATTCTTTATGGGGCCAATATGGTCTGTCCTCCTTTTTTACTGTTTATATACTTAAAGAATTTTTGGGGATTTTTTCTTTCGTGCTCTATCTTAGCCGCCCTATTTGCACCCTTACATTTCTTGTTGCATTCTTTATAGTCTGAATGCTGATGATGATCCCTCAACCTTGTATTTTTTGAAGGCCTTCTCCTTTTCTTTCATATGCATTTTTACATTGGAGTTAAACCATCCAGGACTTTTGTTCGCTCTTTTAAATGTATTACCCAATAGGATGCATTGGCTAATGCCCTTATTTAATATGCTCTTAAAGCAAACCCATCTCTCCCCCGTGTTCTTTGTTCCTAAGATTTTATCCAAATTTATGCCTTCTAACAAGGTTCATAGTTTAGGGAAGTTGTCTCTTTTGAAATTCAGTGCCTTTTTTTCCACTTATGTTTCCTATTTGTGTGATTTATACTGAAGCCAATTGACCTGGGATCGCTGTTTCATAAATTGCCCTGTATTTTCACATCTGTGATCAGGTCTGTATTGTTGTAGATAAAGTAATGCTTTATTTCTAGTTGGTGCATCACCATCTGAACAATGCTGCCTGCAAGACATTTAGGAACTGGTGAGCCTTAGACAAATGCGTGGGTCCCTCCGCCCATTCTTTGTCTGGATAATTAAAATCCCCCATTGTGATAACACTTCCCATCCTTGCTGCTAATCCAGCTTGTGATAGGAGATCCGTCTCCCCCCTCCTCCCTCAGGTTAGGGGGCCTATAGCATACTCCCTGTAATATTTTCCCCTTAACTTCAACCGTTTGGAGCTCTACCCATAAGGATTTCACCTCCTCCCTAGCTCCTCAGTGATGTCATCTTGCACATTCACTTGTACATTATTCTTAATATATAGGCATACCTCTCCCCCTTTTTGACCCTCTATCCCTGCGATAAAGGGTATATATACCCTTGAATGGTTGCCAGCCAGTTATGAGAGCTGTTGACCCAGGTCTCTGAAATTCCCACAAAATCCAAATCCTCCTTGTACAACAGTAGCTCTAGTTCACCCATCTTGTCCGCCAGGCTCCTGGCATTGGTAAACATGCCACGTAGTTTAAATCGGTCGCATACTATCCACTTATTGAGTGTTCTGAGATTGCAACGAGGACTTGTTACTGTACTTACCTTGAGTTTATGTGCTTTAGTCAACCTACCACTAATGCCCCCAATACTACCCTCTGGAATATGTTCTGCACTGACTATCTCAGTGTGACAATGTATAGCAAAGATCTCCATTTTATTCTTTAGGGTCTCTGCTAAAATATATAATATTTGGGGGTTCTAAGTAATTTTCTAGCAATAAATACTGATTTTAACTTGTAAACAACAAATGTCAGAAATAGGCTTGGTCCAGAAGTGGGTATAAAAGAACATATAATGTTTGGGGGTTCTGAATAATTTCCAAGCAAAAAAAAAAATGCTGATTTTTACATGTAGGAAAGAAATGTCAGAATTGACCTGGGGGTCATGCAGTTAAATTGCTTCAAAAAATATTTTGTACAATTCAGAATGCGTCTTAACTAGGGATGCACCAATACTAGTATCTGTACCGATACCAAGAATTTGCACGAGTATCTGTACTTGTGCAAATGCTCAGATGCCTATTCCGATACCTGTTGTATCGAACCCGGCGTCCTCAAGCTCAGGAGGGGGGCTGGGAAGCCTCAGATGATGGGTGCGGCAGTAGGGTCAGTTAAAAGCACCGTTCTCCCTGTATAGCTTTTCTGACAGCTGCTTCTCCTCCTCTCCCTCCTGCGGCTGTCAGGTGCTTCATTGAAAGTTTTATACAGGGAGATCGGTGCTTTTAACTGCCCCCACCGCCGCACCGATCACCCTCGACTGTCCCCGGGTTCTCCTCCCTCTCTCTGGGTCCCCGACTTCCTGTGTCCTCCTCAGGTCCCCGTCCCAGATCTGTCAGGATGGAGAGCGGAGGAAGGAGACGGTTAATCTGTCATTTACCTGCTCCTTCCTTTTCTGAATGAACAGAGTCAGTGATTCACGATGTTTCAGTTTATGAATGGAAAGAAGCCTGTCTCCTGTCCATTCATCTTCAGTGCAGCTGAGGCTCCAGAGAAAGGGACTGGGGAATCTGTGTCCTTAGGAGAGATCCCTGATATCTCACCCCCCCCCCCCCCCCCCAGCAGGGCTGATAAAAAAAAAAAATTGTAATATTTAAAAATGAAATTTTAAAAATTGAAAAAAAAAAACACTAAAAAGAAAGCATTGTAACAAAAAAATATAACTTGTAAAAAATAATAAAATTGTAAAAAAAAAAAAATATATATATATTAAAAACTACTGCCACAGGCCACAGTCCACGCCTCGAGTTTCACCGAGTACTTGGGAAAAAAAAAAAGTATTGGTACTTGTACTCGGTCTTAAAGTGGTATCAGTGCAACCCTAGTTTTAACCTTAAGCGTGATACACACCACTCACGGCTCAGATCAGAGCTCCCCTGCTGTGCTATTGTGTTCTGACAGGTTGACGGCCCCCCCGCCAGAACACTCTGTTCAGCACTCTGTTATTAGCTGAGGGCACTGATTGGGAGCCGGACGGCTGCTGGTTTTCCAGCATGCACATCCGACAGGAGCCTGGTTGCTACACACACAGGCCCAATGTCAGCCGGTTTTTATTGAACCATCCAATGACATCAGACATTCGGCCCGTGTGTACTAGACTTAAGGCTGGCCATGGACTGTTCGAATCTCGTGTGGGCAGGCTGAATGTACCGAGTTGATCAATCAATTTTGGTACACTTTGATTTTTGACACATTTTGATTCACTTGCGATTATTGCAATAATCACTGTCTTCTCCCAGCGGGGAGGGATTCCCCTATCAGCATGGTTGCAAGAAAGAAATTCGAACTGTCTATGGCCTGCATGAGACATTACTTTAGAGGGGATAACACCCCCCCCCCCCCCCCAAAAGAGGTCAAGGATCACACCTAAACCTACTGTCGTCTATACATATCATAGCAAGAACTAAAGAAATTTGTGAAAGATGTACATAAATACAACAGAATACTTAAAGTGGAGTTCCACCCAAAAGTGGAACTTCCGCTCATTTGTCTCCTCCTCTGCCTCCGGTATCCACTCCCCACTTCCGGGAGTCCGGGCCTCAGCGAATGAAGTCAGCGGCTTGGCTCCCTCCTTCCCCTGCCCCCAGGCCAGTAGGAGAGCGCAGCGGTGCCTCTCGCATGCGC
Source organism: Lithobates clamitans (assembly GCA_037952925.1). NCBI lineage: Eukaryota > Metazoa > Chordata > Amphibia > Anura > Ranidae > Lithobates > Lithobates clamitans. The sequence goes on along the minus strand of JBBGZY010000276.1, from coordinate 1,716,394 downwards.
AGTAGGGACAAGGCGTAATACTGCACTGCCGGGTTCCCTTAGTGGCAATGGCAGCACCTGACAGCTGATGGAAACATCAGCTGTGGTGCTGACATCGCTGGACTCCAGGACAGGTAAGTGTCCTATTAAAAAAGTCAGCAGCTGCAGTATGTGTAGCTGCTGGCTTTTCATTTTTGCAGGGGTAGGCGGATCTCCTCTTTTAACTAGTTGGCTCACATGTTTAAGTGAAAACCACAAGTAGATAATCAAATAAAAGTTAATTGGAGACATGAGGGTGTAAAGCTTTATCATACTGTTATGTACTTTACTGTGCACTATGCTTTGTTAAGAAATATTAAATTGGCTAATTCACAAAAGGCCTTTTGGTGAATACTTTTCATATGTATGTTCTATCAATGTTGCTTTAAATATCTGTAAGAAATTTTTTTTTTTTTTTTTCAATAAAAAGTTTAAACAAAAAACAAAAGGCCCATTTGGTAATGCAAATACTGTATGCTATATTTTGGTAATCTTTAGCGCACCTTGTTATACCAATAGGTCGCTGTGTACTAATCACAGCAAGCAGAACCATTTTGAGACTCAGGGCAAACCTCTTATGGGGCTCCCCCAGCTAATTGAACAGTCCTACTGTACAGTATCCATATATAACACAAAATGGCATAAACCGAGAATCACACCTGTACAGAACAAAGGACATTCTACTGTGCGTCATGCATACATAGAGAAAAAGAGCAGATACTGAAAATTACATCCAGCATGTTGCACAAGTGAAGTGGTACTGTATGGCACCCAAACCTACAGTTAATGATATTTACATCCAGAACAAGAAAAATGCTGCTGAAAAATACAACAATATTACCAAAAGTATTGGGACGCCTGCCTTTACATGAACTTTAATGGCATCCCAGTCTTAGTCCGTAGAGTTCAATATTGAGTTGGCCCACCCCTTTCAGCTATAACAGCTTCAACTCTTCTAGGATGACTGTCCAGAAGATTAGGAGTGTCTATGGGAATGTTTGATCATTCTTCCAGAAGCGCATTTGTGAGGTCTGGCACTGATGTTGGATGAGAAGGCCTGGCTCGCAGTCTACGTTCTAATTTATTCCAAAGGTGTTCTATCGAGTTGAGGTCAGGATTTTGTGCAGGCCGGTCAAGTTCCTCCACCCTAAACTCGCTCATTCATGTCTTTATGGACCTTGCTTTGTGTACTGGTCCAAATCATTTGGTAGAGGAGGGATTATGGTGTGAGGTTGTTTTTCCAGGGGTTGGGATTGGTCCCTTAGTTCCAGTGAAGGGAACTCTTAAGGCGTCAGCATACCAAGACATTTTGGACAATTTCATGCTCCCAACTTTGTGGGAATAGTTTGAGGATGGCCCCTTCCTGTTCCAACATGACTGAGCACCAGTGCACAAACAAGGTCCATAAAGACATGGGTGAGCGAGTTTGGGGTGGAGGAACATGACTTACCTGCACAGAGTCCTGACCTCAACCCCATAGAACCTATTTGGGATGAATTAGATCGGAGACTGTGAGCCAGGCCTTCTCATCCAGATCAGTGTTTGACCTCACAAATTTGTCTCTGGAAGAATGGTCAAACGTTCCCCTAGACACACTCGTAAACATTGTGGACAGCATTCTCAGAAGAGTTGAAGCTGGTATAGCTGTGAAGCATAGGCCAAGTTAATATTGAAACCTACGGACTAAGACTTGGTTGCCATTAAAGTTTGTGTGCATGTAAAAGCAGGTGTCCCAATACTTTTGGTAATATAGTTTATCTATACTTACAGAATGAGAGCATATACTAAGAATTACACTCAGCATTGATGCACAGGAGAAGGGAAGCTTTGCAGCACCAATACATACAGGGGGTATAGAAAAGAATCGCCCTCCTTTTTAAAATAATCACATTTAGTTGCTTTGCAGCCTGAAATAAGGACAGACACAGTTTTTGTTTTATCCAGCTATATTTCCTCATTTCAACTTATAACATCCAAATGAAAGATAGAACCCACATGTCAGAAAAATTTCAAAAACAGAAACCATGAGTTGGAAAAAGGATCACCCCCTTATGTCAGTATTTTGTTGTACCGGCTTTTGCTTTAATTACAGCCTTTAGTCTGTTGGGATATGTCTCTAATAACTTTGCACATCTATACTTTGCAGTATTTGCCCAATTGCTCAAGTTCAGCCAAACATAGGTGTGAACCAAGCCTAAAATCCATGTTACAAAGGAGGGAAAAGAGCCACCAATGTTTATAGGACAAAAGAGTCTACTTTGAGAAGGTGACAAACAACATTGGTCTCCTTTGGGGACCCACATATCTCCAAAAAGTTGCAGCATTTGTACTTCTTTTGTAAACCTTTTCTACTGTCTCTGGTGTCCTAGCCATCTTCTACTTTTTGCATTGCTTGGGTTTCCCCTAAGTTGTTCACTAGAAAGTTTTATGGTGTAAAGTAATATGTGCAGGACATGTTTTTGCATAAAAAAATAAAAACATGACATAACCATTGACTTATCCAATCTGTTACAAATTAAGAGGCGCACACATGCAATTACAGTAACAAGTGGGAAGCTGATCTCTCATCCACAAGGCATTGTTATGTGCAGATTAAATATATATATATATATATATATATATATATATATATACACAGGCAGTCCCCGATTTACGAACAACTCCTACTTACGAATAGCCTCAAACGCCGGCCATTTGTGGTCCCCGCCGGTCCTGGATACCTCCGGACACATCCCATACTGCAGTACTACATGTACCAGAAGAGCCCCAGATAACATAACAAGCAGCCGGGACATCCCACATCCATGCACAGGTGGACGTTACACTTACAAATGCAGTGTTGCGACTTACGAACAAACCTATAGTCCCTATTGTGTTCGGGGACTTCCTGTATATGTATATATATATGTATATATATATATATATATATATATATATATATATATATATATATATACACACACACACACACAATATCTCACAAAAGTGAGTACACCCCTCACATTTTTGTAAATTTTTTTTATATCTTTTCATGTGACAACACTGAAGAAATGACACTTTGCTAGAATGTAAAGTAGTGAGTGTACAGCTTGTATAACAGTGTAAATTTGCTGTCCCCTCAAAATACCTCAACACACAGCCATTAATGTCTAAACCGCTGGCAACAAAAGTGAGTACACCCCTAAGTGAAAATGTCCACATTGGGCCCAAAGTGTCAATATTTTGTGTGGCCGCCATTATTTTCCAGCACTGCCTTAACCCTCTTGGGCATGGAGTTCACCCGAGCTTCACAGGTTTCCACTGGAGTCCTCTTCCACTCCTCCATGACAATATCATGGAGCTGGAGGAGGATGAGGATGTCCCAGAGATGCTCAAGGGTTTAGGTCTGGAGACATGCTTGGCCAGTCCATCATCTTTACCCTCATCTTCTTTAGCAAGGCAGTGGTCATCTTGGAGGTGTATTTGGGGTTGTTATCATGTTGGAATACTTCCCTGCGGCCCAGTCTCTGAAGGGAGGGGATCATGCTCTGCTTCAGTATGTCACAGTACATGTTGGCATTCATGGTTCCCTCAATGAACTGTAGCTCCCCAGTGCTGGCAGCACTCATACAGCCCCAGACCATGACACTCCCACCACCATGCTTGACTGTAGGCAAGACACACTTGTCTTTGTACTCCTCACCTGGTTGCCGCCACACACGCTTGACACCATCTGAACCAAATAAGTTTATCTTGGTCTCATCAGACCACAGGACATGGTTCCACTAATCCATGTCCTTAGTCTGCTTGTCTTCAGCAAGCTTTCTTGTGCATCATCTTTAGAAGAGGCTTCTTTCTGGGATGACATCCATTCAGACTAATTTGATGCAGTATGCGGTGTATGGTCTGAGCACTGACAGGCTGAGCCCCCCACCCCTACAACCTCTGCAGCAATGCTGGCAGCACTCATACGTCTATTTCCCAAAGACAACCTCTGGATATGACGCTGAGCACATGCACTCAACTTCTTTGGTCGACCATGGTGAGGCCTGTTCTGAGTGAACCTGTCCTGTTAAGCCCCTGTATGATCTTGGCCACCTTGTTGCAGCTCAGGGTGTTGGCAATCTTCTTATAGCCTAGGCCATCTTTGTGTAGAGCAACAATTCTTTTTTTCAGATCCTCAGAGAGTTCTTTACCATGAGGTGCCATGTTGAACTTCCAGTGACCAGTATGAGAGAGTGAGAGCGATAACACCAAATTTAACACACCTGCTCCCATTTACACCTGAGACCTTGTAACACTAACGAGTCACATGACACCGGGGAGGGGAAAATGGCTAAATTTCCCCAGTTTGGACATTTTCACTCAGGGGTGTACTCACTTTTGTTGCCAGTGGTGTAGACATTAATGGCTGTGTGTTTTGAGGGGACAGCAAATTTACACTGTTATACAAGCTGTACGCTCACTACTTTATATTGTAACAAAGTGTCATTTCTTCAGTGTTTTCACATGAAAAGATAGAATAAAATATTTACAAAAATGTGAGGGGTGTACTCAATTTTGTGAGATACTGTATAATCTCCATGAATTTATGATACTATTATCAATGTGCATATGTACAAATATGATATTACTTTTTACATGAGTTGTATTATTGCTATGCATTTACTATTTTTACCATATTATTAAACATGAATTCACCTAATATACCTCTATTAGTCAACTACCTCATTTAAAGTCCCAAATCCCCTTTTCTTGTTTATCCACAAGGTATGGTTACTTGGCATGAAGGGCAGGTGGAAATACTAGTGTCTGACCAATGTCATTGGGTAATATAGCATGAGAGAAGGCATCCCATTGTACCCTTGTGTCGAGGCTATTACTAGAATGCAATATTGAAAGCAGTATGCTCTTTGCTTCATAAGCGCTATTTTTTAATAGGTATGTTCACAAGACTGAATTATTGGCAACAATAATGCATTGCCTGGCCTTTGAGTTTAGACCAGCAGGTTTAGAAGGGCCAAAAACGAGTCTTGTTTGTCAGTTCTGGTCATTTTCAAGGCTAACTTGCAAGGTATTAAAAAAAAAGATATTGGAAGCTAGGGTTTGCAATGGGGGACTTTTGCTAATGCCAAAAACTTCCAAAAAAACGTAAAGTGGAAAATAGTCCTTTTTAATGTGAATTAAAGGTCAACACAAATATTTCAGACAGGTTTGGAGGGATGCTGTAAAGCTGCCTTGAACTCATTTTGCTCTAGGGCACTTAGTCATATCACTTATACTATATATTTAAAAAGATGCTTCAGTCATATTTTGAAAATTCAAATGTAAGCAGCTACAAAAACTATAGCTGCCTATGTTCAACAAATGGACACTAACCTGTCCCAGGATCCAGCGGTGTCCTCACCTGGCTGGTTTCTTCACCGGGCTTCAGCTGCCAGCACCAGCATACTAAGTGTGGGCAGCCGGCTGCTCACTGCGCATGTATGAGCCGCGCTGCACCATCTGATTGGTCCTGCAGTTTTCTGAAACCTGTGATATGTCCCAGAAGGCTGCGGGGGGGGGGGGCAAACTTACACTCAGATGGCTGCAGTGGGTGGAAGTGGGGGAGCGGGTACCTGTCAAAAGGAGGAGGAAGAGCGGAATTCCTCTATTGGGTGAATAGTGATAGCTCTAAGATACACAACCTGTTAGCCACCTTCCAAACTATATGGTGTTTAGTTCAATACTCTAAAATCCATCACAAAATATAGTTTTGCATATCTGGGGTTTTACAAATAGTGTTTAATTGCATAAAAAAAGTACTTGACAAAGATGGCGACCACACAGTACAATGTGCTTTACAAATGTGCAATTGTGTAATTAAATTAATGGAAATCTAGATAAAAAAAATGCTGGAAAGAGCCTTTGAAAGGATACATGATCGCCTTTCCTCCATTCATGAAGCTTTCTATTCCATTAAAGGCTAAGTTTACCTTTGGGGAAAAATAACAACTGTACATACATTTTCAGAAAAAAAATATGCATTTATCATTTTTTCGCCAAGGAGCCTATAATAAAGCATTGCACCCGCAAAAACTGGATCATCAATGCAATGCCAGGCTCCTGGTGACAAATCCTACAGCTTTCTGCCTGTACCTCTGTACAGACTGGCATAAAGCTGCAAGGCTTGTGAATGTTCTACGTCTGTACCCATCAGTAGCTTTGCAGTTCATTGCAAGTGTTTTCTAATTTACAGATTTTTGTGAATTGAATTATGTCTGTGCGGGTGGAGCCCCGTATAGACGCTGATTTTGAAAAGTGACAGTGGGTGTGGGGAGAGGAACCCCCTGCCTACTGTCATGGGGAGCAAGAGCTTATGGGGTGGGGGTTTAATTTGGAGCATGTTACACCAGGGGCGGACAGTTCATTTTTCAGCAAGGGACCCTTGTGGAGGCCGAACATAATTCTGCATTCATTCTAGACCTAGGAAGGTCAGTAAATACATAAATATATACAAAACAAACACCTGGTGCTTGGAATAATAGGTATGAAATAGGTCTCAGCTGCCTGTTTTTACCACCCCCCGACAGCCCACTTGAGCTGTAAAATAATAGCCAGATGGGGATATGTATACAAAGTCGCCAGTTCAGTTCAATGGGGCTGCCATTTACAGATTTTTGTGAATTGTGTCTGTGCGGGTGGAGCCCCGTATAGACGCTGATTTTGAAAAGTGACAGTGGGTGTGGGGAGAGGAACCCCCTGCCTACTGTCATGGGGAGCAAGCGCTTAAGGGAAGGGTGGGGGTTTAATTTGGCGCATGTTACACCTGGAGCGGACAGTTCATTTTCAACAAGGGACCCTTTTGAAATCCGTCTGTTTTGATGTTGAATTTTAAAAGCAGCGGCAAGCCTGCTGATCTCACAGGTTTGCTAATGTGACAGAACACTGCTGCTTTAAAAATTCAACATGAAAACCGTGAGACGGATTTCAAAATAGTGTATTTCAATATATAAGCTCAGTTTACTGTTAAAAATAAGTGTGGGTTACCCCAAATTACGTATGTTGCACTTAGAACTTCTGTGACTGTTAATCAGGAGGTTACCCTCCTCGGTTTATGTTGTATTTCCTTTTGTTGTTTTTGTCTTTTATGCGTCATTTCTAGCCCCTGCGTGGGCAATCTAGGTGCCTTTGACTTTTTTTTATGTTTAACACCACTTCTGCAATAAAAAATTATTAAAGGAAAAAAAAAAAAGTGAAATGCAAGACTCCGGTGGGTGTAACAAGATGTCCGCTTGCCGTCTTCTCACTGTATCGTTACTGCGGCCGAGTGTGGGGTGTACCAAGATGGCGGCGACAGAACATCTCTTCTGTTACAAAATCTGACGGGTCGCCTAATCTGACAAAACACAGGTACTAACACAGGAAGAACTTAGCCAGGAAGTAGAGTAGCTCCAGGACATCTCCTACACATAGGAGGAATCGCCCTAATCACCTTTGTTCGCATTAGCATTATCACTCTATGTGCAGACGGGGAGATGGGAAAGATTTCCCTCTTATCGGTTCTGCAATAAGAGAATGCTTGCTTACTTTTCTTCCACTGTGCCTGCAGGGAGATCAATGTGCCGGGGTTAGAGATTAAATATATATATATATATATATATATAGAGAGAGAGAGAGAGAGAGAGAGAGAGAGAGAGAGAGAGAGAGAGAGACAGAGACATACATGTGTGTTTGATCTTTGGGGTGCACACCCTAATGCAATAGGCTGCGCGCAACTATGCTCCTAGGCAACGCTTTCCCACCAGAACCTAGTCTCCCAGCTGTACTGATCATCTCTTTAGGTATCTCCTTGTTCTTGCATTCCTCCACATGGACATATATCCGAGCCTCTCCAAGCCTGTCAGTTTCTTCACCTTATATGAACAAGAACAATTGCAAAAAATGTGTCTAATTTCTGAATGCATTTATAAGAACTGTATCCATTATCTGTAGACCAATATCAGCGAACCACTGCCATCTAGTGGCTACTCTGATTTGCTTGGATACAATACAAGTTCACAGCTAACCCTGAAACAATTTTCAGTGTAACCACTTCAGCCCCAGAAGATTTTCCCCCTTAATGACCAGGCCATTTTTTTGCACTATTGTACTGCGTCGCTTTAACTGACAATTGCGCAGTCGTGTGGCGCTGTACCCAAACAAAATTGACGTCCTTTTTTCCCCCACAAATAGAGCTTTCTTTTGGTGGTATTTGATCACCTCTGTGGTTTTTATTTTTTTCCGCTATAAACAAAAATGACTGATAATTTTGAATGAGAAAACAATATATTTTAACTTTTTGCTATAATAAATATCCTAAAAAAAAACACATTTCTTCATCAGTTTAGGCCAATATGTATTCTTCTACATATTTTTGGTAAAAAAAAAAATCGCAATAAGCGTATATTGATTGGTTTGCGCAAAAGTTATAGCATCTACAAAATAGGGGATAGATTTATGGCATGTGTATTATTATTTTTTTTTACTGGTAATGGCGGTGATCAGCAATTTTTAGTGGGACCTCTACATTGCGGTGGAAAGCTCGGACACTTTTGACACTTTTTTTGGGACCAGTGACATTTATACAGTGATCAGTGCTATAAAAATGCACTGATTGCTGTGTAAATGACACTGGCAGGGAAGGGGTTAACACTAGGGGGGCGATCAAGGGGTTAAATGTGTTCTCTGGGAGTTGTTTCTAACTGTGGGGGGAGGGGACTGAATGGAGGAGGAGACCGATCGCTGTTCCTGATCACTAGGAACAGACTCTGTACACTCCTGTACTTCCCTGTCAGAATGGAGATCTGTTTGTTTACATTGATAGATCCCCGTTCTGGCTCTCTGTGGAGTGATCGTGGATGACCAGCTGACATTGCGGCCCCCAGCCACGCGCATCAACCCCCCCGCCGTGCAGCGGGCACGCGCCTGCTATAGCTGTTAAAGGAACCGACGCACAACGGCGATTTGCGAAGGACGATCCGACCTGCTGTAGTACAATGACGCCGGCTGGTCGGCAAGCAGTTAAGGTGGACCTAGAATTTATTTTATTTTTTTTTAATCCAATCATGTTGGGGGGATGAGCAAGAGAGATGAACTAATGCCGCATACACACGACCGGACTTTACGGCATACTTGGTCCGGTGAACCGGAGTCCATCGGACAATTCGATCGTGTGTGGGCTCCAGCGGACTTTTTTTCTCAAAAGTTTGACGGACCTAGAAATGAAACATGTTTCAAATCTGTCCAACGAACTCGAGTCCGGTCTAAAAGTCCGCTCGTCTGTATGCTAGTCCGAGGGACAAAAACCGACGCTAGGGCAGCTATTGGCTACTGGCTATGAACTTCCTTGTTTTAGTCCGGTCATATGTCATCACGTACGAATCTGTCGGACTTTGGTTGATCGTGTGTAGGCAAATCCATTCATTCGGAAAGTCCGTCGTAAAGTCCGTCGAAAAGTCCGCCGGACAAAGTCTGCTGTAAAGTCCGCTCGTGTGTACGCGGCATTAGGCTAAATTAGACTTGCAGATAAATTGCTGTGCCCCCGAAAAGCAGCTTACATTCAGATTGCTTTTCAGATTTCTACTTTAACCCTATAAATGCTGCAAACTTGTGCATTGAACATAGGGCATTTGCAGGGCATCCCCTATGGATATATGGATGAGATTTGTCGTGTGCATAGAGCAATGCACATAAGACCCTTTTCAGACAGAGCAGAATCTGTCCAAGCGGATCCGACTGCTCAATGGGGGGATCTCTCTGCTGATCTCCGCTGAACAGGCCTATCACAGGTCCGTGTCCGCTTTTATATGCAGAGCAGACACAGCCCAACTTTCTCTATGGGGCGGTCAGAAGGAAACGGACTGCCTGTTCCATCCGGTTGTCATCCAATCCAAACCACCAGATGGATTGGGAACGGATCCCCATCTGTCTGTTTTTAGTGGATCGGGTGACAGCAGACACGTCCTCTGACATAGAGAACAATGGGTGGTCCGATTGGGTCCGCTGTTGTGAAAGGGGCCTAAAGGCAACTAACAGGTAGTTCCAAACAAACAGAAGTGAGAAGGGAAAAGGAAAGGTCTGGGAGCTCATAGATGACATTACAAGGAGGCAGGAAAACACAGAAATCATTTCATGAAAAGTAAATTACCGGGCCATTAGGTTATCGGATGTGCATGGATTATATTTGGAGAAGAAGGGTGAGCTGGTACCTTTTTATTAAACTGTATAATTTGTGTTCATCTTGGGGTTCAGAGTAGTGTAGTACATCTGACACATTCAGACACAAATTATTTACAACCGTGTACACTAAAAGTCCGATCATAGAAATACAATGGAGCTTTTCTAAACTGACCAGATCCCAGGACCTCCAGGTTGCTAAGCAACACAATGCCGTTTCTAGGCAACCTGCAATGTTTATCCTGACACATGTGCTTCACCGTGCAGAGGGGTGTGATGGCTGACTGTCCACATACAGAAATAGTGACTCTGCAGTGATAATACCATGACGGGCACCACCGTCTCCGGAGTCCTGACAAGGCAGATGAAAGACCTGGGTCTGAAATCCTTCCCCTGTGCTCCTGGAAGCTGGGTAATCATTCCTCCCTGTCTAATGTCTGTCCCTTCTCATCTCTATGGGCTGCAATACACCCTGCTGCTATCTACTTCATTGATGTGCCAGTCCTAGTATTAAAACTATAGACATACCTCCCAACTTTTTTATATTGGGAATGAGGGACACCTATTAGCAAAAGTATGTAGGCATAGGACACACCCCATTAAAGGAGAATTATAAAAAAATGATTAGTTAAACTCACAAGGGCTTTTCGTTTACCACTACTATTCCTTTATGTTGGCTTTTGAAATTTACAAATGCAGAAATTTAGAAATTGGATGAAAGGTTTAGCACTGGGAAACACTTTTTGAAAGCTAAAAAGTGCATTTTATATACAACTATATAGATCAGACCAAAATGAGGGACAAATGAGGTAGAAAGAGGGACAGAGGAACTTTTTTTCCAAATCAGGGACAGTCCCTCGAAATCAGGGACAGTTGGGAGCTATGTATTTTGTCCCACTGTTTGATTTACATAGCTCGAAAACCCATCCCTTTTTAGCCTGGTACACACAATGAGATTATCGGACAAATTTATCGGACAAATAATCAGTTTTTTAATGTATGCTAGTCTCATATCGAAAGTGAAGATGTTACTCAACTTCTGAAAATTCTCGTATGACAGAATACAACTTTGGAAGTGATGTAATGTGTTGAATTGCTTTGTAATGTATTCTTTAATTTCTGAGAATGGGTAGTCTTGCTCTTACAATTTTTTTCAGACGAAAACTGTACTAATTAAACGAAAATCAGACGTACAGTAAAATTTTATGGCCTGCACCCTCGGTTTTTGACGTCCAAGATCGGTTGTCGAAAGTACTATACTAACGATCAGATAATCGGCCGATCGTCCGTTGTACGAAATTTTTCTTCAGATTTTCTTATCGTATGTAACGGTCTTAAGGTTGTGCAGTGCGTTCATTCGCACGTGTCATGTGCGTGTCGCTGCCAGGTCCGTACTTTGTATGGGCTTTAATTGAGCACTCTCATCCTAAGATACATGGCTTTCACTTATGGTAGCAGGACGGGAGCATATTGTAATATTATTTGCTGATGACGTCATCCTTCTGTTAACCAAACCTCCCTTCCTCATGCTCACAACGTTTTATCTAAATTTAGTTTGCTCTCCTATTATAAGGTCAACTTCAGTAGTGCCGCATACACACGACCGTTTTTTCCATCAGAATAAACTCTGACAGTTCTTCCGATGGAGTTCCGCTGAAACGGACTTGCCTACACATGATCACACCAAAGTCCAATTGTTTAAAATGCGATGACGGCTGAAGGGACTAGAAAAAGGAAGTTCAATAGCCAGTAGCCAATAGCTGCCCTTGCGTCATTTTTGGTCCGTCGGAATAGCATACAGACAAACGGTTTTCCCGATAGGGGTGGATTCCGTCAGAAAGATTTAAAACATGTTCTATTTCTAGGTCCGTCAGAATTTTCGAAAGAAAAAAGTCAGATGAAGCCCACACACGATCAGAATATCCAACGGAATGATTCCGTCGGACCTTTTCTGCCGGAAAGTCCGGTCGTGTGTGCGTGGCATAAGACCCCTTTCACACTGGAGCGTTTTGCAGGCGCTATAGCTTTAAAAATAGACCCTGCAAACCACCCTAAAACAGCTGTTCCATTCACTCCAGTGTGAAAGCCCAAGGTGCACTGGCAGGGCGTCAGAAAAAGTCCTGCCAGCAGCTTCTTTGGAGCGGTGAGTTCACCGCTCTTCCACCGCTGTTCCCCATTGAAATCAATGGGGCAGTGCTGCGATACCGCCGGCAAAAACCCCTTTTTGGCCGCTAGCGGGGGGGTTAAAACCGCGCCGCTAGTGGTTGAATAGCGCCGCTAAAACAACGGTAAAGTGGCGCTAAAAATAGCGCCGCTTTATCACTGACGCCCGGGCGTCGGCAGTGTGAAAGGGGTCTAAGTCTCTAATTCTGAAACTTGGTGTACCTCGCCATAAATGTTTACAACTGCAAGGCCAATTTCCATACACTTGGTCCGAAGAGAGCATCCCCTATTTAGAAATAGGTTTAACGCCTTCTATGGCCTCAGTCATTAATTTAAAATATAAACCTCTTTTAGCTAAATTAGACAAAGAACTTAATAACTTGGCAAAAGCAGAATTGTCCTGGACTGGACAGTTAGCAGTCTTTAAGGCGCTCATTCTTCCCCAAATTCTATACATGTTTAGGACTCTGCATATAATAACCCCAAAAGTTTACCTAAAATCCTTTTCCTCTTTGGTGAAGAAATACATTTGGCAAGGTAAGACAGCGAGATGTCCCCACTCCATTCTTACCAAACATAGGTCAGTTGGCGGTACTTATGATTATCACACTGCGACTCACGCAGACCAATTAAAACATTGCTCTTCCACCTGAGAGCCCCCCCAATGGGTGGATATGGAACAATCCCTTACAAAAACGAATAGTTTGAGTAACCTGCTTATTGCAGACCGGTGGCAGGCACTGACAATCTCTAAGTTGCCTATCACCACCAAAGCATCAGTGTTGGCGTGGAGGGAATTATGCCTCAATACTGCCTCTCCTGGACAAGCTAAGCAACTGCAGTACCCTATCGATATTCTGCACTCCCTAATACCAGACCTCCCCGTTCTTGATTAGACACATTATGGTATCCTGTGGATCCAAGATCTTATGCCTGATAGTAACCCCATTGACCCTAACACAGTGGTCATCAACCCTGTCCTCAGGGCCCACTAACAGGCCAGATAACTGAAATACATCACAGGTGGTATAATTTACTGCTCAGCGATTGCAGTATTCTAGTCTGCATCTCCCCTAAGGTAATACATAAAACCTGGCCTGTTAGTGGGCCCTGAGGACAGGGTTGATGACCACTGCCCTAACACACACTTATGGAAATTTTAGTTTCCACATAAATGACATTTTACCTTAGTGCACATCAAGCATTTCTTAAACCACCCCCTCCCCTGTGCCTTCACTCCAAATTATGAAGTTTTCTCACTAGCATAGACAAACCCCAAAAAGGCATCTCACTGATATATAATCTACTCCACGACAAATCCACCTTTAGCAAAAATAATCTCTTAACCAAATGGAAGTGAACCTGGGCACCGTCTTTTTCAATCTCAGTGGCTGCGAGCAATTCGCGCCACGCACAATGTTACTCACTGTGTTACCCATTGGGATTAACCCTGAAAATAAATGATAGGATGGTATCTCACGCCCTTTAAACTAGTGAAATTATACCCTGGAAGTTCAGCATTGTGTTGGAGAGGTTGTGGCCTAACAGGTAACCTATACAATATATTGTGGACATGCAAAAATATTTGCAGCTTCTGGATGAAGATTTTTCAATTTATATGAGAAATTTCCAAAATTCTAACAGCCCCGAATCCAAGCCTTGTCATACTGAATATTGGCTTTTCCTATCCTGCATTGCAATGTTATCGCTAACCTTTTGCTATCTGCGAAACTAACCATTACACGGGATTGGACGAAAGCTCTCGCTCCTAACCCCTCAGAAGCTGTGAATCTGACCCAACTTCATTACTCCTATGAAAGAGCGATTGCTTTATATCCTGGCTCACTTCCAGCCTCTGACAAGAAATGGAAGCCGTGGTTTGATTGGTTAAACAGTTGAGAAAATTATTATCCTGTAGCATTTTGTGTTCCCTGCACCTGGAACAGCCAATGTACTGTCATCTGTGATTCTGTTATACACTCTATATCATATCATCTCATTGGAATATTGGCTGTATTCTATATTTTCGTTAAGTTACATCACTCCTATTTTGTTTCCTCTTTTTGTTTTGAGTTGTGTTCAACTACTGTAATTAGCGTCTGTGTCAGCATTTCGAGTATGTCAAAATAGTTCCCTTTTAAAACTTAATATAAACTTATTGAACCATTAAAAAAAAACTGACAGGGCTTCTAATCACTCTCCACTATATCCAAAGCGAAAAAAAAAAGTTTTGTCTTTAGGCCTCTTTCACACTGGGGCGATGCGGGCTCTGACGGTAAAACGGCGCTATTTTTAGTGCCGCTTTACCGTTGTTTCAGCAGCGGTATTTGAAAAACCGCCCCGCTAGCGGCCGTGAAAGGGTTAAAACCACCGCAAAGCACTGCTGCAGCAGCGCTTTACCGGCGGTATAGCCGCGCTGCCCCATTCATTTCAATGGGCAGGAGCAGGAGCAAAGATGCTGCTAGCAGGACTTTTTTTAGACCCCTTTCACACTGGGGCGCTTTGCAGGCGCTACAGCGCTAAAAAAAAAATCGCCTGCAAAGCGCCCTGAAAGAGCCGCTCCTCACACACCAGTGTGAAAGCCCTCGGTAGTGCGCTGGCAATACTCTAAAAAAAGTCCTGCTAGCAGCATCTTTGTAGCGGTGAGGGAGTGGTGTGTATACCGCTCCTCCACCGCTCCCGCCCATTGAAATGAATGGGACAGCGTGGCCATACCGCTGGCAAAGTGCTTTGCGGTGGTTTTAACCCTTTCTCGGCCACTAGCAGGGGGGTAAAACCACCCGCTAGCGGCTGAATACCGCCGTTAAAATGACGGTAAAGCGCCCGCAGCGCCCCGGTATGAAAGGAGCCTTAGCGTGCTGCCAGTGCACCGCTTTCACACTGGAGCGTGAGGAGCGGCTCTTTCAGTGCGCTTTGCAGGCGCTATATTTAGGGAGCTTTCAGGGCACTTTGCAGGCGCTGAGAGAGAGTTCTTTGTAAGGTATTGAAAGATTTGGGAGAAAAACAAAACACATGTCACAGCTATATTAGAAGTGATAGGAATGAGATTAGCATCAAAAGGGTTACTACTAATTGCCTAACAAGACACATCCAATGAAATGAAATTAACCAATTGTATTATGCATGCGCTATTATCAATAAGAAAACTGCACTTACCCTAGCAACAGTTGCAGTTTACATATGCGGGTATTTATTATCGCTATTTGCATTTCAATATGCGCTGGTTTGCACATTCAATCAATTACTTTTCCCGCGCACCAATTAATGTATGAACTGGTGCAGTGCCTTGTTAGTAAATTACCCCCTCATGTGTCCATGTACACAATGGCTTTCATCAGAGCTGATGAGCAGCAGTGTTAAGGGGCAGTTAAATGTTCCTCTCCTGAACTCATGAGAGAATCACGATCAGGAGAGGCAAACGTGGCAAGATCGTGGCAAAGCGCATTTTTCTGCTGTCAGAAGAGTTAAGTTTAGGGGTGGCCAGTGTTCATGTAGCCTTAGTGTACCTAAATCTGCTAGTACATTTAACACCTCCCACCCACCAGACTGACAATGTTGCTGTCCAAAGGTGTGTTACCGGCCAGATCACCAGGTGAAAACAGAGGGAGGTTAGCCTAAAAAAAAGAAAACGAATGCAGCCACCACATCTAAGAATTGGTAAGCTGCAATATATTACATTTTTGGTTTGGGGTTTAAACCACTTTAAACTGTAATTTATTTATGTGAAATAAAATATGCAACAAAAAGTGCCTTGAAAAAGTATTCATACCCCTTGAAATTTTCCACATTTTGTCATGTTACAACCAAAAAGGTAAATGTATTTTATTAGGATTTTATGTGATAGACCAACACAAAGTGCCACATCATTGTAAAGTGGAAGGAAAATGATAAATGTTTTTCAACATTTTTTACAAATTAATATGTGAAATGTGTGGTGTGCATTTGTATTCAGCCCCCCTGAGTCAATACTTTGTAGAACCACCTTTCACTGCAATTACAGCTGCAAGTCTTTTTGGGGATGTCTCTACCAGCTTTGCACATCTAGAGAGTGACATTTTTGCCCATTATTCTTTGCAAAATAGCTCAAGCTCTGTCAGATTGGATGGAGAGCGCCTGTGAACAGCAATTTTCAAGTCTTGCCACAGATTCTCAATTGGATTCAGGTCTGGACTTTGACTGGGCCATTCTAACACATGAATATGCTTTGTTCTAAACCAGTGATCTCCAAACTGCGGCCCGGGGGGCCAGATGTGGCCCCTTGCCTGCCTTTTTCTGGCCCTTGGGGCACTATTCCTCCAACTGATATGAGATACTATTCTGCCAACTGACATCAAAACTGGGTCACCATTTCTCCCACTGACACCAACAATTGGGTACCTTTCCTACCAATGATAACCAATGATGGGGCACTATTCCTCCCACTGACACCAGTGATGGGGCACTCTTCCTCCCAATGATACCAGCAATGAGGCACAATTTCTCCCCTAATACCAAATGTGGTGGTTTACACCCACTAATGCCAGGAAAAGTTCAACTCCTGCTGGCCACAGACTGGCCCCTCTAAAGTCCGAAGGACAATAAATTGGCCCTTTATTTAAAAAGCTTGGAGACGCCTGATTTAAACCATTTCATTGTAGCTCTGGCTGTATGTTAAGGGTTGTTGTCTTCCTGGAGGGTGAACCTCTCCCCCAGTCTCAAGTCTTTTGCAGACCCTAACAGATTTTCTTCTAAGATTGCCCTGTATTTGGCTCCATCCATCTTCCCATCAACTCTGACCAGCTTCCCTGTCCCTGCTGAAGAAAAGCATCCCCACAACATAATGCTGCCACCACCATGTTTCACAATGGGGGTGGTGTGTTCAGGGGATGTGCAGTATTAGTTTTCCGCCACACATTTTGTTTTGCTTTTAGGCCAAATAGTTCAGTTTTGGTCTCATCTGACCAGAGCACCTTCTTCCACATGTTTGATGTGTCTCCCACATGGCTTCCAGCAAACTGCAAACCGGACTTCTTATGGCTTTCTTTCAACAAAGGCTTTCTTCTTGCCACTCTTCAATAAAGGCCAGATTTGTGGAGTGCATAACTAATAGTTGTCCTGTGGACAGATTCTCCCACCTGAGCTGTGGATCTCTGCAGCTTCTCCAGAGTTACCATGGGCCTCTTGGCTGCTTCTCTAATTAGTCTCCTTGCCCGGCCTGTCAGTTTAGGTGGACGGCCATGTCTTGGTAGGTTTGCAGTTGTGCCATACTCTTTCCATTTTTGGATGATGGATTGAACAGTGCTCCATGAGATGTTCAAAGCTTGGGATATTTTTTTAGAACCTAACCCTGCTTTACAGTCCTCCACAACTTTATCCCTGACCTGTCTGGTGTGTTCCTTGGCCTTCATGATGCTTGTTTGTTCACAAACCTCTGAGGGCTTCACAGAACAGCTGTATTTATACTGAGACTTAATTACACACAGGGGGGCGCTATTTGCTAATTAGGTGACTTCTGAAGGCAATTGGTTTAACTAGATTTTAGTTAGGCCTATCATAGTAAAGGGGGTTGAATACAAATGCACGCCACACTTTTCAGATATTTATTTGTAAAAAATTTGGAAAACCATTTATCATTTTCCTTCCACTTCACAATTATGTGCCACTTTGTGTTGGTCTATTACATTAAATCCCAATAAAATACATTTACGTTTTTGGTTGTAACATGGCAAAATATGGAAAATGTCAAGGGGTGTGAATACTTATTCAAGGCACTGTATAGTGATCTTTCCTACTGAAGCTAAGGTTTGGTTTCCTCTTTCTCCAGAACAAGTCTAGTGCCCTGAATAGAATGGCTCCCTGTTCAGACTGCGAAAGTAGTGATCTAGAAGAGGAGAGTCAGGACAACCTGAAAGACCTTCTGAATCAGCATGGTTCACCTTGGGAGCTGGATGACAGATGCAGTGTGGAGGCTCAACATATTAGGGAGCTGGCAGTCACACGTCCTGAAGTTATTACTGAACAGTTCATCTATTCATACTTCAGATCTCTAAGAGTGGTAGACCAGGAGGTGAGTAGATGTGAGCCAGGAGTGTGCACTGTAGAAACCATATTGCTGTTTAAAAGAACATTGGAATAAATAATAATCTGTAAATAGGCTGTAATGAAGGATCATTTAAAATCTCTAAATATAATTTAGTATCAATACTTTGGTTTCCTGGCTTGGATCTAAATCTAAAGCTAATGTCTAAATGTCTGGTGGAGTTTTAGCCAGAGTGAGGAGAGTGAGGCTCCATTCACACTTCTGCGGCTTGTCATGCAATGTTGAACATCAAAGTTGCATGACAAGTCGTTCCCCATGTTTTCCAATGATAACCATTCATATATGTGCAACTTAAAGCTGCAGCGACTTTAACCGCTTGCCGACCAGCCGCCGTAGGTCGGCTCTCCTGCGCAAATCGCCGTAGCTGTACGGCAGTTCACGCAGGCACGATAGCGGGTGGACGTGGCCGCTGCACACTGCGGGAGCGTGCCCGCAGGTCGGGCAGACGCGGTATATAGATGCAGAATGGGGATCTATAAACAAGGCGGATTCCCGTTCTGACAGGAGACATCTCAGAAATCTTCTGTTCCCAGTGACCGGGAACAGTGATCTACTGTCATGTCCCTGCCAGCCCACCCCCCATACAGTTAGAACACACTGAGGGAACACATTTAACACCTTGATCGCCACCTACTGTTAACCCCTTCCCTGCCATTGTCATTTATACATTGATCAGTGCATTTTTATAGCACTGATCAATGTAATAATGTCACCAGTCCCCAAAAAGTTAATTTGGGGTCAGATTTGTCCGCCGCAATGTCGCAGTCCCGCTAAAAATCGCAGATCGCCGCCATTACCAGTAAAAATAATAAAAAATAATAAAAGTCCCTAAATCTATCCCATAGTTTTTAGTGATACGTTTTTTGCAAACCAATCAATATACGCCTATTGCGATTTTTTTTTTTTACCAAAAATATGTAGAAGAATATATATCGGCCTAAACTGATGAATAAATTTGGTTTTTTTATATATATTTTTTTGGATATGTATTACAGTAAAAAGTTAAAAAAAAATGTCGCTCTTTGTTTATAGCGCAAAAAATAAAAACCACAGAGGTGATCAAATACCACCAATAAGGAAGAGCTCCGGCGTGTTCGCAAGCTGCACGTGCCGAGCCCGCCAGGAAGTTGGCACAGCACAGCGCTAATAACAAGCAGTGAGACATTTCCCGATGTGCGGCTGCAGAGATCGGGAAATGTCTCACTGCCTGTGATTAGCGCAGCGCAGTGCCGACTTCCTGGCGGGCTCGCCACGTGCAGCTTGCGAACACGCCGGAGCTCATCCGTAACCACCAAAAGAAAGCTCTATTTGTGGGGGGAAAAAAGAACAGCAATATTGTTTGAGTACAGCGTCACACGACAGTGCAATTGTCAGTTAAAGGGACGCAGTGCCGTATCGCAAAAAATGGCCTGGTCATTAAGGGGGCAAATCCTTATGGGACTGAAATGGTTAAAGTAGTTCATGCACTACTTTGGTCCCACTTTCATGCTATATACTTCAATGTTAACCCTCAAAAGTTGCATGAAAGTCATACCTGAATGTTATACAATGCAACAGTTGTCCATTATCACTGGTCAAAGCCAAAGTTGTATTCAAGTTGCACCCATCCAAAGTTGCATCAAAGTTGCACTCCAAAGTTGGTGCGACTTTGGAGCCGTAGAAGTATGAATGGGGCCACTTTCCTTCCCCAATTTTCTTATTGACATAGGTGTTCTAGATCAGAACAATCAATTGCTTTAATAGCAAAGCCAAGACATTTGGAGGCTACAACCCCTTAGGCCCGATTCACACCTATGCATTTTTAGTGCTTTTTGCATTTTGCAGATTTGCACTACAGTCCATTTAACATGGTTTCCTATGGAACACGTTCTGTAGTGCAAATCTGCAAAATGCAAAAAGCACTAAAATGCATAGGTGTGAACCGTTTTTGCGGCGACTTTGCCGCGATTTGCGTTTTGCGTTTTTTTTTTTTTTTTTTAATTTACAGTTTTTTTTTACAGTTTTTTACAGTCTTAAAAAAAATTAAAAAAAATAAAAAAAGGCAAAAACGCATCAAAAACGCACCAAAAACGCATCAAAAACGCTGCAAAAACGGTGCACTTGCGTTTTTGATGCTTGTCCATTGAATTCTATTACATGCAAAACGCAGCATTTTGCCTGAAAAAAAGTCCCTGACCCTTTCCAAAAATGCAGAGAAACAAAAAGGCATTGATGTGAACATGTTCCATAGGAACCCATGTTAAAAAATTCCCGTGCATTTCTGCAAAATGCAAAATGCATCAAAAAATGCGCTAGTGTGAATGGAGCCTTAGGCTCCATTCACACCTATGCATGTTGCTTTTGAGCATTTTTGGAGTTTTTTTTGTGATGCTTGCAGCGTTTTTGTAGCGTTTTTACAGCGTTTTTGCTGCGTTTTTGCCGCATTTTGCATTTTTTTGGGTTTTTTTACAGTTTTTTTTTAACTTAAAAAAATTTTTAAAAACGATGTAAAAACGCTGTAAAAACGCTGCAAAAACGCTGCACTTGCGTTTTTGATGCTGGTCCATTGATTTCTATTACATGCAAAACGCTGCATTTTGCATGAAAAAAAGTCCCTGACCCTTTCCAAAAATGCAGAGAAACAAAAAGGCATTGATGTGAACATGTTCCATAGGAACCCATGTTAAAAAATTCCCCATGCATTTCTGCAAAATGCAAAATGCATCAAAAAACGCGCTAGTGTGAATGGAGCCTTAGGGTTGGAGCTGCTTGGCAGTGCTCAGTAGGGATTCTGAGAAGGGAAGCCCCAAAATTAAACCGTCACCTAACATAGAAAAATCAAGCAAGAAAATCAGAGCTCCTCATCTGGAAATGTTTTCCTTGTCAGTGACTTAAACTGTAATAAATCCATTGAAACAGCATGACAGCCAGGTGCTGAGCACAGATCACCAAAGACAGTCTCCACGTTTCTCGAAGAACACCTTTTTCCTGCTAGATATAGTCCATGCTAATCAAAATGTAAAATTGGTGTTTGTTACCCCAGCATTTCATATTCCTGATATATGACTGCTGTACCATGTACTTGTATGAAAAAGTATTCTGTTCTCTTTGTATTCCTTCATTTGTGTGAAATCCCTGGTGTTCCTGCCAGTCCCTCTGGTTTCCTAAAACTCACCACACTAAGCAGGAGAACATACTGTGGTGAGTTCTCTATGCTGGGAACTCAGTGTGATCTCCTCCAATGATCAGACTTGTCCGGACACCCTCCTGTACAGCATTTCACTGGGAAGATTAGTGTACTGCTATTTCACCTTCCCCAGCTCTTATGCAGCTGAGAACAGGGAATATGATCACTTATTAAAGAAAGAGAAAACAAGGTATTTATAATGTTTTTTTTTTAAATCTATACACAAATGATTTGTCTTTCATTTCAATTTTAAACTGAATGGGTTGTTTTACAAGGTGATCGTTTACAATCACTTTAAAGTGGTTGTAAACCCTTTACAACAACTTTTTAATACAGGTAAGCCTATAATAAGGCTTTCCTCTAGCTACCCCGGATATCTCCTAAACGGTTTAGAAGATATCTCCTGTATCTGCATGTGCCGATGTCATCGGCACATGCGCACTGAAGCAATGGCACGTACATGCCGTTTCTTCAGTGAGTGTGTCGTTACCGGCGGCTCCCGCGCGCATGCGTCTTCGTGGCTCCAGCTAATCACAGAGCCGGAGCCCGGGATACCCGGAAGTAACTCCTGGAGTGATGTCGCCTGCCGGAGCGGGGTATGAGGACTGCTGCGGGGGCTTTGATCTAAGGTAAGTAATTTATAATGAGCTAGTATGCATAGGGTTTACAACCACTTTAAGTTTTAAAAGTTGTACAGCTATATTAAAAGGCTAGTTCATCTGTACCAAAAAATTTCCTATGCAGGTAAAGGGCACCTGTAGATAAAAGCAATCTAAAGTTGGATAATTTTCTTGCTATTGGTGTAGGCCATTGACATACCTTCCAAACCCTGGCTTGAAAACTTCCAGAGATGACATCAGCCAGTCCTGCCTTGTTGCCTTATTGCCAGGACATTTCTAAGACACCCACAGTCGTTACTGCTCACCCCCACCATCACAGGAACAAGCTCTCAAAAGGCTGCCTATCACCTCCCCCTCAGCATTACTGAGCTCAGAGCTACTACAATAGGGAGGAGAGAGCGCATGCAAAGGGGTTTGAATGGACCAAGACTATCTGAGCAACATTCTAAAAACAAGCAGGACTGGTGCAAGGACATTTGATACCCTAGGCGAAACCTCATTTTGCCGCCCCCTCTGGCCCCACCCCTTTTCCCTGCCCATGTATACCCCACCTTTAATGAAGTGCCCATCAAATGCAGCCCACCAGTGCCCATCAAATGTAGCCCACCAGCGCCCATCAAATGCAGCCTCACCAGTGCCTATCAAATGCAGCCTCACCAGCGCTCATCAAATGCAGCCTCACCAGCGCCCATCAAATGCAGCCTCTCCAGCGCCCATCAAATGCAGCCTCTCCAGCACCCATCAAATGCAGCCTCACCAGCGCCCATCAAATCCACCCTCACCAGTGCCCATCAAATGCAGCCTCTCCAGCACCCATCAAATGCAGCCTCACCAGCGCCCATCAAATGCAGCCTCACCAGCACCCATCAATGCAGCCACACCAGCACACATTAAATGTAGCCATACCAGCACACATCAAATGTAGCCACACCAGCGCCCATCAAATGAGGCCTACTAGTGCCCATCAATGAATGTTTGCTTGCTTCCATTCATTTGGGAATCGGGACACAGACACAGTCCTGCGTCGCCGCTGCGCCTCTGACACTATGTGCGAACGGAGTGACACCTGCCTGCTGATGCTGTGACTTAGTTGCTCGCTGCAAAGAGAACAGAGTAGGAACACCAGTGGCAGCAGCAAACTAGGCAGCAGGGCGCCCTAGGCGGCTGCCTAGTTTGCCTAGTGGTAGCACCAGCCCTGAAAACAAGACAGGACAGGATGATGCCATCTCTGGGAGTTTTTCAGTCAGGTTTCGGGATCGGGGGGGGTAGGTAAATGGCCTACATCTATTGCAAGGACAATTTTAAACTTTGGACACAGCTACACGGAACCAGTGATGTAGCGATCTATTACTATTACTCAGTGATGTCACTTCTGCTCTTTTCATTTTTCAGGTAACAGAAGTGGATGATGGGCTGCTGAAATTTCACAGCCTTGAAGAACTTGTCTTAAGTGCCAATAAGTTACAAACAGTCTGTTCCAGCAATCTTCCACGAACATTAAAGGTGGATATGTGCATTATAACTTTAATGTCACCAAATTTCAGTCTGTCGTGCTTATGAGAATAATTTTTCTGCACGGTAATTATGAATGAGTCATTTTTAAACAATAATTTGGACACAGACTTAAAATAGGAGATTTATTCACCAGACATGTATTCATACAAAATAGTTATATATATTGGTTGACAGAAATAAATGTTACATAAAATCAAGAAAATCAATTGAAACACTAATATGAGTGTTGTACTTTTTTAATGACACAGAAATGATAAAACTTCCCTGTAGAGTCAATACCGTGTATATATATGCAGATTAGACAGAATTTATGTATTTCACAAATTCAACCGTTGCTATACTGCAGGTAAGTAAGTGGTCAATAACGTGAAATAGAATAGACTTCTGCTATGTCAACAGAAAGAAAAATTACAAAAATTATAATGTAAAAATGAAGCTTAGAGAAAAATCTACAAGGTGGTTATCAACTCAAAAGAAATATGTATCCAACTGTATAATTAAAATCAATAATCAATATTTTAAAATAAAACAATTTAATATAAGGTAAAATCAATGCAATATAATTACCCTTTCCAAAATGGCTGCTGGTCTAAAATGGTGGTTTTACCCCTCTAGCTGTTATAATTACTTATGCATCCAGGTAAAAACACATGCTATATGTATATATATTTCTGTATACATGGCTAAGATAGAGATATGTCATTCACAACAATAATAGGTATACTTTTAAAATATTCCTGAGAAAGAAAAAAAAATCAGATATTTCTTTGAGTTGCTTAAAATGGACTTTGGACAGTCTTATTGACTATTTAGACAGCATTCAGCTGGATAAACAACTCTTATGCCGCGTACACACAGTCGGAATTTCCAACAACAAATTTTCAATCGGAGCGTGTTGTTGGAAATTCCAACCGTGTGTGGGCTCCATCGGACATTTTCCATCGGATTTTCTGACACACAAAGTTGGAGAGCAGGAGATAAAATTTTCCGACAACAAAATCCGTTGTCGGAAATTCCGATCGTGTGTACACAAATCCGACGGACAAAGTGCCACGCATGCTCAGAATAAATAAAGAGATGAAAGCTATTGGCCACTGCCCCGTTTATAGTCCCGACGTACGTGTTTTATGTCACCGCGTTTAGAACGATCAGATTTTCCGACAACTTTGTGTGACCGTGTGTAGACAAAACAAGTTTGAGCCAACATCCGTCGGAAAAAATCCTAGGATTTTGTTGTCGGAATGTCCGAACAAAGTCCGACCGTGTGTACGCCCTATAAGAGTTAGGTGAGGAGAGTATGGTTTCGGGGCTATGGGCATAATAGGGTTTTGTCGAAACCTGTGGGTAAGAAATGCGTCACCCAAGGGCTCCAGAGCTTCTCGAATTGTGGAATTTTATCTAATAGAGACAGACAGGTATTTCACCTGGAAAACAATCAGTAAAGTGTTCGTATCATCAACTTATCTTTGTGTTATCATGCTTTCCCCATCCTTTTATTTAACCAGTCAGAGAATGCAAATATCTTTGGTTCTTTTGGTCTCCGCTCTGCAAACAGTTTGTTTATAGTGTCTATTCCTCATGGGGCTTATTACATAAAAAAATTTAAAAGATGTTATTATTTCTTCTCCAAAAGTCTAACAAGTAAAATAAAGCTTTATCCTTATGATATGTTTCAGGTGCTGGAGTTGTGTTCAAACCACATTTCAAGCCTAAAAGGTCTTACTGTAAATCCTCCTCCAGGGTTACAGCATCTGGGCCTTGCCTATAACAAGATTCAGGTTTCTTTAGAAAGTAAATATCTGACAGCCGACTTCTGGTAAGAATATTAGCTACTGAAATCAGAAATTTATCACAGCAATGTTCAGAACTAGTGACTTTTTTGTAGCCAGCCTCCAAAAACATTAAGGCTCCTTCCCACCACCAGTTTAGGACTGGAGAGAAAAAGAAATTGCAAGGTTATTTGTTCTATGCCCTATGGCTTCCTTTAATATCAACAGGCTGAAAGTTGGACATGTTGTGTTTTTTATATAGCGCATTCAAATGCGCTGCAGCACAGAATAATTACATACAATCAGGGCTTTTTTTCAGCAGGAACGTGGGGGAACGTAGTTCCGGCACCTCCTGGACTTGACTGTATGTAATGGTAAGGGGTGCTGGGGTCAGCTGCAGGGTACTGATGCTCACTGTTGGGGGATCTATTCTAGCTGGAGGGGATATATTTTTGCAGGGCGGGTCTATTGTTGCTAAGGAGGTCTATTGTTGCTGGTGGGGGACCTATTGTTGCTGGGGGTGGGTCTTATGTTGCTGGGGGGTCAGTTGTTGCTGAAAGAGATCTACTGTTGGGATGAGAGGTCTATTGTTGATGGCTGCCAGAGAGTCTATTAATGTTGGCTGTGTGGAGATCTGTTCATGCTGCCGGGAGTCTATTGTTGCTGGGGGGGGGGGATTTTGTTGTGGGTTGCTCTATTGCTGTTAGGGGGATCTATTGTTGCTGGCTGCAGGGGATCCATTTTACTGCTTTTCTTGATATCATTACCAAATTCCACACAAATTACTTAGCAACATAAAATGATACTTGGTTCTGTATTGTCTAAAAGTCTAAAAGGGGCGGTACTGGGATGTGGGTAGGGGATGGAACCACGGGATGGTGCTCGGAGGTGGGTAGGGACGGAAAAAAGGGGTGACTCGGAAAGGGGGAGTTCCTGCACCTATTGTCTGAGAAAAAAAGCCCTGCATACAATTAAAAGAAAAAAAGTACCTGCTCTATCCCTGTGAGTGAAAAACGTCTGGGGAGTAAGGTTTGTTTGGTGAAGACATTATATATGTATGCAGCCATCTCTATTTTTTTCATGGAATAAAGCAACAATCTTATTTTACTATGAAGTGCGACTGTCATCTAGTACAAACTTTTTTTAGGCAATTGTTACAGCAAAGTTTTTTTTCCTCTGGGCAAAGAGTTAGGCCATATTAAAACCCACAATTCAACATAGTTCATTCCCATCCTGTAACTTTTAGTGGATAGCTTGACTTGTTACAAAAAATGTGAAAAATTACAGCTCTACTAACAGGAACAACAGGTAAAAAAAATTATATCACAGAAACCAAATATGTTAATGTTAGTGACAAACTGTATCATATCATTATTTTTTTTAGAGAGTTCCCATGTCTTCTAGATTGGCCCACAAAATAGAGTTGATGAAATAGCTAACACTATTGGATATTCTAGTACCTGCTGCTATTACACAACATAATATGAACTATGTGCTGTGTAAATGCACCCATTCTATGTTAAAATACACATTTAAATGTATATATCAATGTATATATCTACATTATGAACAAAAGGCTTCATCTGTCTTTCAGGCCAACCTTAGTTTCCCTGGACCTCAGTTTCAATGATCTCACAGACCTTTTCGACCTGATTTCCAGACTCTGTACCTTGAATAAGTTGCGTATCCTGGTATTGCAGGGTAATCCTCTGACCTTCATTCCCGCCTATCGTGGCTATACTATAGACAGTATAAAAAAGCTGTGTGTATTGGATGATATTTCAATACTGCCCGATGAAAAACACAAGTATGATGGACTATGCAACCAGAAAGGTGAGGATGAGTTACGATGATATAAACTAAGGCCACTGTTGCGTAGAAGTCTCCATAATGTGTTGTACCATACCTTTATTGTAAATTTTTTCCAGGTCCACTTGAGCCCTCATAATTCTTGTTTAAATACCGATTTCCTGAAAGACTATACAATATTATTATCTTTTCCATTTGCAACATTTGGGGGGGGGCTTCAGATTTAGTCCTCAAAATTTCTGAAGGCCATACATAACATTAGAGCTTAGCAAGTAGTATTAGTAGTTCAATGCTAACGCACCTAAAGCTCATGTAAAACACATCCAAAACACAATGCACAGATGTGAACCAGCCCTAAAACACCAGCAGCGCATTACTGAAGGCACTAGATTATTGTGAACCACTAGAGAAGAGCAGCATCATGTCAACTATATCAGCCCAGCATTTTGTATAGAGTAGTAATTCTCCTTGTTTGTGAGAACATATTCATCAAGCAGGCATCACCAGTTAAGCACCACTAAATGATTTATAGGTATCGTTTTCCATAATGCTTTAGGCTTCGTAAAAAATGGTCGCTAACACCAATACTACATGAAGGAGGCATTTGTTTTGGTTTCTGCAAAGTCAAATGCAGTCAGGAAACTAGCATTTTCAGAATGAGGACAGCAATGACAGACTTGTTCATGACAGATGTACAGTACTTAGTCCGGCATTTGTTGCCGATTGAAGCAGTGGTAGCTAAGTGAGCAGTAGACCTGATAGCAAATATAAATTATTAATTTTGGTGGGACAAAATTAGCGCTATAATTAATTTTATTATTGTTTCATTAGATGTAGATGTAACATATGCTTTACGTACATGATTTGATACTGCTTTTATAATTTTTTTTATAAAAATAGATAAAAGTAAAAATGTTAAAGTACTTCACACTACTTACATAAACACATATATATTTACCAAAGCAGGGCAACAAGTAAAAAAAAAGCATGTGCTAACCAAACACAACCTATCAAATTTTACTTTACTGTAAAGAGATCAACTTAGAACGATATCTGATTGCCACACGTAATTTCACTTGGAAAATCTTCCTTCCATTACCTACTAAGCTTTTCTTTGTTTTCTTTTATTTTTATTATTTTTTATTTTATTTACATTCCTTCTGTATAAATGGGCCAAAAAAGAATGTTATTAATTAATGTTTATTATTATTTCCTATGCTGGACGAATGTTTTTCATTGATTTAGAACAGAAAATACCACATTTGGCCACTAGATACTGCTCACACGAAAATCCCTACAGTCTTATTTAGCTTCCTATTACTAGTAAATCAATCTATGAAATAAATATTATTATTAAAAATGTAATGATGCCTTGTATGACTTGTACAGCAACACAACCACTGCTGGCAAATGCCTTATATAACATATTACTATTCTCCTTACAGAGTCTCTGACCAACAAAGCAAAGTTGTTTGTCCACATTGGAAAAGTGCAAGGAATTCCAAATCCAAGCATTATCACAGAACAACATAACGCAAGTGAATATCCTATCATTACATTTAATTACCGTGTTTACTATGAGTTCATGGAGGACCAGGACAGAGAAGAGCTACCTGAGTCTCAAGTAGGTTGAATTAATGGTTTTCCAGCCAATGTCATCTTGTTACAAGTGGTGTGGTCCCTAATCGTAGTTAGTCAGTCAACTGATGTAAGGTGTCTTGAAAAAGTATTCATATCCCTTGAAATTTTCTCATGTCACAACCAAAAATATAAATGTGTTTTATTGGGAATTTATGCGATAGACCAACACAAAGTGGCACATAATTGTGAAGTGGAAGGAAAATGATAATTGTTTTTCATTTTTTTTACAAATAAATATGTGAAAAGTGTGGGGTGCATTTGTATTCAGCCCCCCTGAGTCAATACTTTGTAGAACCACCTTTCACTGCAATTACAGCTGCAAGTCTCTACCAGCTGTGCACATCTAGAGTGACATTTTTGCGCATTCTTCTTTGCAAAATAGCTCAAGCTCTGTCAGACTGGATGGAGAACGTCTGTGAACAGCAATTTTCAAGTCTTGCCACAGATTCTCAATTGGATTTAGGTCTGGACTTTGACTGGGCCATTCTAACACATGAATATGCTGTGATCTAAACCATTCCATTGTAGCTCTGGCTGTATGTTTAGGGTTGTTGTCAGTGGCAGCTGGAGGATTTTTTTTGGGGGGGGCACGGGCGGCCCTCTCCAGGTCCGCACTCACCCTTCTGCGGAGCTCCCCTGGACTGTCCTACGCTGCAGCTTCTGTCTTCATCCGGTCTTCTCTCCGGGTTGTTAATGGTCGGGAAGCCAGTGCCGATTTGCTGGCATCGCAGAATGGGAGGGCTTGGGGCGCAGTGCTCTGCGCCCCGAGGACAATATAAAACTGGCCAATTGGGGCCTCGGGTTGTGGTCACATGCCTGTAAGGGGGTGACGGACCTGGTGGAAAACCTGCGCCCCTTGTGGACCGGCCGCCACTGGTTGTTGTCCTGCTGGAAGGTGAACCTCTGCCCCAGTCTCAAGTCTTTTGCAGACTGTAACAGGTTTTCTTCTAAGATTGCCCTGTATTTGGCTCCATCCATCTTCCCATCAACTCTGACAATCTTCCCTGTCCCTGCTGAAGAAAATCATCCCCACAACATGATGCTGCCACAATCATGTTTGGAGGTGGACTGTTCAGGGTGATGTGCAGTGTTAGTTTTCCGCAACACATTTTACTTCACACCACATGCAGTCCAGTGCGGTTTTTTTTAAAGTAGGTTAAAAGTAGGTTATATGGTTTTCAATGGCATAGTTTACACCAGTGCTTGCAGTTCCAGTGCGTTCCAGTTCCAGAAAAAGAAGTAGAGCATGCTGCATTTTTCCTGCACTGGACTGTACTGGAATGCTGTAAAACACATCAAAAACACACTGGAACGCTTCAATAAGGCACTGGAATGCAGTTCTATTTCAGTCTCATCTGACCAGAGCACATTCTTCCACATGTTTTTTTTTTTTTAACAGAAGATTTTATTGAACAAATCAGCATTACAATACAATAAATTAGTACAGTCAATGCGATGAGAAAAGTGACAGTAGGATCTGCCTTCAATCAAAAGCCACTATTTAGCAGACATGTCAGTTATGCAAACGTCAGAAATTACACCCAGCAATACTTCTTATGGCATTAAAGCGTAATAACCTCTTCAGGTGGAATAAAGTAGGCAACCAATATGCAGTCAAACCTAGTAGGAATGGCGGGGGGGGACGGGGGAAGAGGGGGGGGGGACCAGGGGAGGGGGAAGGAAGGGGATGGGGGGGGGGGGGCGAGCATCAAAAAATGAACATGAGATGTAGGATGTCCTCTAAAATGTTTCACTTCTTGGTTATGGGGATGGGGGTTCAGAATCCCCGGAGGCATCAACCCAAGAGGACCAGATTTTGTCAAACTTTCCTGGGCATTGTCTACTTTCATATGTCAGTCTATAAAGAGGAAGTGCCATATTCACCGACCTTCTCCACGAGGCCAGAGTAGGAGGCTCCACTAGTTTCCATCGCAATAAGATTTCACGCCTAGCATAGTATAATGCAAAGGTTAGACACAATTTACTATATCTATCTCCCTCCACTTCCTCCAAATGACTAAGCAATAGTACCTGCGGATCAACCGGCAAGTGTGAGCCTATAACCCTGCTCATTGTGGAGGCCACTGCAGACCAGAAGGGGTGAAGTTTGGGACAGGACCAGACCAGGTGCCAGAAAGTACCCTCCTCCTGCCTACATCTCTGACAGTTGGGATCTCTTTGATGGTAAATGCGCGCCAGTCTCTGTGGGGTGAAATACGCTCTGTGTAGGAACTTAAATTGTATGAACCTATCTTTTGCAGCTATCATGGAGGGAATGTAGGAGATTAAACACTCCTTCCATTCCTCCTCGTTCAAAGAGGGAATATCGACCCTCCACTTTTCCCAGGTTTTGGTCAATTTGGTATCATACTCCACTGTAAGGTAAAGATATAATGTTGAGAGGGGCTTCCCCATCACGCTGGAAGTCAAGAGCTGTTCAATGGAGTCCGGTTCCAGAATGAGGGGGGCAGGGAACTGAGCTTCAAAGGCGTGTTTCAGCTGCCAGTACCTAAATTGGAAGGAGAGCGGAATAGCGAAAGATTGCCTCAGGGCTTGGAAAGACATAAGTCTACCCTCTTTGACTATATGTTTTAATGTGAGAATTCCCTTTTTTGCCCAAAGCGAGGGATCCGGTATGCTGTAAAAGTGGGGGAGCATAGGGTTACCCCATAGGGGCATATGGGGTGAGATGAAATTGGGCTTCCCATATATTTTCCTAGCCTCCTGCCATACCTTCACGGTAGTTCGCATCAGTGTTGTCATGGTCAGGCTGGCTCTAAGTCCACGGAACGGGAGATTGCTCAGGGCCGCATAGGAACCCAAAATAGCTGCCTCCAGAGTGACCGCCGAATTCTGTATGGGCTGGGAGAACCACCACCGAATCGTGACCAGAACAGCTGCCCAATAGTAGATTTGAAAGTTCGGTAGGGCCAGTCCCCCCCCCGAGAGCGGGAGATATAAAATCTGCTTAGCCACCCTAGGTGGCCTCCCGGCCCAGACAAAATGTATCAGCAGACTCTCCTTCTTCCACATGTTTACTGTGTACCCCACATGGCTTCTTGTAAAACTGCAAACGGGACTTCTTATGGCTTTCTTTCAACAATGGCTTTCTTCTTACCACTCTTCCATAAAGACCAGATTTGTGGAATACATGACTAATGCCCCGTACACACGGTCGGACTTTGTTCGGACATTCCGACAACAAAATCCATGGATTTTTTCCGATGGATGTTGGCTCAAACTTGTCCTGCATACACATGGACACACAAAGTTGTCGGAAAATCCGATTGTTCTAAACGCGGTGACGTAAAACACGTACGTCGGGACTATAAACGGGGCAGTGGCCAACAGCTTTCATCTCTTAATTATTCTGAGCATGCGTGGCACTTTGTCCGTCGGATTTGTGTACACACGATCGGAATTTCCGACAACGGATTTTGTTGTCGGAAAATTTTATATCCTGCTCTCAAACTTTGTGTGTCGGAAAATCCGATGGAAAATGTGTGATGGAGCCCACACACGGTCGGAATTTCCGACAACAAGGTCCTATCACACACAAATCCGACCGTGTGTACGGGGCATAATAGTTGTCCTATGGACAGATTCTCCCACCTGAGCTGTGGATTTCTGCAGCTCCTCCAGAGTTACCATGGGCCTCTTTGCTGCTTCTCTAATGAATGCTCTCCTTGCCCGGCCTGTCATTTTAGGTTTGCAGTTGTGCAATACTCTTTTCATTTTCAGATGATGGATTGAACAGTGCTCCATGAGATGTTCAAAGCTTGGGATATTTTTTTATTTTTATTTTATTTTTTAGAACCTAACCCTGCTTTAAACTTCTCCACAACTTTATCCCTGACCTGTCTGGTATGTTCCTTGGCCTTCATAAAGCTGTTTGTTCACTAAGGTTTTCTAACGAACCTCTGAGGGCTTCACAGAACAGCTGTATTTATACTGAGATTAAATTTCTGACTCTATTTACTAATTAGATTTCTTTTAAAGACAATTGGTTCCATTAGATTTTAGTTAGGGCTATCAGAGTAAAGAGGGCTGAATACAAATGCACGGCACACTTTTTAGATATTTATTTGTAAAAAAAATGTAAAACCATTTATCATTTTCCTTCCACTTCACAATTATGTGTCACTTTGTGTTGGTCTCATAAAATCCCAATAAAATACATTTACGTTTTTGGTTGTAACATGACAAAATGTGGAAAATTTCAAGGCATATAAATACTTTTTAAAGTACTGTACCCTACATTAGAATGTGCAGTGTTAAATGCACTTCTTGTCTCCCAACAGAGTACTCCTGGTTTTTACTTTTTCCATAGAGCTGTATACCCTATGAAGGACTTTAGCCACATTTTATGCTGGCCAGATACAAGGGTAGTATGTGGCCATTTCAACCACTCATTTTAATAACAAAACTGACCGAACACTTTAAAAGCAGCCTACTACCAGCAGCTTTGATTCTTCAAAATTTGGAGAGGTCGGTTTTTTATATCCGTTTGCTTGCTTTTTTATTTCTATTATAAGTGGTTGAAATTGTCATGGTCATAGGGGTGTAGTTATAAACAAATTTGCATAGCAATTCGCCCAGTGAAAATGCATGTGTTTTCCTTCTGTACGAATGAGCCAATAAAAAAAATGTTGTTAGCCTATTTTTCTGTGCTGAACAAATGTTTTCCAATTATTTAAAATAAAAAATACTACATTTGGTCACTAGATAGCACTCACATGGAAATCCCTGCAGTCTTTTTGTCTGTTGTATTGGATTTTTTATTTTCTTTTATCTCAAATATATCCATTTTTTTACATTTTCTGCTGGGCTAAAAAAAAACAGGTTGTGGTTTATTGTTTCAGTTTTTCTTTTCGAGGTGGAGGGGGGGGGGTGTGAGAGAGAGAGAGAGAGAGAGAGAGAGAGACTTGCCTTTACTTTACACACATGAACTTTAATGTAATTCCAGTCTTATGCCCCGTACACGCGGTCGGACTTTGTTCGGACATTCTGACAACAAAATCCTAGGATTTTTTCTGACGGATGTAGGCTCAAACTTGTCTTGCATACACACGGTCACACAAAGTTGTCGGAAAATCTGATCATTCTAAACGCGGTGACGTAAAACACGTACGTCGGGACTATAAACGGGGCAGTGGCCAATAGCTTTCATCCTTTTATTTATTCTGAGCATGCGTGGCACTTTGTCCGTCGGATTTGTGTACACACGATCGGAATTTCCGACAACGGATTTTGTTGTCGGAAAATTTTATCTCCTGCTGTCCAACTTTGTGTGTCGGAAAATCCGATGGAAAATGTGTGATGGAGCCTACACACGGTCGGAATTTCCGACAACAAAGTCCTATCACACATTTTCCGTCGGAAAATCCGACCGTGTGTACGGGGCATTAGTCTGTAGGGTTCAATATTGAGTTGGCCCACCCTTTGCAGCTATAACAGCTTCAACTCTTGTGGGAAGGCTGTCCACAAGGTTGAGGAGTGTGTCTATGGGAATGTTTGACCCTTTTTCCAGAAGCGCATTTGTGAGGTCAGGCACTGATATTGGACGAGAAGGCCTGGCTCGCTGTCTCCACTCTAATTCATCCCAAAGGTGTTCTATCAGGATGAGGTTAGGATGCTGTACAGCCCAGTCAAGTTCCTCCACCCCAAACTTGCTCATTCATTTCTTTATGTACCTTGCTTTGTGCACTGGTCCAAATCATTTGGTGGAGGGGGGTTATGGTGTGGGGTTGTTTTTCAGGGGTTGGGCTTGGCCCCTTAGTTCCAGGGAAGGGAACTCTTAAGGCGTCAGCATACCAAGACAGTTTGGACAACTTCATGCTCCCAAGAAGGATGGCCCTTTCCTGTTCCAACATGACTGCGCACCAGTGCACAAAGCAAGGTCCATAAAGACATGAATGAGGGAGTTTGAGGTGGAGGAACTTGACTGGCCTGCACAGAGTCCTGACCTCAACCCGATAGAACACCTTTGGAATAAATTAGAACGGAGACTGCGAGCCAGGCCTTCTCGTCCAACATCAGTGTCTACCCTCAAAAATGTGCTTGAGGAAGAATGGGCAAATGTTCCAATAGACACACTCCTAAACCTTGTGGACAGCCTTCCCAGAAGAGTTGAAGCTGTTATAGCTGCAAAGGGTGGGCCAACTCAATATTAAACCCTATGGACTAAGACTGGGATGCCATTAAAGTTCATGTGTGTTTAAAGGCAGGCGGCACAATACTTTTGACAGTATAGTGTATTTGTATTTGTAACTGTTGTCTGTACCTATAATAATAAACTGAAAGCCACTGGGGGGGTGGCTTCAGTCATATAAGCAATCGATATTTGGGAATTCAGCCACATACCACACAGAGAACTGCTGGTAATCCATCAAAAAACTGTTGTCTTTATTCCGCCTGAAGAGACCTTTTCTTTTCCTAAAAGTTCTCCCAGACCTCTGTTGCTATGGTTCATTGTTCTATTGTAACCAGCATAGTACAAGAAATAACAGCCATAGAGTACTGCAATTGATGGTAAAACCTGAGTAAATATTTGTTGAAACTGGACATTAAAAAGAAAGTAATACGGTATAGGAAATGGGAAATATTAATTTGATTCTGTGTTTTTTGAGAGTGAACAGATAAACCATTTTCCTGTGAAACGTGCCATGAAGTTTATATAATTGTGATCAAAGGCTGTTATTGTTCCCCTCTTGATCTGGAAGTTTAGAATCGGTGTGTAGACTTCTGATTCAGTTCGATTTGGAAATCACTTCTTAAGGCCCCTTTCACACTTGTGCGATCTGAAAGTCTCGAGACTTTGCCGCGACTTTGACGCGACTTGAAGCAATACATTTGTAATCTTCAGGTCTATGGACCTCAAGTTGCATCAAAGTCGCACCAAAGTAGTACAGATATGAATGGTACACATTGGATATCATGCTTGTATGCTTGTCATGTGACTTTGCAGTCCAAAGTCGCAGGACAAGTAGCACAAGTGTGAAAGGGACCTTAGTCTCAATTGGCTCGGGTACTCCAGTCTTTATATATTTGTCTAGCGTAATGCAGCCCTACATAATCCAATATTTATTTTAAAAAATGCAACTTTAACAGCTGTGCCATATTACATAGGTTTCTTGTCTGTCAATAGAGCTTCCTGTATGATGGAAAACATTTGTGGGTATTATTTATCTGTTATGCCGCGTACACACGGTCGGACTTTCCGACGTAAAATGTGCGATCGGAGCTTGTTGTCGGAAATTCCGATCGTGTGTAAACTCCATCTGACAGTTTCCATCAGAATTCCCGTCGCACAAAATTTGAGATCTGGTTCTCAAATTTTCCGACAACAAAATACGTTCGCATAAATTCCGATCATGTGTAGACAATTCCGACGCACAAAGTGCCACGCATGCTCAGAATCAAGCAGAAGAGCCGCACTGGCTATTGAACTTCATTTTTCTCGGCTTGTCGTAAGAGTTGTACGTCACCGCGTTCTTGAGGTTTGGAATTTCCGTCAAGATTTGTGTGACCGTGTGTATGCAAGACAAGTTTGAGCCAACATCCATCAGAAAAAATCCATGGATTTCGTTGTCGGAATGTCCGATCAATGTCCGATCGTGTGGACGGGGCATTATGGAGGTTCTCTAGCGCCTCTGTTGTGGATGAGTTCATGCTGTCATCTTTTTCAGTCTGGTCTGGGCTTTCCTTGCAGCATGGATCACGGGGGGGGGGGGGGGTTGGCTGCAGGGCACAGGTTACTGCACTGCATACTGTATGCAACATACATTTGGTACCGATGTCCCCATCCATACTGAGCTACACACCACGTATACTGCATGCGCGCATATTACATCTGTCCCTTGTCATCTCTGCAAGTTGTGAGGTCTGATTGACAGATGTTGTCAGGCTGCAAGGATAACTAATAAGGGGGGGGCTGGTTGGTGACTCAGCTCCACTGTCACGGTCATTCTTGCGACACATGCGATTTGTCACAGCGTTTCTGTCTCAGCATTTCTGTCTCAGTGTTTCTATCACAGCGTTTTTGTCTCTGCGTTTCTGTCATAGCAGGTCCTGTCATAGTGTGTTTCAGTCATGGCGTGTTTCTGTCATGGCGTGCTTCTGTCATGGCGTGTTTCTGTCATAGCATGAAGAAGAAAATATTACAGCGCACACATGCAAAAAAGACATTTACCTCCAGCAAGGCTAGTTTAAAACACCTAAGCATTTTCAAAAAATTATTATGGGGTACTTTGTCGCAGTAAGTGGGCTTAGCACCATATAGCAATATGGTGTGACCAAATCCCCATATTTTTTGATAATGTTTTTTGAAAATGCTTAGGTGTTTTAAACTAGCCTTGTTGGAGGTAAATGTCTTTTTTGCATGTGTGCGCTGTAATATTTTCTTCTACTGTATGATCTTATGGCTGCACCATCTTTAATGCATCTTTTAGAGTGTGCCCCCCAAATATCTTGTCTGTCTTAGCATGTTCTGTCATAGCATGTTCTGTCATAGCGGTTTCTGTCATAGCATGTTTCTGTCATAATATGTTTCTGTCATAGCATGTTTCTGTCATAACATGTTTATGTCATAGCAGGTTTCTGTTATAACATGTTTCTGTCATAGCAGGTTTCTGTCATAGCATGTTTCTGTCATAGCGGTTTCTGTCATAGCATGTTTCTGTCATAGCATGTTTCTGTCATAGCGGTTTCTGTCATAGCATGTTTCTGTCATAGCATGTTTCTGTCATAGCGGTTTCTGTCATAGCGGTTTCTGTCATAGCAGTTTCTGTCATAGCGGGTTTCTGTCATAGCAGGTTTCTGTCATAGCATGTTTCTGTCATAGCGGTTTCTGTCATACCATGTTTCTGTCATAGCATGTTTCTGTCATAGCGGTTCCTGTCATAGCGGGTTTCTGTCATAGCGGGTTTCTGTCACAGCAGGTTTCTGTCATAGCAGGTTTCTGTCATAGCATGTTCTGTCTAGCATATCAGTGCCATGCAGTTTGGCATATTCACCGGTAGCTGTTTAATTTTCATTTGTTTTCCATGTCTCATCGTATCGTTCGTTCAGGTTTCTTTGTATACCTGGGCTTAGTTAGCTAGTGCTCACATCTCTGTATCTGTCACGTCTACAGATTCATACAGGCTGAGGTTTCGTTTTTAATGATTGTTGACCACAATGTTCTCGCCTGTATACCATATGTCATACGATGCACGTTCATTTCATTACATCTGTACGACTACCCACCACGGTTTGTGGGTACAGCTAGTGCTCATAACTCAGGATCTGTCACGTCTACAGATTCGTACAGGCTGAGGTTTAGTTTTTAATGATTGTTGACTACAATCTTCTCGCCTGTATACCATAAGTCATATGATGCACTTTCATTTCATTACACCTGTACGACTACCCACCACGGTCTGTGGGTACACTAGCCCTGAGTGTTCTGTTTTAATTACCTGTCTTTGCACTGCAGGTTACTCGGGCTCACTTTTTTTTTTTTTATATATAAGATTCTTTTTATTGATAAAACAAAGAAAAAGAAAAACTCTTCCATTGAACAAAAAACATACCAGAGGACATATTATTATCTAGACGTTTAGCCAACCAGCTTTACTTCTTATACATCAGTATAT
This sequence comes from Lithobates clamitans, assembly GCA_037952925.1. Taxonomy (NCBI): domain Eukaryota; kingdom Metazoa; phylum Chordata; class Amphibia; order Anura; family Ranidae; genus Lithobates; species Lithobates clamitans. The sequence continues at coordinate 1,677,803 of JBBGZY010000276.1, read as the reverse complement.
TATATGAAATTGCAGTCCATATAAAAATAAGAAGACAAATCTTTACAAGTATATATCTGTGTCTGTCATTTTGTAGGTTACCTTTTATGGAGCGTGTCCTCTTAGTTTTCTGTTCCCCTACTCCGCTCCCGGTCCTATAATGGACTATCCGTCTCCCATCCGTCACCCACCTTGTAAAATCAGTCACCAGCCCACTGGGAGGGTATATCCTGCCAGCAATACTCTAGTTTGGACCAACTGGAAATAAAGCTAAACCAGGTACCTCTAACCAGGGATCCCATATATTTTCAAACTTTGTTGGGCTACCTCTGTGTTGGTATGTCAACTTCTCCCTCAGAAGGGTGTAATTTATGGCATTAACCCTCTGTGTGTAGGTGGCAATACTGAAAGACGTTTCCTAGCAATAAGTTTTTTGGCAATAAACAGAACTCTGAGAATGGCCGTGTAGGTGTATGGCGTGTGCAATTTCTCGTCCAGCCATCCAAGCAGGCACGGCTTGGAGTCAACTGCAAATGTAAGGTTCCATATTTTGTTAATAGAGTTGATCACATCAGACCAGTACCTTTGCAGTTTTGGGCACTTCCAGAGCATGTGAATAAGGGTACTGTTGTCTACCCTGCAATGAGGACAAAATGGATCATCTCTTCTGTGCCATTTGTGTAGTTTGTATCGGGTACGGTAAGTTTGGTGAATAATGAAAGGTTGTGTGAGTTTTTTGGAAGAGGAGACTGGGTACATTCTCCAGTATGGTAGACCATTCCTCATCCGTTATGTGACCTATATCCTCCCCCAGCTCTGTAATTTATATAAATCGGGAAGTTGCTATTATTCCACATACGTGACCATGCAGAGTATCCCGTATATTGAAAATTTTGTTTGGCCTTGGTCCATATTTTATCTATAAGTACCATAGTGGGATGGTCGGGTATTCTTTGGAATTCTCCCACTTCTATGCACTCCACAAGGTCACTGCTCGAAAGTAGCGTGCGTACAATGTTTCTTGTGGGGTTAGAGGACTCGGGGTGCTGCCACCCCGTTAGGTGCTGCAACTGAGCCGCTATAAAATAGTACTCAGGCTCACTTAATACATACACTAGGGTGGGGGTCATCAGGTTCATTCACACGCTGTGGTCTTTTCATCACTGGTAAACGTCCTCATACTCAGGTAGGCACAGAGGGGTGTTGTTCTCATGTCTGGTTGTCTGTTGTCACGTTTGCTAGTTTGTGTTTCCTTAGGTTGGGCATGTCGCATGTTTCAGATGCGATTATTTCATGTTGATCCCTTCAACCCCACATAGGGGTTCAGAGCATGGTAGTACCCCGTCATTAAGCAGTTGGTCCATACTTAAGCTCACAGTGGAGCTTCGTCACAGGGGTTTTTTCCCTTTCCCGGCCTCAGCCGGGAAGGCAGAACGCTTTGAATTGTTGTTTCCAATTCCTTCCACCAATATGTTCTGGGCACTATTCTTTAACTCAGCATGTTGGCTAAATAGGATCTCCACGGTCTGTTATGGTTGCAAGACAGGATGGAGGTGATCGAAACTCACTTGGTTAGAGGCAAGGGTGTCAGCACAATCCCAGCTCCTGCTCTTCCTACATTCCACAGGCAAGGTCAGCATCCCCTTAGTCCACCGGTCTTGTCAAGCCTTCTGGTTCAATATGTCTGAGCCAAGTAATGTTTCTTTGATAGGGGCTGTGTAGGAATCTCCCATCCCCGGTCTTCAGTCAGTCCCTGCTGGAGGATTTTTTTCGGTAGGCTTTCACGCAGGCCTCATCACTATCTCATCTGAGTCTTTCCCATGTAGTTTCCTGGGTTCAGCAGACAGTCATGCTTTCTTTGTCGATAAGTTACTGGAGGCAGTAATTTCCAAGGGGTGCTTAGTGCGGTTCTTTCACCATCATTCTGAAGGTGGAGCGTCGGCCCACCGGGGTGTCCAGTGGCAAGTTTCCGATCTAGTTTTCCATTTTGACTGCCCTCTTCTGCGTAAGTATTTTCATTGAAGTACTCATACGTGGACCTGGTTTCAGCACTTTCTACAGTTGGGGGGGGGGGGGTAGTGGCTATCCAGCTGATCATGCCTATTCTTTGAGGCTACTTCCATCAGACCTGCCCACTGGTCTGGCATGGTATATGGCTGGCGCAAACATAATTTCACCACCAGGTTAACCTTCGTTTTAAAAGCAGTCCTTGCTTATTTGTCACCTTTGCCAAGAACTCCATTGTATTTTGAGTAACTGCAGGGGGGTCAGGGGTTTATTAATTTTGTTGATTCCTGTTGTGTGAAGACCCTGGTTACCGCCCAGGCATCGGCAGCCTCTCTCAGGGTGGGTGCTGAGCCAACGTCCCCTGATTGAAGACAAAGTGGTAGGTCTGGGCCAAAAAAATCATCTTTAATTTTGGGTTTCACTGTCGGCTCTTATCTCTTGTTTGCTGAGTTGCCTGGAGAACTAGCCGGATACGTCAGACCATTCATTTTTGGTCCGATCCCCTGCCTGTTCAAAGGAGGGGGGGGGGGCTCTCAGTCATTTTTGGGTATGCTGTATCAGGCCATGAGAATTATTCCTCAGGATGAAGTCTAGCCTCCTTCCCCTGTTTTAGGACTCCGACTTGGTTGTTGGTTCACAAGCAGAAGCACGACCCAACTTTAAGCTTATGGGACCAGTTTTTGCGCATCTGGAATGGTATCTCCATGTCATTCCACAACCATGAGCAGGGCTGTCGGAGTGTTTCAGTCGTGGCTGACTCAATTGGTTTGGCCCCCGGAAGTTTTTTCGTCTGCCCTAGTTTGCGCATAATTCATACATTATTTGCCCAATTCCGGCAGTTACAGTCACATAAGGACCGATTGGTCAGGGAGCTCAGTGTCACGGAGGGTTTGCCCATAGCCAATTTTTCTATAACGTGGATCAGGGGGTTGGTAGATTTCTCAGGTTCCTTACTCTGGCTTCGATGCATATTGCCACAGCGTATTGGCCTTATCCGCCAGCACGTTCAAGCATCTATCAGGTGTCCTGCAGTTCAGACCCCTGCAAACTCCTGACAGTTCATCCATTTTTGCAGTTCATCCTCTCAAAACCCCATACCAAAATAGACAGACAGGCCAGTGGTTCCTGGAAATTTTACAGAGCTACTTAACTGGTGTCTGTTTTGAACTGTTCGATCTTCACTGCAATTATTTTGCAGGGGCTCCTCGGTTCAGCCCTTGCTCCCTTTCCCCCATGTATCCTCTAACTACAAGCAGTTTGTTCTCAGGTCTATGTTTTCTCGTTAATTAGGCTTAATCCAAATCATTACGGGACATTTATTCGAGTTCTGGGAAGGGGGTCCCTTCTTATCATCAATTCGTGGGACGCTGGAATTCCTCCTGTTATAGCTGATACATACCGCATCCGTATACTGAAGCCATCCGGGCATTCGCTACTTTACTAGACTGATTGTTACCTACCCTTCATCAAGCTTTCTTATCACCCCTACTTTCGTGTCTTTTTTTTTTTGCCCTCTATTAGGCGTACTGACCAGCTAGGCCAGGGCACACCTCAGGTCTTGGTAGTTAGGATATCGCATTTCCAAGTGAAGACTACAAGTAAGAAGGCTGGCCGGAGGCTAGCCTGTATTTGTAAGAGGAGTGTGAGGGGTATATATCCCTCCTCCTCTGTCTGAGCATGCGTCGGCTCAATCCACCACCCACCCGTTTCCCCCAAATCTTCATGTACCCTTATACACATCGTACATTTTTCATATTCATACATTCAGGGTATGCCCTCTTTTAGGCGTACTGACCAGCTAGGCCAAGGCACACCTCAGGTCTTGGTAGTTAGGGTATCGCATTTTAAAGTGAAGACTCTGACTACAAATGACTATTACCGGTAAGTCTCAAGTATTACTGTTGCTGATAATAAATCCAGTAAATATGCCATATCACAACTAAACAGGTATCTGTGTTTCAGTCATGTGAATGTTACCTTGAGAGGTTATGCTTCTTTAAACAGCAGTTCAACAATCAAAACAGCTGCCTTTCGGAGGATAAAACTGAGCACACAACATGTGAACTGCATGATGAACCATTATTGGGCATCCAGATTTTTGGAAGGGCTGACAAAATACACATAATGCTGAGGAACAATAGAACTGATTGGCTGCAGACATTGCTAGATGTGGCCATTTTACAACTGCCTTTACCTTCTCTGGTGGAATTAGTCAATGCAAACAAATGTCTGACTAGACTACAAAAATCAAAAGTATTAGTACAAATATGTATAGTATTAATGTAAATCCATGTTGATTTGGCAAATACAGTGGAAAGCTCTAAAGTCACCAAATTCAAGACATTCGGTACACTAACATGGTGACAGTCAATTGGTTGTCTAAGGCTATGTTCCCACTAGTGCGACTTTTCATGCGACTTGGGACTGAAAAGTCGCATGACAAATAGTACCCCATGCTTTCCAATGAGTACCGTTTATATCTGTGCGACTTCAAGTCGCAGCAACTTTGAAGTAGTCCCTGCACTACTTTGGTCCCACTTTGATGCGACTTGAGGTCCATAGACACAGGCATTGCTTCAAATCGCGGTAAAAAGTCGCAGTAAGATCGCGGTAAAAAATCGCGGCAAAATCGCGCGACTTTGGGGACGCAATAGTGGAAACATAGCCTAAGTCTTGCAGTTGGCCATACATAGCCTAGTTAAAGTATACAGTATGGTTTAAAGAAGAACTACACTCTTTTTTTTAATAAATAAATAAAGGCCAGGTGCTACAAATACTGTCACTGCTGGAGAAATTTCCCTTCATTTCATCTCTATGACAAGGATCACCATGACAAGCAAGGAGAAATCTCCCTATAAAGGAGCAGCAATACATCTCTAACCTTTCCCTCCTTTAAACAATAGAGGTGTGCAGGTAATCCTATCTGCAGTTAGACATCATGATGTTGATGAATCTGCCCTGGCTTATAAAAGTGTTTTAAGTTGGATTATTATTTTGTCATTGCAGCCTGAAAGGTACCAAAATCAACAGCTGACAACCCCAGAAGTAGATGTAAGCCTACTAAACTCACCAACTTCTCACTTTCACACTGGTAATAGAATTTTTATTCTACAACATAAAAAGGAAGTAAGGATGTAATATGCCATGTCAAATGTTTAGTTTTCACTCATTAAGTGGAAAATATGTGAGGTATACCACACATGGTATGGAAAGATTTTAGACTACAAACTCTAAAATACATAGAGCTACATATACGTACTTAAAAATGTAAAAAAAAAATCAGTTTGCCTGATATACTGTATATTATTTATGCATATGGATCTGCCACTTTCAACTTGCAATATAAACAAGCTAAAATAAAGAAAAATACATGTGGTCTAAATGCTAAAAGCTTGCCACATTTCAGGATGCGGGACAACACCTGCAAGTACCTCAAAAGTGATTAACCACTTCAGCTCCGGAAGATTTAGCTCCTGAATGACAGGGCCATTTTTTGCGATTCGGCACTTGCGTCGCTTTAACTGACAAGTGCGCAGTCGTGTGGCGCTGCACCCAAACAAAATTGACATCCTTTTTTTTCCCACGAATAGATCTTTCTTTTGGTGGTATTTGATCATCTCTGCTGATTTTTAGCGCTATAAACAAAAAAAGAGTGCGAATTTTGAAAAATACACAATATTTTGTACTTTTTGCTATAATAAATAGCCCCATTTTTTTTTTTTAAAAAAAGCTAATTTTGTATTCTTCTACATATTCTTCTATTCTTCTTGTATTCTTCTACACAAAATATGTATTCTTCTACATATTTTTGGTAATAGAAATTGCAATAAGCATATATTGATTGGTTTGTGCAAAAGTTATAGCGTCTACAAATTAGGGGATAGATTTATAGCATTTTTATTATTATTTTTTTTTTTACTAGTAAATCTGCGGCGATCTGCGATTTTTATCAGGAGTGCGACATTATGGCGGACACATCGGACACTTTTGACACATTTTTGGGACCATTGGCATTTGTACAGCGATCAGTGCTATAAAAATGCACTGATTACTGTAAAAATGTCGCTGGCAGGGAAGGGGTTAACACTAAAGGGCGACTAAGGGGTTAACTGTGTTCCCGCTCTGTGTTCTAATTGAAGGGGGGATGGGACTGTCTAGGGGAGATGACAGATCATTGTTCATACTTAGTATGAACACACGATCAGTCTCTTCTCCCCTCAGAACTGGGATCTGTGTGTTTACACACACCCCCTCCCTGCACATATTTCCCTCTCCATTCACACATTTCCCCTCTCCATGCACACACTGTCCCCCTCCCTGCACACATTTCCCCTAACCTACACACATTTCCCCCTACCTTGCACACACTTCCCCCTTCCCTGCACACACTTCCCACCTTCCTGCACACCTTTCCCTCTACCCTGCACACACTACCCACCTCCCTGCACACACTGCCCCCTCCCTGCACACCTTTCCCCCCTACCCTGCACACCTTACCCCCTACCCTGTCCCCCTCCCTGCACACCTTTCCCCCTTCCCAGCACACACTGCCTCCCTTCCTGCACATCTTTCCCTCTAACCTGCATACACTAGCCCCCTCCCTGCACACTTTCCCCTACCCTGCACACACTGCCCCCCTCCCTGCACACATTTCCCCCTTCCCTGCACACATTTCCCCTAACCTGCACACATTTCCCCCTTCCTCTCTGTGTTGTAACTGAAGGGGGGATGGGACTGTCTAAGGGAGATGACAAATCGCTGTTCATACTTTGTATGAACAGACGATCAGTCTCTTCTCCCCTCAGAGAACCGGGATCTGTGTGTTTACACACACAGATCCCGGTTCTCGGTGTGTCACGAGCGATCGCAGGAGCCCGACTGTCATGGCGCCCGCCCCGGGACTTACATCAGCTCCGGGGGCGAGCAGAGAGTGCCCCTAGTGGCCACAGGGTGAAGCAACGTTACATAACGTTGTTTCGTCCAACCGTGCCATTCTGCTGCACCCTGCACACACTGCCCCTTCCCTGCACACAGCCGTGCCATTCTGCTGCACCCTGCACACACTGCCCCTTCCCTGCACACATTTTCCTCTTCCCTGCACACATTTCCCCTTCCCTGCCCCCTCCCTGCACACACTGCCCCCCTCCCTGCACACACCGCCCCCCTCCCTGAACACATTTCCCCCTACCCTGTACACACTGCTCCCTCCCTGTACACACTGCTCCCCTCCCTGCACACATTGCTCCCCTGCCTGCACACATTTTCCCCTAACCTTCACACATTTCCCCCCTTCCTGCCCACACTGCCCTCCTCCCTGCACACACTGCCCCATCCCTGCACATATTTTCCCCTTCCCTGCACATACTTCCCCCTTCCCTGCATACACTGACCCCCCTCCCTGCACACACTGCCCCCCCACCTGCACACATTTCCCCCTATTTTGCACACACTGCCCCCCCCCACCTGCACACATTTCCCCCTACCCTGTACACACTGCCCACTCCCTGCACACACTGTCCCCCTCCCTGCACAATTTTTAACCTAACCTGCACACACTGCCCCCCTGAACACATTTCCCCCTCCCTGCACACACTTCCACCCTCCATGCACACACTGCCCCCCTCCCTGCACACACTGCCCCCCTCCATGCACACACTGCCTTCCTCCCTGTACACATTTCCCCCTCCCTGCACACATTTCCTCCTCCCTGCACACATTTCCCCCTCCCTTCACACACTGCCCCCCTCCATGCACACACTGCCTTCCTCCCTGCACACATTTCCCCCTAACCGGCACACACTGCCCCCCTCCCTGAACACATTTCCCCCTCCCTGCACACATTTCCCCCTCCCTTCACACACTGCCCCCCTCCATGCACACACTGCCCTCCTCCCTGCACACATTTCCCCCTAACCGGCACACACTGCCCCTCTCCCTGCACACATTTCCCCCTCCATGCACACGCTGCCCCCCCTCCATGCACACACTGCCCCCCTCCCTGCACTCATTTTCCCCTCCCTGCACACATTTCTCTCTCCTCTCACACACTGCCCCCCTCCATGCACACACTGCCCTTCTCCCTGCACACATTTCCCCCTAACCGGCACACACTGCCCCCCTCCCTGCACACATTTCCCCCTCCCTGCACACATTTCTCCCTCCATACACACACTCCCCCCCTCTATGCACACACTGCCCTCCTCCCTGCACACATTTCCCCCTCCCTGCACACATTTCCCCCTCCCTTCACACACTGCCCCTCTCCATGCACACACTGCCCTCCTCCCTGCATACATTTCCCCCTAACCGGCACACACTGCCCCCCTCCCTGCACACATTTCCCCCTGCCTGCACACATTTCCCCCTCCCTGCACACACTGCCCCCTCCATGCACACACTGCCCTCCTCCCTACACACATTTCCCCCTCCATGCACACACTGCCCCCCTCCATGCACACACTGCCCCCTCCCTACACACATTTCCCCCTCCCTGCACACATTTCTCTCTCCCTCCACACACTGCCCCCCTCCCTGCACACATTTCCCCCTCCATGCACACACTGCTTCCCTCCATGCACACACTGCCCCCTCCCTACACACATTTCCCCCTCCCTGCACACATTTCCCCCTCCCTGCACACATTTCTCTCTCCCTCCACACACTGCCCCCCTCCCTCCACACACTGCCCCCCTCCATGCACACACTGCCCCCCTCCCTGCACACATTTCCCCCTCCCTGTACATATTTCTCTCTCCCTGCACACACTGCCCCCCTCCATGCACACCCTGCCCCCTCCATGCACACACCGCCCTCCTCCCTGCACACATTTCCCCCTAACATGCACACACTGCCCCCCTCCATGCACACATTTCCCCCTAACATGCACACACTGCCCTCCTCCATGCACACACTGCCCTCCTCCCTGCACACATTTCCCTCTAACATGCACACACTGCCCCTCTCCATGCACACATTACCCCCTAACATGCACACACTGCCCACCTCCATGCACACACTGCCCTCCTCCCTGCACACATTTCCCCCTAACATGCACACGCTGCCCCCTTCCCTGCATAAACTTACCACTGGATTAAAGCTGACACTAAGCAGAATATTTTTTTGTGTGTTTGATGTCATGTGGTACTAAGTGTGACAACTTCAAAAACTTTTAGGTGTCTTCCTCAGGAAGCAGAGTATACAGGGCTGTGGGGATTGTCAGAGAAAAAAAATGTAATTCACACGCACATAGGTTGAACTGAATGGATGTGTGTTTTTTTTCAACCTTATAAACTCTGTAATTATGTTGAAAAATGATAGCTAAAATCCAGCACTACAATCTGTGTTATACTGTATTTATTTACAAAAATTCCCAGCTTGAAAAAAAAATATGTAGCGGTACCTGTAGGGGCTGCTGGTAATTGTAGTCCCTCTGTCACCCTTCCCAGCCAGGCACACGATTTTCAGTCACTCTCAGACAGAAAATAGTCCATACACTTTGTTTTGTATTTTTATTGAGGGAATTAAACTTGGATGGGGATAGGGTAGTTATGAGATGCCCAGTTGATTGCAGACATTGTTAGGGACTGAGGAACTATATAAACCTCTTGTATATACACAACTTTCTCCAGCACAACTCTTGTTCTCACTCTCCAGTACCTGACTTGACTTCTGAGCTCACTCTTCTTCAGCACTTTACTTAGCTCTTGAACTCAATCTCCAGGACCAGCTAGCACTGATGTGCAGGCCTGACACTAACTCAGCCAGGCCCGAAGCAAATGCCCTTTGCAGGCAAGGAACACGGGCCCCTTTGGTGTTGCAAAAATATAGGTAGTCCCAATGCTAGCTGTCCACATGGCTACTGCTCCCAGTACCACCTCTTCAGGCACTGCCAGCCCTCCTGGCTGCAGCTGCCTCTCTCCACTGCTGTGCCACCACAGTCCACTCCCATGTCTCTGCACCCATCCCAGACTGCAATCTCCCAGTCCTCTCAAGCATGCCTCCCCAGTCCTTCCGAACTGTGTGTCACTCACCAGCCCTCCAGGCTGCCACCTGTTGTTCCTCCCTGAAGACTTTGCCTGGCAGTGCTTTGCTGCTGTCCTCTCCTTGCTCACATGCCACCTGTCCAGGACACCTCCATGTGTCGTGAGAAGGGTCCTATCCGCACCGGAGCACCAGGCCCAAGGTCACTCCCCCAGACTGGGGAGCCCCCTCAGGCTCAGGGCCACGACAGCCTAGCTCTCCATCTCCAGCTTCCACCCGAACAACTCCTACCTAGCTGGGCTGACCCTGAGTATTTGAAGAGGCCTGCCCCCTGCCAATCCAGGTTGGGATTTGTCAGGGCTTCTTAGGATACTCCAGACAGCTTCACCTCTCCTCTCCTCCTTCCTTCCTTTCTAGAAGGCTCCAGCACATTCTGGAAAGAAGTGGGAGGTCTCAGTGATGCTGCCTGTAAGTCACCAACTCTACGTGAGTCAGTCAACCCTGACCCAGATGAAAATCACACAGGCTTGGCTACCAGCCAAGCCTAACAATTTACCTATCCTACACAAAAATCCTATTCTCACATCTAGCAACCTAGAGGGTGCTACAAATACTATTGTTGAAACATTTCAGAAATGAACACATTAGGGCATTCTACCATACACATGCCCAAGAGAACACTTGTGGGTGCGCTAATAGTTTATTTATGTCACTCTGCCCATATGAGTCCTGTTGTACTGTGCAGATAGGCTGATAAGCACTGTTTCTGTGCCAATAAGCTTTGTAGTAAACGATTCTGTGCTGTATTTCATACATTGTGTTTTACTACCTATAGAAAATTGAACATTGAATTGGAAAATGAATGCTAAAGCATATCTAAACTCAAGAACAAATGTGGCTATATTGCAGCTCACCAGTCCTTAGTTGAGGTGACTGCATTAGTTTTCTTTATTTCAGCACTGAAAAAGGTTTGTGTCCCTGGGTGGCTACACTTACTCCTCTACTGTGTTTATGGAGGGAACTATGACTGTCACCCAGGCTGGACCTCAAACATATCTTCCTTTCTTCCCCTTTTTTACATGGTGGGTGATGGAATGAGTAGATTACAGAATAAAGAAAAAAATGTTTTTTCTGTCATTTCAGTTCACAAGAAATTACACGGCAAGATCAACGTGTAGTATTTGTACTTGCTGTGAAAAAAAGAAAAACTAATGCAATCACCACATCTAAGGACTAGTAAATTGCAATATATTACATCTTTGTTCTTGGAATTAGTACTCCTAAGTAGTAATCCCAGTATTGTTTTACTATTTCACTCCAAAAAGTCTCCTACATATAAAACTAGAATTGCAAAAATATTTACTTCTGAATCCTCCATGCTTCTGTTCTAGAGGTAATATAAACACACTTTTTGCTATGGGTTGCTGAAATTGCACAAAAGCAGGGCTATCTTAATAAGTGGGCACACCTGGGCACTGCCCAGGGGCCAAGCTGCATGGGGGGCCCCTGCACTTTCCCCAAGGCAGCTGGCCCTTGAGTCCAGGCTGCCCCAAAATTGGGGGCCCCATGATGGCACTGAGAATGATGGATACACAGGGGAGGCAGGCTGGCAACGGTGCGCCGTGCTGTGCAGAACGATACCTATTATTTCACAGCCAGCAGGGAGGGGCAGAACCGGAGTGCCATTGATGCTCTGACCCCGCCCCATGCAGCTTAAATGCTCGGGACTCGAAGGCTGCGGGGTAGAAGCTGGAGTGAGAGCTGCTGAGTCGGCAGCACTGGGAGCCCACCTGCGGAAGTAGCATTGTGGATGGTGTCAAGGTGAGTCCAGCTGTCCAGCATTGTTTGCACCAAAGGGCTTGGAATGCCCGGAGGGATGCTCCCTCCTCCGCCCCTCCTTCTGCCTGCTTAATTGATATAGGCGAGTCCAGTGCTGGAGGTGGGCACATAGTCAAAAGTTTACATGCACTGTATCTCCACTGGAAAAGGTGGTACTACATGGATGGAATAATGGGACTGGGGGATATCAAGGGTGTATGGGGGAAAACAATGCTAAGGAGGGATCTGGGGCAGTGGCGTAGCATGGGTTGTCAGCACCCGGGGCAAGGCAAGTAATTTGCGCCCCCCCCCCAACCTGCGGACTTTTAGCTATCCCTGAGTCCCTTCAAGTACAATAGTACTGACCTACCTGATTCCTATACTGACCACTACACTGAGAACTACACTGTCCACTACACTACATTGTCTACTACACTGACCACTATACTATACTGACCACTATACTATACTGACCACTATGTTACACTGACCACTATATTACACTGACCACCATACTACACTGTCCACTATACTGACCACTATACTACACTACACTGTCCACTATACTACACTGTCCACTATACTACATTACACTGTCCACTATACTACACTACACTTGACCACCATACTACACTGACCACTATACTACACTATACTGACCACCATACTACACTGTCCACTATACTAACCACCATACTACACTGACCACTATACTACACTGTCCACTATACTACATTATACTGACCACCATACTACACTGACCACCATACTACACTGACCACCATACTACACTGACCACTATACTACACTGACCACTATACTACACTGACCACCATACTACACTGTCCACTATACTGACCACTATACTACACTGTCCACTATACTACATTACACTGTCCACTATACTACACTACACTTGACCACCATACTACACTGACCACTATACTACACTATACTGACCACCATACTACACTGTCCACTATACTACACTATACTACACTGTCCACTATACTGACCACCATACTACACTGACCACTATACTACACTGTCCACTATAATACATTATACTGACCACCATACTACACTTACCACTATACTACACTGACCACCATACTACACTGACCACCATACTACACTGACCACCATACTACACTGACCACTATACTACATTATACTCACCACCATACTACACTGACCACTATACTACACTGACCACCATACTACACTGACCACCATACTACACTGACCACTATACTACACTGACCACTATACTACACTGACCACCATACTACACTGACCACCATACTACACTGTCCACCATACTACACTGACCACTATACTACACTGTCCTCCTTACTACACTGTCCACCATACTACACTGACCACTACACTACACTGACCACTATACTACACTATACTGACCACCATACTACACTGTCCACTATACTACACTATACTGACCACTATACTACACAGTCCACTATACTACACTATACTGACCACCATACTACACTGTCCACCATACTACACTGACCACCATACTACACTGACCACCATACTACACTGACCACTATACTACACTGACCACTACACTAACCACTACACTGACCACTATACTACACTACACTGTCCACTACACTAACCACTATACTAACCACTACACTGACCACTATACTACACTACACTGACCACTACACTAACCACTACACTGACCACTATACTACACTACACTGACCACCATACTACACTGTCCACCATACTACACTGTCCACCATACTACACTGACCACTATACTACACTGACCACCATACTACACTGTCCACTATACTACACTGTCCACTATACTACACTGTCCACTACACTAACCACTACACTGACCACTATACTACACTACACTGACCACCATACTACACTGTCCACTATACTACACTGACCACCATACTACACTGTCCACTATACTACACTGACCACCATACTACACTGTCCACTATACTACACTACACTGACCACTATACTACACTGACCACCATACTACACTGTCCACTATACTACACTACACTGACCACTATACTACACTGACCACTATACTACACTGACCACCATACTACACTGTCCACTACACTAACCACTACACTGTCCACTATACTACACTATACTGACCACCATACTACACTGTCCACTATACTACACTATACTGACCACCATACTACACTGACCACTACACTAACCACTACACTGACCACTATACTACACTACACTACACTGACCACTACACTGACCACTACACTAACCACTACACTAACCACTATACTACACTACACTGACCACCATACTACACTGTCCACTATACTACACTGACCACCATACTACACTGTCCACTATACTACACTGACCACCATACTACACTGTCCACTATACTACACTGACCACCATACTACACTGTCCACTATACTACACTGACCACCATACTACACTGACCACCATACTACACTGACCACCATACTACACTGTCCACTACACTATACTGTCCACTATACTACACTATACTGACCACCATACTACACTGTCCACTATACTACACTGTCCACTTCACTATACTGTCCACTATACTACACTATACTGACCACCATACTACACTGTCCACTACACTACACTACACTGACCTCCATACAAAACTACACTATACTGACCACTATGCTAACCACTATACTATACTACACTAACCACTATACTATACTACACTAACCACTATACTGACCACTATACTATACTACACTAACCACTATACTGACCACTATACTACACTATACTGTCCACTACACTGCCCCCCATAGTGACACTACACTGACCTCCATACTATACTACACTACATTGTCCTGCCTACAGTCTCTCTCTCTCGCCCACCTCCCTCCCTCCCCCTCCCAGTAACATGACTCTCACTTACCTTCTTATCCTGGCTGCATCGATCCGGATGAGGAGGAGAAGACAGTGGCGGCACACTTTTTTCTCTCCCCTGCGCTCTGCTTGCTGCCATGTTCAGTATCCAGCGCCCTGTGATTGGGTGTATGGGGGTCATGTGCGGAGGCGGGGCGCCTCACATGACCCCCATACACCCAATCACAGGGCGCCGGACACTTAACATGGCAGCCGCAGCCCGGGGACACAAAATTAGAAATTAGGAGGAGGCAGCCAGTGACACACACTGGCGCCCCCCTAAATATCGCGCCCGGGGCCACGGCACCCCCTGCACCCCCCACGCTACGCCACTGATCTGCGTTGTATAGGGGGTATCAATGCCTGGGGTAGCTTGGGTGGCTAAAGTGCTAGAGGTATCAGGGATGTACAGAGGCCACAGTGTAGGTGGTATCAGGGATGTAGTGGGGTCACAATACAAGGTGTATCTTATGGTATATGGTAACAGTGCTGGGGGGAATATTTAGGGTGTAGAGTGGTCAGAGTGCTGGGTGGATATATGGGGTGTAGAGGGGTCAGAGGGCTGGGGGGATATCTGGGGTGTAGAGGGGTCAGAGTGCTGGGGGGATATCTGGGGTGTAGAGGGGTCAGAGTGCTGGGAGGATATCTGGGGTGTAGAGGGGTCAGAGTGCTGGGGGATATCTGGGTTGTAGAGGGGTCAGAGTGCTGGGGGGGATATCTGGGATGTAGAGGGGTAGGAGTGCTGGAGGGATATCTGGGATGTAGAGGGGTCAGAGTGCTGGGGGATATCTGGGATGTAGAGGGGTCAGAGTTTTGGGGGGATATCTGAGATGTAGAGTGCTCAGATTGCTGGGGGAATATCTGGGGTGTAGAGGGGTCAGAGTGCTTTGGGGATATCTGGAATGTAGAGGGGTCAGAGTTCTGGGGGGATATCTGGGATGTAGAGTGGTCAGATTGCTGGGGGGATATCTGGGGTGTAGAGGGGTCAGAGTGCTTTGGGGATATCTGGGATGTAGAGGGGTCAGAGTGCTGGGGGATATCTGGGGTATAGAATGGTCAGAGTGCTGGGGGGGATATCTGGGGTGTAGAGGGATCCGAGTGCTGGTTGGATATATGTGGTGTAGAGGGGTCAGAGTGCTGGGGGGATATCTGAGGTGTAGAGGGATCAGAGTGCTGGGGGGTTATCTGGGATGTAGAGGGGTCAGAGTGCTGGGGGAATATCTGGGATGTAGAGGGATCAGAGTGCTGGGTGGATATCTGGGATGTAGAGGGGTCAGAGTGCTGGGGGGATATCTGGGATGTAGAGGGGTCAGAGTGCTGGGTGGATATCTGGGATGTAGAGGGGTC
This sequence comes from Lithobates clamitans, assembly GCA_037952925.1. NCBI lineage: Eukaryota > Metazoa > Chordata > Amphibia > Anura > Ranidae > Lithobates > Lithobates clamitans. Next base: position 1,661,738 of record JBBGZY010000276.1, on the reverse strand, counting down.
AGAGTGCTGGGGGGATATCTGGCATGTAGAGGGGTCAGAGTTCTGGGGGGATATCTGAGGTGTAGAGAGGTCAGAGTGCTGGGGGGATATCTGGGGTGTAGAGGGGTCAGAGTGCTAGGGGGATATCTAGGGTATGAGGGGTCAGAGTGCTGGGGGATATCTGGGGTGTGAGGGGTCAGAGTGCTGGGGGGATATCTGGGATGTAGAGGGGTCAGAGTGCTGGGGGGATAGCTGGGCTGTAGAGGGGTCAGATTGCTGGGGGGATATCTGGGATGTAGAGGGGTCAGAGTGCTGGGGGGATATCTGGGATGTAGAGGGGTCAGAGTGCTGGGGGGATATCTGGGGTGTAGAGGGGTCAGAGTGCTGGGGGGATATCTGGGGTGTAGAGGGGTCAGAGTGCTGGGAGGATATCTGGGGTGTAGAGGGGTCAGAGTGCTGGGGGATATCTGGGTTGTAGAGGGGTCAGAGTGCTGGGGGGGATATCTGGGATGTAGAGGGGTAGGAGTGCTGGAGGGATATCTGGGATGTAGAGGGGTCAGAGTGCTGGGGGATATCTGGGATGTAGAGGGGTCAGAGTTTTGGGGGGATATCTGGGATGTAGAGTGCTCAGATTGCTGGGGGAATATCTGGGGTGTAGAGGGGTCAGAGTGCTTTGGGGATATCTGAAATATAGAGGGGTCAGAGTTCTGGGGGGATATCTGGGATGTAGAGTGGTCAGATTGCTGGGGGGATATCTGGGGTGTAGAGGGGTCAGAGTGCTTTGGGGATATCTGGGATGTAGAGGGGTCAGAGTGCTGGGGGATATCTGGGGTGTAGAATGGTCAGAGTGCTGGGGGGATATCTGGGGTGTAGAGGGATCCGAGTGCTGGTTGGATATATGTGGTGTAGAGGGGTCAGAGTGCTGGGGGGATATCTGAGGTGTAGAGGGATCAGAGTGCTGGGGGGTTATCTGGGATGTAGAGGGGTCAGAGTGCTGGGGGAATATCTGGGATGTAGAGGGATCAGAGTGCTGGGTGGATATCTGGGATGTAGAGGGGTCAGAGTGCTGGGGGGATATCTGGGATGTAGAGGGGTCAGAGTGCTGGGTGGATATCTGGGATGTAGAGGGGTCAGAGTGCTGGGGGGATATCTGGGATGTAGAGGGGTCAGAGTTCTGGGGGGATATCTGAGGTGTAGAGAGGTCAGAGTGCTGGGGGGATATCTGGGGTGTAGAGGGGTCAGAGTGCTAGGGGGATATCTAGGGTATGAGGGGTCAGAGTGCTGGGGGATATCTGGGGTGTGAGGGGTCAGAGTGCTGGGGGGATATCTGGGATGTAGAGGGGTCAGAGTGCTGGGGGGATAGCTGGGCTGTAGAGGGGTCAGATTGCTGTGGGGATATCTGGGATGTAGAGGGGTCAGAGTGCTGGGGGGATATCTGGGATGTAGAGGGGTCAGAGTGCTGGGGGGATATCTGGGATGTAGAGGGGTCAGAGTTCTGGGGGGATAGCTGGGCTGTAGAGGGGTCAGATTGCTGGGGGAATATCTGGGGTGTAGAGGGGTCAGAGTGCTGGGTGGATATCTGGGATGTAGAGGGGTCAGAGTTCTAGGGGGATATCTGGGATGTAGAGTTCTGGGGGGATATTTGGGATGTGTTCGGGGGTCAGAGTGCTGGGGGATATCTGGGATATAGAAGGGTCAGAGTTCTGGGGGATATTTGGGATGTAGAGGGGTCAGATTGCTGGGGGGATATCTGGGGTGTAGAGGGGTCAGAGTGCTTTGGGGATATCTGGGATGTAGAGGGGTCAGAGTGCTGGGGGATATCTGGTGTGTAGAATGGTCAGTGTGCTGGGGGGGGGATATCTGGGGTGTAGAGGGATCAGAGTGCTAGTTGGATATATGTGATGTAGAGGGGTCAGAGTGCTGGGTGTATATCTGGGATGTAGAGGGGTCAGAGTTCTGGGGGATATCTGAGGTGTAGAGGGGTCAGAGTGCTGGGGGGATATCTGGGGTGAAGAGGGGTCAGAGTGCTGGGGGGATATCTGGGATGTAGAGGGGTCAGAGTTCTGGGGGGATATCTGAGGTGTAGAGAGGTCAGAGTGCTGGGGGGATATCTGGGGTGTAGAGGGGTCAGAGTGCTGGGGGATATCTGGGGTGTAGAATGGTCAGAGTGCTGGGGGGATATCTGGGGTGTAGAGGGATCCGAGTGCTGGTTGGATATATGTGGTGTAGAGGGGTCAGAGTGCTGGGGGGATATCTGAGGTGTAGAGGGATCAGAGTGCTGGGGGGTTATCTGGGATGTAGAGGGGTCAGAGTGCTGGGGGAATATCTGGGATGTAGAGGGATCAGAGTGCTGGGTGGATATCTGGGATGTAGAGGGGTCAGAGTGCTGGGGGGATATCTGGGATGTAGAGGGGTCAGAGTGCTGGGTGGATATCTGGGATGTAGAGGGGTCAGAGTGCTGGGGGGATATCTGGGATGTAGAGGGGTCAGAGTTCTGGGGGGATATCTGAGGTGTAGAGAGGTCAGAGTGCTGGGGGGATATCTGGGGTGTAGAGGGGTCAGAGTGCTAGGGGGATATCTAGGGTATGAGGGGTCAGAGTGCTGGGGGATATCTGGGGTGTGAGGGGTCAGAGTGCTGGGGGGATATCTGGGATGTAGAGGGGTCAGAGTGCTGGGGGGATAGCTGGGCTGTAGAGGGGTCAGATTGCTGTGGGGATATCTGGGATGTAGAGGGGTCAGAGTGCTGGGGGGATATCTGGGATGTAGAGGGGTCAGAGTGCTGGGGGGATATCTGGGATGTAGAGGGGTCAGAGTTCTGGGGGGATAGCTGGGCTGTAGAGGGGTCAGATTGCTGGGGGAATATCTGGGGTGTAGAGGGGTCAGAGTGCTGGGTGAATATCTGGGATGTAGAGGGGTCAGAGTTCTAGGGGGATATCTGGGATGTAGAGTTCTGGGGGGATATTTGGGATGTGTTCGGGGGTCAGAGTGCTGGGGGATATCTGGGATATAGAAGGGTCAGAGTTCTGGGGGATATTTGGGATGTAGAGGGGTCAGATTGCTGGGGGGATATCTGGGGTGTAGAGGGGTCAGAGTGCTTTGGGGATATCTGGGATGTAGAGGGGTCAGAGTGCTGGGGGATATCTGGTGCGTAGAATGGTCAGTGTGCTGGGGGGGGGATATCTGGGGTGTAGAGGGATCAGAGTGCTAGTTGGATATATGTGATGTAGAGGGGTCAGAGTGCTGGGTGTATATCTGGGATGTAGAGGGGTCAGAGTTCTGGGGGATATCTGAGGTGTAGAGGGGTCAGAGTGCTGGGGGGATATCTGGGGTGAAGAGGGGTCAGAGTGCTGGGGGGATATCTGGGATGTAGAGGGGTCAGAGTTCTGGGGGGATATCTGAGGTGTAGAGAGGTCAGAGTGCTGGGGGGATATCTGGGGTGTAGAGGGGTCAGAGTGCTAGGGGGATATCTGGGATGTAGAGGGGTCAGAGTGCTGGGGGGATATCTGGGATGTAGAGGGGTCAGAGTGCTGGGGGGATATCTGGGATGTAGAGGGGTCAGAGTTCTGGGGGATATCTGAGGTGTAGAGGGGTCAGAGTGCTGGGGGGATATCTGGGATGTAGAGTTCTGGGTGGATATCTGGGATGTAGAGGGGTCAGAGTGGTGGGGGGATATCTGGGATGTAGAGGGGTCAGAGTTCTGGGGGATATCTAAGGTGTAGAGGGGTCAGAGTGCTGGGGGGATATCTGGGATGTAGAGTTCTGGGGGGATATTTGGGATGTAGAGGGGTCAGAGTGCTGGGGGATATCTGGGATGTAGAAGGGTCAGAGTTCTGGGGGATATCTGGGATGTAGAGGGGTCAGATTGCTGGGGGTATATCTGGGGTGTAGAGGGGTCAGAGTGCTTTGGGGATATCTGGGATGTAGAGAGGTCAGAGTGCTGGGGGATATCTGGTGTGTAGAATGGTCAGAGTGCTGGGGGGGGGATATCTGGGGTGTAGAGGGATCAGAGTGCTAGTTGGATATATGTGATGTAGAGGGGTCAGAGTGCTGGGTGGATATCTGGGATGTAGAGGGGTCAGAGTGCTGGGGGGATATCTGGGATGTAGAGGGGTCAGAGTGTTGGGGGGATATCTGGGATGTAGAGGGGTCAGAGTGCTTGGGGGATATTTGGGATGTAGAGGGGTCAGGGTTCTAGGGGGATATCTGGGATGTAGAGTTCTGGGGGGGTATTTGGGATGTAGAGGGGTCAAAGTGCTGGGGGATATCTGGGATGTAGAGGGGTCAGAGTTCTGGGGGATATCTGGGATGTAGAGGGGTCAGATTGCTGGGGGGATATCTGGGGTGTAGAGTAGTCAGAGTGCTTTGGGGATATCTGGGATGTACAGGGGTCAGAGTGCTGGGGGATATCGGGTGTGTAGAATGGTCAGAGTGCTGGGGGGATATCTGGGATGTAGAGGGGTCAGAGTTCCGGGGGGGATAGCTGGGATGTAGAGGGGTCAGAGTGCTGGGGGGATAGCTGGGCTGTAGAGCGGTCAGATTGCTGGGGGGATATCTGGGGTGTAGAGGGGTCAGAGTGCGGGGGGGATATCTGGGATGTAGAGGGGTCAGAGTGCTGGGGGGATATCTGGGATGTAGAGGGGTCAGAGTTCTGGGGGGATAGCTGGGCTGTAGAGGGGTCAGATTGCTGGGGGGATATCTGGGGTGTAGAGGGGTCAGAGTGCTGGGGGGATATCTGGGATGTAGAGGAGTCAGAGTGCTTTGGGGATATCTGGGATGTAGAGGGGTCAGAGTGCTGGGGGGATATCTGGGGTGTAGAATGGTCAGAGTGCTGGGGGATATCTGGGGTGTAGAGGGGTCAGAGTGCTGGGGGATATCTGGGGTGTGAGGGGTCAGAGTTCTGGGGGGATATCTGGGATGTAGAGGGGTCAGAGTTCTGGGGGATAGCTGGGCTGTAGAGGGGTTAGATTGCTGGGGGGATATCTGGGGTGTAGAGGGGTCAGAGTGCTGGGGGGATATCTGGGATGTAGAGGGGTCAGAGTGCTTTGGGGATATCTGGGATGTAGAGGGGTCAGAGTGCTGGGGGGATATCTGGGGTGTAGAATGGTCAGAGTGCTGGGGGGATATCTGGGGTGTAGAGGGGTCAGAGTGCTGGGGGGGGATATTTGGGATGTAGAGGGGTCAGAGTGCTTGGGGGATATTTGGGATGTAGAGGGGTCAGAGTTCTAGGGGGATATCTGGGATGTAGAGTTCTGGGGGGATATTTGGGATGTAGAGGGGTCAGAGTGCTGGGGGATATCTGGGATGTAGAGGGGTAAGATGGCTGGGGGGATATCTGAGGTGTAGAGGGGTCAGAGTGCTTTGGGGATATCTGGGATGTAGAGGGGTCAGAGTGCTGGGGGATATCGGGTGTGTAGAATGGTCAGAGTGCTGGGGGGGATATCTGGGGTGTAGAGGGATCAGAGTGCTGGTTGGATATCTGGGATGTAGAGGGGTCAGAGTTTCGGGGGAATAGCTGGGCTGTAGAGGGGTCAGATTGCTGGGGGGATAGCTGGGGTGTAGAGGGGTCAGAGTGCTGGGGGGATATCTGGGATGTAGAGGAGTCAGAGTGCTTTGGGGATATCTGGGATGTAGAGGGGTCAGAGTGCTGGGGGATATCTGGGGTGTAGAATGGTCAGAGTGCTGGGGGGATATCTGGGGTGTAGAGGGGTCAGAGTGCTGGGGGATATCTGGGGTGTGAGGGGTCAGAGTGCTGGGGGGATATCTGGGGTGTGAGGGGTCAGAGTGCTGGGGGGATATCTGGGATGTAGGGGGGTCAGAGTTCTCGGGGGATAGCTGAGCTGTAAAGGGGTCAGAATGCTGGGGGGATATCTGGGGTGTAGAGGGGTCAGAGTGCTGGGGGGATATCTGGGGTGTAGAATGGTCAGAGTGCTGGGGGGATATCTGAGGTGTAGAGGGATCAGAGTGCTGGGGGGTTATCTGGGGTGTAGAGGGGTCAGAGTGCTGGTTGGATATCAGTGGTGTAGAGGGGTCAGAGTGCTGGGGGGATATCTGGGGTGTAGAGGGATCAGAGTGCTGGGGGGGGATATCTGGGGTGTGAGGGGTCAGAGTGCTGGGGGGGGGGGGGATATCTGGGGTGTGAGGGGTCAGATTGCTGGGGGATATCTGGGGTGTGAGGGGTCAGAGTGCTGGGGAATATCTGGGGTGTGAGGGGTCATAGTGCTGGGGGGATATCTGGGGTGTGAGGGGTCATAGTGCTGGGGGGATATCTGGGGTGTGAGGGGTCAGAGTGCTGGGGGGATATCTGGGGTGTGAGGGGTCATAGTGCTGGGGGGATATCTGGGGTGTGAGGGGTCAGAGTGCTTGGGGGATATCTGGGAGGTAGAGGGGCCATAGTGCTGGTGAGGCATCAATCTAGCAGATAGATTACATGCACAGGACAGCTTTGTTACTTTATGTATGTAGTATTTTCCCACTGTTTCTTTGCTGTACGGAATGATTGTTCTTGTAGCTTCCCCAAAAGGGCCTCCTACCTACTGATGTCTGTTTACCTGCGCTGTCTCCATTGTAGGGGCCCCAGAGCATTACTTTGCCCAGGTGCCCATGATGCTATTCAGACGGCCCTGCACAAAAGGAGTTCCCAAATTGAGTGACATGCAGGAAAATTAATATTATAACCAGCCCAGTAGATCTGTATTTAAAAACAGAAGTATATGTTTTATGACCAGCTTTGCATTATAGTTTCCAGTTTCCATATCGTCTCTATTTTTATGCTAATCCAATAGCACGAAATGTTACACAAGACTGCAGAAAACAGAAGAGCAAATAAGTTGATTTTTTTCATTTCCCAGATATGTTGCTAATTGTGTTTTTTGTGGGGTTATTGCGTAGTTCGTGTTCTTCTCATTGGTATAATGTGATATATACTTGATCCTTTTAGACTTTAACCACTTGACCTCCGGAAGATTTACCCCTTAAGGACCAGGCCATTTTTTGCAATACCGGCTCATGACCAGGCCATTTTTTGCGATACGGCACTGAGTTACATTAACCTGACAATTGCGTGCTTTGTATGTCCTTTTTTTTTTCACAAAAAAAGCTTTCTTTTGGTGGTATTTAATAACCTCTGTGTTTTTTAGTTTTCATTTTTGTGCTATAAACAAAAAAAGACCTGACAATTTTGAAAAAAAAAAATATATATTTTTTACTTCCTGATATAAACACATCCAATTTAAAAAATCGAATTTCTTTTTAAATTTAGGCCAATATATATTCTACTACATGTTTTTGGTAAAAAAAAAAAAACCTCATATTAAGTGTATATTGATTGGTTTGTGCAAAAGTTATAGCATCTACAAACTATGGATCTTTTTTTTTTTTTTTTTTATTAGTAATGGCGGCGATCAGCGACTTATAGTGGAACTGCGATATTGCGGTGGACATTCTGACACTAACTGACACTTTTTGGGAACCAGTGACACTAATACAGGGATCAGTGCTAAAAAATATGCACTGTCACTGTACTAATGACACTGGCTGGGAAGGGGTTAACTGTGGCCTAACCAGGGGCGATCAAAGGATTAACTGTGTGCCTAACCAGTGTTTTACTATACTGTATGTTATCCGGCACACAGCTGCCACCCTATTGCAGTAAAACTGCTATAGGGCAGTCGGCAAGCAGTTAAAGTATAACTAAAGGCAAAACTTTTTTCTTCACTTGTTAGCTGTTTGTTGCTGTCTGTGGCCCCGTTGGTGAATCTTCCTATGTCCATTTGTCCTGTATACCATTATCATTGAAAATGAAAGTAAAAGAAAATCCTTAATTTTGGGTTGGCCCCAGAAAAGTAATAGAGGGGAAATTTTCCAATGGGGACATGAGTTCTGGTGACTTGGGGGCCTAAGACCCCATTCACACAGGGGCAACACGACTTGCAGGTCGCCTCACCGAGGCGACCTGCACACGACTGCCCGGGCGACTTGCAAAACGACTTCTGTATAGAAGTCTATGCAAGTCGCCCCAAGTCGCCCCCGAAGTCGTACAGGAACCTTGCGTCGCTCCCCTTAGAACGGTTCCATAGCACAGAACGGAGGCGACTTGTCAGGCAACTAGGTCGCCTGACAAGTCGTCCCTGTGTGAACGGGGTCTTAGGGATTCCCTTAATTTGCAGGAATTTCCTCCCACTTCCTGTTTTGGCTTTGTGAGGAAAGTGACAGTAAGTCTCCACAACAGGATACATATGGAAAAAAAAAACTGACAGGGGTTATAGCCCTCCCTTACTCTATTCAAAATATATAAAAAAATAAAAATAAAAAAAAAGTTTTTCCTATAGTTCTTTTCTTTTTTTTTTTTTTTTTTTTATTCTTTTTATTGGGTTTCAAGTTTAAATACAAAACAGAGCCTATCGGGCATACCCAGGCTCGGTCCACATACATCACAATAAAAGAAACGTATATAAGAAAAGTATAAAAAATGAAATCTTAACAGTAGTGCTGCTATTGGCACAAGAACAAAACTACACGCTCCAGTAACTTCTGAGATTGTTAGAGTATTGTAGGTATCAGCTATTCAGGGGTAGTTTTAAACCACATTTAATAAGGATGGAAGTCACAATTATTAGACATGTGGACTGGACATGTCCATCTGGTCCTTTGTAAGGTAATCCACTAATTAGGAGAATCAGGGTCAGTATTAGTAGACAGGTCCTCTACCCAAATGTCCCAAACCTTGTGGAATTTTTTAGGGCATCCTCTTACTAAATAGTGGCCCCGTACAGTGGTAAATTGACATTAATAATTTTTTTCCACAAGGTTAGGGTTGGAGTAGATGGGGATTTCCATTAGAGAAGAATAATTTTCCTTGCATAAAATAACAGTAATCCTATCAGCGTCCTGGAGGCCGAAGATGAACCAGGGTGTCCACCAAACCCAGCAAACAAACCTCCACTGTCCAGGGCACATGAATAGTGGTCACAGATTGTATGAGACCATCGCTTCCCAGAAAACTTGAATATTATGCCGCGTACACACGGTCGGACTTTTCGTCTACAAAAGTCCGACAGCCTGTCCGACAGACTTTCGACGGACTTGCGGCGGACTTTCGACGGACTTGCGGCGGACTTTCTAACGAACAGACTTGCCTACACACGATCACACAAAAGTCCGTCGAATTCTTACGTGATGACGTACACCGGACTAAAATAAGGAAGTTGATAGCCAGTAGCCAATAGCTGCCCTAGCGTGGGTTTTTGTCCGTCGGACTAGCATACAGACGAGCGGATTTTTCGACCGTACTCGAGTCCGTCGGAAAGATTTGAAGCATGTTTCAAATCTAAAGTACGTCGGATTTGAGGCAAAAAAAGTCAGTTGAAAGTCCGGAGAAGCCCACACACGATCGGATTACCAGCCAGCTTTAGTCCGTCAGCGTCCGTTGGACTTTTGTAGACGAAAAGTCCGACCGTGTGTACGCGGCATTAGGGCACTGCCAAAATACGTGGATAAAGTCTGCTGTGTTTGCTGCACGCCGCCAACACTTGGCAGGAACAGAGGGATATATTGTGTGTAAAGGTGCAGGTGTAAGGTAGATCCTATGTAGGAGTTTGTACTGAATCAATCTGTCTCTTGCAGAAACCAGCTGTAGAAAGGCACATTCCCATATTTCCTCCCAACCTTCATCATCCAAGCTAGTGATGTCCAGTGCCCATTAAGATTTAAGAGCTTCCAAACCAGGAGTGGACAAAGGGAGACATGGCCTATAGTTCTATTTTAAACCTGAACTCCAGGCGAACAGCTAAATACACAAGTGTAATACATTTATCAGTGCTGGTGTACCTTTGTGATTCTGTCTATACAGTCCAAAAATGTACACAGCTCTACCATACAGCACAGTCCTACCTGGCAGGCGAGGGGACCTGAACCTGATCTTTCTCTGGTGTAATTTATTATTATTATTATTTATTTTTTAAAAATCACTTAGGCTGCTTTCACACTGGGGCGGTGGGGGCGTCGGCGTTAAAACAGCGCTATTTTTAGCGCTGCTTTACCGCCGTTATTGCAGCGGTATTCGGCCGCTAGTAGTGCAGTTTTAACCCCCACTGGCGGCCGAAAAAGGGTTAAAACCGCTCGTATAGCGCGGCTATAGCCGCGGTATAGCCGCGCTGTCCCATTGATTTCAATGGGCAGGAGCGGTTTAGGAGCTGTGAATACACCGCTCCTTCACCGCTCCAAAGATGCGGCTTGCAGGAGTTTTTTTCTTCTCCTGCCAGCGCACCCGAGGGCTTTCACACTGAACAAACAGCAGCGGCTGTTTTGGGTCGGTTTGCAAGCGGTATTTTTAGCGCAATAACGCCTGCAAACTGCCCCAGTGTGAAAGGGCTCTAAAGGATGTATTAATTTAAGTATTTTATATCTGCCTAGATTTCAGCTTTAATGGAAAGCTAGGATGGAAATTTATAGCTTACATTACAGTTTTTCTGTTCCCACTTATATGCACCTTTACATATTCTAAATAACATTTTTTTATTAAAATATCTGTATAAAATGTTAGTTACATTATGCATCTTTAATCTTTTATAATACTGTGCATTAACAGGTTTATGTAAATCTGATGGATTACCATGGAGTGACATCATAGACTATGAGTATACAAAGGAACATACCATTACAGATTTAGTCCTCCTAAAGTCGTTTCTTCTCTCTGGCATGACAGTGACTCTTATAGAGGAAAAGGTAATAATACAACATATTGCCGTCAAGCTGTCTCTCATACTTTCACAGCAAAGTGGTACATAGGACCCTAAAACATGCGGTTGCTGTATAACGCAGAACTGTAAACTGTGATGATGTAAATGAATGTAGAATGTAAAGTACGTATGTTTTTCTGAACTGACAAGACCAATCTTTAATCTCTTAGATCTTGTCCTGGCCACCAGATGCTGACCAGGGTGCAGCTATACCTAAGCTTGACAAAAAAGCAGGTGGGAAAGACAAGGACAAAGACAAAGTGAGAAGTAGCTCCAGGGTGAGTTTGAAGGAACACGTAGCAAAAACAATGGATAAATTTGTTTAGAATTGGTGCTTAGGGCTAATACATGGATCTACTACTCCTCTAGCAGATTTGAGAGAATATTTTGGCCATACACTGATCCAAATTCTCCCAGTTCAACAGGGAACAGACAAATTTTGATCAATGTGTGTCAGTCCCCACTAAATAGTTGATTGCTTAATTGACTTTATTCAAAGGGAAATGGTGGAATATTTTTCTTGATCAGCAGTTGCAGGCAATTTGCTGCAGATGCTGATCAGTGTTCTGACAGCAGTGGGCACAGCAGTCAGGATAGAGGGTCCTGGTGGAGAGGATTGTTCATTCCACCTGGTTTTAGGTCAATGGAGGAATCTGTTTTTTCTTTTTGTGTTTTTGTTATTTGGAGCTGGACTGCTGACCCACTGGCTGAATGAAAAAAAAATAATAATAATAACAGCGTATGGCCAGCTTTAATGTAAATTTTGCAATTCAAAGTTTAAGCACAAGAGCCTACTTCTAGGGTTGTGCAAAGGAATTATCAAGTTGCTATACTGTAATTGAATTGTGATATACGACAGATACAATAACATGGACCAGATTCTTCATGCTGGTCGTGTGGTATCAGGATGGTATGCTGGTTACAGATGGCAGCTTTAGTCTATCCACTGGACCCCTGGAAGATTTTACCACTGCGCTACTTTAACTGGTAATTTCACGCTCATGCAACGCTGTACATAAACACAATTTGTATCATTTTTTTTCACACAAATAGAGCTTTCTTTTGGTGGTATTTGATCACCACTGGGTTTTTAAAAAAAAAATTTGCGATATAAATAAAAAAAACGACAATTTTGAAAAGTAAAAAACATTTTTGTTTACTTTCTGCTATAAAACATATCCATTAAAAACAAAATCTGATTTCTTCATAAATTTTGGCCAAAATGTATTCTGCTACATGACTTTGGTAAAGAAAAATCCCAATAAAGTGTATATTGATTGGTTTGTCTGACAGTTATAGCGTCTACGAACTATGGGATATACTGTATACTATAATGTTTATGTTATTTTTTTTTACACTACTAATAGCGGTGATCAGGGACTTATAATGGGACTGCGATAGTGCGGCGAAAATCTGACACTAACTGACGCTGGGGGAAACTAACTAACTGCCACTGACATCACCAGTGACAATAATACAGTGATCAGTGCTAATAATATGCACTGTCACTGTGCTAATGGGTGAGAAGGGGTTAACATCTAGAGCGATCAAAGGGTTAAATGTGTGCCTAACAATGTGTAATGTGTGTGATATGTGCTGCTTTTACTAAGGATCTTGTTTTTTTTCCCCTGCTTAGCAGGGGAAAAAAAAAACACTGGGATCACCTGTCAGTAAACAGAGCTCTGTATTGTTTACGATCACAGAGCTCTGTTCCATGAATGAATGAGCCAATCAGCAGGTGCCAGAGGCCAATCATTGGCCGAGACCCACTAATCGGCTTCTGCTGTGAGGAATCGTAGCATAGCCAGGGCGGCGTGTAGGCGCACGGATCACGTACTAGGTACATGATCCAGTGGAAGGAGGCTACTTAACCGCCATACATCCTTGTGATGCAGTCAGCATGCGGCTATATATTACAAGTTGGTTATTGGCATCTTTCTTAGAATGGGTCATTCTGTGTATGTGCAAGCACCTTAAAGCAGTTATAAACCTTAAAGGGGTTGTAAGGGTAAAAGTTTTTTCACCATAATGCATTCTATGCATTAAGGTGAAAAAACTACTGACAATACCGCCGCCCCCAGCCCCCGCGTTTTACTTACCTGACCCCTCGAAAGTCCCTTGCTCACTCCCGACATCCATTTCGCTGTTCAGCCTGGCCGCTGATTGGCTACAGTGGATGGATTGAAAGCAGCGCAGCCATTGGCTCGCGCTGCTGTCAATCACATCCAATGACGTGGCGCGCCGGGGGGGCGGGGCCGAGTGATACAGTGAGCGGCTATATCACGGGAGCGCGCCCACAAGAACTAACCACCATGCGAGGGAGCTCTCATTAAGGTGGTTAGTTCTCTCGGGGAGGAGCTGAAACAGCCGCCGAGGGACCCCAGAAGACCAGTTTCGGTGCCACTCTGTGCAAAACGAGCTGCACAGTGAAGGTAAGTATAACATGTTTATTATTTAAAAAAAAAAAAAAAAATTACCTTTACAACCCCTTTAATTGTTATATTGCAGATTACCAAATCTTAGATGTGATGGCTGTATTAGTTTCCTTTCTTAGGTTTTCTTTCTTCTATTTTCATCTGGTGATCTAGCCAGTAAGTCTGTTTTTAAAAAGCACAAGCTCTCTGCAGAATTATCGGGCTGCATGGATGAGACAAACCACTTGGCAGGAGGGATTAAAATGATCAGCTTTTATTTATCCCCAAAGGAAAAAAAAAACAGCTGTAACCGATTTATACAGTTAGCTGGAGTTTGGCTTCAATTTGTTATTGTATCCAAATAAGCTAACACATTTAAGACCACTCTCCCCCCAGCAGAGAGGTCTACAAAAGGCTAGAGCCCATAGCAGCGAAGTAAAGAAAGTCATTTTCTTGGGCGGGCATACACATGTATATAATATACATGTGTGTGTGTGTGTGTGTGTGTGTGTGTGTGTGTGTGTGTGTGTATATATATATATATATATATATATATATTATCCTATAAAGAATAAGTTCACTTTTAAAAAAAATAAAATAAATCCAGATTCTCCCAGATAACACCACTGAAATGAGAGAGAATCCAGCACCTTCATTCTTTCACCCCAGGGCCGTTCTCCCTCCCAATGTCATTGGCCTAACCACTTCAGCCTTGGAAGGTTTACCCCCCCCCCCCCCCCCCTCCTTACCAGGCCATTTTTTGCAACACGGCACTGTGTTTTTTTAACTGACAGTTGCGCGGTCATGCGATGCTGTACCCAAACAAAATTGATGTAATTTTTTCCCACAAATAGAGCTTTCTTTTGGTGGTATTTGATTACCTCTGCGGTTTTTTTTTTTTTATGCGCTCTAAACAAAAAAAGACTGACAATTTAAAAAAAAAAAAACAAGTTTTTATTTTCTGCTATAAAACACATCCAATGAAAAAAGGTAAAAAATAAAATTTCTTCATCAATTTAGGTCATGTATTGTGCTACATATTTATTTATTTTTTTAAATCCCAATATATTGATTTTTGTCGCAAAAGTTATTGTGTTTACAAACTATGGCATAGTTTTATGGTATTTTTTTTTTTTTTTTACTAGTAATGGCTGAGACTTTTCACACGGTGTATAAGGATGTACAAATGTAAAACATGAGGAACTACAACTTGTTGCATTCCCACCCAGGGGAAATACAAGTGTGAATATCTATCTAGAAGCTTGCAGACACCATAGAGAGAGAGAGGTAGGTTTCCTCAGAAGCACCTTAAGACCCCTTTCACACTGGGGCACTTTGCAGGCACAACAGCGCTAAAAATAGCCCCTGCAAAGCGCCATGAAAGAGCCGCTGCTGTGTTTTCAATGTGAAAGCCCAGAGGGAGCGGTGCACTGGTAGGACGCTAAAAAAAGTCCTGCTAGCAGCATCCTTGGAGCAGTGAAGGAGCGGTGTATACACCATCCTTTACCGCTCCTGCCATTGAAATCAATGGGGCTGCGCGGCTATACCGCCGGCAAAGTGCTGCTGCAGCAGCGCTTTGCAGTGGTTTTAACCCTTTCTCAGCCGCTAACAGGGGGTAAAACTGCTCCGCTAGCGGCCGAATACCGACGCTAAAGCGACGGTAAAGCAGCGCTAAAAATAGCGCCGTTTTACTGCCAACGCCGCCCCCGCTTAGTGTGAAAGGGGCCTTACTCTTCGGCACAGAGTGACTCTGGAGGTAGCAGACTACTAGGCATCGCCAAGCCGCCTGGATGCAAGGAGAAATCGAGCACCACGCGTTCGTCTGCTGCTGACCTCAGGCATATCACTCCGCCTGCAGGTGACAGTGCCGTGGGCAGAGCCGTCCCTGACGGATCACACAGGAGGTATAATGCGGCTGCCGTCCCTGCTGACTTGCTTTTCTTTTTACTCAAAGCTGCACCCATTAAGACACTCGGGGCTATGGACCCCAGATTCGGAGCTGTAGCCCCAAAAGCCACCCCATACTGACGTCACTTCCCCCCAGACTGACAATGCTATTGTTTGTTGTACCTCCTGTGCTCATTCATCCAGAGTTGTGTCTCACTGATACAGGAAGTGTGTTACTGGCCAGATCACCAGGTGAAAACAGAGGGGAAAAAAACTAAACTGATGCAGCCACCACATCCAATGATTGGTAACCTGCAATATATTACAATTTTGGTTTTGGATTTAACATCGCTTTAACTAAATTCAGTTTTGGCCACACAACTTGCAAGAAATATATGTAAAAAATCTCTAGCACTATCAGAATGCCACATATATGCACCTAAAGTTCCTCCACAAGTAATTGCTTAACCACTTCATTACCAGGCACTTAGACACCTTCCCGCCCAGGCCAATTTTCAGCTTTCAGCGCTGTCGCAGTTTGAATGACAATTGCGCAGTCATGCTACACTGTACCCAAACAAATTTTTTATCATTTTGTTCCCACAAATAGAGATTTCTTTTGGTGGTATTTGATCACCTCTGCGGTTTTTATTTTTTGCGCAACAAATAAAAAAAGACCGAAAATTTCGAAAAAAAAAAAGTTTTTCTTTGTTTCTGTTAAAATTTTTTGTAAATAAGTATGTTTTCTTCTTCGATGATGGGCACTGATATGGCTGCACTGATGGGCACTGATACGGCGGCACTGATGGGCACCAATGAGGTGGCACCAATGAGGTGGCACTGACGGGCACTGATGATGGGCACTGATAGGCGACACTGATGGGCACTTGTAGGTGGCATTGATTGGTACATATGGGTGGCACTGATGGGTACTTATGGGTGGCACTGATGGGTGGCACTGATAGACACAGACAGGTGGCACCGATGGGCAATGACAGGTGGCACTGAACACACTGATTGGTGGCACTGATAAAACATATTGGGGGCATTGCTGGGCAGATCTGGAACATAATGGTGCCAATCAGTGCCCATTTGTGGGCACTGATTGGCACAGATTGGGCACATTGGGCACATGTGGATGGCCATAGGGTACATACCTGGCCATCCACATGTTGCCCCTTCCCTGGTGGTCCTAGTGGCGATCCCTGGTGGTCCAGTGTGGTGATCTGAGGAGGGGCTGCGCTGATAACATGGCGCGCGGCGGCATGTTATCCTGCTGGACATCATATGATGCCCAGTCAGGATAACTGAACCACTGCCCGGCCGTCATCTGCTATGGGCCAGGTGGGAAGTGGTTAAAGGGGTTGTAAAGGTTCGTGTTTTTTCACCTTAATGCATCCTATGCTTTAAGGTGAAAAAACAACTGTCAGTGACCAGCCCCCCAGCCCCCCCATTTTACTTACCTGAACCCTTGAACTTGTCCCACGGGGACGCGCTGTCTCTCTGCTAGGGGGTTCTCGGCTGTTGATTGGATAGATTGATAGCAGCGCAGCCATTGGCTCCCGCTTCTGTCAATCAAATCCAATGACACGGCCGCCAGGGGCAGGGCCGAGTCCTGCATTCAGTGTCTATGGACGCCGAATGTTGGACTTGGGAGCACACCCGCAAGGTAACCCCCCGGGAGACAGCTTCTCCTAGGGGTTATCTGATGTGGGGAGGAGCCGACTGAGCCGCCGAGGGACCCCAGAAGATGAGGATCGGGGCCACTCTGCAAAACGAGCTGCACAGTGGAGGTAAGTATGATATGTTTGTTATTTAAAAAAAAAAAACAAAACATGACCCTTTAGTGTCACTTTAACATCCTATACTGCAATCCCCCAAATGTTCATCAATATCTGGAGTCTACAACAGCAAATAGAAGCATCTATCAAAGCATACTCACTTGGCTGAAAAAATAGTGTTATCAATCTGCTCTCAGTGGTTCATAAGTTGTGTAACTATAAATGATCAATTTGATAAATCATGTTTTCTTCTTAAACTCTATTAACCAACATTTTTATTCTATGTTTATTGAAATATTCATACCCGTGAGCTTAGTTGTACTTAATCGGTTGTTGTTGAACATTTGTTTTACCTGGTACATTGCTACAATCTCAGACTGGTCTTACTGGTAGTAAAAAATGTACCTCCTAATATCTTAGCCTATGCTCATTGTATACCTGAGGGTTTTTGGGGTGGGCAGGTGAGCAAATCTATATATAAAGTACATTTAATGTGTTTTATACCAGGGAAGTAAAGCTGGCTCAAAGAGTAAGAAGAAGAAAGAAAACCTAGATGATCTCCGCCATGATCCCCCAGTGGTTCGCACTCTTGGATCTGTTGTTATGCCCTTGGAAAGCCTTGTTTCTGGGGAGGGTCAAACATACCATGTGTGTAACTTTGGGATTTTAATAACAGATACAGAGCAGCATTGCAATGAAAAGGTAATGTAAATCAAATATGAGTGTATCTAAAAAGTAAACAAAGTTGGAAAACAAGCCATTCACACTATATACAGTAACAATGCAAAGAGATGGGAAATTAAACCATACACCCTAGGTAAACCATACACCCAAGGTATATACAGTAACATTATAGAAGAGCAGCAAATACGGTAGGTACAGAGAAGGATTTTGTCAGTAAATACTAGCCATGCACACAAATTACATTGTGATGTGATGAAATTCCTAAAAATTCCTAGTGCATTCGCAGATGGTAAAGGTCATATCCTCTAAAGAAAGATGTCAACAGTCTGAATACACTAGAGCCTCCACGTCCACTTAGTATGCTGACATATGGTCAATCATTTGTGTGTGTGTGTGTGTGTGGGCATACACTGATCAGCCATAACATTATGACTACCCACCTAATGTTGAGTATGACCCTCTTTTTCTATAACAGCCCTGACCCCTTGAGGCATGGACACCAAAGTAACATCCACATGACTGGCAGGACCCAAGGTTTCCCAGCAGAACATTGCCTCTGCCAACTTGCCCTCTTATACTGCATCCCGGTGCTATCTCTTTCCCAGTTAAGTGATGCACTTGGCCATCCACAAGATGTAAAAGAAATGGTAATTCATCAGACCAGGCCACCTTCTTCCATTGCTCCGTTGTCCAGTTCTGATGTTCATGTGACCATTGTAGAAGCTTTTGGCTGTGGACACGGGTCACCATACACAACAAACCGCGATGCCCAATTTTTTCTGCTTTCACTACATCAAATTCATGGATAACATGTTCACTTTCTGCCTAATATATCCCAAAAATTTTCAGATGCCATTGTAACGAGATATAGTACTTTTACCTGTCAGTGGTCATAATGTTATGGCTGATCGGTGTATGCTTTCACTACTTAAAGAGATCCAACCACATTCCTACTAACCCTAAACTACACTTGCGCTTCATATTTATTGATCTCTCCTTTGCCTAAATTAAACTGGGACTTTACAAGTGTGCTCAGCTCCATATTCTTGAAGGTGGAACTTTCAGATACTAAAGTCACGTTTAAAGTATCTTTATTTGTTTGTCTATGTATAATTATAATAATAATAATAATAAATACATATTAGTAGTAGTATGTATTTATTATTACTATTTTTTTTTTTACAAGAAAGTTTATTATTACTATTAAGGAAAAAAATATAATTAAAAAAAATCTGTCCTAGGCCACAAAAGCCTAAAAATATAATATAATATAATAATTCAGCCTGTTTGAGGGGCAGTATCTAGACCAGGGGTGGGCAATTCATTTTCTCAAGGGGCCACATGAGAAGCTGAGACTGTTGTGGAGGGACAAACTTAATTCTGCTCAATAATAGTTTTGGACCTAGGAAGGTCCATAAGTACATATAGAAAACAAACACCTGGTGCTAGGAATAATAGGTACAACTGCTCAATTTTAACTCAGTGTGTGGAGTTTGACAAGCAGCACCACTTGTCAAACTCACCCTTATGCCCCGTACACACGGTTGGACATTGATCGGACATTCCGACAACAAAATCTATGGATTTTTTCTGACGGATGTTGGCTCAAACTTGTCTTGCATACACAGTCACACAAAGTTGTCGGAAAATCCAATCGTTCTGAACGTGGTGACGTAAAACACGTACGTCGGGACTATAAACGGGGCAGTAGCCAATAGCTTTTGTCTCTTAATTTATTCTGAGCATGCGTGGCACTTTGTGCGTCGGATTTGTATACACACAAACGAAATTTCCGACAACGGATTTTGTTTTCGGAAAATTTTATAGCCTGCTCTCAAACTTTGTGTGTCGGAAATTTCCAATGGAAAATATTTGATGGAGCCCACACACGGTCGGAATTTCTGACAACAAGGTCCTATCACACTCCGTCGAAAAATCAGACCGTGTGTACAGGGCAATAGAGTTCAACAAGGAAACTGAAGGCTCAGACAGGCATGCTGACAGTGGAGGCACCATGGGTCAGACAGGGACAGCCAAAGGGCGAAATGTGGCCCTGGGGCCACAATTTGCACAACTGATCTAGGCCTCACAGCCAGAATTTAAGAAAAATGCTTCTGGACTCTAGTGATAAATTTACCTGGCCATGAAAGTGAAATATGACATCTCATCCCCTGGTGAACTTCTCAGACCAATAACTGCATGTAAGATGATCAGATTTTATTTGCATCCCTAAGTACTGGTACACACTGATGCAGCATGGGATACAACACCCCAAAAACAGGTTGCAGTGTGATTGGCTGAACTACCCATGCAATCCAATTCCAGTGGAGGAAAAAAAAAAGGTGCATGCACCTTTTTCGTGCAGGTGTGGTGCGATTTGAGCCTTCAAAAATTAATGGGCTCAGATCGCATGCATTGAAAAGAATCACATGTGATTTGAACAGAAATTAGGTCTGATTCCTGTCTGAATCACATGCAGTTTCCTGCATGGCATCAGTTAGAGAAACCAAGACTGGCATAGAGTCACCAGGTAGTCATCGCTAAATGCTTAGTACAATTACAGATCTTTTAATTCAATCTTATTTTATTGAGATAGAAAAATTGTACAGTATATGTAAATATATGTCATTCAATATCACATAAACAGAGATATACATCCTTGCAACACTGGTGTCATACCGTCTCTTGGTTTAGATCATTTGTGAGCTTCAATTGATTTAGTGTATTATATAAGCCTGTATACCTACAGCGTCTAACCTGGCTTATTAAGGGTAGGTGAGCACCACTATCTACTCAATGAGTGGAGCCCACTCATTACAAGTAGGCTAGGGCTTTTGTTGCTGTGCTGAACACGTTCTCTCTGAGGGGGAAGCTCTGTGTGTGCCACCGTTCCGGTCTGATGAGACTAGAGATTGTGATTTAGATGATCGTGTAACACTGCAACATTTAAAGGGAACGGAGAAAAAGAGAGAGTGGGGATAGAGGGGTCAAGGCAGTAAGGAATGTAGAAATTAATAGAGAGACATTCCACTCTGGCTACACAGGTGCATCGGTGGAGTCCTATGTGGCCCATGGAATAAGTATCGAAACATAGATCACAAGGTCCAGGTCTTGGAGAATTGCTCCTCTTTACCCGTTTCCTGCGACAACCTTCGTTCCAATCTATTGATTTGGTCCACTTCAATTGCCCAATCCCCCAGGGAAGGCATGCTTGTCGACTTCCAATTACAGATCTTTTAAACTTACAGACTAAACCAACATATATTCCACAGGGTCATTTTATCCTGATATTTTTGAATCAGGTTTTGCTTTCAAACCGTATATCTGCCTTATCTGGTACTCTGCATAATAGTCTAGTCTGATACCCAGTCTTCAATACAATATGTGGGACATTTCATTCTATGTAAGAGTCCTGAAATCATGCAATGGGCTCAATTCACTAAGCAGTATTTACTGCTTTAAGATCAGCAATAAAATAGCTCATAGCATTTTTCAAAATCTTTTGCCAATAAACCAAAAAACACTACTAAAATACCACATACACATTGTTTGAAGTGATATGGTATTCTAGTATTGAAAGCATGAGGTATTTAAATGCTACCAGTGTACTTTACAACCAGGGCATAGCTGGTTGTTAAGGAGCCGCCACCTGCCGGCGTCCTTAACAACTAGTGAATAGCTGTTTGTTTAAGGGGTCGGCACCCGCCGAGTCCTTAACAACCATGACTCATCTGCTGTCAGCAGGGTTCCCCATGGCCAGACCCATATCCGAGCATGCAACCTGGCAGGCCAGGATAGGAGAGGGATGAGCAAGTGCCCCCCACCCCTCCCTCCTGAACCATACCAGGCTACATGGGGGTGCTTTGGGGGATGCATGTGGCCTGGTGGTGTTTGGTGGGAGGGGCACTCATTCATCCCCCCACCCCTTCCTGGTCTGCCAGGTTGTATGTGGCCCTCCTCAAACTCCATACCAGACCCGAAGGGTCTTTTTTTACAAAAAAAATGTTATACCGCCTCTTCTTTTTATGCTGGCTCTTCTTCCGCTGACAGCAGATGTATCATGGTTGTTAAGGACGTAGCGGATACCAACTCCTTAACAACCAAGTATTCAATTGTTGTTCAGGATTCTGGCACCTGCCAGCTCCTTGACAACCAGCTGAAATGAAATATATTCTTTAACTATTGCATGCTTGGACCGCTACTTGCAGTATTTAACGCATGCATTTATTAATTTATTTCCTTTAGTGAATTGACTGTATCATGTGGTATTTAACAAGTGATTTTGCTTTTTGAGGTAAGATAAGATAAGATCCCTTTGCCTTTTTATCCCTTTATTATATCATGTTGTGCAACCATAGAAATGCACTTTAAAGCCCAACTTCAGCTAACACAAACTTTTCTTTTCAGCTTTGTCCAATTAAGTTTGGCTTGACTATTTGCTATGTATGTTGCTGTAGTGGCTTATGTTTCTTTACCAGCAATAAATTGAAATGGTAATATGTTCTGTTTCAGGCTCCTCATGATGGTAAAAAACACAAAGAACAAAAGCTAAAAAGTGGACTGGAAAGCACAGAAACTCATAAAACACCTCGCTCATCTGGTATTTTTAAATATCTAGAATTTTTGTAGGATTAAATTCCAAAGAGAAAAAAAAGACAGGAATATTTATGATATGCAGTATTCAACGCCAACACATATATAAAAACATTCAATTTTTTAATGTCTCAAAAAAAAAAAAATTCTGACATTCATAATTTATCTTAAATAGACCAAAGAACAAAGGTCAATAACAGTCTCATAATTACATGCCATACATGTGCTGATTTTCATCAAACACGTTTCCTGGAACAAAATCTTTTTTTTTTTTTTTTTAACCGAGAACACATACTCAGTTCAAACAGAGAAGATACTTTTATGAAAAAAGCAAATGTATAATATATTATAATATATATTGTATAATAATATTAAACCAATGGTCTCCAAACTGCGGACCGGGTGCTGAATGTGGCCCTTTGCTTGCCTTTATCCGGTCCTTGAAGCATATCCCTCCCATTGATATGAGACACTATTCTGCCAACTGACATCAACAGTGGGGCACCATTTCTTCCACTGACATCAACAGTGGGGCACTATTCCTCCCAATGATACCAACAATGGGGCACTATTCTTCCCAATAATACCAACAATGGGGCACTATTCCTCCCACTAATACCAAATGTGGCAATGTTTACTTCCATTGATGATACTTCTGCTGGCCACAGTTCTGGCCCCCTAAAAGTCTGAAGGGCAATAAACTGGCCCTTTGTTTCAAAAGTTTGGAGACCCCTGCTCTAAACTATATGGTACTTGGACAAACTTGAAGTAAATGATTCTCATTTGTTATTTGAATGTATTTAATGCTCTGTGAATGTGATGCTTATTATGTAGGCAATGCAAAAAAAAAGACATAGATGGACATAGGATCATGTTCATGATGTATTATGCCGTGTACACATGGGCAGACTTTTCAACTGGACTGGTCCGACGGGACAAATCCGTCGGACAATCCGACCATGTGTGGGCTTCATCGGACCTGCAGCAGACTTTTTCGGGCGGAAATCAGACGGACTTTAGATTTGAAACATGTTTCAAATCTTTCCAACGGACTCGAGTACGGTCAAAAAATCTGCTCGTCTGTATGCTAGTCTGACGGACGAAAACCGACGCTAGGGCAGCTATTGGCTACTGGCTATCAACTTCCTTATTTTAGTCTGATTGTACGTCATCACGTACGAATCCTTTGGACTTTGGTGTGATCGTGTGTAGGCAAGTCCATTCGTTCGAAAGTCTGTGGGAAGTCCGTCAAAAGTCCGTCGGAAAGACCGTCGGACCTTTGATGCCGAAAAGTCCGCCCGTGTGTACACGGCATTAGATGGAGATTTACATTCCCCAGTGATGTGTCCTTGTCCTTATAATCATGCATATGCTTTATCCAAAGCTAAATTTTTGCATCAGTCTATAATGATAGTCCAAAAAGTGGTGAATATCTTGGTAGGTTGTTGGTAATCAGTGCCTTCATATGGGGGCACTCATCAAAGAGGAAGAGCGAGGAGCACCAGTGGGGGACCCCAGAAGAGGAGGATTGTGGCTGCTCTGTGCAAAACCATTGCACAAAGCAGGGGAGTATACCATGGTAATTATTAAAAAAAAAATTAGGATTTAGAGTTCCTTTTTAAATAGCGTTTTAGCTTTGTGGTGCTCAGATGCAATGTGGTTCCACTTTAACCCAATTTCTATTTTCTTTAAAGTAAGATTCATTAGCCTGCTTAGCTTTGTTAGTTGAGCCCACTCTATCTATTTAGCTGGAATGGCTAATACAATTCTTTATATCACACATGTTTTTAAAAAACACTATTGTAATTTATTTTATGTTGTTTATATATTTTCCCATATCATTTTGCAGAAAATGCTCAGGGCCCATTTACACTGTGCTGTTCTTGTGAATTGCATTAATGCAAATTGTTAGCCACTGCATTGCCCTGCAGGCGATTATTCTTGTATCCAGTTGTGTTTTGCATTGATTACGAGTTATAAATATCTCAGAAAACACATCCATGGAGTACCAATATTTTTTTTTTCCAGCAAAAGAAAAACATAAAGATTCTACAATAAAATCAACAGAAGATGAGCCCCAATCTGCACCGATACCTGTGACAGCAGAGATTACCGTCAGTTTCCTGCACTAAGGTTCTACATCATCCAAGAGTGCTGTGACTGTGACAATAAGGAGACTTTGTCCTGATTGTCCTTTTGGTGTCAAACTTGTATTTGAACTTTACTTTCTATTTGGATTGTACAAACATGTGATATACACATGCCATAGTCTAAGTGCCATAGTAAATATTGCTACCAATAAAATACCTTATAGTGAATTGGACTGTACAAATATTTGCCTTGTGGTGGAATGCGCAATGATAATTATGTGATTCCTTTAAGCAAAAATCTAACTGCTGTATGCCCTTGTAAATAATTCTGTTCCATTTTAAAAGCAATGACGCTATAAAATACTAATTCCAGCCAAACTTGTTTTAGCTTTGAATAGAAAAAGGAATGCTTAAAGTGTTTGTAAAGGCTTGTTTTTTGTTTTTTTTAAATAACAAACGTGTTATACTTACCTCCTCTGTGCAGTTGGTTTTGCACAGAGCAGCCTGGATCCTCCTCTTCTCGGGTCCCTCTTCGCTGCTCCTAGTCCCTCCCTCCTTTGAGTACCACTCAGCCAGCAGCTTGCTATAGGGCTCACCCAAGCTGAGTCAGAGCTCTGTGTATCCATTCAGACACGGAGCCCCGACCTGGCCCTGCCCCCTCTCTCCCCTGATTGACAGCCATGGGAGCCAATAGCACAGCTGCTCTGTCTCAGCCAATCAGAAGGAGTGTACTGGATGGCTGAGGGGATCGTGGACATCGCTGGAGAGAGAAGGAGCTCAGGTAGGTAATTAGGGGGTACTGGGGAGGCTGCTACACACTGAAGGTTTTTTATCTTAATGCATAAAATGCATTAAGATAAAAAGCCTTTTGCCTTTACAACTCTTTTAAACTTTCTGTGAGGTTTTATTTCAATCTGTGACCACATTTGGGAGATTTTCCCTAATTTTCTGGAGAGTGTGGTAATTTCTCCAGACACAGACAGCAATAAAAACATTTTTTTAACCTCTTCCCATCCAGGCCAAGTGACTCTTAAAGTTGGACTTGGCGCCTGGGGTCAGACGGACGTCCTGATCAGATGACCACTGTGATTGGTTGTTACAGTGGTCACATGAGCAGAAGCCTGTCCTGCCATCTCCCGAATATGACTAAGGCTCTGTTCACACCTAGGCGTTTTTGGGCATTGTTCTGCTCTAAGCCTCAGCTCAAAAAACGCCCAACGAGACAAATCCCATTCACTTCAATAGCCCCTGTTCACATCTGAGCGTTTTGTCATCTGAAGCTCAAAAAAAAGTACAGGAGCTTCTTTGTTGGCAGATTACAGGCATTTTCTGCCTGAAAACAAAATGCCTAGGGTGAACAGAGCCTAAAGGCCGAGAGTTTTACAGAACAGAAACCTCAGCTTCCCATCGCTGCATATGTGTAGCATTGTTAAATCCCACCATAAGACACAAATACGTGTTACATGGGTAGCAAGGGGTTAACTATTGCCCTATCTACTAAAAGTGTGGATTTGTTTTATGTCTGTAACATCCCAATTGGAGAAATTTCCCTCAACTTCCTGTCCGGACAGCAATAAAACCTTACTAAAAAGGTACCAATCTTTCCCTGCTCTACTCAAAACAAAAGTAAGTGATGTGCAATGAGTAATTTTTAAATGGATGCAGGAGTAGTAGAAACTAACTGAAATGCTAGAGCATAGAGGAGGCAAAATTCGTCATATCTCTGTGCACCTGGAGATTCTGCATGAAGGTAAAGCCAACATAAAATATAATTACCCCTCAGGGGAAATGCATACTGTAAGAACCAGCTCCAGTATGTTTTTTCTTTTAACAGCTAAAGCTCCAGATGAAACAAGTCAATGCATACCTTGCACTACAAGCCAAGTCCCCTTAATTACCTATTTTAAGAGCCCATTCCCCAATTCCATAGCGCTGCACTAAAATAAAAAAATTAAAACTGTGAGTAAAAAATGAAAGGGGATATAAAGGTAAAATGATGTTTTTTAGTTTTGCAGAGAGCGGGGAGAGTTAAAATCCCTGACAAGTTTCTGTGTCCTCGCTAGGGAGATTTACTCTCGCGAGAGCAATCGGGGTGGAAAATTCTCCCATAGGAACAAATGCTCACGTAATAACGCTCTAAGACCGGAATTTGGTTTACTTTGAAGAGTAATTCCTGTTGCGATTCTAGAACAAAAAGTGAAGGGAAATCTCCCCAGTGGGACACAGAAAATAAAAATTTAACCTGAAAGATGTTTTAACCCTTCAACACTCTATCAAAAACTAAAAAGATTTAAGGCTTCACATATGGTATTAAATAATTACCTTTTTATTCCCTATGCTCGGTACTGCAGGGGCTGATGTCACCATTCTTAAATCTGACGAGATTAAGGGGAATACTGAGTAGCCCACATCTGAAGAGATGATGCTCCAGCACAGTACAAAAGTGTCTTCTGCTCAGGATCTCAGTACAAGGATGGTGACGTCACGCTCTCCTAGGTGCTGCAGGTAGAAGCAAGGAAAATATTTTCACCCCTAGGTTTTTGTTCTGTTTTTTTAATTAATTGTTATGTAGCATTTTGACATGGGGAAGGGGGCTTTGGTAAATTAGTGGACCTTGCAATTTTAAAGCGTAGAGTGTAAAAACTGGTGTTTCTAATTACCGTACTTATATTTAGGTGTTTTTTTTTTAAGAAATAACAATATAATTGTGTTTCAGTGGCATGGAAGATTATTTCTCCACCATAAATACAGAAGAGCTTTTTGAGCTAATTGCATTAATAGGGATGGTAAAATATGCCACTTGTTACTTAATAGCGTGCTATAAAAGACTGAATTTAAAGGTGAGTTAAGAGAAAGCAATGCCCTAAACAGAAAATATATAATTGGTTCCTAGTTGCTTTCTATTTTGAACTCTAATAATCTTCCTGAGGGCATTAGTAATTCCCTAGGGTGTAGTACATGATGACAAAATAACAGCCCTGACACTTGCCTAATGAAGATGAATACAAAGAAAAATGAATGCATTTTACTGTATGTTGTATAGTAGACCAAGAGTAGGTATCTATTTGACATATCATGGATCTTTTACACAATGGTGGAGCAATAAGATGTCAGCACAGCACACTGTTTACTTCAGTAACATGTATGGAATTGTAAATAGGGATTATATTAATCCATCTGCAATAAGGATTAAATGTGCCTATAATAAGCAATAATAACTTTTGCATTATAATTGAAAACAATTATATCCTTTCTTTTTTCTTTTTTTTTTTATTGACCCATACACCTAAAATCTAGTAGAAACTATAAAACAGTCAGCACACTGCCCCTGTAAGCACTCTTTACAACAATAATCACGATTTAAGAGGATGAGTTAGGACAGAGGCGCCTTATCATTTAGGTGTACATAGGACAGCAAGGTGCCTAATTATAGCCCTGCTTGTAAGGCTACCTTCACACAGGTGTCTAAATTTCAGAATTTAGAAGATTTTTCTAAAAGCAGCTGGACTCACACAGTGCAAAGTAGTAATGCTATTCATACCTAATGAATAGCAAAGTTTAGGAAGTGCTTAGAAAAAGAAGGAAAATGCTTTGTTCAGGGTTAACTTTTCATTCCTATCTGTAGCTAAATGCACATTGCATTAAGTTGCAGATAGATGTGGTGTGTTTAGCAGCGGAAAATTACGCTTTCCTTTTTTTTTTCTGAAATGTTGGTATTTATTCTCATGTTCCCATACATCCTCATGTTGGTATTCATTCTTTGCAGATGTGGTCTAACAATAGGCAGTAAGCTGTCAAAGATGGTCACTGTCATTCTGGTAAAGTTGTAAAATTTATCAGGATAGGTTCTAATTTCTTCATACATCAGGACAATACATCTCCTGGTAAGATGCTGGAATGTCAGGGGATGTACCCATCTTCACTTCATTTACCAAGCTCTCTGCCTCAGTCTTCTTCTCCTCCCAAGCAGGCCTACAATGGTAAGCACCAGCTTTGCTCTGTACTCCATTTCCATTGCACAGCTCTATCTCCTTGATCAGAAAATTACTCGCAAAGAGGAAGAGGCGGTGCCTGGGGTATTATAAACATCCCCCCCAAGAATGGGGCAGAGAAAAAATGCCTGAAAATGCTTGTGGACGGGGCCTACTTCGCCCTGCATTCTCATCAATGCCCAGGACCAGGCAGAGACTGCGATCATGTGAAGGATCTAACACTAAAGCAGTTCCCCAATTTAAGAGATGAGCCTTTATAGGGCGTACACACGGTCGGACTTTGTTCGGACATTCCGACAACAAAATCCTAGGATTTTTTCCAACGGATGTTGGCTCAAACTTGTTTTGTCTACACACGGTCGCACAAAGTTGTCAGAAAATCCGATCGTTCTAAACGCGGTGACGTAAAACACGTACGTCGGGACTATAAACGAGGCAGTGGCCAATAGCTTTCATCTTTTTCCTTTGTTAATCACCTAGCGCTCCCCAACCCCCCCCTTTTTTCTCACAGTGTCCTCTGGGGGTGGAGCTCCACCCCTCAAGCTGGCTGCATTCCAGCTCCTCCTAGTGTCCGCCCCTCCAGCCCTCTGCACCGCAGCTCCTCATACTCTCCCCAAGAAATCCAGTCGCTCTTCTGCCGCCCCCCCTTTCAAGCTGCAGGGGGGGGTCATTGAGGGCAGTTCCAAGATGGGGGCTGGTTGGTGGGTTAGCTCCACTGCCGTGGCCGGCTACAAATAGTTTTAATGATTGATGGGAGTTCTGTTTTATCTGATGTGATGATTTGGCCACTCTTGAAATTTTTGTGATAATAAATCTGAGTCCCACCTTTAAAAAAAAAAAAAAAAAAAAAAAGTTCTGTCACAACAGCTCAGTCAAGCAGCATGTTTGTCATAGCGGCTCTGTCATTAGCGTGTTTGTCATAGAGGTTCTGTCATTAGCGTGTTTGTCATAGCGGTTCTGTCATAAGCGTGTTTGTCATAGCGGTTCTGTCATTAGCGTGTTTGTCATAGCGGTTCTGTCATTAGCGTGTTTGTCATAGCGGTTCTGTCATTAGCATGTTTGTCATAGCGGTTCTGTCATTAGAATGTTCTGTCATAGCAGTTTCTGTCATAGCAGTTTCTGTCAATAGCGTGTTCTGTCATAGCAGTTTCTGTCATTAGCATGTTTCTGTCATAGCGGTTTCTGTCGTTAGCGTGTTTCTGTCATAGCGGGTCTGTCACTAGCGTGTTCTATCATAGCTTTTCATTCGTAGCATTTTACTGTCGTAGCATTTTCCTGTCGTAGCATTTATTTCTTAGCATTTTCCTGTCGTAGCATTTTCCTGTCGTAGCATTTTCCTGTTGTAGCATTTTCATTCATAGCATTTATTTCGTAGCATTTTCCTGTCGTAGCATTTTCATGTCGTAGTGATTTTCCTGCCGTAGCGTTTTTTCTCGTCGCAGCATTTTCCTGTCATAAGCATTTAATTCGTAGCATTTTCCTGTCGTAAGCTTTTTCCTGACGTAGCATTTCTGTCATCGTAGCTTTTCGTTCGTAGCTTTCTGTCGTAGTTTTTCCTGTCATTGCAATTTCCATTCATAGCATTTCATTAGTAGCATTTACCTGTCGTAGCATTTCTGTTAGCTAGGGTTCACATCTAGGATCTGTCACGTCTACGGATCCATACGGGCTGAGGTTTCGTTTTTAATTGATTGTCGTCCCACAATCTTCTCGCCCATATAACATGCGTCATACGATGCGCGCTCATTTCATCACACTTGTACGTCTACCCACCACGGTCTGTGGGTGCACTAGCCCTGAGGGTTTCAGTTTTGCTACCTGTTGCTGTTTTTTCTGTTGTAGTATTTCGTTTGTAGCATTTCGTTCGTAGCATTTCGTTCGTAGCATTTCTGTTAGCCAAGGCTCACATCCAGGGTCTGTCACGCCTACGGACCCATGCGGGCTGAGGTTTAGTTTTTAATTGATTGTCGTCCCTCAAATCTTCTCGCCCATATACCATACGTCATACGATGCATGCTCATTTCATTACACTTGTACGCCTACCCACCACGGTCTGTGGGTACACTAGTCCTGAGGGTTTGTCTTGCTACCTCTCTCTGTTGTTCTTTCGTAGCATTTCATTGGCAGCATTTCTGTTAGCTAGGGCTCACATCCAGGGTCTGTCGCGTCTACGGACCCATACGGGCTGAGGTTTCGTTTTTAATTGATTGTCATCCCACAATCTTCTCGCCCGTATACCATACGTCATACATGCACGTTCACCATTACACCTTTACTACTACCCACCACAGTCTGTGGGTACATCAGCCCTGAGTGTTCGTTTTTAATTACCTGTCTTGGCGCTGCAGGTTGCTCGGGCTCACTCACCACATACACTAGGGTTGTGTCATCATTAGGTTTACATTCACACGCTTTTGGTCTTGTCATTTCTGCACCTACATCCCCATACTTGTCAGGTACGTAGGGGTGTTGTTGTTTTCGTGGGTTGGTTGTCTGTTCTCATTTCTTTAGTTTGTGTTTCCTTAGATCAGGGCATGTCGTGTGTTTCGGAAGCGGCCAATTTACATTCATCCCTCCACCCCCGCATGGGGGTTCAGTGCATGGTAGCACCCCATCATTAAGGGGTGGGACCATACCAAACTCATAGCAGAGTTTCATCACTGATGTACCTCTTTCCTGGCCTCAGCTGGGGGCGGGGGGGGGGGGGCAGTATTTTTTAGGTGGTTATTCCCAACTCTGTCCCAACCTCTTCCATCCACCAGCGCAGCACATGTTGCTATGCATGATTCTTCAACCCAGTTTCATGCGGTACTTCATGCGCTCTTACGTCCATGCTACAATTGTTAGACAGGATGGAGGGGATCATAGCCCGCTCGGCTTGCGCAGAGATGTCAGCTGCGGCTCCTGCTTTTCTCAGTACGCCTGCAGGTGATGTTGGAATTTCTCTACAGTGGCATGTAGAACTGGGGGCAAGCTTGGTCACAAGTGATCGATCTGGCCAATGGTTCTTTATCCAGAGTATTCTGAGGGCTTCCACCAAGGGTGGGAAGGTTTCATAGGTTCATGTATCCGGCTTTCGCTGCATATTGCCTCAGCAATTTGGCCTCATCTGCCAACGCTATCTAGTATCCATCAGGTGACCAGCATTTCAGGCCCCTACAAACTCCTGTCAGTCTGTCCATTTTTTGCAGCTCACCCTCTCTAAGGCGTCAAGGGTATTCAGGGAAGTCAGAGATGTTCTCTTTGGCATGGCCACCGGTTACCGGCCAGGTTCGCGGTGTTTCAGACTTCCTGTCGCCTACCCTTGGCACAGTTCCCAGTTAGTGCTACATCCAGTTCTCTTTACTACGCTTACAACTTCCCTATCATTAGTATAGATGGATAAGCCAGAGGTTCGTGGTTCATTACGGTACCACAGTAACGGTGTCAGATGCAGATTTTGTCCTTCACTGCTATATTCCTTAGGTCTGCTTTTTTTCCCTCTCCTCATGCATCCTCTCACTTCAACAGTACGTTCTCATGTCCAGGTTACTTGCCAAACCAGGCTTGAATCCAAACCCCTTTTTCCGGATATTCATCTGGATCGGAGGTAACTTTCATAGGTCCCTAACAGTGGGTCCCTTCTTCATCATCAGGTACATGGGGCACGGTAGATCCTCCGTTTTAGCAGCTACATACATAAACCCCCTTTGTAGTCATCCAGGTTTTCGCTATTTTCTGGACAGATGGCTGTTGCTGGCCCTTCATTGAAGCTTTCATATCACACCTACTTTGTGTCTCTTTTTGCCCTCTTTTAGGCATACTGACCAGCAGTTACGGACGAGTGTCTAATAGCATGGTTCGCCTGGTATTATAAGCGGTCTCCACGCTTGGCTTGCACTCCAAGCCTCGTTTCCGTTTTCGTCCGGTCACGTGATGCGTGAAAATCTCCCAGCAGCCTCTACGCGTTTCGCATCATCAAATGCGTCATCAGCTTCGTGCCGGCAAAAGGGCACCTTTAAATGTGAGTGATTTTAACCTTTGATATCTTTTAAAATAAATGGTTTAAACATATTGCGCTATGATCGCCTTCTGTTTCTATGCTTTACTATGAGGAGCACAAGTTGTAAATTGGTGAGAAGTGGTACCTGTGTGGAATGGTTATCCCTGAATGAACCAAAGGCGTACCCCTAGTGAAACATCTGGTGAGTGGCCAATCTGAAAGGTGGAGGGTCCCACTCAGTCACATATTGAAGTAACATAGGAGCACGCCAGTCACTTTAAAGGATACAAGATTTTGCAACATGTCTGAAGGACTTTTTTTGTTATATATATGATTTATTGATCTAAAGTTTAAATATATGCACATGTAATATTGATCATTGGTAGTTGTTAAGGAACACAGGTGGTGTTATATAAAAAGGGGGCAGCGCACTCACACATATTCACTAATATTTTTACCCATCTAAGTGAAGGGTCGTTTTTGAGTGCAGCATACCTAATACTTGGTACTTAGTAGAAGAAATTAAAGTTTGGTTTTGCGCCGGTGACACGCACATAGATACTGACCAGCCAGGCTTAGGCCCCTTTCACACGTGCGGACCGTATGTCCGTATTTCATCCATCCGTTTTCGGATGAAATACGGACATACATGCATCCCTATGGGATAGCGGGTGTCAGCGGATGTACATCCGCTAACACCCGATGTTGTCCGGCTCCGCTCTCGTCCGATTCTGCGGACGGAAGAAAATCCTATTTTTCTATCCGTCTGCAGAGCGGATCGGATGAACACGGACAGACGGTCCGTGTTCCTCCGATCCCCCATAGGGGAGAGCGGAGATCTGACAGGGCGGTCCCTGCACAGTGTGCGGGTCCCGCCCTGTCATCTGCCTGCTCAGCTGGGGAAAGCGGAGCGATCCCCGCTGAGCAGCGGATAAACACGGAGCAGATCAACACGGATCCGTCCCGTGTGAATGGGGCCCAAGGCACACCTCAGGTCTTGGTAGTTAGGGCTATGTTGTGCAATAGTCATCCCACCACAGGGGTCACTGTAGCTGAATTTTCATGCTGTAGACTCATCACTATAACTTTGCTCTTGCAAGAGACTTGCCACGCAAATTTGCTACAAATTGGAAAAGTTTCAACTAGAACTTGTGCTTCAAGTGCTCTGCAAGTGTACAACTTGCCAGTAAATATGTGCAGCAAGTTAACATGACTTAAAATTCAACACTGCCACAAATTTGTGGCAAGTTATCCTTGCTATCTGGGTACCTTCATGAAGTGAGAGTCCATCTTGACATTCTCCATGGCTGGCATGTCCCTGAATGTCCTGGTGCCTTTAGCGGACTGGAACGAGCACCAGTACCTCCAACCACGAAACATCTCTAGCACAGGTGGGCTGGCTAGGACCAAAAAGCCCAGGAACTGAGCTTACAACAGTTAACCCTTTCCCCTGGCCTGGGCCAGCCGCTAACTCGCTAGACCCAACATATTTCAACCTGCCTACACTTGCTCTCCCATTTTCGAAATCCGTCCTGGCCACGACTAACTTTGAATAAATAACATGGCATATATTGAATATAATTAACATTATTATAATACAGGATTTATTTAGTGTCAACAGTTTGCGCAGCGCTTTACAACATGGGGGAAGACAGTGCAATTACAATACAATTTCAATACAGGAGGGATCAGAGGGCCCTGCTCGTTAGAGCTTACAATCTAGAAGATACACATCCTTAATAGCAAACAGTATAAATACTCTTGCATAAACATTAAAACTGTTTTCAAATAGAAACAACATATTTAGTCTCTATTTAGACATAAAAGTTTGGGTCCGGAAGAAGCATGTTTTCTCCCATGATTGGGTGGGTGGGTGCTTGCCACCTAGTGAATAACCTGTTAAGCAAAACCTGAAATAACCTGTTCAACCTAGTCCATGAAAATATGGCAACCGGTGTTTCACTTTTCATAGATTTTGTGAAACTGAGCCTCTATGAATTCATTTTGGTACCGGAATTCTCACAGATTTTCTGGTACATGGAATCTCTCCCAAACAGCCTGACTGTAGATCTTTGGTCGTTCTTCCTCAAACTGCCTGAACAAGTCCACATGGGACATATTCCCATGTGGACTCATAAGCAAGGTACCCATGTTTCTTGATAACATGGGCATCAAAGTACTATTGGAGCCAGGATAACCCGGTCAGCTTTTGGCCTGGAGGAACTGACCCTTGCGGGAGGTAAGCATTGGCAGGGTGGTGTGATTTTTCCAGAGGCCAGTCTCTGCGTCTGTTAGAAGCGGGTGGTGCTGGAGCTGCAGCTTCTCCGGAGACCCATGGAAGGGAAATGACAGCCTTGGGGGAGGATGGGCATTCCTCCTAACTGCTGTCAAACATCAGGGTACCCCCCACATAGGACACACAGATAAACTTCTTAGGGCGAGAAGGGGGTGGCTGCGGCTATACTAGAGAAGCGGTCGCAGAGGAAGCACCCGAAGGCAAAGACAGTAGTAATTCTTGGTCGGGAACTGGCAAGTCCATAGAACTGGTGGTGTCCGGAAGGGACTTGGAAGGCATCGCTGCTACTGTAAGCGCCAGCAGAGCGGCAACGGGAGTATATGTGGAATCCTGTAATAGACAGTTCTCCTGATGCAGGTGGTTTGCTCGGCTACTCGACCCCTTTCCCCTCAGGAGAGGCCAACCCATGGACATCCTGTTTGACATCGGTGCTCAGAGAGGTAGGTGGGCTTGGAACTCTAGTGGTTATGGATCAGGTGCAGATTTTTTGGTTATTTTGTTTACAAATTTGCATGTTTAAACACCTGGATGGATGTCTTGATTGCAAACAATGCACCTGTGTTCAGATCCATAAATAAACAATGCTTGTCAATGCATTTGTTTTACAGCCGTGTGACTGAGACCATACTGTGGCACTTAACAACTAAAAAATCCTAAAGAGCAGTGTATTTGTTACATGCCTTACAGTTATAAATACAGAAGGTTTAATTGGGCTTTAAAAAGTAAAAAACTAAACAATTTCTCCTAACCTCTGGAACTCTCTACCCCAATCTGTCTGGTCATTGCACTGTTTACCTTGGTTTTTCAGTGATCCCTATGGCTGCACTCACATCTGAGCATAACTGGAATTTGCGTTTTTCATGTGTTGATGTACATAGGGCAGCCTATTTACTTGAATATACAAAAATTAGTGTAGTGCTGAAAAATGAATCCAAATGAATGGAAACATCTGTGCAAACTGAAAAGGAGAACAACACAGTAGAGAACTAATGACAATGAATCACCAGCTCTAAGTGACAAAAAATTATATGAATATGAATCCACTACAACACAAAAGAAAATGTGTTTAAAGATTAATACATAGAATACTAAGTGAAACACAATGTGAATTCACAAATGATGAACACCAAAGTCCAAACACATAAAAGAGAATCAGCTTCCAAATGGGGTGTTGACATATAATCCAAATAGACCGCTCAAATGCCTGTGTAAACTTCAAGGAATTCTCAGATAAAAGTTGGGTACTCTTACCGAATATGATGGACACACATACCATACGGCAGTGAGTCAAACGAGCTCTGAACCCTTGGTTCCTGGTGCTTCAATGTAGTAAGGGTGCCCCGCTAAATGGGATGATAGATCTTCTAACTCCAAAGCTTAAGACAGTTCAGCAATGAGGAGCCGACAGCCAAGTGGATCCAAGGGATGGTAGCATTTGTTGAGCAAACACGCTGCCGCTACCCAGTCTTGGGGTGCCATTAACATTTACTGGCAAGGCAAGCGCAATGCGCTTTTTCAGCATGTTTTCTGAATGGTTTTGCACCCGATCGGAAATGCAGAGATGTGAACAGGGCCTAAAAACTCAAATCAGGGAAGCCTATCCCACCCTCTTTCTCCATTAGCTCATCTTGCACAGTCATTACCTTTTTGTATCACTCGACACACCCTTTTAGATTGCAGAAATCTATGCGCCCCTGTGCCCCTTATGGACAGCCGCTGGGTGCTATTCATTTTTAATGACACCTCAAATGGTGCGGTTTTGCCATGATCGCTGAATGAC
Organism: Lithobates clamitans; assembly: GCA_037952925.1. Lineage (NCBI taxonomy): Eukaryota > Metazoa > Chordata > Amphibia > Anura > Ranidae > Lithobates > Lithobates clamitans. The sequence continues at coordinate 1,625,524 of JBBGZY010000276.1, read as the reverse complement.
AGAATCACGCGCCAATCGTGGCAAACTGCATCACGCAAAGCTCCTGCGCCATTTTGGGCGACAAGCTTCGCACAATACGGTTTGTTACGATTGCCGCATGATTCAGTACTGATTTATCTTTTCGATTTATTAGGAATTTTTAAAGTTATGTTGTATTTTTGTCTGCTAATATTGATTTTTGTGTATTTTTAGCTAAAATATTGTTTTGAAATTTTCTAAGGGGGGGGGGGGGCGCCTGGAGTCCCCCTGATTTCCAACAGCAGCACTGCCATCTCCCTTTACATTGTAAAGCACTACATAGATAGACTGTTGGCTCTACAAAAAAAAGACTTTATAATAATATTAATAACAAAAATAAGACTAGGTGGTGATAAGTTTCCCATTACAGGATCTTCAGCAGACAGAACCCAGCCATACAATGAATAGTAAAGTCTGATTTCGAGCAGGCAGGGCTGTAATCGGGGTATCAGAGGTTCCTTCTGATGCGGAGAAGAGAGTGTGACAGGTGGGCGTGGCCGGGGCAGCCATCGCCACGCCCTCCTCCCCTCTTAGCATGCAAGTCAGGCAGTGGCGTTCACAATGCGATCTCGGGCTCCTTTGTGCTGCTGGCCGCCTGTGATTCCAGGATCAGCTCTGGGTTGCTAGGAGGGCATCATAAATCCCCATTTATAAAAGGCGAAGACAAAGCAGACATGACTGTGCTAAGGCTCAGCTCTGGAATAAATGTCCCCCTGGCATGCCTTGACCTCTGCACTGGTAACACGCTGCCCTGTGCCGGCCACTAACGGGTTACTAGCAGCTAATGATGCCACCTGTCATCTGCGGTACAGAGATGGCAATTATAATGTGCCTGCCTCGCCTCTGTCTGTCCCCGGGGGATTAACCTGCAGCAGCTCAGTGGATGTGGGGAAGATCGGTGTGATCAGCCAGCAAGGACCCGACTCTACTACTTACCTACCTGAGGAAGGCTGGAGGATCTGGGGTATGTGTGTCCCCCCTGTACAGTCATGAGCCTGCCTGCTGATACCTAGGTAAGAGGAGAGCCAGCTTGTTCTACTGCCTGTCACTGATTGCATTTATTACATGTGACCACATTGTATATTTTATAGGGGTATATATATATATATATATATACATACATACATACATACATACATACATACATACGTGAGTACACCCCTCACATTTTTGTAAATACTTAATTATACCTTTTCATGTGACAACACTGAAGAAATGACACTTTGCTACAATGTAAAGTAGTGAGTGTACCAGTGGCGGCTGGTGCTCAAATTTTTTTGGGGGGGGCGCAAACAAACTGAAAAATACTGAACCCCTCCCATCAATTGCATCCTCACTGTGCCCATCAATTGCAGCCTCACTGTGCCCATCAAATGCAGCCTATGGCTCTAATCAGGTGCTTCAAAAAGTATTGCCCCCGCCATAGGAATCCATGCGTCCGGCATCCTGAAAGGGGCCAGGCGCATGGATGAGGGGGCAACGCCTGTGCGCCCACAGTGCATGGGCCGCCACTGGGGTGTACAGCTTGTATAACGGTGTAAATTTGCTGTTCCCTCAAAATAACTCAACACACAGTCATTTAAATGTCTAAACCGCTGGCAACACAAGTGAGTACACCCCTAAGTGAAAATGTCCAAATTGGGCCCAAAGTGTCAATATTTTGTGTGGTCACCATTATTTTCCAGCACTGCCTTAAAGTGGTTGTATACCCTCATTTGTCATTTTTACCTAGAGGTAAGCCTATTATAAGGCTTATCTCTAGGTAAAATTAATAATACCCAACCTGTGCGGTTTAGGAGCTATTCACTTTGCATGCAGCCGCCGACGTCCGCTGCGCATGCGCTGTGAATGCCCGGCTGAAGGTTCAGCAGACGCTGCCGAACTTTGCCGGGAAGAAGACTCCCACTCACAGCCCTGGACCTGCAAACCCAGAAGAAACGCAGAGGACAAAATGTCAGCTCCCTCGGTGTGGGCCGGGCTGCGATACAGGGGCTTCGATCTATGTAAATATTTCATAACGAGCTAGTATGCGGTGCATACTAGCTCATTATGGCTTTACCTTACAGGGTTTCTACAGGGTTTTTTTTTTTTTTTTTTTAGATGTGCTATACAACCGCTTTAACCCTCTTGGGCATGAAGTTCACCAGAGCTTGCCTCTCCGGCGCTCACTTGGGTGCTGGGCTGCTGGGCTGTGGAAGGGGCAGGAACGGCTGGCTCAGGATTACAGTGATGCGCTGAGAGGCTAAACCAGCTGCCGCTTTGCCATCTGGGCGGATTCTGACATTATTGTCGGAATCCTGTATAACCTTGACTGGCTGAGTGATGTCATCCGACAGCAGACTTTATCTCTCTGCCAGCTGAATAAGGGTGATAGTTGTGCAGAACTGAGTGCACTCCTGTGACCCACAGGAGAAGTATGGCCAAAAGAGCTGTGACCATACTTATCCTTTAACCACTTGCTTACTGGGCACTTATACCCCCTTCCTGCCCAGGCCAATTTTCAGCTTTCAGTGCTGTCTCTCTTTGAATGACAATTGGGCAGGCATGCAACACTGTACCCATATAACATTTTTATAATTTTTTTTCACACAAATAGAGCTTTCTTTTGGTAGTATTTAATCACCGCTGGATTTTTTGCTAAACAAAAAAAAGACCGAAAATTTTGAAAAAAAAAAAACTAAAAAAAACCCACCGTTTTTCTGATTTTGTTATAGCATTTTACAAACGGGTAATTTCTTTCCTTCACTGATGTGCACTGATGAGGCGGCACTGATGAGACTGCACTGATGATGAGGCACTGATGATTGGCACTGGTGGACACTGATATGTGGCACTGGTGGGCGCTGATGGCACTGATTTGCAGCACATTCATGCACTAAGGGGACCGTTGTCCCTCTAATCGAAGCCGCGTTTTTTCTTTCCTTCGCGCTGATAGCGTGAAGGGAAATAAAAACGATAACCGGCATCTGTTTATTTCCATGATCAGCTGTCATTGGCTGAGAGCTGATCACATGGTAAAGGGCCTACTGTGATTGGCCCTTTACCCGATCTATGATCAGCCGAATCTCACGGACTTGGCGATCACAGAGCCTGCCGCCCATGTGCCTCAGGGGGCGCGCAGGAAGCGGGAGGACATCTATGGATGCCTCCCCGCAATATAAGCCCATGCTGTAGCCATCTTTCGACTATAGCACGGACGGCAAGTGGTTAGGCTACATTGAGCTGCATCGCTAGCAGTAGTTAGTCACATTTCAATTAGACTTGTTCTGTAATGTTTAAAATGTTTTGTAGCTTATCCAAGCCACCTCTTCAAGAGGAACTTCACTCCCCCATCCTGATTTTTAATCCCCATTACCTGTTAGGGTAGACTGTCCTTGAATCGAATACTTAATTGTCCAATAAATCCAGTGTTGTCCTGCTGTAATCCACTGCCCGTGTGCCACCAGGGCCACCAAAAGAAATAATGGGGCTCCATACAGACTATGTAACAGGCCCCCTTGCACCCAGAGGAAAAGAAAAAGGTGGCATACTGTGGTGAACCGTGAGTACAGCAAAATTGTGCTAATAGTGAGAGGGGCTTAAAATTTGAGCCTACGTACAAAGTGCAGCGATCAGAAGTATGTAATGTACAGAGTACAAGGGTCAGCAGTGGGTAACACAGAGAGTGCAGGTGTGTGTAATATACAGTACATAGTGCAGGGGTCAGGGATATGTAATGTGCAGAGTGCAGGGATCCGGTCGGTGTATGTAAAGAGTGCAGGTGCCAGAAGTATGCTGTATACATAGAGCAGAAGTCAGGTGTATGTAATGTGCAGAGTGCAAGGATCCAGTGTATATAATGTAAAGAGTGCAGGTGTCAGGAGCATGTCATGTACATAGAGCAGGGGTCAGATATATGTAATGTGCAGAGGGCAAGGGCCTGAAGTACACTATATTACCAAAAGTATTGGGACGCCTGCTGGGCCGTCGTTAATATTGATTGGGGCCCTCCCATACACTTTCGTTCTCCACCTGCTCTGAGACATACAATAAATAGCAGCTAGACTTAAAATCAGATCAGGAAGCAATTGCGATTGGTTGCCAGAGGTTACAGTGTATTATTACCCTTACTGACTGGTTGCTACGGGTTACATCACGTATTACAGCTCACTGATTAGTTGCTAGATGTTACCGCACATGATTTCTGCTTGTTGATTGGTTGCTAGAGATTACTGTACAGTAAAACTGCTCACTGATTGGTTGCTAGAGGTTACAGCACATCATCTCCTCACTGCAGAGGGCATGATATACATATGAATGCCACCTTTATTTACATATCTATGCAGCCAGATGCGTCTATTTAAAATAGGAATGCTGCTACTATTTACATATGAATGCCAGTTATTTCCATGTAAACACAGGATCTGCAGGTGAGCCATCTGTACACAACAATAGGGCAGAGCTGGGCAGCATTAGTAGCAGCACTTCACACTGAGATATCAGGACACAGCAAGGGTCTAAAACTTCAACGGACAAGGGAATTTAAACTGGGATTGTTGGCAAGTATGAGGCAGCTGCTTTGGGCCCCACAACAATGACAGGGCCCAGGGCAGCTGCCCCTTTTGCCCTGCCTTAAAGACGGCCCTGGATACCTGCCTTTACATGCACATAAACTTTAATGGCATCCCAGGGTTAGTGTAGGGGTCAGTGTAGTGGTCAGGTAGGTCAGTGTGTGTGTGTGTGTGTGTGTCAGGTAGGTCGGTGTAATGGTCAGGTAGGTCAGTGTAATGGTCAAGAAGATCAGTGTAGTAGTCAGATAGGTCAGTGTATGTATCAGGTAGGTGTAATGATCAGGTAGATGTCAGTGTAAGTGTCAGGAAGGTTAGTGTAATGATCAGGTAAGTCACATGTGTTGCATGTGATATAGGCAGGGCAAAGGGGGTGGAATCACGGGCCGAGCCAATGGGGGGGGGCAGCAAAATGAGGTTTCGCCTAGGGTGTAAATACTTGCACCAGCCCTGGTTAAACCAAGCAGTCGTTATCTTGTGTGTGACACCAAAACACTCACAAAAATAAAGATCACGCAGCCATAGGGGTTCCAACCACTGACCACAATGCAGCTAAAAGATTGGTATGCTGATAGGCCAATTTACGGGTCAAAATTTAGGTAAAACGTGTATAATGCATATGATTATACATGTTTGTTTGTTTGTGTGGGTATATATACTGTAGCTCAAATTGCTGAAAAATGAATGCTGGTTCTGGAATAAGGTGTCAGAACACCTGACCTGTGTCCACAGCCAAAAGCAACTACCACTGCCAAGTGAGCATCAGAACTGCATCGGTGGAAGAAGATGGCCTGGTCTGATGAATCGCATTTTCTTTTACGTCATGTGGATGGCTGGGTACGTGTGCATCCTGTACCTGGGAAAGAGCCGGCACCAGTATGCAGTACGGGAAGAGGTATAGCTGAACAAACTGCCCCCTCCCTAGCACAAAAACCCCCCCACAAATCAAGCATAACCTGTCACCCCACAAGTTGTCCTGTTAGAACAGGCCATAGCTTCAGAAAGCAGACCTAAGTCTGTTCAAAAGTCCACCCAGATATACAATATAATTAGTGTGTTCAAAATAAATATAGAAAATATGCCAAATATATAAAAAAAATATGCATTTTTGTAAATTAGCCCTTCATCACTACACTATGTTCTATAGCAAAAAGTTAAAGTGGTTGTAAAGGTACATTTTTTTACCTTAGAGGACCCTCCCCCCACGAAAAAATTGAAAGTCAGCAGCTACAAATATTGAAGCTGCTGACTTTTAATATTATGACACTTAGCTGTCCAGGATTCCCGCGGTGTCGGCACCCCAGACGATTTTCAGCAACTCTTCTCAGGTGCTGCCACTCCCTTTCATGGTAAAGGATACTGGCAGTGAAGCCTTTCGGCTTCACAGCCGGTTCCCTACTGCGCATGCGCAAAGCACTCTGTGCTTTCTAACTGGCCCGGTGGAGGAAGGAGGAGGGCTGAACTCAAAAACAGGTACCCCCCCCCCCCCGAAAACCGCCAAATGTGGCACCGGAGGGGGGGGAGCAGATAAGTGGAGGTTCCACTTTTGGGTGGAACTCCACTTTAATGCAGGAAATGTCCCAGTATTTGTATTGCTCCCTCATCTCCCTGTATACTTACCTGAGTCCTATCTCAATCCAGCACTGTGCCTGTCCGTAGTGGCTATCTCCTCTCTCTCTGCTCACAGAGGCAGCAATGGGAGCCATTGGCTCCTGCTGCAGTCAATCAATTCCTGGGAGCAGGGGGTGGGGCTGAGCCACACTGTGTGGGCCAATAGATGCACACAGCCCAGTTCCGTATCAAGCCAGCAGGTGCGGGACGGGGGACGCACAAAGAAAAGTAGGAGCCCGGAGCACTGGTGGGGGACCCCAGAAGAGGTGGTTTTGGGGCCGCTCTGTGCAATAGAAGCAGGTAAGCATAATATTTTTATTATTTTACCACGAAAAGCTTTTACAACCATTTTAAAGTGGAAAAAAAAATTGAGAACTATTTACTATTTTGACTCATATAACTGTAATTAACTCCAGTGGGAAAAGGTCATATTTTACTGATCTGTAGTCTCATGTCATTGCACTTGTGGAAAGTGAGTGTTAAGTGGGCTTGTTAGCCTACAATTGTGTCCTAGTGTTGTTATAACTCCCAGTGTTGTTTTTAGAAATCTTGCATCCCCCTTTCCCAGCATTTTGATATGAAAACTAAGGAAAGTATCTTGGTGAAGAAGATAAACTCTTAATGCAAGACGTTTCTAGAGATGGCAAAAGGTAACGTCAAGCTATCTGTAGATATCCAGGGGAACCACCAAGCACTTACAGTACCAGAGGGGGAGAGCCCATCTATAAGCTGTCTACTATTGTCACTCTTCTAAAGAAGAATGTTTTGAATATTTGTCATCTTTCTTAGATTGTGGCTGCATGATAATAAGATAGTAAGTTTATTTTGAATAACTCTAGCAGGGACAGATTTTTCATTCAAAGTGTACCTTCTATTATTCTCAGCCTCCACCAAATCTCCAAATTGTTTTTTTTTTTTTGCTGCTGCTGCTGTGAATTAGCTTCCTGATGGAGGATGGCTACGTTCTTTCTTCATGGTCCCACTGTATGTAGGAATGTAGCCAATCTCTCTAGCTCGCTTCTGAGATGGACTAGGGACTATGGGATGTGTAGCCAGCAGTGTACAGTGCCTTGCAAAATTATTCACCCCCTTGGCTTTTTACCCATTTGTTACGTTACAGCCTTTTATTTAATGTTTTTTAATCTGAGTTTTATGTGATGGATCAGACCACAATAGTCTAAGTTGGTGAAGTAAACTTAGAAACATATATACCTAAAACTTTTTTTCAGAAATAAACTGTTAATTGGCATGTGCGTATGTATCCCCCCCCCCCCCCCCCTGTTATGAAGCCCATAAAAAGCTCTGGTGCAACCAATTACCTTCAGAAGTCACATAATTCGTGAAATGATGTCCACCTGTGTACAATCTAAGTGTCACATGATCTGTCGTTAAATAAACAAACCTTTTTGAAAGGCCCCAGAGGCTGCAACACCTAAGCAAGAGGCACCACTAACCAAACACTGCCATGAAGACCAAGGAACTCTCTAAACAAGTAAGGGACAATGTTGTTGAGAAGTACAAGTCAGGGTTGAGTTATAAAAAAAAAAATATCCAAATCTTTGATGATCCCTAGGAGCACCATCAAATCTATCATAACCAAATGGAAAGAACATGGCACAACAGCAAACCTGCCAAGAGACGGCCGCACACCAAAACTGACGGACCGGGCAAGGAGGGCATTAATCAGAGAGACAGCGCAGAGACCTAAGGTAACCCTGGAGGAGCTGCAGAGTTCCACAGCAGAGACTGGAGTATCTGTACATAGGACGACAATAAGCCGTACACTCCATAGAGTTGGGCTTTATGGCACAGTGGCCAGAAGAAAGCCATTACTTTCAGCAAAAAACAAAATGCCACATTTTGAGTTTGAGAAAAGGCATGTGGGAGACTCCCAAAATGTATGGAGGAAGGTGCTCTGGTCTGATGTGACTAAAATGTAAATTTTTGGCTATCAAAGAAAACGCTATGTCTGGCGCAAACCCAACACATCACCCAAAGAACACCATCCCCACAGCGAAACATGGTAGTGGCAGCATCATGCTATGGGGATGTTTTTCAGCAGTCGGGACTGGGAAACTCGTCAGTGTTGAGGGAAAGATGGATGGTGCTAAATACAGGGATATTCTTGAGCAAAACCTGTACCACTCTGTGTGTGATTTGAGGCTAGGACAGAGGTTTACCTTCCAGCAGGACAATGACCCCAAACACACTGCTAAAGCAACACTTAAGTGGTTTAAGGGGAAACATGTAAATGTGTTGGAATGGCCTAGTCAAGGCCCAGACCTCAATCCAATAGAAAATCTGTGGTCAGACTTAAAGATTGCTGTTCACAAGTGCAAACCATTCAACTTTAAGGAGCTGGAGCAGTTTTGCCAGGAGGAATGGGTAAAAATCCCAGTGGTAAGCTGTGGCAAGCTCATAGAGACTTAACCAAAGCGACTTGGAGCTGCAAAAGGTGGCTCTACAAAGTACTGACTTTAGGGGGGTGAATAGTTATGACGTTTGACTTTTTCTGTTATTTTGTCCTATTCGTTGTTTGCGTCACAATATAAAAAAAAAAAATCTTCAAAGTTGTGGGCATGTTCTGTAAATTAAGTGATGCAAATCCTCAAACAATCCATGTTAATTCCAGGTTGTGAGGCAACAAAACACCAAAAATGCCAAGGGGGGGTGAATACTTTTGCAAGGCACTGTACATGACCACAACGACTGGTTACCTATAACATCATTCAAATGTTTTTGATAATTACAAACTTTTTCAGTATTCTATGGAATGAGGTAAAACTGATTAGAAGGAAAGAAATGAAGGTTTATGATACCATACATGCTCCAACCCAGTGGATCAGAGTAAAATATGTGGGAACTTTCTATACCATATGATTTCTGAATAAAAGAAGATTTACATTTTTGCACAGTGTGCACAGCCTTAGTGAGGGGGTTTCAAGCAGAGCTGATGCAAGAGCACATTACGTGAGGCCACAGACAGAAGAGGGCAGAGAGAGTAGATTACAGATATGATTGGGGTATAGTGGATACGAGTAGGTGCACCAAGGCATGTATGAACTGCTGTGCTTCTTGCTGGTGGGCAGAAGGTATAGCTTTTTATACCAAGGGCAGCTCCTGAAGTACATAGGGCAGTGTTATGGAAGGGTCAGGGCTTGGCACTAAGAGCTCTGGCTTTTTAATGAAATGTCAGGACTCTGCCATCATTATGGTGGATATAGAAGTTATTTAGAGTGTTGCTCACTTGAATGAATTGTGGTAGGACATGTCATGCATGTCCCCTTGTCTGCTGCAACCTCATGTAATAAAATTCTGGGTCAAAGGACCCATTGTTATTATACCTGAGGTGAAACAGAAGAGTGGCATCAGTGGAGGTGATAAGGGATAGATGGGAATCACTGAGAACCTTTTGGAAAGTGAAAAGCGAAAGGTAGAGAATAGGGATACATTTGGCAGAAGGAACATAGGGTGCAAAACGGGGATGCATTTGGCAGAAGAAAAAGAAGGTACAGACATGTTTGGCAGAAGATACACAGGCTTCATTGGAGGGATACCATTGGAAGAAAAAGCAGACACAGAAGAGGAAGTACTGTGAACGTTAAGGAGAGAGCAGAACAGCTACAAAAGTGGAGAGCTATTGAGGTGGGAAGAATGAGAGAGAAAATGATTGATAATGAATACATCAGAGAATGGGAAGGGCAAAATGAGACTCCTGAGGTGGAGAAGAATTCCCCAGGGAAACATGGCTGAAGATCAGAGGGGATGGGGGGGGGCATTAGTGGACAGACAGGAGAATGGAGCTGGGAGGAGCCTAATACTGAGGATGGAAACTGAAGGGGAAAGGAGGACCACACATGAGGAGAGAACACTTCTGATTATAACAGAGAAGGGGGAGATAATTCAAGATCCATGTGAGTGGGAGGCTGAATAATTGCAACAACCCTCCAGTACTGATGAGAGGAAGCAGGAAATCCCCTTCACTCATTACCTTTATACAGGATACAGTTGAAGTCAAGGCATCATAATAAAGATATATAGTGCCTTGAAAAAGTATTCGTACCCCTTGAAATTTTCCACATTTTGTCATGTTACAACCAAAAACATAACTGTATTTTATTAGGATTTTATGTGATAGACCAACACAAAATGGCACATAATTATGAAGTGGAAGGAAAATGATAAATGGTTTTCTATATAAAAAAATCAGGTCTTATCTTCTATTCTGTAACCTGCACCTATGGAACTGAAATCAGGAATCAGATTGATGTGGGTAAATGTTTCGCAGTTCTTTGCTCCAGTTTTCATAAAGTGTACACTCAGATGTGTATTTGAATTTACACTGGTAGTATTTCATAGCATATTCTGTAACAGAAAAGCACACTTATTTGGCAGAACAAGGACGAACTAATAAGAAAATGGTAGAGCAATAGATGTGCGTGTGACAGTTTAGTAATTTTTTTTTTTATAATAACTAAAAAAAAAAACCTAGAGACCGAGGCCTTATACTGAAATTACAATATACATTTAAATGTCATGTTTAATATTCAGCTTGTTTTGAATAGCCTGCAATTCTTTCACATTTTCTATATAACAGATCTGGAATAAACAATGGCAAATGGCTTTCCAAAGTGGCAAAACAAGGTGCTTTTTAATTTGATCTAATAGTAATGGTAATGTCTCAGTGAGAAAATTAACAAAATTGTTTTAAATATCAAGTCATATTTATTTTAGAGTAAAAAAGCATCATTATAAATAATGTTATATTATGCAACATTTATATATCGATAAATTAATATTACATAGTTGATGCTAGAAAGTCAGTACTGGTCTGTTAGCTGGAGTTCTAGGGTGGTATAGCAGGTGTTTAATGGAAGCCTGGGAACCCCATTTGACAGATCTTGCCCTTGGTGACTTTACTCTTTTAGCTTTTTTATTTTATGCTGGCTCATATTCTCTCTCTTTTTTTTTTTTTGTATTGCCTCTTGCAGAATAGGCCCAATCTCTTGCAGAGATGTTTCTACGACTGCGTAGTCTTATCCTCTACACATTATCCTTGTCTGTTTTTGGGCTTTTCATCTACTTTAACAAAGAAACAAAATCAACTTTAAAGTCTGTTTCCCCTGACAAAAGAGAAGCACAAAGGCAAGAATTTATCTTCTGGGCTCCTGCAAAGACGAAACCCATCCAGTGTTATCCAGATCTATCTACTCTCAACTACTCTTCTTCCTTCCCAGAACCTCATCGCTTGTTCTTAATGTACAAACACTGTCGAAACTTTTCAACACTGCTCAAACCCAAGGAATGTGAGAAAGATACTTTCTTATTGTTGGCCATCAAATCTCTTCCAATCAATATAGACAGGCGGATTGCCATAAGAAATACCTGGGGGAAAAGGCAGGATTTTCGCAAAAATAAAATTAAGCTGGTGTTTTTGCTTGGAAAGACAGAATTCAGTATACCAGCTCAGTCACTTGACCAGTTGCTTTCTTATGAACACAAGGAGTTTAATGACATTGTCCAGTGGGATTTTATTGACCATTTTTTTAACCTCACACTAAAGGAGCTCCATTTTTTGAGGTGGTTCACAAATAGCTGTTCACATGCCAGGTTTGTCCTGAAGGGTGATGATGATGTCTTCATTAATACATACAACATTTTGGAGTTTCTTGATGAAATGGATCCTGAGAGTGAACTTTTTGTTGGGGATGTAATCCGCAAGGCCATCCCTATCAGGAACACAAAAGTGAAATATTTTATTCCACATGAAATGTACAATGGGAGTCACTACCCTTTATATGCAGGTGGAGGTGGCTATGTAATGTCCAGAAAGACTACTCAACACCTTCTCGGCATAGCTGAAACAATGGAACTGTTTCCCATTGATGATGTGTTTGTTGGGATGTGCCTTGAAAAAATGAATGTAACACCACAGTTTCATGCAGGGTTTAAAACTTTTGGCATCCGTAAACCAGTCAACCCATTTGATCCGTGTTTGTATAAAGGGCTCATGATAGTGCACAAGCTGAACCCTACTGAGACATGGATTATGTGGTCTTTGGTGAATGACAGAGGAATGCAATGTGCACAGTCAAAGAGAACTCTATAATTACATGCAAATGTATATTTTCTTTTAAAATAGGTAATGGGCTGAGCAAGGAAAAGAACAAATGCCTTCTAAATATCTACAGCATTTTAAATTAAATTTGCCAGGATTGCATAGGCAACAGGCAGACAACAGAGAGGGGGTAATTGGAGAAGTAAATTATATGTAGCCAATTAACCACTTCAGCCCCAGAAGAATTTACCCCTTCCTGACCCGAGCACTTTTTGCGATTGGGCACTGCATCGCTTTAACTGACAATTGTGCGGTCGTGCGACGTGGCTCCCAAACAAACTTGACGTCCTTTTTTTACCACAAATAGAGCTTTCTTTTGGTGGTATTTGATCACCTCTGTGGTTTTTATTTTTTGCGCTATAAACAAAAAATAGCGACAATTTTGAAAAAAACGCATTATTTTTTACTTTTTGCTATAATAAATATCCCCAAAAAATATTTAAGAAAACCTCAGTTTAGGCCGATACGTATTCTTCTTCTACATATTTTTGGTAAAAAAAATCGCAATAAGCGTTTATTGATTGGTTTGCGCAAAAGTTATAGCTTTTTATAAAATAGGGGATAGTTTTATGGCATTTTTATTATTAAATTTTTTTTTTTTACTAGTAATGGCGGCGATTTTTATTGTGACTGTGACATTATGGTGGACACATCAGACATTTTTGACACATTTTTGGGACCATTGTCATTTATACAGCAATCAGTGCTATACAAATGCACTCATTCATGTGTAAATGACACGGGCAGTGAAGGGGTTAACCACTAGGGGGCTAGCCAGGGGTTATGTATATCCTGGGGAGTGTTACTAACTGTGGGGGGGGCGTGACTACGTGTGACACGTCACTGATCTCTGCACCCGATCACAGGGAGCAGAAATCAGTGACACTGTCACTAGGCAGAACGAGGAGATGCTTGTTTACATTAGCATCTCCCTGTTCGTCCTCTCCGTGAGGCGATCGCGGGTATCCCCGCGGCGATCGAGTCTGCGGGACCCGCTACCCGACTCACGGAGCTCCCGGCCAGCGTGCCCGCAATGGCACGGCGGCAAATTCAAAGGGACGTACATGTACGCCCATTTGCCCAGCCGTGCCATTCTGCCGACATACATCGGCGTGCGCCGGTCGGGAACCGGTTAACAAACCAGTTAAACTAGTGGCCATAACCACATATTTTGACATATGGTGGACTTTATGGCAGATCAACCATGTGGATGGCATTTAGTTAAACCTTACAAGAGAACATGTCTGGTTTTAAGGGGTTTGGGGTTTGATTGTTCATTTCAAAACCATTGGATCCTTCATTAAATTTTTACCTTATTACAGTGTCATCCACCAACATGTTGTCAGATGAGAAAAAAAAAAAAAACCCGCATGTGACAGCATTGTAGCATATCTCTTTTTCTGCTAGTTTGAATCCATTAGTAAGTGTTTTGGTCCTGTTTCTCTGAGGAGTTAAAAAAAAAAGTCCTTAGTGCCAAGACGACAATTACCAATTATGACTCCACCTGGAAATTTACTTTTTTGGCAGACGAGGCACCTGTCTGGCTAAAAGTCTAAAAACGCCCACATGTGAGTATCTGTTCACTTCCAAGTGAGTTTTTTATTTGCCCACTAAAATGTGTTTTCAGCTTATACCTGTTCACCAAGGAGACTGTAATTGGACAGCAATGGATATTTTTCAACCTGCTGCATCTTTACCATGTGCTGATCGCTGTAGGTCTTTCTGATTGCTGGCATCCCATACACGAAAAGTCTAGCAGTCCTTGCCAGGCCAAAGTGCCTTTTAAAGAGTAAAAATATCTTTGAAAAATATATTTTAAAGGTTGCCAAAACACACCAGACTATCAGCGAGCTTGTAGAAGATCTTATTTGGGTGCCTAAAACAATTAGATTCTGCCTTTCATTTGCCAATACATTATGAAAGAATGCACAGGAGAATATGGTTGCAAAGGCAATTCTTCACTCCGACATGCTGATGAATAAGACTTACCGTATATACTCGAGTATAAGTCGAGTTTTTCAGCACATTTTTTTTGTGCTGAAAGTGCCCCCCTCGACTTATACTTGAGTCAAGTACTTTTCTGCAGCAAAAAATTTCATTTTCCGAACCGACTTTGGGGCCCCGTATCTCAGGGCTACTTTGTGCTAGGAACCCCAAATTTGGTATGCAAACCCAGTGGAACTGGTACCACAAAATATCCAAAGCTGGGGTTCCTAGCACTAAGTGGCCCCGAGATACGCTGCCCCAAAATCGGTTCAGAAAATGTCATTCTCTGCTGCAGAAAAGTGCTTGACATTTTCTGAACCGACTTTGGGGCCACATATCTCAGGGCCACTAGGTGCTAGGAACCCCAAATTTGGTGTGCAAACCCAGTGGACCTGGTACCATAACATATCCAAAGCTGGGGTTCCTAGGACCAAGTGGCCCCGAGATACAGGGCCCCAAAGCCGGTTCGGAAAATGTCATTCTCTGCTGCAGAAAAGTGCTTGACATTTTCTGAACCGATTTTTGGGGCCCTGTATCTCGGGGACACTTGGTGCTAGAAACCCCAGCTTTGGATATTTTATGGTGCTAGTTCCACTGAGTTCCTAGCACTAAGTGGCCCCGAGATACGGGGCCCCAAATTCGGTCAACTGTGTCCATCTGCAGCAATGTCATTTCGGGACCATTTGGGTTCAGAGACCCCAAATTTTGGCTGCAGCTAGGGAGCAGCTAGGGAGCATCTAGGAACCCTTAACTACCGAGTTTGAAGTTCGGGGGACCTATGGTTGCTAATGGGCACAGTGAGGCATGCAAATGGGCACAGTGAGGCTGCAAATGGGCATTGTTGACCCTCTTTTCCACTTACAGTAGCTGTGCATTTCTCACCCTCGTCTTATACTCGGGTCACTAAGTTTTTTTCCCATTTTTTTGTGGTAAATTAGGGCCTCGATTTATACTCGGAACGACTTATACTCGAGTATATATGGTATTCAATTTTAACAGAGCTGCATTTAGTCAATGGAACTCTAATTGAATGCAAGGACAGCCTAAGAATAATATTAATGTTGTGGCTATGTGAAATTCATTAACCATAGCATCATGTCAGCTGTATTCTTACCAAGGCTAAACCAGCTTCTTTCAGTCAAATAAAACATTCTTAGAAGTCCATATCTTGTTTTTTGGTAAAACCATTTTAATATTATCAACGTCAATAAAATTAAATCCATTTTTTAACAAATGTGAGTTTGCCTACTGACAATTCTCACCTACAGTCAAAAATTTATATTAAAAATAAACAAATGCAGCGCTGTGTGGTATATCACTCTCAGGTGAAAAAATATGTATAATTGCCATGGGCAATGCGCAAATTAATGTTGGAACAACTTGAATTCACAAACAAATAATATAAGTGGTAAAAAATATATAAATTAAATACTTGTTAAGCAAGTACACAGTGAAAGAAATATAAAACAATTGAAGTAAAGATCAAAAATTCTTAATTTTAGCAAGTCCACAGTGAGGAAAAAAAAAAAATAAACACACAAACACATTCCAAACCTATTTTCAGCAAGTCCACGGTGAAAAAAAATGTGTGTGTGTGTGTGTGTGTGTGTATGTATATATGTATGTATGTGTATATATATATATATATATATATATATATATATATATATATATATATTATATATATATATATGCAAGCAAGTTCCCAGTAGCTGAGTTAGACTTACTGGTAACTCCTTTTCTTCAAGGACAGCCATGAGACCTAAGGCTCCTCCTACCAGGACAGGAAACACGTTAACCCCCACCAGATAAAATGGCGGTCCTCCAGGCCTCATGTCAGTATTCTCGAGAACCATGGGACGTCCCTGTAAAACATATGCATAATACACATAACTTCAAGACAAAACCGGGTGGGAATCTGGCTGTCCTGGAAGACTCTCAGAAAAGGAGTTACCGGTAAGTCTAATTCAGCTTTTCTCTAAGCATCTTCTAGGACAGCCATGAGACAATGAGCCAGAACTTACCAGTCTAGGGAGAGATAACTGCCTGAAGGACCTTAAGACCAAATGCCTGCTCCTGAGCAGATAGGAGATCCAGGCGATAATGTTTAATGAGGGTCGAAAAACTGGACCATGTGGCAGCCCTGCAAATTTGTTCCGGTGAGGCTCCAGCCCCCTCAGCCCAAGACGCAGACAAGGCTCTTGTTGAGTGCGCAGTGACAAAAGGAGGAGGAACTTCCCTAATTTTGTAAGTTTCAGAAATAGCTTGCTTTATCCATCTAGCCAAGGTGGCTTTAGATGCACTTTTCCCCTTATGTGCTCCTAAAAAGAGGACAAACAAGGCGTCTGTTTTTCTAAAGGTCTTGGTGACCTCAAGGTAGATGAGAATTCTTCTCACGTCTAAAAACCTAAATTTTCTTTCTTGGTCGCCCTTTGGCAAACTACAAATGGTTCTCGGTACGATGTCCTGGGATCTGTGGAATGTACTGGCCACTTTAGGCAGAAATCCTGGATCAGTTTTCAAAACAACCCGATCCTCAAAAATTGTGAGGAAAGGCTCCTTCACTGATAGGGCCTGTAACTTACTTACCCTAGGAGCTAAGGTAATTGCCACAAGCAAAAATGTTTTTAAGGTAAGTAACTTAACTAAAATATCCTCTATGGGCTCAAAAGGGAATTCTACCAGTGTTTGAAGCACCAGGGACAGGTCCCAGGTTGGAAAACTTCTAACCACTACTGGCCTTGACCTAGAAATTGATTTAAAGAATCTAGCTATAGTGGGATTTTCCAAGAGAGAAAATTGGAGAAAAACACTGATAGCTGCCACCTGTACCTTTTTTTTAAAGTACTAACTGAACGACCTTTGTCGACACCCTCTTGAAAAAATTCCAAAATTGAAGGAACATCATGATTGAATCTTTGATTTTTCAGATAACCATGAGTTAAATTTCTTCCAGACCTTGGAATATATGACTCTAGTGACTGGTTTTCTGCAATTTACAAGGGTATTGACTACTTTGTCAGAGAACCCCTGGGCACTTAGTATCCTTTCTTCAGATACCAGACTGTCAAGCTTAAGGAAACCACCTGTGGGTGCGACACTGGATCCTGCGATAAGTCTTCTCTCTTCACAAAACTAAGTGGAGGCTCTGAGTCTGTAATAGGGAAAACCATGGCCTCTTGGGCCCAAAAGGGGCTATTAGGATAAAATCTTTTTTTTTCTAGAAGAAACTTTTGGAGGACTTCTGGAATTAGTTTGATCGGCAGGAAGGCGTAACGGAGGACAAATAGCAATGGATTCGCCAGAGCATCGATCCCCAAAGATTGATAAGCTGGGTTCAGAGAAAAGAACTTCTCGGTCTTGCGATTGTTCTGATCTGCGAACAGGTCCGCTTCGAGACATCCCCATCTGTCGGGGACCGATTGTCTCAACATACCCGGTAGTGGCTGAGATAATCTGCCAGGCTGTTTTGTGTCCCCCCCCAGGTGCACTGCTGTAATTGAGACTAGATTCCCTTCTACCCATGATAAAATCTCCTGGGCGATAGACTGAAGTATCCAACTCCTCGTACCTCCCTGTTTGTTGAGGTACACAACAGTAGCGATATTGTCAGATAGAATCTGGAGATTGTGATCCCTGATTTCCATCTGAAATGCCTGCAAGGCTCTCTGAACTGCTAGAAGCTCTCTCTGATTCGATGAAGCTCTTGCTTTCCTTGAGGACCATTCCCCCTGTGCCATTGTGTTGCTGACATGAGCTCCCTATCCCCAGGAACTCGCATCCGCTGTGGTCCTCTGGGATATAGGAATGGACCATGGTAGACCTCTTGTTAGGTGCAGGTGCGTCTTCCCACCACTACAAGCTTCTTTTTACCCTGGAGGGTAACAAGACCCTTGATTCCAGGGAACTTGCAACTCCGTCCCAGTTCCTTAGTAGAAACAGCTGTAATGGGCGTTGATGAAATCTTGCCCATGGCACTGCGAGAAAGCAAGAGGTCATCAGACCCACTGCTCTTGAAACCTCTCCCAGTGAGACCGACTGGTCTGTAAGGCTGACATTGTTTACATCATTCTTGGGAACTTCTCCTGCGGGAGAAAAACTTTTTGGTCTACTGAGCAAAATTCGTATCCCAGATATGTCACTTTCTGGGCCAATATTAAAGAAGACTTCTCTTTGTTTATTAACCAGCCTAAAAATTGAAGGATGTTCTGTACAGTCTGGATATCCGCTAATAACTTTTGGTATGACTCCACCACCACTAGGAGGTCATCCAGGTAAGGGATAATAGGTATCGCTTTTAACTTTAGCTGAGCCAGCACCTCCCCCAACACCTATGTAAAAATGCATGGGGCTGAGGACAGATCGAAAGGGAAGGCTTGAAATTGAAAGTGCCGAATCTCTGTTCCCATCTTGACCGCTGGTCTCAAGAGTCTTTGGAAGGCTGGATGAATAGGAATGTGCAGATAGGCATCTCTCAAATCCAAAGTGGCCATGAAGCAGTTTGGGTAAAGCAGGTTTTTGATTGAGAACACCACGTCTCCATACGAAAGTGCTTGTACCTGATCGAATGGTTTAGAGACCGGTGGTTCAGGATAAGCCAAAATTTTCCTGATGGCTTTCTGATGACAAATATATGGGAGTAAAATCCCTGGCCCTGATCCGACCGGGGAACCGGGATCAGGACCTTTTTGATCTATAAAGTCTCTAATTTTGAGACCCAGGCCCTCGCTTTTACTCGATTTTGGGGAGGGAAGGTGACCAATAATTGCTCTGGTGGCTGGCAAGAAAATTCCAGCCTGTACCCATTGGTCACTAGGTCAAGGATGAATGAACTTGAGGTGACTGTTGCCCACTGTGGGAGAAAAGCCCTCAATCTTCCTCCCACTGGGAGGCACGAGTCGCTGTGGCTTTGCGGGTTGTTGAGCAGGGTTAAACAAGACTCCCCCTCTACCTCTGCCCTGTCCAATGTTTTTTGGGCCCATTGTCCCTTTCTCTAGGACCTTGCTGCCTACTTTGGCCACGAAAAAACATTCTGGCAGTCGGCTTTTTCTTATTCCCTGGAAAGGCCTTTTTTCGCCCGTGCGTTCCAGCGCCTCTTGCAGACCTGGGCCAAAAAAACGATCGCCTCTTAAGAGAAGACCACATGGGCGCAACTTTGAGGCAGCATCGCCTGACCGGGTTTTAAGCCATAGGCTTCTTCTGGCCGAATTCACTAAGGCTGAGGTACTAGCTGTCATGCTTACCAACTCTGCTGAAGAATCAGCCAAAAACCCCACTGCACGAAAGAGGAGAGGGAAAGATTTCAGAATCTGTTTTGTTCTCTAGCGGTACCTGCCAACAAGTGTATTTTGTATTTGTGTTAACCATACTTCTAAATTTCTGGCTACACAAGTGGAGGCCAGAGCTGTTTTAAGATTCCCAATGGCTGAATTCCAGGCTCTGTGAAGAAGGATATCTTCTCTTTTATCCATCTGATCCCTAAGCGTACCCATATCGTCAAATGCTAGGTCTGAGTTTTTTTGAAAGAGGTGCGTCTAACTTAGGATTTTTGTTCCATGGCTGCGCTGTGTGCTCTACAAATGGAAACCTTCTTTTTAGGTTACTGGAAAAAGGTTTTCTCTCTGGATTTTCCCACTCCAGCTTGATAGTATCAAGAAGGGAACTATGCACGGGAAAAATTCTAGCCTTTTTTCTTATGCAAACCTTTGTACATAAGGTCATGTTTAGACAATTGTACCTTCTCTTCTATATCAAGTGTCGTATAGATAGCCTTTAATAAATCATCTACATCTTCCAATGATAACTTATACCTCGAGCCTCTTGGGGATTCTCTATCCCTGGGCCCAGTATTTGACCCTAATTCTTACAGAGAAGAATGGGCAGATCCGTCTTCACTCTCTGCTGTGGAGCGCTAGGACCGGCTGAAGTCCTAACTGGAGATGGACCCTCTGAGGGGACATAGATGTAAGCTCATCTCTAACAGAAGTTGGCATTTTCTGACAGGAGACTACCGGGTCATCCTTAACTAGGCTGTCTATACAGGTTGGCCCCTGAAGATGCACGTTTGTGATGAAACGTCATGTTGAGCAAGGGACAAGTGATGTAGTGGTGTGGACAGAGGAGTGGCCGCCATCTTGTTGATAGGAAGTGCTGGACGCTTTCCCTATGCTTGTTTTACACACATCACATGTAAGTTGTATATCTAGCTTTTAATGAAATAAATTTACCCTTTCTTTGGATGTCTGCGCATTGAGAGTATTTCTTTCATTTCCCATATATGTGACCACCGTGCTGTACCTGTGGAGCATATTTCTTAGCCAAGGTGTTGAAAAGATTAAGTTATTTGCATCTGGTGGGTTTGTGGAAGAAGGATCTCTTGCCTAATTAGTGGACCGTTTGATGAACAAGAGCTATGGATCTGACCTTTCAGTGATTTGCTTATTGTGTATATCCCATACACTGGCGGTAAGAGTCAGTTATATTGGGTGTTGGTGACAGTTTTCTCTTTCTTCATCTTATTGGAGTTTTTCAGATGAACTTTATTTTTACGTATTAACTTTTTATGCTATTGAATTTATTACATATGAACTTTTTGCTCATTCACCACCATTTTTTTTAGCGCTACACCTTTATCCTCTTGTCTATACAGGTGGGGGAAACTGCTTTGCTCCATGAGGAGCTCAATTTGTTTCTGCAAACCGCACATTTCCTTTTTGGTGGCTGCACTTGAACCTTGTCCTGAGTCTTAGCCTGCAAGAGAACAAATGATCTCAATGAATTTCACGCCACATACTATCCACAACACCCCATGCAGGAGGAAAGGAAAAATGTGCTCCCTTCACCTAGTTCCTACTGGTTACAAGGGGGAGAACACTCACAGGATGTGCAACTAAGTAAAATACACTTCTGGCTTACCTGTGAGATGCTGGTGTTAGGGTCTGCTTCCGCTGCCTGTGCAGATATTGCAGAGGAGTCCATCCCGCCCCTGTAGTGGTCTGCAGCCCCTGCCAGGTTTCAATTTTTAAAACGCCAGCCTCCCAGTGTCCCTGTCCCTGCCATTTTAGAGACCAGAACAAGCTCCGGCGCCCACTGATGATGTTGCATGCCCCGGAAGTGACCCCGCTGGGTGCTTCCTGTGGGCCAGCTTGGAATGCATAAGTTCCGCCCCTTCACGCGCGCGGCTTCCTCTCTTCCCCTGCACACTCCAGCCACACTGTTTAACAGGGAGAGAACAGCCGACTGCCGCCATGGGGCTCATGGACCGTGCTGGCACTCCCCATGCACTGAGAAGCAGGGACAGCAGCCACAAGCCTACTCCCCTGGTGGATGTGCCGCTCTGGGACCTAAGAAGAAGGTAGGAATACCACCCCAAAACACCACAGGAGCCACGCTCATGAGACCTAGGGGAACAAATTCCAGGAAACATGTTACACCCCTCACCCCAGCCCCCCCCCCCCCCGTCCACATGAAACACTAATACTGACATGGGGCCTGGAAGACCGCCCTTTTATCTGGTTGGGGTTAACGTGTTTCATGTCCTGGTAATGAACAGGAATAAATTCTGGACAGCCGCACTCATAGATTTGCCTTATTTATTTGGAAGGTGCACATCAAATTCAAAGGTAACAGCAGACAGGAAAATAGCTGACGTTTTGCACTAACGTTCATGCTTATTCATAGCTGAGAGAGCAGAGCTATGAATAAGCACTAACGTTAGTGCGAAACGTCAGCTCTTTTACTGTCTGCTGTTACCTTTTGAATTTGATGTGCACCTTCCAAATAAATAAGGCAAATCTGAGTGCGGCTGTCCAGAATTTATTCCTGTTTATTGCTATTAGCAATAGCCAGCACCTACGACCTCTGAACCTAGAAAGACTCACCTCTTGTCTGTTAAATGCTAATGGAGTGGTGACAACTCTTTCATGTCCTGGTAGGAGGAGCCCTAGGTCTCATGGCTATCCTGGAAGACTCTCAGAAAAGGAGTTACCAGTAAGTCTAACCCAGCTTTTTCACTGTGGGCTTGCTGAAAATAAGTTTGCAATGTGGAGTGTGTGTGTGTGTATTTTTTTTATTTTTTATTTTTTTCCCTCACTGTGGACTTGCTAAGGAGCCACGCTCATGAGACCTAGGGGAAACAATTCCAGGAAACATGTTACACCCCCCCCCCCCCGTCCGGAGGAAACACTAATACTGACATGGGGCCTGGAAGACCACCCTTTTATCTGGTGGGGGTTAACATGGTTTCATGTCCTGGTAGGAGGAGCCCTAGGTCTCATGGCTGTCCTGGAAGAAGCTTAGAGAAAATATATATATAATGTCCCATAAAGTGAATCTGTGATGATGATCCAAATAATATTAACCCCCCCGGGTGACTGCACTCATCTCCAGTTGTGTGACCGCACAATTAAGTTTGGTCCACAACAGCAGCTAAACCACCTCTTGGGCTCTAAATAGCAGGATTTACAGGCTCCCCCAGGTGTAATCACACCAGGCTATAGAAAACATACAATGTTAAAACCCTCTCCAAATAGTTTGCAGGCTTGTGTGAATCAGCAGCTAGCTCAGAGAGCGAGTGACTGTCTCCTCCACCGTCCTGGCCCCACCCCTACACGTGATGACACAGGGCGATCATGTGTCTTCCTCAGGGAGGATCCACCTGTTGCGCTGCAAGCACCTATAAAGTGTGAGTACCCTGATGATTACCTACAATAAATTTCTATATTTAAATGATAATGCACTATCTGGCCTCTTTTGTATTTTAAGGATATCATCTTTGGATTACACCTAGGGGAGCCTGTAAATCCTGCTACTTAGAGCCCAGAGGTGGTTCAGCTGCTGTTGTGGACCAAACTTAATTGTGCGGTCACACAATTGGAGGTGAGTGCAGGCACACAGGAGGGGAGCATGTGTGTGAAGTCACGGTTAATATTATTTGGATCATCATCACAGAGTCACTTTATGGGACATTATATTTTATATATATATTGTTTTGTTTGTTTTTTCCCCCCACTGTGGACCTGCTGAAACTAGGATTTTTTGATGTTTACTTTTTTTACATTTCTTTCACTGTGCACTTGACAACAAGTATTTTCATTTATATATTTTTTACCATTTATATTCTTTGTTTGGGAATTTAAGTTGCTCCAACATTCACTCGCGCATTGCCCACAGCAATTATATATATTTTTTTTCACCTGAGTGAGAGATATATCACATAGCGCTGCATTGTTTTATTTTTAATATTTTATACACAGATTATGGGAGTGTGAATATGCTTAGCGGCTGTGGTTTGGTTCTCTTACGTTTAAAACATTCTTTGGACACTCTTCATTGGTAGCTCACAAGACATCTATCTATATCACATAAGTCAAAAATTCATATTAAGGTTTAGAGCTTAATAAGAATGGAACTTGTTTTATTTGTCATGGCTAGTTTGATCAGTATAATAAGACATTCTAAAGTCTATATGCATATTTAACTCAACGTTTTCTGTTCATAGAACCTCATGACAGACCACTGCTAACTACAATACTTGGTTTGGCTTGCTAATCTCTACATATCTGTCTTTTAATTGTACTTTTGTGTAAGGTTCTTTCTGCTTTGAAATTATCAGTGACAGATGTTAGAAGACCCATTGTGCTGTCAACAACTGAATTACTGTTGCATCAACTTCCCAATTTTGATACACTCTGTTGGTTTCAGAAGCAGGAGGACCTGTATCTACAATGTGCTGGTGCAGATTAGTTCATTGCAGGTATGCTGCTATTTCTGTGTAGATGGGAGTCTATTGTTAAATTAAACTGCTTAAAGTCTAGATTATACTCTGAAATGAAGAGTATGTATGAGATGGTTTACTCAGTGCATAGCTTTACCTTTTAAACATTACATCAAAAATAAATCTTTTTCGTTTTGCACATTTACTACTGAATTATCTGTTTTGCCTAAAGGTTCCTTGAATAACTTTGAAGCAGCTCGGCAAATAAAAAAACAACATTAACAAAAGCTTTGTACAAAAGAAGTTCACTAATGCTTACTTGTCCAGCTGTCAGTGAGTCTTATGTTTATTGCAGAGGTATGGTGGCTGGTTACACAGACACTAGTGACTGCGACACTAGGACACAGTTATCTGATAGGCAAAGATGAGCCTGCACCACCACAAAATAAAAAGTGTGCAAAAAAAAAAGAGAGACATAAGAAAAAAAATACCTTTAAAACGTTCACTACGCCATCATTTATATAGGCTTAAGAATTATATTTGAATATTTAAAGGAGAAATTCAGGTTTTAGATAGGACATGCTAGGTAACATACTAAAGGCAGTAAAATACCCTTACTCCACTGTTGAGATTTCTACTTTTGTGGCTATGCACAATACAACTTTCGCAGCAAAAACTCGGGCATGCAAAAAAAAAAAATGCATGCAGCTCTCTCCATTATTGTTGATCCTTACTAACGGTGGGCCCCAGAGATTCAGAGAAACCCAACCAAAGGAATGCACATGTGCATTGGGAACTGGAAGTGGCTGAGAGTGATTGCTGCGAAGGCATAGTGGGCCCAGACAGAACTGTACAACAAAGATCTCAGGAGCAGAGATGAACTAAGTTTGTTTACTACCAAATCTTCACAGGGGGAAGAGAGGGCAAGGTTCAGGGAAAGGTTGTCTTGTGTACAGATAGTATCAATACACAAGACATAAATATAATATGCCATAACTCAACCACAGATGCATCCCAAAGGGTGAAAATCAAATGCCTATTTGTCCGATCCCCTGTAGCTAAAAAGCATCCTTTCAAATTATGGCAAAATTTAAATCAATCTGATAATTCATTATAAATTCATGATTTTACAATGGATCATATGAATATCAAGAAAATGACATGCTTTAATGGTACGAATTAAGTCAAACCTAATTTAAACCATAATTCAAAATCTAAAAATCTAATGAAATTCATATATATGATTATGTGAATACACACAGCAACACAAGGTATAGGGCAGTGATTGTGAACCTTGGCACCCCAGATGATTTGGAACTACATTTCCCATGCACTGCACTGCAGAGTGTATGAGCATCATGGGAAATGTAGTTCCAAAACATCTGGGGTGCCAAGGTTCACCCTCACTGGTATAGGGTATAAAAAACATGCTAAAGTCTATCAGACTAAAAGGACCTGTGTACATGGGTGTTAATATTAGGTGATAAGTCTGTGCCTGTAGTAGAAGTTGTGGAAACATTTCTCAACAACTGCAAGGTGTATGAGAAGCATTTTAAAAGCATCCAGAGGCAATTACTATAGCTAATCATACACAATACAATCTGATTGTACATTCTCCATTAGACCCTATTCACATTTGCAAATTGGTAATTTTGCGATTACCCATAAGAGACACAGCAGTGGATCCCTGCGATTAGCTGTGGGCAGTAAACCCTATGGAAAGCAATGGGAGCCTGACAGTGTGCCTGATCTTATGTAAGTGCTAATGCGGCAGTTACCTGCAGATGATTAGCCCTGGACGCAAATTGACGCAAGTGTGAATAGGACCTTAGATCTACCATCAACTATGTATTGCAAAAACCTGCCTGATTTGATACAAATTGAATTGATAGTTTAGGTTTGTACTATTGGATAGTTTTGGTAACTCTAAAAGGAGATTGCACAGAGACTTGCTCAATGCTTTACAAACCTGTTTCAACACTAAATAAACACATGGGGTGTATGGCAGTGCCAAATGACCATGTGAACTGGCCTTAAAGTGGTTGTAAAGACAGGAGGTTCTTTTTATCTTAATGCATTCTATGCATTAAGATAAAAAGCCTTCTGTGTGCAGCAACCCCTCTAATGCTTACCTGAGCCCCATCCTAATCCAGCAATGTTGCACGAGAGCCTCGGCTGTCTGGGACTTTCCCTTTCCTCGTTGGCTGGGACAGCAGCGGAGCGCCATTGGCTCCCACTACTATCAATCAAAGTGAACCGAAGAGAAGGGGCCAGGCCACAGCCCTGTGTGTGAATAGACATACAGAGCAGGGGCTTGGGTGCCCCCATAGAAAGCTACTTGCTGTGGGGGCACTTGGCAGGAGGGAGGAGCCAGGAACCTTGGCAAGGGACCCAAGAAGAGGAGGATCTGGGCTTCTCTGTGCAAAATCACTGCACAGAGCAGGTAAGGCAAGTATAACTTTTTTTTTTTGTGTGTAAAAATACCAAAGAGAGACTTTAGTATCACTTTTATGTAATTGAAAGAAACTGCACACAGTAAATAGTCATCCAAAAAAGGCGAGTACAGGCAGAACCAAGAGAGGTTAGCTCCTGGGGAATCAGTGCTCTGCCTTCTTATTGAAGGGTCCTTTCATTGTCTGGTAATGTCCTGTAAAGTGGCTAATGGCATTCTTAGGACATTTTTTACATCTGTTTCCCTAGTCAACTTCTCCGGGATTTAACTGTTTAGATTTATTGCGTTTATTTAATTAATTTTATACATTAAAACGAAGATTGGAAGTTGGCCTAAAGGCTCCAGATAACAATTCCAAAAAGGACCCATGATGTGGGGATCATATTACATCTTCTTCACGGGCTTAATCAAATATGTAGTTACTACATGTTTTTGTATTAAATTAAATTTCCTTTTATTTTTTTTCTTTTAAATCATTTTTTTTATTGGAATTCCCTTTTATTATGCTCCATCAGTGCAGGGGCCTATTCAGACTTCATTGATAATGGCCCATTTCTTTTGCACTGTTCACATCTACCTCTGTAAATAGATTACTTTGTCTTTCATAATAGTGATCATGCAGTAGTTATGATTACAGTTCTCAGATCTTCCCCTGTAATTTTTATGCTCAGGAATATTCTCCCATGAGCGGTTTTATCTCTGAGGACAGTAAAAAAAAAAAAAAAAAAAAGTAAAAGATTTATATCAGTCTCATTTGGTTTTACCTTGTTTAATGGCAGCTCTAGAACTGAGAATTACAGCTGAAAAAGCCTCTTCAAGCCTGACCAATTCTGCCCTGGTAACTACCTCCCAGTTTCTGGGAGTGCATAATACCTTTAAATAACAGAAACCTATAGTGGCTTACAAAGCGGTTAACTACAGAGATATGCTAGTTCATAAGGTCATGCTCAATGATGACTGAGGTTTTTTTTTTTTTTTAACTTTGACCATAGGTTTATTAAGCAGCACCTAAAATGTGAAAAGCAGACATGCACATTTCCTGTGGAAAAACATACGACTAAGCTCAAAACGGTGCATGAGCTACTATTTTTGCATGTAGGGCAGCCCACTGAAATGAATGGGCTGCCCTATAAGTGAGAAAAGAAGCATGCATGTGTGTGTGACACCCAATGAGTGTGAATAGGGCCTTAGCTCAAGAGTCCTGTTCAGACAACAGAACACCAATATAAGATCTAAGATACAAATCTTTTACACATAAACCTGCAACTAAATCATCATCATAATTTGAAACAAAATGTTTTTAATTTTTGAAACAGCACAATTGTAACTAGTTTTTTTTTATATCATTATGTCTAAATGATATCAAAATGATAAGCATTTGACAACATATACTGAAAAGAATGGTTTGTGCACTAATTGTGTGTGACATCGTGGTGCAGGATACCCCACACACTAAAAACCAAGAGATGACACCTCCCAGCCAAATAGTTTCATCTGAAAAGAAAATTATTATGTAATAAAAACACACAAACTGATCCAAACCCATAAAAGAGGACTGCTGAAAGAAAATCAGAACTACCCATAATAGGGCTCAACTATAAATGTCCACTGTGAGATTGCTGTGATAACTGTAACTGGACCTGAAAGCTGAAAAAAGTAAACCTGGACATTAGCTTTAAGTCTGTCTTTGTACTTCGCAAACTGTTGCATTTAGTTGCGCAGGTATATAGATGCACAGGTCTGTAAACGTCTCGCAAAGACTTCACGAGCAATCAAAAATGTTTTTTTTTCCCCTTGCACCCGATTGTAAAAAATACACAAAGTGAAGCTTCACCAGATTCGCGAAGCTCTGGGGAAAAGGAGTTACTAAACTTTGCAAGTGCAGTTTCAATCAACCCCATTGTTATCACTAATTGTAGATAAAAGTCCTTCAGCCCACGTTCACACTATAGCGAACACAGACATCACTGCAGTTCTGTGCAATGCGAGTTCAGCCATACAGTTGTATGGCTGAGCTCGCATTGGATTCGCACAAAAAAATAAAAATAAATAAAGTGTAGGGACTTTATTTCCCCGCACTGCATGTCCAAATCCAGTTCAGACTGTGATCTGGGGGTGTCATTAACATCGTATTGACACCTGCAGCAGTTCACAGAAGGCAGTGTGAACTGCCCGCAGGAGAGATGCAATGCGGTAACCGGCGCTGGTTCCCGCATCACTACAGTGTGAACCTAGGCACAAAAGTGTTTGCTGCCAACCTCCACTAACTGCTGTTTCAACATAAACAGAACAGCTGGTTAGAATCACTACAGTCCTCATCTGAAAATACGAGGGATCGACCAATTGTCAGTAAGGTCGAATATTGCAGGCATTTTCTGAAATATCGGTCGCACGGTCGGCTTTATTGTAATAACAACCAATGCAGCTCAGCACCCGCTCAGGTTGTTATTACAAAACAGCGGAAGGGGATATCTCTCCAAAAAGAGTACCTATTACTGTCACAAGGGATGTTTACACTCCTTGTAACAGCAATAAGTGATTAAAAAAAGTTATTTTATTTTTTTTAACATACAGAATATCTGCAGCCAATATCAGTTATCGGCCTGAGAGGTTGCCAGAATATCGGTTTTGAAAAAACGATAACGGTCGATCCCTAGAAAATACTAGGGTGAAAATGTTCTAAAACTGGAGCAGACAGAATCTGGAGCAACTGCACATAGTGACCAATTGGTTTCTATCTTCAGCTTGCTCAGTTAAGCTTTGAAAAGGAAAGATGGAAGCTGACTGGTTGCCATGCACAGCTGCTCCAGGTTCTGAGCTGCCCCAGTCTTAGTAAATTCTCCTCTAGGTCTTGCAAGGAAGAATTTAATCACTTTTGGAGTTGATCGACACAAACATGTGTGAACTAAGGTCAAACATACAGGGTGCAAATTTCTTTCCTGCAACCACAAGTTGCAGGAAAGAAATTTGCATGATTCTCCCATCAACACAGACAGTGCTGACAGGGGAATCAGCAAATGTCTTCTCCCGGCAGCAGAAGCTAGCGATAATTGAGAATCCGGCAGGCTGGTTGTACCCAAGCTGATCAAATCGATCAACTTGGTACATTCAGCCTGCCCATTAATAGATCGAATCTCAGCCGGTTCCTGCTGAACCGGCCAAGCTTCAAACTGTGTATGGCCGACCTAAGTGGCACAGGACAGACACTTGCATTAAACGCGTTTAATAAAAATGTTACTGCAACACTCCACTCAAGAGTTTTTTTTAGGTTTTAACCACTTTGGCTCCCACACCTTTATATGCCTTATGCACCAGCACAATTTTTACATTTCTCTGGAAATGTATATTCGGAGAGAAGTTTGTCATTAAACACTTAAAGTGGAACTTCAGTCTGCCTCATTAAGTGGCCCCATCCCCACAAATGCCACCATGGCATTCACCTGGCCTTCGGTTCCTGGCAGAAATCATCAGTGCATCTGTGCCGGCGCAGTGGAATTTCTACATCCTCGCAAAGTCAGGAAAGGTTTCGCTCAAGAAGGAAACTCCCGCACGTGTATAAATGGCTGGGTCCCCCAGAAAGTCCGCAGATGTGTTACAGGGGTCTCTCAGGAGCTGTGGCTTATGGCATATCTGCACATGTGCAGGGGACAGGCAACAAAGTCTCCCCTAGTTAAAAAAGACGGAAACACAAATGAAGTCATTCAAAACAAGAAAAAAAAATTCCATTGGTAAGAGAAAGAAGAGGAAGGGGGCAGGGGAGAACAACTTCACAGTTAAGGCGAGGGTCTGCATTAAGATAAAAAGGTAATACGTACATTTGGGGGGACAAAATTGGTTCTCTTTTGGAAATACTGTCTTGTAAAAATGATGTTACTCTATGAAGTCTATAGATGAAAACTTTGATCTACATATGAAAAGAACTACAGAGTAGCAATATATTGTTAAAATGTATTACTCAATGGCACTTGCAGACAATCCGCAAGTGTCCTTTAACAAAAGAATGACTGCATTTTGATAGGCACTGCTGCTGTGTGTAATCTTGACAGCTGGTAATTGTAGCAACAGAAGAAGGCAGATGTGTCATAGAAAAAAAAAATTCTAAAGTTAAAGCGGAGTTCCACACAAAAATGGAACTTCCGCTTTTCGGAACCCTCCCCCCCTCCGGTGTCACATTTGGCACCTTTCAGGGGGGAGGGGGGTACAGATACCTGACTAAGACAGGTATTTGCACCCACTTCCGGCATAGACTCCCATGGGAGTCTACGCCTCTTCCCGTCCCCACCGTGCTGTCTCCTGGGAAACACACAGCTCCCAGGAGAGAGCGGGGACCACTTGGGATGCGCAGCGCGACTCGCGCATGCGCAGTAGGGAACCGGGAAGTGAAGCCGCAACGCTTCACTTCCTGATTCCCTAACCTAGGATGGCGGCGGCAGCTGCCGAGAACCGAGTGGGTTCTCGGCGTCGCCTGCCGACATCGCTGGACCCTGGGACAGGCAAGTGGCCATGTATTAAATGTCAGCAGCTGCAGTATTTGTAGCTGCTGGCTTTTAATATTTTTTTTGGCGGTGTGGGCGGACCCCCGCTTTAAACAAGGGATGTTTAAGTATTTGAATGCTTTACTTGATCTCCTTGGGAGAGACGTTTCAGCTTTGTGGTCCCCTTTATATAGAGAGCATTCGTCATGAATTCCTAGGATACAGTCAGGCTTTATTATGCCATCTGCAGAAAAGTGAGATTTCCTTCACTTTCAGGCCTGGTTCACACCTATGCAGTTGATGCATATTCATTTTTTAATACGTTTTTGATCCATTGAAGTCTATGGAACCAAAAACACTACCTGCTGGTCCCTGGCCTTTTCCATAATATGCACAGATGTGAATCCAAGTTAAAATAGACTGTAGCGTGTTTCTGCAAAACTGAAAATGCACTAAACTGAACTAAAAGTGCAAAGGTGTGAACCAGGCCTTAGTCTTGAACACCCAATTGGATGTGAGAGAAAAACAAAAAGGAGAAAATCACTGAAACAAGTGCTACCAAAACCAGAATAGAGGGGAATCTTCCAATTGGTACAGCTCATTTTTTCACGTAGCTTTCTGTTCCAATGACAAATGGACACACATACAAATGGAAAGGGTGAATATCTCCAGTAGGAACACAGACAGCAATAAACCCTGACAGAAGTTTTACCCTTAAAGTAGAAGTCCATGCAAAAACTAAAATCCCTGCATATATAGACACCACAGATCTAACACTAACCTCTCTATCCCTGTAAAGAAAAAAAATGAGTATACATACCTTTTTTTCATACCTCTCTGACTGACTATATTGATAAATAGTTTGAAGTTTTGATACACTTCAAGATACGAAAAAATATTTTTGAGTTCCACTTTAATAATTTTCATTTATAATTGCAAAAGAGCCAACTCTTTAAAAGATATATAATACAATACAGAGTGAAAACATGAACAATATTAGTACAGGGCTAATTTTATTAAAACTGTCAAAAAATAAAATTAGTGGTTGCCTGCCAAGTCTATTAATGTGTCTAATTCTTTCTAAAGCCATTTAATGGGGTCTGACATCACATACAAAAGTTCTTTTCCACACCATGATTAAATAGAAAGCTTCCATTGCTGAAGGAATATATGGATAAAGTTCAGTGCATGTTTGTTCTTCATGTTCCAGCAGGTCAAAACCACTAACACAATACTGTACCATGGTATCTGAAGCAGGAGGAGATTCTACTGTCCATTACAAGAATGAAAACAAACAGGAAATATTTTCTGCTAAACTAACAGAAAAAAGGCATATTTTGTATATTCATTGTGCTGAATGTTTAACATTTTCACAGTCAGGGGCTGTAATTTTTATTTTATCTTTCAGCATTGGCTCTGTACTATGATCAGCAGTACATGTCAGGCAGTAGTGCCCTGTGCTGTTAGTTGCTCCAGGCGAAAGGCATATGAAAACAAAATATTTGAAAAAAAAAAAAAATCAGTCTTCTCGCAAGTAAGCTTCTGGAACCTCTTCGTCTGACAAGCTGCTTCTTGGACTGTCCCCGCTTCTTGGACTGTCCCCATCAGGAGAATTGTCTTTGTCTTCTTTCTTGATTTCCTCTGATTGAAAGGCAGCTAGCAAGGCTTCTGCCTTGAGAGCAAGTTCACGTGTCTCTTGTATTTGTGTCTGGACCAGCTGAATGTGATTTCGCACTGTCACAGAAGCTTGATCAGCACCTGTTTAGTAATAGTACATTTAACCATAGAAACTACAAGAAAAAAACAAAACTGTCATAATAGAAAAATAGTATGCCACCTGAATCTCTCCTTCTAAGCAAGTTTGTTGCCTGGTGTTTATACTGATCTAATGACTTCAGTACAGTCTAAGTCACTGACATGGAACATGTATAAAGATCAGGCGTTGACACAACCTGCATATTGGTCCTAAATCTCTGACTTAGCCCTACCTTGTTAGATTTAATCTAGCATTGCACATTGGA
This sequence comes from Lithobates clamitans, assembly GCA_037952925.1. Lineage (NCBI taxonomy): Eukaryota > Metazoa > Chordata > Amphibia > Anura > Ranidae > Lithobates > Lithobates clamitans. Next base: position 1,592,581 of record JBBGZY010000276.1, on the reverse strand, counting down.
ATAGGATATACCCCATACTGTCTTTGTTATTGATGACTGACTACTAACTCTTTTGTACAAAATTTCCTTGATATAGTTAATAAAAACATATTTGACACTAAATCTCTGACTTAGCAATTCGAGTTTTCTGAAGGAAGTCAGAAATAGCCGAGAAAGAAGTCTGATATAAATAGCAGCCTATAAATTTATAAAGTGCCATATTACATTTAAAGAGATGGCTAAAATTGTAGAAAGATAGAATTATAGATAGATGGATAGAAATGTATTTTTTTTTTTTGGAAGTGGTGAGAGGTAAAAAAAAAAAAGGGAAAAACAAGTGCATACAAATAAATTATGGCCCTGGCAAAAGGTGTCAACGCTGTAAAATGGCTCTCAGGATGCCTCTTGAATTTGGCATGCATTCTGTCACAAAGTAAGGGAACCAACCGTCTTCTATAGAGCAATATGCAGCCTTGGAATGGGCACAATGTGAAATAAAGCCCTTTTGAAGTTTTACTAATTAAAAGGTTAAGTTCACCTTTTGGAGCATGTTACTTGTTACACCCGTATTTCAGTCACTGAGCAGAAGCAGTTCAATGTTATCACAATTTGAAAGTTGATTATAAAAAAAACACAATGTATACATGATACATTATAGTTTAAGAATAAAAATCTGTTCTCCTTCCTCTCCCAGAGGAGGAGAAATCTCTGATAATACTCTTGCAGGAAACCCTGTTTACTACCAGAATGCAGATAGCTCAACTATGGCTAAGACCTACCTCCCCTACCATCCAGCAATGGAAAAGGGCTGTAAATCTCACTCTCCCTTATAAAAAAGTCTTATACTCTCACCGGGGATGCCCCGATAAATTTTACAAAATCTGGGACAGATGGGTGAACGACTCCTCCACTTACACTGATTAATGTTGTTCTCTTTCTTTTTTCCTGCCCTATTGATGTGATGGTTTGGCTAATGGTATTACTATTCGCCTCTGCCATCGTTATGTGGATCCATGCCCTTGTTGTAAGCAGCAATGTCTAGCGATACTGTTGTAATCAATATGACGTGTCAGACGTTTTGTTAATATATTATAATTTTATGTTTGGTGCTTGTTGCGCCTCAGACCCTGATTGTGTAAAAGCTTTACATCGATTTTTATGCTCAATAAACTTCCTTTTTGATTAAAAAAAAAAGAATAAAAATCTGTACGGTTTTAATACTGCACTAATTCAAATTTCAAATGTGTTTACTGCAAGTTTTGTCACACATACGTGTACATCTCTATCAAGCACACACAAGTATTGGGGAAAGAACACAATCATTCAGAAAGTCCTCCAGCAAGCACAAAGGTACAGTCATGGCCGAAATTGTTGGCACCCCCGAATTTTTTTCAGAAAATCAAGTATTTCTCACAGAAATGTAATGCAGTAACATATGTTTTGCTAAAGAAATCTTTATTCCCTTTGTGTGTATTCGAACAAAACAAAAAAAGGGGAGGCAAAAAAGCAAATTGGACATAATGTCACACAAAATTCCAAAAATGGGGTGGTCAAAATTCTTGGCACCCTTTCAAAATTGTGGATAAAGAAGATTGTTTCAAGCATGTGATGCTCCTTTAAACTCACCTGGGCAAGTAACAGGTGTGGGCAATATAAAAATCACACCTGAAAGCAGATAAAAAGGAGAGACGTACACTTAAGCTGGCCATACACCTATAGATTATCTGCAGATTTTCTATGGTTAGATAGAAAATGTGCAACAGATCTCTCCATGTTCGCTAAACTGTGTGGATGGAGGAATCTCCCACTTTTTCCACCTAACCATAGAAAATCTGCAGATAATCTATAGGTGTACGGCCAGCCTTAGTCTTTGCATTGTGTGTCTATGTTTGCCACACTAAGCATGGACAACAGAAAGAGGAGAAGAGAACTGTCTGAGGACTTGAGAATAAAAATTGTGGAAAAATATCAACAAGTCCATCTCCAAAGATCTAGATTTGCCTTTGTCCACAGTGCGCAACATTATGAAGAAGTTTGCAACCCATGGCACTGTAGCTAATCTCTCTGGGCGTGGACGGAAGAGAAAAATTGATGAAAGGTTGCAACGCAGGATAGTCCGGATGGTGGATAAGCAGCCCCAAACAAGTTCCAAAGAAATTCAAGCTGTCCTGCAGGCGCAGGGAGCGGAGCAATAGTGTCAGTGCAAACTATCCTTTGACATTTAAATGAAATGAAACGCTATGGCAGGAGACCCAGGAGGACCCCACTGCTGACGAAGAGAAATAAAAAAAGCAAGACTACAGTTTGCCAAAATGTACTTCAGTAAGCCAAAATCCTTCTGGGAAAACATCTTGTGGACAGATGAGACCAAGATAGAGCTTTTTGGTAAAGCACATCATTCTACTGTTTACCGAAAACGGAATGAGGCCTACAAAGAAAAGAACACAGTACCTACAGTGAAATATGGTGGAGGTTCAATGATGTTTTGCTGCCTCTGGCACTGGGTGCCTTGAATGTGTGCAAGGCATCATGAAATCTGAGGATTACCAAAGGATTTTGGGTCGCACTGTAGAGCCCAGTGTCAGAAAGCTGGGTTTGCGTCCAAGATCCTGGGTCTTCCAGCAGGACAATGACCCCAAACATACGTCAAAAAGCACCCAGAAATGGATGGCAACAAAGCGCTGGAGACTTCTAAAGTGGCCAGCAATGATTTCAGATCTAAATCCCATCGAGCACCTGTGGAGAGATCTTAAAATTGCTGTTGGGAAAAGGCGCACTTCCAATAAGAGAGACCTGGAGCAGTTTGCAAAGGAAGAGTGGTCCAAAATTCCGGGTGAGAAGTGCAAGAAGCTTATTGATGGTTATAGGAAGCGACTGATTTCAGTTATTTTTTCCAGAGGGTGTGCAACCAAATATTAAGTTAAGGGTGCCAAGAATTTTGACCAGCCCATTTTTGGAGTTGGGTGTGACATTATGTCCAATTTGCTTTTTTTCCTCCCTTTTTTGTTTTGTTCCAATACACACAAAGGGAATAAACGTGTATAGCAAAACGTGTGTTACTGCAATACTTTTCTGTGAGAAATACTTGATTTTCTGGAAGAATTTCTGGGGTGCCAACAATTTCGGCCATGACTGTATATCAGTGTAATTCTGTACAGAGCTCTTACCAGCAAGATAAGCCGCTTCTGCAGCCATCTCAGATATTCTTACAGCCCGCGCCCAGTTAGCCTCGTACTTCAGATATTCATCCTGTAACTTCTTCATCTAAAAACAAAAAGTAACATCCGAAGGCCATGAGACAGCACAAGCGAGTAACAGTGTCACAGTGCATAGCACACAAGTTAATGAAAGAAAACTATAATGGTTTTGGGTCAATATTAAATCGGTTTTATTTATTTAAAAATGTTTAAACTGCATTTTTATAGGTTGTGTTATTAAGTCTTAGGTTTTACAAATAAACATTTAATATCTGATAGAGGATTTCCAGAGCACTGTAGGTTAGTTATAGAGGCAGAACAGATACTGGGGACTATTTAGCATGCAAAATCTGGTGCAGCTCTCTATAGAAACCAATCAGCTTCCAGGTTTTATGGTCAAAGCTTTTATGAACAAGCTAAAGTTAGAAGCTGGCTACCATGCACAGACACCTGATTCTGAGTGCTCCAGGTTTAGTAAATCTCCCCCACTGTTTGTGTTGCAGCTTCTAAGGTTTGATTGAAACCTCTGACCTAGCACTCATGTAAGGTATGAATCTTTTTGCTATAAAGACTGATTGAGGAGGATTTAATAAAACTGGATCAGACAGAATCTGGAGCAGCTTCAAAGCTTAAACTGAACAAGCAGTAACTACTGTAACTATTTATATTATTAACGACTGTATAAATACAGCCACTCCAGATTGTGTCTGCTCCAGTTCTAGTAAATTGTTCACACTGCCTTCTATAAACTGATTCTCAATGTAGATCACCACCGGCTAGCTGGACAGGTGTGTGTTTTAAATATTTAATCTAGACAGAAATGAAGAAAAATTATCCCATCAATAATCTGGAAGTTCCTACTGAACAAATACGCTTGTGATAAGAAAGGAATATCCTTATTTTACACACTTTTCTCAGAATTCCCTAAATCTGTTAAAACCAATAATATGCTGAAATGGGAAAAGGATCTTTCCTTATCTATTTCTTGGCAACAATGGAATAAGGCCATAATTCTGAGCACTAAGGCATCATCCTGCGTTGAACATTGGGATAATGCCCAAAAGATATTAAAACAGATGGGTATCTTACACCATATAAACTTTCCAAAATCTACCCATCACTCTCCCCAACTTGCTGGCAATGCAATGAACAAGCTGGTTCCCTTTATCATATTTTATGGAATTGCAAAAATCTTAATAGTTTTTGGAAATCAGTTTCGACATTTATTGCTTAACCTCACTGGTAATTTACTTCCCCTTACTCCTGCAATGGCCCTTTTAGGAATAAATCTGGATCTTTACTCTGTAGAATATAGAATAGTAGTAGCAAATGTATTAATAGCAGCAAGTCTGACTATAACAAAACTATGGAAATCTAACGAAGCACCAAGTTTATCTGATGTTGTTATAAGGTTGAATACACAAGCTCAATATGAGTTAATGTTGGCGTATAAAAATTACAACATGGTCAAGTTTGAGAAATCGTGGCAAATATGGACTAGTCACCCTAGAGCTTCTAACTCACTCAAAAACATGAGCTGCAGTTCTTAAACCATATTTCAGTATTATTCCATGAGTGATATCAAGGCTTAACAGTTCTCTCTTCACAGTTCTAAATTCTTGAATTGTCCATGATAATGTTGTCAGTTAGCGCCTGTTTACAGTTAGAACCCAATGGGGTAAACAGGGATGTTACTATACTGTTTATGTAAGTTTTATTTGATCATTTGTATGACTACTGTCCATTACTTTGATTGAGATTAGTATGTAAATGTTTTACTGCTATACCCGATTGCTATATACCAAAACCAGCTGCCTTTAATTTTTCTGTTATTTGTATGGAGATTTCAATAAAAATTCTTTAATGATTAAAAAAAATAAAAAAGAAATAAAGAAAAATTAACCAAAATAAGGACATGAGGAAATGGTTACATAACAAGATACACATTTACAAAACAAAAAATTTCCTACCTTTATTGTCTGTTTCTTGCTTTATAAATCGTATGTGCTCATGCACAAGGATGACTATGGCCAAACACTGCCCAGACCAGCAAATTTGAAACACTTACAGCTAAGTTACATGCTGACACAGTCTGCTGCTATCTGCAGCTATTTACATGTAATCATAGATGGAGTGATGATCTGCAGTTAGGGACAGATGTGCAACCATTGGGGTTTGTGTCCAGGAGTGCAAATCCATCCCTAAAGCATGGGACGAATTCCAAAAGAATTTTCTTTCGAATTTGTATTGGGCTACAGCAACTGCCGATTTTTGTGCGGCCATCGAATTTGAGTGATTGGGCATGTTGGAAATTTTCTGAAAAACAAAATGATTTTCTAATGAATAATGGGAAAATCCTGCAAGAAATAATAGAGAAAGAAATGTGCATTAGCGCAAGAAAAGATTCCCAGCCATGAAAATAACTTTCTGTAGTAACAGAAAGTTAAATTGAAGGCTTGATTGGTCGAATTTCGAAAACCAAATGGTGGTATCATCAGATCACAAAAAGCACAAAAGTTCTGATTTCCAAAAGAAAATTAATTCAGAATTGATCCATGTATGGCCTGCATCAAGGCAGGTAATCGCTCCACTGATTTGCACAGGCTGTCTCCAGCGGATTGGAAAAACCAGACCATACCTGCTGCAGAAATATGCTAATTTGGGCAGTGGCAGGCCCTTATCGTCCATGTGCGTGAGCCTTATTACATGAAGTTGCCCAGGGAACTGTATACAGGAAAGAAAAGTCAGTTTTGACGAATATCATCTTCTGATGAAAAGGGCTCACAGACCCCTAAAACAAGATATAACCCTCCCAGATACACTAAGTAGTTGTGATGATATGCACAGTTATAATAACATGTCAAAGTTGCAAAATCTGGGTGTTAAGGTTTGTTTTACCCTGGTCACGAAGGGGTTAGTTAAGAAAAAAGAAGGCTCACAGATTTAGCCCTGGTTCACATTGAAGCGATTTGACATGTCAAATTGCATGCCAAATCAGCGGCAATAGCACTGTCTGAATCATTTGCAGCGCCGCACCGATTCCCAAAAGTACTTTTGGCGACTTCGGGGTGCGGCAAGTGGTTAAAATATAGGTCAACAAGGGAGGGAAATGCATATATACAAAAGGTTTAACTTAAAAACATTCCAATCATATTTCAGGGGCCATTGGTCCTATACTAAGCTTTTTCCATATGCGTGTAGACTAAGACCAAACACATGTAGCAAAATTCCTATGGCCCCAAATTAACAAAAACCTTCCTATATACCCAGGCTGTAAATGCATAATTTACACTCCTCTTTCTATCAGCCAGTTTTCTGTAATGATTATAACTGTGTAATATTAATGACCTTCAGTCATTTTTTCAACTTTCCATCTATTAACTCTTCTGCCCTTGTTGTTTTAACTTTATATAGTAAATTTTTTTTTTCTGTCAGTAAATACCTTATACAGCCCACTTCCTGTTTGGTCATAAGCCTAAGCTTATGACAGGCACAGCTCTCTCTCACTCTCCTGTGAGTTTGCCAGGTCGGGTGGGGAGTGATGAGGCATAAGGGGGCCAATGAGAGCAGCAGGGCTGTAGAGCTGGAGGTGTGCCCCTGTGTGTCTGTGAAGTGAACAGACAGCAGCTTCAGCTGCCCACAGTTAAAATGGTTGCAGGCAGTCTCAGTGAAGGGAGATTTCTGCAGCATATTTGGCAAGTACAGAATCACAGTACAGGGGCGTAGATAAGGGCGGGGGGGGGGGGGTCAGGGGTGTTCAAACCCCCCCCCCCCCCAAGAGCATCCTGGCAAAATGCCCAGACAGTGTCCCTGCTGTTTAGCCACAGCATGAGCACAGGAGAAGCAGAGTTTCAGAGTGCAGCCGCACGACGATGTAAGTCAAAACTTTGAACGGGATATCGTTGTTATGGCAGCAGCTAGCTGCCATAACCTCGGTATCCCCGTTTTCGCGCGGCGGCCGGCTTTCAGATAAAAGTGGTCTCTGCAGCGGATTCGGCGCGAGATCACTTTTATCGGTGGCGGGAGAGGGGCCCCCCCTCCCGCCGCGATCCGGTGCCCTCCGCCGCTTACCGGAGTCGTCGGTAGCAGCGGAGGTGATCGCGTCCTCCTCCGTGGTGTGTCTGGAGACGAGTGAGGCTAAGATGGCGCTTACTCATCTCCATGACACTGCTGGGCGGAAGCGACGTCAAAAACGTCACTTCCGTCCACGCCTCTTAAAAAGGCACATTTTTTCAAATGTCATTTTTCTAAATGACTTTTTTTTTTTTTAATTGCATTTTAGTGTAAATATAAGATCTGAGGTCTTTTTGACCCCAGATCTCATATTTAAGAGGTCCTGCCATGCTTTTTTCTATTACAAGGGATGTTTACATCCCTTGTAATAGGAATAAAAGTGACACCATTTTTTTTTCTTTTAAAACAGTGTAAAAATAAATAAAATATTGTAAAATAAATAAAAACATTTTTTAAAACCCCCCTGTCCCGACGAGCTTGCGCGCAGAAGCGAACGCATACGCGAGTAGCGCCCGCATATGAAAACGGTGGTCAAACCACACATGTGAGGTATCGCAGCGACCGGTAGAGCGAGAGCAATAATTCTAGCCCTAGACCTCCTCTGTACCGCAAAATATGCAACCTGTAGAATTTTTTAAACGTCGCCTATGGAGATTTTTGAGGGTAAAAGTTTGACGGCATTCCACGAGCAGGCGCAATTTTCAAGCATGACATGTTGGGTATCAATTTACTTGGCGTAACATTATATTTCACAATATAAAAAAAAATTGGGCTAACTTTACTGTTGTCTTATTTTTTTTATTCAAAAAAGTGAATTTTTTCCTAAAAAAGTGCGCTTTTAAGACCGCTGCGCAAATACGGTGCAAAAAAAAAGTATTGCAATGACCGCCATTTTATTCTCTAGGGTGTTAGAAGAAAAAAACATATATAATGTTTGGGGGTTCTAAGTAATTTTCTAGCAGAAAAACCTGTTTTAAACATGTAAACACCTAAAATCCAAAACGAGGCCAGTCCTTAAGTGGTTAATATGGGGTCCCCCTGAAAAGCATGAAATTACTGCGAGGTCTCAGATGCCGGCAATTGACAGTGCACAGTTGAGAGAACGCCTAGACTCCTCCTCGAGCTATCATATGACACAGCCGAAGGGAGAATGGGGATGCAGAAGTTTTCCTACTTCTGTGCCGTGCTGAATCTGAGGTCTGGTAAGTGGGGAGGCATCAATTTTCTTTTTTAGGAAGGAGGAAGTAAGAATTCCAGTCTGGGGGAGTTTTGATATTTTTGCTTTGGTGGGTCGGTTTAGAGACACGGGGAGTTTAATTTTTGGGGGGATATTTGAGGGGAGGGAGATATTTTACAGTGGGAATCTTTGCTTGGGGAGAGAGGGTTCTTAGGAGGGAGAGGGGGATTCTTTTTCCTTTAACCACTTCGCGCCCGCGCTATAGCCGAAAGACGGCTGCAGCACGGACGCTATCTGCCGGGTGGCCGTCCCTGGACGTCCAGCCGTCCCTTCTCACACAGACAGCGTGTGAGGAGGGAGAGCGAACCGCTGCAGCGGTGTGTGTGAAAAAAAAAAAAAAAAAAAAACTGAAAAAAAAAGTCGTCAGTGTCTCCTGTCATCCCTCCCCACTGTCATCTGGCAAAATTCAAGATGGGTCAGGGTCTCTGTGGCTCACTGAGAGGCTGAGCGAGCTGCTGGTCCAGGCATCTGGGTGAATCCTGACTTTAAAGTTAGGATCTTTCCACAACCTGGACCTGTTGAGCAATGTCAGTTGACAGCGGGTTATAGCTGGCTGTCGGCTAAAAATGGGTCACAAAAGTGCAGAACGAACTGCGCTCCTCCCCAGGAGAAGTACAACCAAGCAGTATGCTGTCCCTTCAGAGTGCATGCAGCAGTGACATCACCGGCTGCTTTCCATGTGAATATCTCCTAAACACCACAAGTTAAGAGATATTCACTATACCTACAGGTAAGCATTATAGGCTTACTTACTTACTTATAAGTTCAAAAGCTGGGTTTGCTACAGTTTAAGACTGAATAAAAGCCAACCATATTGACCAGGTGCAAAGGGCACCATCCTGTGGTAGGCAGTGCACAATATTTTTAAATCTCTTAAAATGTTTCATAAAATTTCTAATGACGCATTTTTTTAAGGTTTAAAAAAAAAAAATCACTGAATTTACTGCCCACCACAATATGTTGCCCCTTGCACCTGCTCAACTTGCATAGTAAGGTTAGCTAAAATCCAGTCTTGGGTCTCATTCATATATCCTACATGACCATGGTGCAGAAAGTATACTGCAAATACTTGCACCCAGGATCAGATGTTCTAATATCTGCTCAGCCTGTACACCTGAGTGATGGGCTGAAAAGAGCCAAGGCTGTCTGCTGTTGTAAACATGTATCCGCACATCCAGTGGTTACCTGCAGGTAGGGATACATTTTTGCCCTTGGATAAAATATCTCTGCATCCAGAGTCAGAAATTTGTCCCTAACGGCAGGTAACCACTGTGACCCATGGTTTGTTAGTGTCGCTTAGGCTTAAATCGATGTGGGGAGTAATGTAGACGATACCGAATGTGCTGCAGGAGTTCCGGCAAGGGATGGAGCTCATCCCAGCTCCTGTAGTCACTGAAGGGAAGAGAGAAAAAAAATCCCTGGCGTCGTACATCCACGGAGTCCTATGGTAATGTAGTAGTGATGGGAGAGACCTCAGCCTGGGTGCCCGACAGGCCACACCCCAATGTGTTTTGCTTTGTCCCCTGGAGCTTAAACATGGGGACCACTGGATGTGCAGATTCATGTTAACAGCAGTGGCTCTTTTCAGCCCATCACTCAGGTGAACAAGCTGAGCAGCTGACAAAAATTGGAACATCTGGGATCCTGGCTGTAGGTATTCATGGTATATTTGCCATTTCATGACCATTTAGAACATATGAATGAGATCTAAAGCCTGGTTCACACAGAAGTTTTTTTTAGTTCAACCCAGCGGGCTGAACGAAAAAAAAGAAAAAAAAAAAAAAAAAAAAAAAAAAAAAAAACCTAGGGAGCTTAGGAGGAGCTCACAGTACTAATGAGTACACTACCGCACCACAACTGTGTGCATTACGTTCTATTCAGTTGAATGGAGATCATTTTTGCTGCGCTGCATTGCAAAGTCTCATGGCCCCACTCTGCTGTCACATGTTTTTACCGTACCTCCCCCAACATAAAAGTGTAACTAATGCCTTTAAGTTTGAAAGGCCTGACCCCCCCCCCCCCTAGGAAAAAAAAAATATATCTATGGCACTGTCACAGTATATATATAAAATAATATGCAAAGTGGTTGGAGGGAAGCTTCAGAATGGCAAAGATGTTTTTATTACAAATTATGTAAGTAGACTGCAGTTCCTCTAAGGTGTTTTACCTTAATGCATTCTAAAAAAGTGTAAAGCGCATGCAAGGGCTTGACCCACAATATTCTGTTACGAGGCTCAGTGGGAAATAGCTTGCTTGTGGGATTGGATGCAGGTTAAATGACAATACAAGCGTAACTGCACCAAAATGTGCAAAAACAGCAGCAGGTAGGTAAACACCAGTGTACCATGAACAATGCAGTCTTAGCATGTCTAAAAGAAACTGTTCCCAAAAAAGTTCAGTAAACATTTCCCATTTTTGGAGCCTACAGTCCTTGTAAAACAGGACTCAAAGCAGGTGTTATGTATGACTACTTCAAGGCCATGATCTCTTTACCCCAGCATGTGAAAACGTTATTGCTACAACATACGTAAGCGACAAGTGGGAGACCTATTAGTCCTGCAGACAGCATGTTGGGACATCAATTTTACATGCGACTCCAATCTGGCAAAATTAAAAACAAATCAGAATTACCTGCACACGTGCCCCAATGATCACCTGCCAAATGGCGCCTTCTTCATTAGAGTTCAATTTGTTCACAAGAGAAGTATATTTTTGCTGAAGTGAGACAAGTGCATACACAGTCTGTATTAAACAAAAAAAAACAAAAAAAACAAAAAAAGAAGAAAGGAGGCAGAGGGTTAAAAAAAAAAGGGTTTAAATAATTTGTTACCAGTACAGATGCTTCTGACCTTTCCCGATGCAGTAATAAAAAAAACACTTTAAAGTGAAATTAAAGTTTTTATTTTTTTAATGTTGTTATACATACCTGGCTTTCTATGGGGGCACCCAAACCGCTGCTCTGCGTCCATTAAGACAAGGAGCCGCAACTCGCGCCCCCCTCTCCTCATTGGCTCACCGACTTTGATTGACCGCAGTGGGAGTCAATGGCACCCGCTGCTGTGACTCAGCCAATCAGGAGGGAAAGTCTCGGACTGCACACAGGTTTTTTATCTTATTGCATAGAATAAAACACTCTGCCACTACTGACACACACACCCACTTTTTAGGGCATATCATGTATATAGCTTCAGAAAACCAGCAAACCTAACCACAATCATCAGTGAACAAAAGTGAAAGGTTCTGAAATGCCCAAACAAATGCTCTTATGCTTTTAGGAAGAACTGTTGCAAGCTTTGGCATAATAGAAGACTGTTTCGCAACTGCATGAAAGTTGTTTAAACCCTGGGAAGGTTTGTTCCTGTAACTACTCTAATTCAGAGTTGTCTAGCACTGTTGCATTTAAGAAAATTACACAGTAATCAAGCTACTAACCAACAAACAGCACTGTATAATATATATAGCTGATGCTAATACATACGTAAGTATTAGGGGGTGCTGGGGTAGCTGCTACACACAAAAGGCTTTTTATCTTAATGCTTAAAATGCATTAAGATTTAAAAAAAAAAAAAAAAAAAAAAAACACCTTCTGACTTTACAACTCCTTAAAATTGAAAGTAAACCTGGCGGTTGGCATAGCCACTATCCCAAACAACCTATCTTTCCTTTTTATATGTCACCCTGTTAACAGATTATGTTAACAAGCCAATTACATGATGCTTGGCCCAAAGTTTATAAAAAGTAATATATTAACGTATGAGCATTAATATTGTGTTTATCTAGTTATTCAGGTTTTAAAAGTAGTTGTAAAGACTCGTGTATTAATTACTTTGATCCTCTCTGTTTTAGATCCCTGTTCAGTACAGTGTGTGCATTTTCCTAAAATTATAATGCTAAATACCTTCTTTGCAGAGCCCTGCTGTCCTGTCATATGACCTCTCTCTGCTTCCCTTCCCCAGTGAGTACAGTGGGAGGGGCTGAGATTTCCCTCTGATGAATGGAAGCTAGCAGAGGGAGGTCACGTGTCTGCACAGCAGGGCTCTGCAAAGAAGGTATTTAGCATTATACTTTTAGGAAAACATACACACACACACACAAAGTGTACTGAACAGGGACCTCAAACATAGAAGAGCAAAGTAATTAACTGCTTAAAGGGGTTGTAAAGGTAAAAATTTTTTCACCTTAATGCATTCTATGCATTAAGGTGAAAAAACTTTTGACAGTACCGCCGCCCCCAGCCCCCCCGTTTTACTTACCTGACGCCTCGAATCTTCGGTCCGCGTCCTCGTCAGCTTCATTGCAGCTCAGCCTGGTCGCTGATTGGCTGCAGTGGATGGATTGAAAGCAGCGCAGCCATTGGCTCGCGCTGCTGTCAATCACATCCGATGACGCGGCGCGCCGGGGGGCGGGGCCGAGTGATACAGCGAGCGGCTATAGCCGCCGGCTGTATCACGGGAGCGCGCCCGCAAGCACTCACCACCGTGCGAGGGAGCTCGCATGAAGGTGGTAAATGCTTGCGGGGAGGAGCTGAAACAGCCGCCGAGGGACCCCAGAAGACCAGGTTCGGGGCCACTCTGTGCAGAACGAGCTGCACAGTGAAGGTAAGTATAACATGTTTGTTATTTAAAAAAAAAAAAAAAAAAAAAAAAAAACATCTTTACAACCGCTTTAAGGATCAGCCGCTGTCATTCTACTGCGCCGTAGGTGTATGTCGGCCACTTTAAGAGCGGTAGGGGGCACGCGCCCATGGCGCGACGCCAGAGCCGATGCTCATGGCTGGTGGCCGCGATGTGCCGGCCACCTGGGATCGCTCCACAGAGAGCCAGAACGGAGATCTGTCAATGTAAAACAGACAGATGCCCGTTCTGACAGGGGAGTAGAGATAGATCTGCTGTTCCTAGTAATCAGGAACAGTGATCTCTTTCCTCCTCCAGTCAGTCCCATGCCCCCACAGTTAGAAACACCTCCCAGGGAACACATTTAACCCCTTGATCGCCCCCTAGTGTTAACCCCTTCTCTGCCAGTGACATTTACAGTGCATTTTTATAGCACGGATCCCTGTATAAAAGGTCAATGGTCCCATAAAAAAAGTGTCAAAAGTGTCCGATCTGTCCGCAATACTGCTAAAAATTGCAGATCGGTGTCATTACTAGTAAAAAAAAAAAAAAGCCATAAATCTATTCCCTATTTTGTAGACTCTAGAACTTTTGCGCAGACCAATCAATTTACGCTTATTGCGATTTTATTTACCAATAATATATAGAAGAATGCATATTGGCCTACAGTGATGAAGAAATTAGTTTTTTTGGATATTATAGCAAAAAGTAAAAAATATTGTTTGTTTTTTTCTTCAAAATTGATGCTTTTTTTGTGCATAGCGCAAAAAATACAGAGGTGATCAAATACCACCAAAAGAAAGCTCTATTTGTGGAAAAAAATAAGTCAATATTGTTTGGGTACAGCGTCGCACGACCGCCTAATTGTCAGTTAAAGCGACGCAGTGCTGTATCGCAAAGAATGGCCTGGTCATTAAGGGGGCAAATCCTTCCTTCAGTGGTTAAAGAACTGCAGTCTATTCACATAATTTGCAATAAAAGTCATCTTTGCCATTCTGAAGCTTCCCTCCAACCATTTTGCACATTATTTTATATATACTGTGATTCTGTACTTGCCAAATATACTGCAGAAATCTCCCTCCACTAAGTCTGGCTGCAATCATTTTTAGTTGTGGGCAGCAGAAGCTGCTGCCTGATCACTTCCTGGATTTACACAGACACACATCCAGCTCTGCAGATCTCAATGGCCCTCTTATGACTCATTCCCCCCTCCCTTCCTGGTAAACTCCCACAAGAGTGAGAGAGAAAGCTGTGGATGATGTCATAAGACTAGGCTAATGACCAGACAAGAAACAGGAGTGAATAAGATATTTACTGGCAGATAGAAAAAAAGGTTTTACTATCCAAAGTTAAAACAACAAGGGCAGATGATTTAATAGATGGAAAGTTGAAAAAAAAAAAAAAAATGACTGAAGGTCTGCTATAGAAAAGTTTCTTTACTTTACAAGCACTGGAGCAGCTGCAGGGAATAGAATTACACAGGCATTAGAGGAGAGGGGTAGGGCAGAGATCGATTCTCACAAAGACTACGGAAGAGACAGGGAGAGATGCAGAGATGCTGAGGAGAGCTAGATGACAGAGGCACATAAACTGACCACCCTATCAGAGATCCGCAGCCATGATCAACATGGTCAGTTTACAGAGAGGAAGACAGGAACAAGCCGAATCAGCCAGGTATTGTACAACATTGAAAGGGACAATTGGCATGGCAAAAGCACTGGGCTAGATCTTGTGTCTTAAAAGGCACAGGAGCAAGTTTTTTATTTTTTTTTTAGGGTTACAACCACTTTAACTGAAGTACGCATTATAATATCCAAGCATGCACACTGTGGGGACTTTGCTTACCTTGGTATATTCTGTAAGAGATTCAATAAGTGCATATGTAGTCTGAGACAGGAAAGTCTGGGTGCTGTCTGTTACCAGAGATGCAGCCCTTTTTATGAGGGATTCATTTGATAATCCTGGCTCTGACCTCTGCTAGGGAACACAAAAATACAATTATTGTAGCATACGTGGATTATTCACATTAGAAATAGATATGCAACATAAAACATTTCACTGAAGCAGTGTTAATTTAGTTGACTAAATAAATACTATTTTCGTTGACTAAATACGACAAAAAAAAAAAAAATGAAAGAAAAAGGCTTTTATTTTTTTTTTCCCTTAATATTTAATGTTGGTAATAGATTCAGGTAACATGTGCAATGGCATTACAGCCAATAGAGTTTAGTTTTTTCTTTTTTATATTTTCAAGTTGTACTTCCGTTTGTATAAAAGCAATATACTAGTTTATGAAACTTGGATTTAAAAAGACGTTATATATCGCAACGACTAAAATCTGTGTCTGTAGTTCATGTTGAAACCGTAAAAGGGGTTGTAAACCCTCATGTTTTTTCACCTTAGTCCCATCCCCCCATGCATTATTTTTGTTGGCCTGGAGTTACATCATGTATGCTCTTGCACTTGCTCTGTGGTTTATTTATTCTTATGTATTGTCGGTTATTCCTGTACACAAATTGTCACACCATCTGAGTGGTTGTAAAGAATTGTATAGAAAGAGGAAGAATAAAGTAATCCTGCACCAGCTGCACAAGTGTTCCTATAATGTGTGGCTGACCACAGCTCAGATTTAGGCCGGGTTCTCACTGGTACAACACGACTGTTGTATCCTACTTTGCCCTGCGACATTGATCCTACTTCCAGCCGACTTGAGTGAACAGGATACGATTTTGCTCTGACTTTGAGATAGTGGACTTGTCCTCTGACCAATCAAAACAATCCCAGAGTGACAAATTTATTTTCCTGCAGCTGTAATCACCAAGTCGGATGTCACAAGTCAGATGGTTAGGTCGAGGTAGAGCTGGGCCGATATTTGGCTTTTTTTTTTTTTAATTAATTGGCTGATAAAAAAGGCAGATTATAACTCAGCGCGACTTACAAATGACTTCTATAATAGAAGTCAATGCAAGTTGCCTGAAGTCTTCCCTGGAGCAACTTGTTTCTCCTCTCTGGGCAGCCTGCCAAGTATGAGAAAGGAAGCTAAAGAGATACAATGTTTATACTTATCAATGAACTGAACTCCTTGTGTAGAAGTTCTCAGTTTAACTATTTAAAGACTAAATCTTTTCTGACACTTGTTGCTTACAAGTAAAAATCCTGTATTTTCTGCTAGAAAATCACTTAGAACCCCCAAGGCTGCTTTCACGCTGGAGCGAGCAGGCGTTGACGGTAAAACGCTGCTAGTTTTAGGGGCGCTTTACCGTCATTTTAGCGGTGCTATTCGGCTGCTTGCGGGGCGCTTATAACCCAGCTAGCGGCCGAGGAAGGGGTTAAATGCGCCCGTGAAGCGCTGCTGCTGAATCGCTTTGCAGACGCTTCGGCAGAGGTGTGCATTCATTTCAATGGGCAGGAGTGGTGGAGAAGTGGTATACACTGCTCCAAAGATGCTGCTTGCAGGACTTTTTTTTTTTTTTTTTTTTTTTTTTTTTTAACATCCTGCCAGCGCATCGCCTCAGTGTGAAAGCACTTGGGCTTTCACACTGAGACTGCAGGGGAGCCATTTTGCAAGCACTTTACAGGCGCTATTTAAAGCCCAAAAGCGCCTGAAAAACGCCCCATTGTGAAAGAGGTCTAACTGTTAGATTTTATGAGATGAAGGGGGAAAAAAAAAAAATAAAAAAAAAAAATAATTGAACCAACATATCAACCGTAAAAAAATAAATAAATAAATAATCGGGATCATATATCGGCCGCCACGATTTCTAAATATCTGCATCGGCCAGAGAAAAACCCATATCGGTCGACTTCTAGGACGAGGATTAGACTTTGCTCCGACTTCAATGATATAGAATGGGCTGAAAACGGACCAAATTCAGACCAAAGCAGTTCAGGAACCTTTTCTAAAGTCAGACAGACTTGTGTCGGACCTGTTAAGATGGCTCACATAGGGAACCATTGAGTTGTACACGTCATGCGCTCCCAAAGTTGGAGCATACGTCGCACCAGGGTGAATCGAGCCTTAAAGTGAAATATAGTGACTTAAGCTAAAACTACGCACAACATGGTCCTATAAAAGACAATGACCAGAATAACTTGTCTTTCAGGGCATTGTGTTACAGTTCTAACTAGCTGCAATGAGAATGTCCTTAGAAGTAACAACTAGCTATCGTTGTTACCATGTCTAAGCAGAGATCAGCAAACTGTTGAGTAGAATTGGAAATTTAACCACGCTCCTCATAAAAATTAGATTGTCCTGGCAAAAAAAGGTAATACCTCTACTGCTGTCCAAGCTTTGGAATGTCATTCCACCGATGAGATGTTAGCAGCTGAAATCTTCTACTACAACCAACACTTCTGAGTGTGATGATCTTCTGGTTTCCAGCTGCACAGAGTGGTTTCTCCTGCCAAACTCAACATCAGTGCAAGACACAGGAAAGAACTACTCAACAGTGGGACACCAGAAGACAATGGGAAAAATCATCCACCGTCTTTTAGATTTCTTGAGAACATCTAGTTCCTGATTCTGCCACCCTTAGTATGATTTTCTGTACTGCACTCTAAATTTCAAAATAAATTAAACCAACTTTTCAAAAAGTGAGACATTACAGTAAGGTCAGGACAGACGTCCGACAAACATTTTCAGGCAGACACCTTCAGTACTATACAAACAAGTATTTTTTTTATGCATTTGAACCTGGTATATACATACATATACAGTAGCTGAAATCTTCATCTTGCGCAGACACATTAAAGGGAAACTTGTCTGACTATAGAGGCTGCCATTGTTGAACCCTCCCTGTGAAATAGGCATCAACCTGGCTTAATGCACACCTGTCATGACTGAAACAAGGGGGCTGCCATTGCTGACCTCTCCTGAAAATGCTAAATGCCTGGATGTCATGCTTACCCTGCTCTTTTAATACTTTGAGTCGCATGGAACAAGTAAACAAAGACTTACAAGTCTGACATCTGCACATTTGTTCTGGGTCAGCAACTGAAAGTATTAAAACAATTTAATGTAACAGCCAGACAATTAGCACATTTTCAAGGAGGTCAGTAATAGCAGCTCCCATATTTTTCACTTAACAGGCTTACCTGTCGTAACAACTAATGTTTTCGGAAGGGGGCTGGCATTTGCATCTTCTTCATCTCTCCTAGTATAGGTTTTCTTAAAGTGGTATAAGCAACCTGTGAAAAACCTTGATATTTTTGCGCATTGCTAAAGGGAAGATTTTTTTTTTTAAAAACTATGCCGAATCTCTCCATCAGCAAAGATCAGATTAAAGTAAAAGATTGATTGATATCTGTTATGCAACCAGACACCAAGGGATCACAGAGCAGCATTTTCCACAAGAAAGAAGAGACAGCTAGCATCTTTAAAACTGGGTTCACATATGAGCACACAGCGGCTCACAGAGTCCAGTGCGTCCTCGATTACCGTTTCAGGTCCGATTTCAGCCCAAATTTTAAGCTGAATTCGGACCTGAAATGGATCAAAAGATGCACAGGACTCTTGTGCAAATCGCACCGGAGCAACTGCGGAGATATGTAAACCGGCTCCATAGAGAGCTGGTCACAATCTCCTGCTGTGCAAATTGAATGCGGGGAAACCCGCATACAATTTGCACTAGTGTGAACCTGGCCTAAAAGAGGTATGCGATTTAAACAAAACATACAGTCACCTAGGTCTATGCAGCGTCTGTCCCCCCGCTGGCTCTAGACTGAGAACTGAGCAAAGACCCCCATTTGTTCAGTTCTCAGTCTAAAGTTAGCAGAAAGCCAGTGACCGTCAGTCACCAGCTCTCTGCTCTGCCCCTCCGGCACTCACTGGAGCGCCAGGCTGTGGAGGCAGAAGCAGCTGGCTCAGGATTTCAGCAGTGCACCGAGAGGCTGAGCCAGCTGCCAGTCAGGCCTCTGGGTGGATCCCGACATTAAAGTCAGGATCTCTCATAGCCTGTACTGGCTGAGCGATATCAATCGACAGCGGACAATAGCCCGCTGTCGGCTGAATATGGGTCACAGGAGTGCAGAGATGCATTCCTGTGACCCACACAAAAAGTAGTACCAAATGAACCTTGCCCCTACTTCTTTAATAAAACTTTAAATTATATCATTTATAGGTCAAACTTTCCACATTAATTGATAACCAACACTGCACAATACTACTACTGCTATAGTTTTATAATTTTCTTTACCTGCCCCACGGGAATGGCACAAAGACTTGCCCCAACTCCAACAGAAATTACCCGACGCCATGAACCTTTAAAAAGGCCCAAAAAAGATCTGTTTTGGACCACTGGAAAGGTCTGCCTGAAAAAATAATAAATATATTCTTAAAAACAATTACACATTTTTTGGGAAAAAAATCCCACAATATTTAAAGTGGTTGTAAATCTCACAGATATGAAATATGAACAAAGCATATCCCTGTATAGTGTGTACTTATACCAATTAAGAGCACCAAGTGTCATTTCTGTCTACTGCTTCGGTCCTCTGCTTATAGCATGAATCACTTCCTGACACCAAGAGAAAAATAGTGACAGGGGAGGGAGCTCCAATTGATTGACAGCCTTAGTTCTGTTCCTGTGTGCTGTATGAAGAGTGCAATTTCAGCTCTGAAATGTTATATGTTTGAGTACCCACCTTTCTGGCTTTTATCAATAAATTGTTTCTGCAGAGGGTTATATCTGCATGCGTATGTGACCTCCCTAGCGATAGAAGAGTCCCCATTTACAGAGTAATTGCCACAGGAGGATCTGCATGCTTCTTGGTGGTGGAACTCCTTGTATTACATCTTCTTGGATTTCTATATTTTCACAACTTTATTTTCAATTTTCCATTTTTATATTTTTGCTTTACACACTTTTCCTCTTGTTTTTCACAATTGTTTCAATATGCACTAGGTTATTATGTTCATGGTATATAATCTTGTTTCTATTTGGCCAAGCGTGACTTTTTTTTGTTTCTAGGCTGGATCACGTACATGTACCTCATCCAGCCTGTTCCGTATTAGGGGCGTGCATGCACGAGACCCCTGCTAACCCACGCTGTCATTGGCTACAGCGCAATTTTGTCAGCAGATCCCAGCCAATGATTTTAGCTGTGGACCTGCTGCTCAGCTGTAGCCAATCATAGTCATGTGTTTAAAAACACACAGCACCCTGTACACAGCGCATCGATCTAGCTGTTTCTTCTCCCTGCAAATCAGAGAGAAACACAGCCAGAACTGGAAGTAAAAGCCACATGGTCTAGCGGCGTTACGCGTGGATGAGAAGCCAGGTGATGTCAGTCCCAGACCCAGAGTTATTTTAACCTTACTTTTGAGCGCCGTTGGCACTTTTTAAATGCTTTTTATACATGAATAAAATGTGAGTATTTTACCTTGGGTGTGGCCGAGTAATATGCGATTGTGAGAACATACTACACTACATGTGGTAGAGCTGCACGATTTTGGCTAAAATGAGAATCACAATTTTTTTGCTCAGAATAAAGATCACGATTCTCGCGGCGTAACATCTTTTACATTATACACAAAAAAAATTGGACTAACTTTACTGTTTAGTTTTTTTTTTTAATTCATTACAGTGTATTTTTTTTTTAATTGTGTTTGAAAGACTGCTGCGCAAATACAGTGTGACATAAAATATTGCAACAACCACCATTTTATTCTCTAGGCTCTCTGCAGCAACAACCAATTTTCGTGCGGCCATCGAATGCGTAAACGGACATGTTGGAAATTTTTTGAAAAACAAACGATCTTCTAATCAATTATGGGAGAATCGTGCGAGAAATGTAATCGAAAAAGAAATGTGCATGTGCAAGAAAAGAAAATTCCCGGAAAGAAAAGAAGATTCCCAGCCATGAAAATTCTTTTCTGTAGCAACATGAGGTGAAATTGAAGGCTTGGTTGGTCGAATTTCGAAATCAATAGTGGCACCATCGGATCACAAAATGCACAAATTTTCTGATTTTAAAACAAAATTCTTTCGAAATTCGACCATGTATGGTCAGCCTTAGTGTTTAAATGGTTAAACTTACCTCACCTACACACATAAGTTAATTCCTTTGACCTTAGGCCCCTTTCACACTGGGGCGGTGGGGGCGTCGGCGGTAAAACAGCGCTATTTTTAGCGCCGTTTTGCCGTCGTTTTTGCGGCGGCATTCGGCCGCTAGCAGTGCGGTTTTAACCCCCACTGGCGGCCGAAAAAGGGTTAAAACCGCTCGCATAGCGCGGCTATAACTGCGGTATTGCCGCAGTATAGCCGCGCTTCCCCATTGATTTCAATGGGCAGGAGCGGTTTAGGAGCGCTCCAAAGATGCGGCTTGTAGGAGATTTTTTCTTCTCCTGCCAGCGCACCGCTTCAGTGTGAAAGCCCTCGGGCTTTCACACTGAACAAACAGCAGCGGCTGTTTTGGGTCAGTTTGCAGGCAGTATTTTTAAACGCAATAACGCCTGCAAACCGCCCCAGTGTGAAAGGGGCCTAAGAAGAAAAGTTACTTTGTTTACTTATCAGAGATGTGATAAAACTTGGCAGGCTGCCTGGATTTTTTTTTTCAGCTGCGAGAACTTTCTGCACTTGTTAGAAAAAATCGTGACATGCTGTTTTGAAGATCGGGAAGGGAAAAGAATCGCGATTTCGATTCTTAACGATTAATCATGCAGCTCTAATATGCAGACGTTTTCTTTCTACATGTACGGCGGAGTGTATGGAGATACAGCCAGCTGAGGTCCGCACATACATCTAGGAGCCATACTTTGGTGATGAGACCAGATGATCATCATACCTATTGAAGGATTGTTGTCCTAAAAGCCCATTTGATCTGCATTAATTTACAGATCGACTTGCAAGGTGAGCGAGCATTTTAGCTGGTGGAGGACCACCTGCGTGGCAGTGGAGTACATAGTTTATAAGGGTGAAGGGCCCTCAATACTTGCACTTTTGTTTTTGTTTTTTTGGATATAAAAAAAAAAAAAATTGGACTATTTCAAAGCTTTTTTCAGTGAAACACATCGTTTTTAAGGGTGAAAGGCCCTAAACGTTGACACGTTTGAATTGTAGCATGAGGGAGTGCTACTTTCATTTTATTGCTGTTTTTTTCAATAATTGGAATTTTTTAATGTCATTAAGTGTATAAGGGGTTGATGTCATCTGATGATTTTCTACAATGTTTAAGCACCTAGGATTATGTTTACTTAATACCAGGAGGTTGGTCATATAAATAGGCAATCTGTTTTAACCACTTCACATCCGCGCTATGGCCGAATGACGGCCACAGCACGGACCTGAATTCCTGGGAGGCCGTCATATGAAGGCCTCCCCTGTGCACATGCCCTGCAGGGCGTGCGCCGAGCGCGCTGTGATCACCGAGTCACTGCGACTCGGTCCCGGCCCCTTACCATGTGATCAGCTGTCAGCCAATCAGGCAGGCCACTGCACTACATAGTTGTTGGTAGAGCTAAGGCTTACCACACGCTACAACCTCCTTTAGATCAACCACTAGGTATGTAGTGTAAGTGCCTGACAGATTGGATAGGTCCTCATAATACATAGTTTATGTAGATCTGGATTGTATATAGAGACTGTAGACTCAGATTAGAACAAGGTGTATAGGACTCTTTCCTTTGCCTGGTTGATTCCAGCTGGATCAGACAACAGTGGTGTCTGCTGATCACTCTTCCCTCCTCCACAGCTGTCTGGAAGGATCACGTGGTACCTGTCACCTTACTGTGTGCTCCTAGTCATTAGCACAGCCAGTGTGACAGGTCAGCCTCCTCCACACCATCACTGACTACGTGTCACACCACATGAATACAGCAGCTGTACAGTGTCAGTGTGTAACACACAAGCCGTGCTGTCCCCTCTCCTAACATACAGAAAACCCCCAACACACTCCTACTTCCTGAAACCACTCACACAGGAAGCTCACTGCCCGGCCAGGACCAACTGGAACAATGACAAGCCCCGGAAACCCCGGTCCGGTCTAGATAAAACTGACATGGCTCAGTAATATATTACCACACGCTATCTATATACCTTAGGAGGCGAAAAGCATTCCACACAAGCCGCCTACTGAGAGACGCCATCTTACAGGTGGCAGCCGGATGTGACGAACACTGCCTGTACAGGAAGTAGAGCTAGCCCCCGATGTCTGCTGCCCTCTGCCGGAGAAAGGAGATATTACATAGAGCATAATGCAGGCACAATATGGAGCCGAGCTGAATTTCCCACTTGTGTTCTCATGAGTGGAACATTAATAATGCCGACCGTCAGAGTCACTCACAAAAACATCACCTCCTATAGAACATGTGTGTTGTACACATGCTGTTTTTTCAGTAAAAGGTGAAATATTGTACTGTGATCCCCTATCTGAAAATATACTGTGACCCCCCTCCAAAAATATACTGTGATCCCCTATCCGAAAACATACTGTGATCCCCTATCCGAAAATATACTGTGACCCCCTATCCGAAAATATACTGTGATCCCCTATCCGAAAATATACTGTGATCCCCTATCTGAAAATATACTGTGACCCCCCTCCAAAAATATACTGTGATCCCCTATCCGTAAATATACTGTGATCCCCTGTCTGAAAATATACTGTGACCCCCATCCGAAAATATACTGTGACCTCTATCCGAAAATATACTGTGATCCCCTATCTGAAAATATACTGTGACCACCTATCCAAAAATATACTGTGACCCCCCTATCTGAAAATTTACTGTGACCCCCTATCTCAAAATATACTGTGACCCCCTATCCGAAAATATAGTGTGATCCTTTATCCGAAAATATACTGTGACCTCCATCCGAAAATATACTGTGATCCCCTATCCGAAAATATACTGTGACCTCCATCCGAAAATATACTGTGACCTCCATCCGAAAATATACTGTGACCTCCATCCGAAAATATACTGTGACCTCCATCCGAAAATATACTGTGACCCCCATCCGAAAACATACTGTGATCCCCTATCCGAAAATATACTGTGACCCCCATCCGAAAATATACTTTGACCACCTATCCGAAAATATACTTTGACCTCCATACGAAAATATACTTTGACCTCCATACGAAAATATACTGTGACCTCCATACGAAAATATACTGTGACCCCCTATCTCAAAATATACTGTGCCCCCCATCTCAAAATATACTGTGACCCCCATCTGAAAATTTACTGTGAGCCCCATCTGAAAATATACTGTGACCACCTATCCGAAAATATACTGTGACCCCCTATCCAAAAATATACTGTGACTCCCTATCCGAAAATATACTGTGATTCCCTATCTGAAAATATACTGTAAACCCCTATCCAAAAATATACTGTGACCCCCTATCCGAAAATATATTGTGACCCCCATCTGAAAATATACTGTGACCCCCGTCCAAAAATATACTGTGACCACCTATCCGAAAACATACTGTGAACCCCATCTGAAAATTTACTGTGACCACCATCCGAAAATATACTGTGACCCCGTATCTGAAAATTTACTGTGACCCCCTATCTGAAAATATACTGTGACCCCCATCCGAAAATATACTGTGACCAACTATCCAAAAAAATACTGTGACCCCCCATCTGAAAATATACTGTGACCTCCATCTGAATATTTACTGTGACCACCTATCTGAAAATATACTGTGACCCCCTATCTGAAAATATACTGTGACCCCATATCCCAAAATATACTGTGACCCCCTATCTGAAAATGCTAATGTTTGTTCCCCTGACTTCTTGACCCACAACAGTCATGCAGCAAGTGAAGTCAGAAGTCTGATCTTGTCCTGGATCAGCGTCTCATCATGTCAATCAGACAGCCGGGTCAATCCTGACAATATTGTCTAGATTCTTCCTGAGCTTGGAGCGGCTCTGCCACATCAGCTCAAAGTGGGCAATAGCCTGCTATCAGCTGACTCTTGGTCACAGGAGAACAAAAGTAAGTGTACTCCTGTGACCTAGAAGAGAAGTATGGCCAACAAAGTTTTGGACATGCTTCTCTTTTAAGGTGGTGATAAAATGCAACTTCATGAGAAAAGAATAGGGCTAACACTTATGCATAATTCCTGCCACTGACACCATTCATGGGGCACTATTTCTTAAACTGACATCAATGATGGGGCCTTATTCCTCTCACTGACATCAATGATGGAGCACTATTCCTTCCACTGACACCAATGATGGGGCACTTTTCCTCCCACTGACACCAATGATGAGGCACTATTCCTCCCACTGACACCAATGATGGGGCACTATTCCTCCCACTGACACAAATGGTGGGGCACTATTCCTCCCACTGACACAAATGGTGGGGCACTATTCCTCCCACTGACATCAATGATGGGACACTATTCTTCCCACTGACATCAATGATGGGACACTATTCCTCCCACTGACACCAATGATGGGGCACTATTCCTCCCACTGACATCAATGATGGGACACTATTCCTCCCACTGACACCAATGTCTGGGCACTATTCCTCCCACTGACATCAATAATGGGACACTATTCCTCCCACTGACATCAATAATAGGACACTATTCCTCCCACTGACACCAATGTCTGGGCACTATTCCTCCCACTGACACCAATGATGGGGCACTATTCCTCCCATTGACACCAACAGTGGGGCACTATTTCTCCCACTGACATTAAAGAGGACCTTCAGTCATTTTTTTCAACTTTCCATCTATTAAATCTTCAGCCCTTGTTGTTTTAACTTTGGATAATAAAACATTTTGTTTTCTGTCAGTAAATACCTTATACAGCCCACTTCCTGTTCCTTGTCTGGTCATTAGCCTAGGCTTATGACATCATGCACAGCTCTCTCTCTCAGTCTTGTGAGAGTTTGCCAGGAAGTGAGGAGGGATGAGTTATAAAAGGGCCAATGAGAGCTGCCGGGCTGGAGGTTGTGCCTCTGTGTGTCTGTGTAAATCCAGGAAGTGAACAGGCAGCAGCTTCCACTGCCCACAGTTAAAAGGGTTGCCGCCAGAGTGGGTGGTATAGAGGGTGATATAGTGCCCCAAGGGCTAGATAAAGGCAAACAAAGGCATCCAGCCACGGGGCCACAGTTTGGAGACCACTGGTCTATAGGTAGCAAGTATGGAGCTGCTTAAATCACCTAGTTTTCATTGTGTATAAATTCTGTTTAAAGCGGAACTAAACCTCCAAAAATACCTCCACCTTCCAGCGATGTGGTGGTTACATCCCTTGCAAATTACTGTCATCTCACCGGATACTTCCAGCACTGGGTTTTCATCCTCTTGATTGGCCGATGGGGGAATGACATCATCCTGCTCTTGCACGTGGGAGTCAGTCATTCTGGCACAGCTGGATTATGCCAGGAATGCAGCTCAGGGTACATTCAATAAAAGACTGTGAGCAGGCAGGTAAGTGTGTGTTATTCCAGAAGAGAACAGCATGTGTCCCCTGCTATAAAGAGCACGTTTTTTATTAAGTTAAGTTTAGTTCCACTTTAATTTCCTAGCAAGGATAAAGCTGACAATATGGAAATTGCTCTCGCTTTGCCCATGTGCCAGGATAATGGACAGTGGCTTAGGGAGCTACAATAAATATTTAAAAGAGAATTATGTTTTGATGGCAGCTTCAGCAGCTTTATCCCTGGCAGCTTCGGGCCCGGTATGGAAGGGCTGGTGGTCCACTCTTATCAGTTGCCCTGATGAGAAGGCCTGGTTTGCACTGATGTTGGACAAGAACACCTGGCTTGCAGTCTCCGCTCTAATTCATCCCAAAGATGTTCTATCGGGTTGAGGTCAGGACTCTGTGCAGGCCAGTCAAGTTCGTCCACCCCAAACACGCTCATCCATCTCTTTATGGACCTCTCTTTGTGCACTGGTGCGCAGTCATGTTGGAACAGGAAGGGGCCATCCCCAAACTGTTCCTTCAAAGTTGGGAACATGAAATTGAACAAAATGTCTTGGTATGCCGACGCCTTAAGAGTTCCCTTCCCTGAAACTAAGGGGCCAAGCCCAATCACTGAAAAATAACCCCACACCATAATCCCCCCTCCAACAAATGATTTGGACCAGTGCACAAAGCAAGGTCCATAAAGACATGGATGAGCAAGTTTGGGATGAAGGAACTTGACTGGCCAGCACAGAGTCCTGACCTCAACCCAATAGAACACCTTTGGGATGAATTAGAGCAGAGACTGCAAGCCAGGCCTTCTTGTTCACATCAGTGTCTGACCTCACAAATGCACTTCTGGAAGAATGGTCAAACATTCCCATAGACACACTCCTAAACCTTGTGGACAGTCTTTCCAGAAGAGTTGAAGCTGTTATAGCTGCAAAGGGGGGGGGCCAACTCAATATTGACCCCTACGGGCTAAGACTGGGATACCATTAAAGTTTATGTGCGTGTAAAGGCAGGTGTCCCAATATTTTTGGTAATATAGTGTAAGTACACTTGAGCTGATTCCTAATTAAATAATTCAAAAAAATACGTGGTGTCTGCATTAAATTTTCCTTTTTTTTAAGTCTTTTTCCCTTTTTTTTCACCTGGTGACCCTGCCAGTAACACACTTCCTTTTCTAGGGTGACTACACTTACGTATGGTATCTACAGAGGAGCAGCATTGCCATCATAACACAGGACTACAAACACCCCCTCATCTCCTCCATAGGATAGACTTGTACACAATGGAAAATTTTTGTTTCACTTCGTTTAGTTTTCATTCGTAAAATACATCATTTCGTTCTGTTATATTCGTTATGTTACATTAATTCGTTTTCGGATAATTTCTGTAGAATGTCGATATTCGTTATACTGAATCGATTTGTTTTGTATGTATATCAATTCAGTTCAATATTTATGTATGTATATATATTCATGATTATGATTCGTAGCTTGGAAAGTCGTTTGTTTATTGAATCTTTTAACACACACCATGACGGGGGGGTTTCTTCGGACATTTTGGAATGCGTTTGAATGTCTAAAAGATGCAAAGTTCGGCCGAACTTCGATTAGTTACAAAAGGTATTGCACATCTAGTAACTAAAAAAAGTAAAAATAGGAGCGCGCCGTGGATGCTTCCTGCAAGTGTCCTGGTGCTACACACGAGGTCACCTGCAGAGAGTTTGCTGAATTGGAGTCAATGATATAGCTGCTTTCATAGGTGGAATCACTGCTATCAATCAAAGAGTCTGTGCTGCTGTGCTATTGAATAACAGAACGGTTTGCACTGTTAATAAAAATTCATGTCTGAGTGCTGATATTAACCGCTTCCGGACCAGCCGCCGCAGTTATACTGTGGCAGGTTGGCTCCGCTGCGCGAAACCACGTAGCTGTACGTTGGCTCGCGGGGGCCGGATAGCAGGCACACGTGCGCCGCCGGAGGTGCCCACACACCCGGGGGTGCCGGTGCTCGTGGCCGACGGTCGCGATGACCGCCGTCCACGAACGATCATGACCAGGAGACACAGAACAGGGACGAGTGTGTGTAAACACACACTTCCCTGTTCTGTTCTGACAGGAGTGACAGATCGTGTGTTCCTATTGGCTAGGAACCACGATCTGTCACTTCCTGTAGTTAGTCCCTCCCCCTTCAGTTAGAATCATCTCCCAGGGAACACAGTTAACCCCTTCACCGCCCCCTAGTGTTAACCCCTTCACTGCCAGTGACATTTTTACAGTAATCAATGCATTTTTAATCACACTGATCGCTGCATTAATGCCAATGGTTCCAAAAATGTACCAAAATTGTCCGATGTGTCCGCCATAATGTGAGCCTAAACTGAGAAAAAATTTGCTTTTCTTTTTAAAAAAAAAATGGGGATATTTATTATAGCAAAAAGTACAAAATATTGTGTTTTTTTCAAAATTGTCGCTATTTTTTTGTTTATAGCGCAAAAAATAAAAACCGCAGAGGTGTTCAAATACCACCAAAAGAAAGCTCTATTTGTGGGGAAAAAAGGACGTCAATTTTGTTTGGATACAATGTCGCACGACCGCGCAATTGGCAGTTAAGGCGACGCAGTGCCGAAACGCAAAAAACGCTCTGGTCAGGAAGGGGGTAAATTCTTCCGGGGCTGAAGTGGTTAAAGAACTCCTTCAAGGAGTTGCTGAGGTTGGAACACTATCCACTGCTGGAGGACAGAGAGGCTGAAGTTGGGCTGCAGAGCCAGTAATACAACCACAATAGTCCTGAACTGCCAAGCTACAGAGCAGAACCATAGACATTTGGATATTGCGGCTGATCCCAGGAAAGCAGATAGAGTAGCAGAGTTGATAAAACACAGAGACACAGAACTAGTGAATTATTACCATTCCGCTCTGCCTTCCTTAGTCTTTTTTTGCTGCATTAAAGACAGCGTTGATTAGGTATATTTGGAAAGGTGTCATTTGGTGGTGTGAGCGGCTGAGTGTCCCCTAAAAGCTAATTGAGAGTCCTGGATTTAGACGATATCGGTGGCACTTGTCTGGATCCATCGGATCCATATCTGTTGACCATAAGTGGGCTGCATTCTGCATGGCTATATACTCCCTCTGGTGAGTTTGCATTCTATATGAGGAAGGCAGAGTGATACGCGGATTCATCAGTTTTTGTCATTATCAAGGGTGATTTATTTCACTGTTTCACCATATATTTACTAAATACTATACTATGAGATTTTTCTGTTTATAATGGCTGGATTGGATTGCATATGATCTGGAGTATGTGACAACATTTGACACCAAACATGAACTTATATGAAAAAGTACATCTGCATTGTATTGCATAAAGTGTGTGGGTTGTTCTGCTAATTGAGACAGCATCTAATGCCGCGCACACACGATCGGAAATTCCGCCAGCAAAACTCCGATGAGAGCTTTTTGTCAGAAAATGCGACCATGTGTATGCTTCATCGGTCTTTTGCTGGCGAAATTCGAGCCAGCAAAAGATTGAGAGCATGTTCTCTATTTTTCGGTCGGGAAAAGTCCCTATCCAAAAAAGCGATCGTCTGTATAAATTCCGATGCGCAAACTTACTACGCATGCTCGGAAACAATTCGACGCATGCTCGGAAGCATTGAACTTAATTTTCTTGGCTCGTTGTAGTGTTGTACGTCACCGCGTTCTTGACGGTCGAAAGTTCAGAGAACTTTTGTGTGTATGCAAGGCAAGCTTGAGCGGAATTCCATCGGATAAACCATCCAAGTTTTTTGTGATGGAAAATCCGCTCGTGTGTACGGGGCATTAGTCTGGTGAGCGGCCATTTCTTCTATATTTGCACTTTTATGGACTATTTAATGGACTATTTGAATTTTTCTACCAATATTTTGACTTTATATCACTGCACTTTATATGGACTTGTATGGATTATTTAATTTTATTTATTGTTAGCGCTGCAACTTTGTTTCAATGTAACTAATAAGAATACAGCACATTCAAAGAGCAAATGAAGTTATCGTCTCACAAGATTTCTGTCAACATCAACAGTTATATTTTTCACTTCACAAACAGATATAAAAAATGCATTCAATGGTATATTTAACAGGGCAATAGGATAATTTAATTGTTAGAGTTTACATACAGTACATTTTAATTCCCACCATTGTGCAGCCAGGCAGGTGACACATCTGTTCCCTCAGGAGAGAGACACTCACAAGATGGCTGAGTATATGCTTCCTGAAGCCTGTATAACTACCTAGTCTCTGTGTTCAGCATCACCAGTCACATTTCTGAGCCTTTTGGCTCAGAGAAACATGCTAATTCTGACATTCATTATGTTAGGTTTTCTTTATGGAAGAGGCACAAAAAAGCATGCAGTGGGATTGTTTATGAAGTCCTTTCCTATGAACGTTGCTTTCAAAGGCAATCAGGGCATGTGGCCTGCATGTCTTGTGGAGGACTGCAAGTTGCAATGTAGCGCCAGCCATTTTTTCAGTTGAGCACTAGAGTTTTAGCCCCGTGATGTCATTGCCTTGCTTAGTGGGTCTACCTCCTGTCCTGTTTCCTGTCATTTGCTAAACACAATGTCTGCCAGAGTACCTTGAACTTACCTTCTCTGCAGCATTTGGTCTTTGGTCAGATACCTCCAGTCAGTTTGTTGTCTAGGAAGTTGGACCTCAACCACTGGGCCATGGTGCGCTGTCAGGATGCAACCTCCCTTCTCCAAGACCTCCAGCATCAGCCTCCATAGTGCTCCCAAACCCCACACAGTGCCCCCAAGCCTGCTGCAGAACCTCCAGCCCTCCATAGTGCCCCAAAGTTCCCCTCAGGCCCCTCCAGAGATCTCATCCCCTACAAGGCCATCAAATCCTCTGCAGGTTTTATTTAGCCCACTCCACAACCCTCACCCCCCCCCCCCTCCTTCACAGTGACATTCAGAGCCTACCAAAATGTTAATACATGTTTCCCATGCTTTAGTTTGAGTATAAAAACATTATTTTTACTGTCAGGGGATGGAAGGTTTTGGAAGAATTTACCAGGCCTTGGTTTCAAAAAGGTTGAGAACCACTGGTCTAGGTTATGACCCCAACTGCTGTGACAGGTCCACATAACTAAGTTTCCTCCAAGTTTTCTTATAGTGAACTATAACCCTGATGTTATGATTTAAAGATAAATTGATATTCAGAAGTGGACTATAATGTCTTGACAAATTAAAGCCTGTTGGGTCACCTTTTCCTTTCCAAGAGTACTGCTTATATAAGAACATAACACCAACTACATTTTGCAGATTACGTAACCATTTCCACCGCATTTCCTTGACGCAAATAACATATGGAAAACGTCTTTCTGGTGCAGATGGTCTGTAAAATAAGGATCATCCTGCAATGCAGTAGAAACCACATTACGTGGTACAGTAAAGCAAAAAAGACACCAAAACAAGTTAATTTTGCAAATAGTTTGCATTCAGTTAACACCATAGTTAGCAAACAAAAATACAGCTGTTTTGACTGTACAGTTTGCATCCCAAATGTCTGAAATCTGCTCATTGCATGAACTGCTATGTGTATGTGAAAATAAGATTTACAGCATTAAGGTTTTAGACATGTCAACTAATAATCTGATTTGCTGTGTTCTTTACATGTATGATAAACCATGCAAAAAAAATTAGAGTTTGTTTTCTTTGCAAAAAAAAAAACATGAATAAAGTAGTAATTGACTGATATAATCACTGTTATCATGTAGTAACACATTGGCAATGTGTAAAATGCAAACATCCCTACCATATCAATAAGTTAACTATGGGGTTGATTTACTAAAAACTGGAGAGTGCAAAATCTGGTGCAGTTGTGTGTAGTAACCAATCAGCTTCTAACTTGAACGTGTTAATAAATTTTGCACTCTCCAGTTTTAGTATATAACCCCACAGTGTGTTGCTGCTGCCTATTGATTACTTTGTTTTTACTCTCAGTCACAACCACAAAAGAAAGTAGTCACATTCCTGGAGTAAAAAGCCACAATCTATGTTTATTCATTTAAAGGATAAGTTCACTTTTTTTTCTAAATTCCAGCTCCCCTATGTACCAATAAAGCATCAATGTACTTTTTTTGCAAAAATATCAAAGCTTTCCATTAAATCTACAGACACTCACTTCACTTGTCCTCATCAATGTTTCCAAATGTATCCATTAGTTTTGCCTTACTTCCTGGTCAGACTATAGGTCATGGCACAGGAAGGAGTTGACCAGCTGACTTTATTAGCACACACCCTGCATCATCTACCCTCCTACCTACCCACCCACTCCCAGCTGCACATTTTTTAAATGAAATGCAATCAATCAGTGATCACCTTTCTCACTAAATACACAATATACAATCAGATTGCACAGTGTATGGCCATCTTTATACAAGTACATAGGAGGGAGTGGACAGAAACACTCAGCTGTCAAACACATCTCTGCATAGCAGTAACTCGCATTCCCACATGCGCTTTTTTTCTTCTTTTAGCGAGGTGGGGAAGTGTTTTGGAGCATTTTCACTCATTACGCATAGGGCAGCCCATCCACCAGAATGGGCTGCCCCACACACAACAATTGCCCCACAGAAGCTTCAGGACTTCTTTTTAGAGCGGAGCTTGGTGCATTTTTAAATGTGATTATTGGTGTAGTGCATTTCTGAAATGCAAGGAAACTCACAGATGTGAATGGAGCCTCATAATTTTCACTTTCAGGCCCCATTCACATCTAGCATAGTGAGAGCGTACATTTTGTGGCTCATTTTTCCTTTGACACGCATAGGGCAGCCTGTTGATTTCAATTGGCTGCACTACATGTGGCTTATGGGACATTTTGGTGTTGTGGGTTGCGTGTTTTTTACTGTGCATTTTGCAGCATTTGCCACTCATTTTTTCACATGGCAAAATGTGTGTTTGCTTCTGTGTTTGGTGTGCCATTAACAATTAAAAGCGCAACTAGTAATTTTAGGTGTATAAAGATGGCCATACACTATACAATCTGATTGTACAAACAGCCATGAGGACAGTGAAGTAAGTACAATCACTGATTGATTGCATTACATTTAAAAAATGTGCAGTTGGGAATGGGTGGGTAGGAAGGAGGGTGGATCATGCAGGGTGTGTGCTAATGAGGTCAGCTGGTCAACTCCTTCCTGTGCCATGACCTATAGTCTGACCAGGAAGTAAGGCAAAACTAATGGATACGTTTGGAAACATTGATGAGGACAATAAGTGTCTGTAGATTTAATGGAAAGCTTTGATATTTTTGCAAAAAAAGTACATTAATGCTATATTGGTACATAGGGGAGCTGGAAAAAAAAGAAAGGTGGACTTATCTTTTAATGCACAGCAGACCACATGAACACCTCCCCCTTCTGATGCATTTCACTCATAATGAGTTTATTGATAGTGTTTATGCAGTCTTATTTAGTAGTAAATCGTTATATTAATGATAAATAGTTATAAAGTTATATTGGTAACATTAGTTTATTATTTGAAGCTATTACTTCACTGGAAGATAATTAATTCATGGATATTATTACCTCTTATTGGGCTTATTTAGTAATGCAGTAGAAAAGCTTGTGATAATGTGAATAGTGCAAATGGCAACTAATCATGTTTCTCTTTATTGTAGTCAAAACATCTAGTAATGTTATGCTGACTATTGGTTAAGCCGCATTTGGCCAGATTTAATAAAGTAGGAAGTTAATTTCAGCTATATTCACATCAAACATTTAATATGGTGAGGAACGATCCCATTTTTTCCCAACTCCTCTGCTCATTGAGATTGGGTTGGGCAAAACTGTTTTTTTTATGTTCAGTTAAACAATCCCACTTTAGATTGCATACAGATAGGAAAGACCATGAGACATATATTTTGAAATAAAACATTTCCACAAATTGAAATTCATTTTCATACAACATATTTTACTATACCCAACAAAACAGACAACATTATTAGAAAAATACACCCATTCAATGTTATTACTTTCACTTCATTTGCTCTTAGGAACTATATGTGTAGAATTCAGCATAAAACGCTAATGCTAGTTTAGAATTGCTGCACAGTAGAGCAGGGTCATCTCTAAACTTGGTGTAAAAACACTGAAGCAAAACTGTGAAAAATTGTACATTTTATTTATTGGCATAGTAGTATCACAGCAGCCACCAGATGCCTTTAGATAACAATAGCAAAGGGTATAAAATATACCTTGGACACATGTCTGTCCTAATTGCTTGTGAAAGAATGGGCAGCTTTGCTGGGCCTTTATCTGCTGTCAGCAGCTATGCCTTTATGTAATCTGGCCTAGGTAGATAACAATTGTAAACACCATCTTACAACATATAAACTTTCCCTTAGCAATAACTTTACTGGAAGTGATATTTCCTTTAACAGTTTTTCGTATTTGTACATATAATATACAAGGCTTAGTCTATCATAAGGTAAAAGCAAAGGTGTATAAGATATTTAAAGCGGTGTTAAATTCAAAAACATTTTTTTTACATTGCAATTTACCAATCCTCAGGTGTCAAGGCTGCATTCGTTTTATTTTTATTTGTTTTTTGGCTTTTTTCCTTTACTTTTATCTGGTGATCTGGCAAGTAAGTGGCAGTTAGAGTTCTGAGACAAACCATTTACCATTGACAGGGGAGCAAATTCTTTTTCAAAAGGAAAAAAAAAAACTGTTGCTGGAACAACAGTTAGCAGGAGCTCAACCTTAAGGCTCGGTTCACACTTGTGCGATGCAGGAACCGGCGCGATTCCAGTGCGGGTTCCCGCATAGCACCTTGAATCGCCAGCAGTTCCCACTGACCTTTGCAAAATGCTGTGGGTGTCAATACGAAGTTAATAACACCCCAGATTGGTTCGCAGTGAGAACTGTGGAATGGTGCAGGAATCAGATCATGTGTGAACACCCATGCGATCTGATTCTAGTGCGGACCAAAACAAAGGGTCCTGCACCACTTTGGTCCAAATGCGATGTGAATTTAGCCATTCAAACTGTATGGCTGAATATTCACTGCACATACATCTGCACAGTAATGTGTTATGAATCACATGTGAGGTCTGACATTGCACAAGTTACCGAGCCTTAAGGAGAAGTACAGTCAAAGCTCGTTTAGCATAATTCTCCTGTGGATCACAGGAGTGCAGAATGAACTGTGATCTGTTTTCAGCTGAGAGCGGGTTTAAGCCTGCTGTCGGCTGACTTCACAAAGCCGGTCCAGGCTAGGGCAAAATTGGGACAATAATGTCAGGATCTGCCTACATGCCTGGACCGGCACCCGGCTCAGGTTCTCAGTGACCACTGAGAGCCTGAGACAGTTTCTCCCGCCCCCTTCACAGCCCAGCGCTCCAGTGAGTGAGGGGGGAGGGGCAGAGCAGACAAAGATGACTGACAGTCACCAGCTTTCTGCTCGGGGAGCTCTGAGAACTGAGCAATCAACGGTATTTGATTGCTCAGTTCTCAGTCTTAGAGCCAGCGGGGGACAGATGCAGCATTGGACTGATGCTGCATCTACCTAGCTAAGTATGGTTTTGAAAAAAAAAACATACTTCTCTTTTAATTCAGTAGTTAAATCCATCTAAATCTGCTAGTTCATCCAATGGTGTCACACCCGTTCAGTTTTATTGTCCGATCAGTGTGCAGTTCGAATAAACCGATCAAGCCAGCAAACAGTCCAATAGTCATGACTTCCCTTTTGATCAATTTGGACTTGATTTAGATGGGATTTGATCTACATCAGTCAATCAGCCAGGGCGGTGAAAGCAAACATGCGATTGATAATTTACGATCATATCTTCCAACTATCGTTCAAAATACACTTTCCTGTGTGGGTCAATCATTCCTATCAGGAAAGATCAATAAGAAAAGAAATCAATCATGTATCAAAGGGTGTATGGCCACCATAACACTAGCCTCTCCCCAGATTGACAATGTTGCTGTCCAAGGGTATCTCTGTTGCTCTCCATCCAGAGTGCAGACACCCTAGAGAAAAAAAATTAATTTAAGGACTATAAGCTGCACTATATCACTTTTTTTGTTTTTGGGTTTAATACCACTTGCAATGGCCATTAACATAGTTGGACTATAGTCATTGGAGACAGACAGAGGAGTAAGGTATAAATTGCTTTAAGTCTACCAGCAGTCATCTTCTTGCAAAGTAAAAATTTCATTTGAGGACAAGAAGGTAAGTTGTCCATCCAGCCACCAGGAGAGCTCCGATCAGCACAGTATAACTGAACAGCACAAACGCCAGCATCTCTTTCAGCACCATGAGAAAGTGGACAGCGAACGAATCCCTGGGATCCATACAGAACAAGGAGACCTCCTCACCGATCCTGTACAAACAATCACCATATATACTGTAACATAATACACATCACATCCTTCAACTGTAAAAAATAAAATCATACCCAATTTGTGGCACTTTGTAAATCATAGTGGAGTGACTAGGACAGCACTGCAGTGCAAGTTTAATGATAAGTCAAATTACCGACAATATTTATTCCAACCCCCTAATTATTCCCTATAAGCTGCATCTATAAAAATGACATATTTATTCCAGAATTATGTGGAGAATGGTATGATGGGAAGAGTGATAGACAATTCTGTAGCTCGCTTTTACTGTAGAAGGTTTATTGACCAAAGAGAGCCATAAACACGAAATGGAGGGCAAAGAAGATTAATATTTAATGCTATAATTGCTTAGAATGCACTTGCTCGGCAGTGCTCTGATTTTAAACTGCTGGGAGAACTTTAATTGAAAAAAGAAAAGTCAAAATTATAAATTCAATACATTTTCTATGATTTATACATTGTAGTTGACAAAAAAGTAATCTATCTATCTATCTATCTATCTATCTATCTATCTATCTATCTATCTATCTATCTATCTATCTATCTATCTATCTATCTATCTTTATATATATATATAAATATATTCAATCATTATATCTATCCCATCTTCCTATGCTGTTCTAAAATAAAGTTTCACTTTGCTCTTTTCTACATTTAATAGAAAATGACAAATGAGAAGTTTCCGTAAATAGCAAACTAGTTTGAAAAGCAATATAAATACTATTCTGTATAGAGATATTGCATAGAAAATGATGCTTACCTTATACTCTGCTTCCTAAAGCAAAGTTTGCGTGGCTCTTCTTATCTTTGGGTCCTGGAGCAGCTGAGTGATGCTGTCTGCTCCTCTTCCTGTCTGCTAATCTCCAGATCCTTCAGTAATGTTCCTGTATTCAGTCTGTACAACTAATGGACTAGGTGTGGTCACAGACCAATTATTACAGATGATAGGCAGTTTTGTCTTTGTGGCTTTCAGCAAATCCATGTCTATTTTTAACAGATGCAGCTACTCACATTGAAGTTAATGTTTAAATAAGTACATTAAATCTAAGGTATATAGGGAACAGTAAGGCTTTGTGATTTAGAAGGATGTTTTTAATACAGTATTTTTATTTTATAATTATTATTACTATAATGTTAGATAACAGCTACTCTGTCCTTGCAGATAGTTAAATACAACAACATAATTTATATTAATTATATTCACAGTACTTCATATTAATGTCACATTTTTTGCATCTTTTTGCACCCTTGGTTATCTGTCACTTTACTGATTAAAGTCACACTAAATGATATGTTATTCTCCCAATATGATCCATACACATAGTGTATATAGAAGAATACTACGCTAATGCCGCGTACACACGATCGGACATTCCGACATCAAAATCCTGGATTTATTTCTGACGGATGTTGGCTCAAACTTGTCTTGCATACACACGGTCGCACAAATGTTGTCGGAAATTCCAATCGTCAAGAATGCGGTGACGCACAAGACGTACGACGAGCTGAGAAAAATAAAGTTCAATAGCCAGTGCGGCTCTTCTGCTTCATTCCGAGCATGCGTGGAATTTTGTGCGTCGGAATTGTGTACACACGCTCGGAATTTACGACAACGGATTTTGTTGTCGGAAAATTTGAGAACCAGCTGTCAAATTCCGACAACAAATGTCCGATGGAGCCTACACACGGTCGGAATTTCCGACAACAAGCTCACGTCGAACATTTGTTGTCGGAAATTCCAACCGTGTGTATGCGGCATAATAGTCTCAAAATACTAAAAGGCTGCTAGCGTCACAAAAGCACAAATTGTGTTAAAAATCATATAGTGAATGTGCAGCGCTTATAAAGTGACAAAAATGACATATGGGGACCCCTACTAATAGGGATCCTCATAGGTCCTACACAAGTGTGACAAAGTGAATCTCTTTATTAAGATAGTAATTTAAATGTAGAATAAAAAATTGATAACCAAAGGTTTACATATGATAAAGTGTCATGTGCAGTTAAAGTGCAAATGGTAATCCAAGATATGTTATATATTCGCAATAACATTATGTGTTCATAACCATAACACAAATATTGATCATTGTATCAACAATAAAAGTAAAAATAGTATAGAGGAAAGTCCAAAGTGGTATTGCAGAAAAGTCCCAATATAAAAGAAAGAATATTCCAATGGTAATGGCTGGCAATCCCAAAACTCATAGATAGGTCACCACCAGTGGCGGCTGGTGCTCCATTTTTTGGGGGAGGGGGCGGCAAACAAACTTGGGCCCCTGTGTAGGTTGGTTAGTGGCAGGAAAGTCAGCAAGTGGTTGCTGCGGCTCCAGAGGAAAGTCTGCCTCTGAGTCCCCAGCGTCAGGCATTTGTTTTTTGTTCACTGGCCCCTGCTGTGGAGAGGGAGCGTGGTCCATGTCCCATTCGGCCTCTCCTCCCGAGGCCACCATGCTGCAAGCTTGTGTGAGCCGTTTGGGCTGTGCAGAGTTCGCCGAGCTCCCTGTTGTCTCAGCCCTTCGGGCACACAGTGCCGGCTGTCATCTCTACTGGCACAGTTGCTGGTCGCTGATCCTCAGTGGAACTCCCCTGTCAAGCGGCCATACTGACTCGTGGCCAAGCTCTGCCCTGACTCCCGGCCAATTGGGCCTCAGGAACCGCTTTCTGATTGGCCGGGAGGAGATGCAGGAAGACATTAGCAAATATTAATTCACTAATGTCACACAAGTGGGTGAGCTTGGGACGCAGTGCTCTGCTCCCTAAGCCTAATCTTTTGGAAGCCAATTAGAGCCTCAGGCTCTAACCACATGCTTCAAAGAAAACAAAACCCATTGAAATCCATGCGTCCGGCACCCTGCATGGAGATTAAGGGCTGGGCGCATGGATTAGGGGGGCAGTGCCCCTGCTCCTCTAATGAGCAGGCCGCCAGTGGTGAAGAATATCCACCACCTTTAAAGATTAGGTACGCTTACCTGAAGCTCATGGACCCAATCAGCCTACGCTATTGGGTCAAACAGGCAGGGGTGAATATACATCAGTAGAGGGATGTTTCCATAGCCACTCTCCAAAGGACACACTTTAAAGGAGTTGTAAAGGCGTTTTTTTATCTTAATGCATTTTATGCATTAAGATAAAAAACCTTCTGTGTGTAGCAGCCTCCCCAGCAACCCCCAAATACCTACCTGAGCTCCTTCTCTCTCCAGTGATGTCCATGATCCCCTCAGTCATCCAGTACACTCCTCCTGATTGGCTGAGACAGAGCAGCTGCGCTATTGGCTCCTGCGGCTGTCAATCAAAGTCAGTCAGCCAATCAGGGGAGAGAGTGGGCAAAGCCAGGTCGGGGTTCCGTGTCTGAATGGATACACGGAGCTCTGACTAGACTTGGGTGACCCCTGTAGCAAGCTGCTGGCTGAGGGGCACTCAAAGGAGGGAGGGGCTCCACATGGTGTTAAACTGTAATATTGAGTGTCAGAACACTTACATTCAGCTGGTAGAAAAAGCGTTTATCAGTGAAATCATACAGTAAACAGCATGAAGGATGCAATGGCCTGGACTGGACTCGATCCGACACGTTTCGTCTACTTAGACATCATCTGGGGTGATGATGTCTAAGTAGACGAAGCACACCGGGTTTTACGCGACTTTTAAATAAATCTTCAATATTATGGGTTTACACTATGTGGAGGCATTCCGTTTCCTTTTTGGATGGAATATTACCTATGTGGTACTAAGAGGAAATGACCCATGCTTGATGGTGGAGTTGGTAGTCCCTTAAAGTTGCCTTAAAGCGTGTCCTTTGCAGAGTGGCTTTGGAAACATCCCTCTACTGATGTATATTCACCCCTGCCTGTTTGACCCAACAGCGTAGGCTGATTGGGTCCACGAGCTTCAGTAAGCGTACCTAATTCTTAATGGTGGTGGATATTCTTCATGGTGGTGACCTATCTATGAATATTGGGATTGCCACCCATTACCATTGGACTATTCTTTCTTTTATATTGGGACTTTTCTGCAATCCATACACATACACTACTTAATGGTCCTACAGTCTATTTTTCATGAAATGGTTTCTTTCTTTAGTTTTCTGCCTCCTCGTAACATCTGCCATGTGCTCCTTGACCTCTAATGTTCACTCTCACTTCTGTTTAGAATAAGCAATGCATGCTAATTGTCATGCGCACTGCCCTATATGCACTACAAATCCCATAGTTCATCTCAGGAGTGAACAAGAAAGCGTAGCTACATTCCTACATACTGGGGGACCATGCAGACTAAATCTGGCCACCATCTAAAAAGGAGGCTGGATCACAGCAGCAAAAAAAGAGAAATTTGGAGATTTGGAAGAGGATGGAGGTGACAGAAGGTGCTTTTTTAAGTTTGAAACGCATACTTGAAAATATTTTTTAAAAACTAGAGATTAGTGTTACTTTAAAGTAAAGTTCAAATTAAACTAAGTAGCTATGCAAATGAGAAGTACCAAGATGGCCAG
The DNA here is from genome assembly GCA_037952925.1 of Lithobates clamitans. Taxonomy (NCBI): domain Eukaryota; kingdom Metazoa; phylum Chordata; class Amphibia; order Anura; family Ranidae; genus Lithobates; species Lithobates clamitans. The sequence goes on along the minus strand of JBBGZY010000276.1, from coordinate 1,551,274 downwards.
GGAGCCCAAGGCCTCATTCACACAGGTGTACTTAAGCATACATTGCCTGCATTCTTAGATCTGCTCCCCCACCCACACAGCTGTCAGACTGGGAGCAGTGGCTGTGTCCATGCAGCGGTTGTGCTCCAATTGACATGAATGGGACTGTCTGCACAAGGATGCACAGAACACCAGAGCATGCCTATGTGGGCAAACACGGCCCTTGCTCATTCCATGTGAAGGAGGCTGAAAAAATATATTCTGTATTTCCACTCTTTCGTGGTTATATATTTAGTCAGGTAAATATTATTATTATTATACAGGATTTATATAGCGCCAACAGTTTGCCCAGCACTTTACAATGTAGAGGGGGGGCAGTACAATTACAAATAAGGTTTAATGCAGAAGGGACGGGAGGGCCATGCTCGTGGAGCTTACAATCTAAAGGGAGGAGAAGGTGGTACAAAAGGTAAAAGCTGAGGGGGGGAGCTAAATATGAGGCATTGCAGCCAGTAGGTTGAGCTTAATGCCTGACACGTTATCAATTCTGTCACTGGCAGCAAATTATCTGTGATAGGATCACTAAAAGAAAACTAACCTGCTCCCCTGTTCTTGCTCCCTCTTTAGTTGAGACATTGAAAAATTTCTCTTATGAAAAAAAAAAAAAAGAATCTCAAACCAGCAAGGGAGCAGTAAGTGAGCAACATCATGGTGGTTCAGCTAGCAAGGAACCACACAACAAAAGCACGTAAGTACTCAATTTGTGGTCCTGTCACTGTACATCCCCTCTCCCCTTTCCTTACTCTGATCCTATCCAAGGTTTCAATCATAGACAGAGTGACAGAATGATAGGAGATAATCTCTTCTGTGATCTTTCACTCTTTTTAGATAGCCCATAGTGCTCTTGATAGCCTTTGTCATGAATTGCATTTTTATTTATAAAATAAAGTTCCCATGTGTATACAAATTTATATAAAGTATATATACTGTATACAGTTTATATATCCAGAAGATGGTGCTTATTTTTTTTACAGTAAGCTAGAACAGTACCCACACATAAAGGGCGGTTTGTACACATTTATTTTTTTTTATGTATTATGTTCAGGACTAAAATACAATTTTAAAATAAAGATTGTCACTGATAAAAAAAAAAAAAATACAGGTTGTCATTTTTGTAATCAATATCTGAAATATTGCACGTGAATACTTGACATCTACATTCAGCAGCATTTTAGGCTTATTTTCATGTTTATCAGGCTATTATTTATTGCTTACTGAATAGGTGAAAGGTTGTTGTTTGCAAAGCTCAATATCTTAAGTTAAACAAACAGTGTAATGAATCAGAGTAAGGAGCTATGCAACCTCCTCTCTCCACTCTGTATTACTTCACACAGACTTTCCAATAATGCTGCGTTTTCTCCTTATATATTTATTACACTCCTTTATACACTGTAGTGCTATAAATTTACGCAGCATTTTACATATTATTCATACACATTCATACACATTAGTGTAGCACCCTCTAGTGGGCTAGTGTTTTTTTTCTCTTGGGACAGGTACATTTCCAGGCTTGGCTGATAGCCATGCCTGGCTGTGTTTTGTAATCTGGGTTAGGAGTAGCTCAGAGTAGTGATGGGTGACTCACAGGTGGCATCACTAGGACCTCCTACTTCTTTCTAGAATCTTCTAGTGTTTTCTGGAAAGAGAGGCTGGAGGGGAGGTGGAGCCACCTGGGGTATTCTAGGGAGCCCTGACCAATCCCCAACTTGGATTGGCAGGGGGTAGGCCTCGTTAAATACCTAGAGTCAGCCCAGCTAGGGAGGAGTTGTATCAGGTAGAAGAAGGAGATGAAGTATTAGGCTGTCGGGGCCTTTGAGGGAGCTCCCCAGTCTGGGTGGGATGACCTTGGGCCTAGGCTCAGGTGTGGACGGGACCCTGTTACAACCAACAGAGGTTTCCTGGACAGGAGACACAGGAAGAACAAGAGAGGACAGTGGGAGGACACTGCCGGGCACGTCTCTAGGAGTTCCACAGAGGCAGCCAGGAGTGCTGGTGAGTGTTCACACCATTGGGAGGACTGATGGAGCAGTCTGGGATGGATGCAGAGCCAGTCTGGAGGATGGTGGTGCCATGGGCTATGGAGCGAGGCAACTGCAGCCAGGAGGGAGCCAGGAGCACTGGGACTTTTCTATTTGCTACACAATATGGGACCGCGGTCCCTGCCTGTAAAGGGCATTTGCTTTGGGCCTGGCTGAGCGAGTGTCAGGCCTACAGTGCTAGCTAGTCTGGAGGAGGAAAGAGAGGAAGTGATATGCAGGAGGAGTAAGGAGTGATGCTCTGAAGAAAGGAAGTGATGTGCAGGAGGAGTAAGGAGTGATACTCTGAAGAAAGGAAGTGATGTGCAGGAGGAGTAAGGAGTGATACTCTGAAGAAAGGAAGTGACGTGCAGGGGTGATGTATACACAGGATGTATATAAAGTCCCAATTGTTGATGTTTTGATTCCATTGGCATCTCATAAGTCCCCATCCCTATCCAAGTTCAATCTCCCTCAAAACATAAAAACAAAGCGCAAGGACTGCTTTCATGTCTGAAGTATGAATGACAAGTGTGTGCCTGGCTGGGGCAGGGTGACAGCAGCTCCTATGGGGGTACTGCTACATTAGTCTCTGCCTTCAAGGTCTCGATCTCATGCACACATTCTAGGGACAATTTACACAGGAGCCAATGAACTTATCAGCATGTGTTTGTAGTATGGGAGAATACCAGAGTACCCAGAGGACAACTGTGCAAGCACAGGGAGAACATTAAAAAACTCTATGCAGATAGTGTCCTGTGTAAGGCATAGAGTGGGGACGGAAAGTATTCAGACCCCCTTAAATTTTTCACTCTTTGTTAAATTGCAGCCATTTGCTAAAATCATTTAAGTTCATTTTTTTTCCTCATTAATGCACACACAGCACCCCATATTGACAGAAAAACACAGAATTGTTGACATTTTTGCAGATTTATTAAAAACGAAAAACTGAAATATCACATGGTCCTAAGTATTCAGACCCTTTGCTCAGTATTTAGTAGAAGCACCCTTTTGATCTAATACAGCCATGAGGCTTTTTGGGAAAGATGCAACAAGTTTTTCACACCTGGATTTGGGGATCCTCTGCCATTCCTCCTTGCAGATTCTCTCCAGTTCTGTCAGGTTGGATGGTAAAAGTTGGTGGACAGCCATTTTTAGGTCTCTCCAGAGATGCTCAGTTGGGTTTAAGTCAAGGCTCTGGGTGGGCCATTCAAGAACAGTCACAGAGTTGTTGTGAAGCCACTCTTTCGTTATTTTAGCTGTGTGCTTAGGGTCATTGTCTTGTTGGAATGTAAACCTTCGACCCAGTCTGAGGTCCTGAGCACTCTGGAGAAGTTTTTGTCCAGGATATCCCTGTACTTGGCCGCATTCATCTTTCCCTCGATTGCAACCAGTCGTCCTGTCCCTGCAGCTGAAAAACACCCCCACAGCATGATGCTGCCACCACCATGTTTCACTGTTGGGACTGTATTGAACAGGTGATGAGCAGTGCCTGGTTTTCTCCACACATACTGCTTAGAATTAGGGCCAAAAAGTTCTATCTTGGTCTCATCAGACCACAGAATCTTATTTCTCACCATCTTGGAGTCCTTCAGGTGTTTTTTAGCAAACTCCATGCGGGCTTTCATGTGTCTTGCACTGAGGAGAGGCTTCCGTCGGGCCACTCTGCCATAAAGCCCCGACTGGTGGAGGGCTGCAGTGATGGTTGCCTTTCTACAACTTTCTCCCATCTCCCGACTGCATCTCAGGAGCTCAGCCACAGTGATCTTTGGGTTCTTCTTTACCTCTCTCACCAAGACTCTTCTCCCCCAATAGCTCAGTTTGGCCGGACAGCCAGCTCTAGGAAGGGTTCTGATCGTCCCAAATGTCTTCCATTTAAGGATTATGGAGGCCACTGTGCTCTTAGGAACCTTAAGTGCAACAGAAATTTTTTTGTAACCTTGGCCAGATCTGTGCCTTGCCACAATTCTGTCTCTGAGCTCTTCAGGCAGTTCCTTTGACCTCAAGATTCTCATTTGCTCTGACATGCACTGTGAGCTGTAAGGTCTTATATAGACAGGTGTGTGGCTTTCCTAACAAGTCCAGTATAATCAAACACAGCTGGACTCAAATGAAGGTGTAGAACCATCCTAAGGATGCTCATAAGAAATGGACAGCACCTGAGTTAAATATATGAGTGTCACAGCAAAGGGTCTGAATACTTAGGACCATGTGATATTTCAGTTTTTCTTTTTTAATAAATCTGCAAAAATTTCAACAATTCTGTGTTTTTCTGTCAATATGGGGTGCTGTGTGTACATTAATGAGGAAAAAATGAACCTAAATGATTTTAGCAAATGGCTGCAATATAACAAAGAGTGAAAAATTTAAGGGGGTCTGAATACTTTCCGTCCCCACTGTAAATGCTATACACCGAGCGAGAAAACCCAGTGCCATGTGTGCACCCTGTATTAAATATATTATGTGTAAAATATAATAAAATTGATCTAAAATCATGATAGCTTCCTCCACAGGAACTTGAGTAGGCTGCCACATGCTGCTTACTTGTTGCAAATTACACTTTGACTATGTATTGAAGCCAGGGACAGACAGGCACCTAGTACTTTCAGAAAGTCTGCATGTGTATTGCTTACTGTAGAGGCTTCTTTAATATTACTGTCACAGTACCACAGGGTAAGCATCAATATATGGGGGCCGCTCAGGGGAGAATTATATTTTGAATCACACCGCATTCTGTGCAAAAGTTAAAAAACATGTAATTGTTGCAGAAGTGGTAAAAGATAGTTAAAGTGATAGTAAACCCTCAGTTTTTAAACACTTGCAGCAGATGATTTAGCCACATATACAAAGTATGCAGCTTCTTTATCTTTTAATCTTTGCCTATGTTAAAGTTTAAGTTGGTGCCATGAGCTGCCATGCCCCAGGCTTCCTGATTCAGGTTGGGTTCACCCTTTTGCGATGTCAGACATCGCATGTGATTCACACTGCATTGCTGTGTAGATCACATGTGATGTCTATGCGATGCGAATTCAGCCATACAGATTGTATTGCAGAATTTACATCACATTCAGACCAAAATGGTGCAGGACCCTTACTATTCTCTCCTTCTCTTTCCTTCCCTTCTCCAAGCTAATAGACTGGTTCCAGACTGCACTGTCCACTGTTAACGTGTTTCTCTGACAACTGGGTGTTCAGGGAAGGAGCACTGAGAGATCAGGAACCAGCAGCATTGAACATTGTAAACTGCAAGTGCTGGGTAAACATTTTAACAAATAGTTTACTAGGGATTGCTTATTTTATTGTGCTCAACTGATTCTCCTTGCTTTTATGGAAAGATATTTCTGGCTGAACTTACGGGAATCTCTTCAACATAGGTTTTTTTTTTCTTTTCTTTTCATGTGTTACAAGTAAAGGTCAGACTGAGTAGTTTTAGTTACCCCAAATCAAATTTCTATCCTGTGGCAATGAGAAATGGGATCTTAATATTATCAGCAGCTCTGGTTATTGAATTAGTGCCTCTCTGGCAGACAATCCTTGCATAGGGGCAGAGCATCATGAAGCTGCTCAGGAAGCTTGTTTGTGATAATTGATACTCCAGGGAGATACAGCTTGTGCTAGAGGGTGGACACTACTCCTCTCCAAGCCATCAGTACACTTTCCAAGCTTAATTATTGGTGAGAAAAACCCAACTAAAACAGAGTGAAAGATTAATTAAGCTGGAGACAAACCTATAAAAAGAATACACAATATAGACCATATAATGTGTGTAAATATTATTATTATTATTATTATTATACAGGATTTATATAGCGCCAACAGTTTACGCAGCGCTTTACAATACAAAGGGAGACAATACAGTTGTAATATAATAAAATACAAGAGGATTAAGAGGGCCCTGCTCAAAAGAGCTTACAATCTAATAGGGTGGGGCAGGTGGTACAAAAGGTTGTATGTGTGGGGAATGAGCTGATGAAAGTGGTAGGAGATTAGTTGGAGACGTGATAGGCTTTCCTGAAGAGATGAGTTTTCAGGGATCGCCTGAAGGTAGCAAGAGTAGGGGATAGCCGGATAGATGGCGGTAGCAAGTTCCAGAGGATGGGAGAGGCTCTGGAGAAATCCTGGAGACGAGCATGGGAGGAGATGAGAGAGCTTGAAAGCAGGATGTCTTGAGAAGAGCAGAGAGGTCGATTTGGGTGATATTTGGAGACAAGATTGGTGATGTAGCTTGGGGCAGAGTTGTGAATGGCTTTGTATGTTGTGGTTAGTATTTTGAATTTAATTCGCTGGGTGATTGGGAGCCAGTGTAGGGATTGGAGGAGAGGGTTGGCAGACACTGAGCGGTTGGTAAGGTGGATAAGTCTGGCAGCAGCATTCATGATATACTGAAGAGGGGATAGCCTATGGAGAGGTAGGCCAATGAGAAGGGAGTTGCAATAGTCAAGGCGAGAGATAACAAGGGAGTGAATGAGGAGCTTGGTGGTTTCATTTGTTAAAAAGGGGGAGTTACGGAGGTGAATTCTACAAACTTTTGACAACGATTGGATTTGAGCCTGAAATGACAAGTCAGAGTCTAGGATTACACCTAGTACCCTGGTGTGAGGGGAGGGACTGATGGTTGCATTGTTGATGTTGATGGAAAAGTCATGGAGGGGGGCACGGGCGGGGGGGAATATTAATAGCTCAGTTTTAGAGAGATTTAGTTTAAGGAAGTGGTGCGACATCCATGCTGATATGTCAGTTAGTAAGTTAGTAATGCGAGAGGAGACTGAAGGAGCAAGGTGAGGAATAGAAAGATAGATTTGGGTGTCATCAGCGTATAAGTGGTATTGGAAGCCGTGGGCGGTTATTAAGTGACCAAGGGAGGAGGTGAAGATAGAGAAGAGAAGGGGTCCATAAACAGAGCCTTGGGGGACCTCCACAGAAAGGGGCAATGGAGAGCAGGAGACAGTTGTAGGGGACACTGAAGGAGCGCTGTGATAAATAGGCAGAGAACCAGGATAGAGCAGAATCTTTGAGGCCAAGGGAATGTAGTTTATTGAGAAGGAGTGTGTGGTCAACAGTATCAAAGGCCGCAGAGAGGTCAAGTAGTAGGAGTATGGAGTACTGGCTGTTGGTTTTAGCAGTTAGTAAATCGTTAGTGAGTTTTAGTAAGGCAATTTCCGTGGAGTGCTGCGAGCGAAAGCCAGACTGTAAGGGGTCAAGAAGGTTATTTTCACCGAGGTAGGAGCTAAGACGGTTGTAGACTAAGCGTTCTAGAAGTTTAGAGGTGAATGGGAGCAATGAGATGGGTCTTAAGTTGTTCAGGTTGGTAGGGTCCAGTGAGGGCTTTTTAAAGCGGGGGTTCACCCACACCGCCAAAAAAAATAAATATTAAAAGCCAGCAGCTACAAATACTGCAGCTGCTGACTTTTAATACATTGCCACTTATCTGTCCCGGGGTCCAGCGATGTCGGCAGGGGACGCCGAGAACCCGCTCGGTTCTCGGCAGCTGCCGCCGCCATCCTCTGTGAGGGAATCAGGAAGTGAAGCGTTGCGGCTTCACTTCCCGATTCCCTACTGCGCATGCGCGAGTCGCGCTGCGCGTCCCTAGTGGTCCCCGCTCTCTACTGGGAGCTGTGTGTTCCCAGCAGACAGCGCGGTCGGGACGGGAAGAGGCATAGACTCCCATGGGAGTCTATGCCGGAAGTGGGTGCAAATACCTGTCTTTGACAGGTATCTGCACCCCCCTCCCCCCTGAAAGGTGCCAAATGTGACACCGGGGGGGGGTTCCAAAAAGTGGAAGTTCCATTTTTGTTGGAACTCCGCTTTAAGAATGGGAGTGATCTGCGCATGTTTTAGAGGGGAGGGGAAGATGCCACTAGAGAGGGAGAGATTGAAGATGTGGGTGAGGGAGCATAGGATAGAAGAAGAGGGTGACCGTAGTAGTTGTGAGGGAACAGGATCCAAGGGACAATTGGTTAGGTGGGCATCCGAGAAAAGTTTTGTAACCTCTTCAGTAGTAGCCAATTCAAAAGAGGAGAGTGTTGAATGTGCTGCTAGGCAAGGTATGTTGGGTGGGGAAGACGTATGCACAGTGGAGATGTCCTCACGAATTGCAACGATCTTGTCTTTGAAGTGATTGGCAATCTCTTGGGCAGTTAGTGAGTTAGTGGGTAGAGAGGGTGGGGGATGAAGCAGAGAGTTAAAGGTTGAGAAGAGCCGACGGGGACTGGATGACAGGGAATTAATAAGAGAGATAAAGTAGGCTTGTTTGGCAGCATGGAGGAATGAATTGTATTTTAGAAGGGCAGATTTATATAGGGTGAAGTCTTGCAGGCATTTGGTTTTACGCCACAGACGTTCAAGAGCACGGCAATGTCTCTTGAGATTTCTAGTGTTGTCAGTTTGCCAGGGTTGTAACGGTCGGGGCCTGATTCTGTGTGTGGTTAGAGGAGCAAGCGCATCCAGTGATGATGAGAGTGAACTGTTGTAGACAGAGGTGGCCAGGTCAGGACAGGACAGGGGAGAGATTATGGCAAATAGGTGTTCAGTAGCAGAATAGAGAAGAAAAGGGTTAAAGTGGCGAAGGTTTCTACAAGTAATTGTTTGCTGCTTGGAGGGATGGGTGGTTGGAGGCAAGGATACAGTGAAAGTAATGAGGTTGTGATCAGAGAGAGGAAAGGGGGTGTTGGTGAGGTTGCCAGGGTTGCAGAGATGGGAGAATACAAGGTCAAGGGTATTACCATTGGAGTGAGTGGAAGTATGTGTCCATTGGGTTAGGTCAAAAGATGAGGTTAAGTCGAGAAGATTAGCTGTAGTTGGACTGTTAACATTGACAGGAATGTTGAAGTCACCAAGAATAATGGTGGTTATTTCAGAGAAAAGAAAGTAGGGTAGCCAGGCAGCAAAGTCATCAAGAAAGCGCAATACCGGTCCTGGAGGCCGATAAATTGCTGCAATCCTCAGAGAAATGGGAGAAAACAGACGAATACAGTGCATCTCGAAAGAAGAGAGGGATAGAGAGGGAGGGATAGGAAGGACTTGGAAGGTGCTTTGTGGGGATAGAAGGAAGCCAACTCCACCTCCTTTCTGTCAGTTGGGTTTGGGGGAGTGAGTCCAATGGAGACCACCATGGGAGAGGGCAGCAGGAGAAGCTGAGTCAACATTTTGAATCCAGGTTTCTGTTATGGCGAGTATGTTAAAGCCATGAGTGATGAAGAGGTCATGTACAGATGTTAGCTTGTTACAGATGGAGCGGGCGTTCCAAAGGGCACATGAGATTGGTGGGCTGCTTTGAGGAAGCAGGGGGATAGAAATTAAACTGAGTGGATTGCGGTGGTTGCCAGAGAGGGAGGGGTATTGGATATGTGGCTTGCATTTGGAAAATGGCGGACCAGGATTAGGAGAAATGTCACCTGAGACTTCATGTGACAACACTGAAGAAATGACACTTTGCTACAATGTAAATTAGTGAGTGTACAGATTGCATAACAGTGTGAATTTGCTGTCCCCTCAAAATAACTCAACACACAGCCATTCATTTCTAAACCGCTGACAACAAAAGTGAGTGCACCCCTAAGTGAAAATGTCCAAATTGGGCCCAAAGTGTAAATATTTTGTGTGGCCACCATTATTTTCCAGCACTCTCTTAATCCTCTTGGGCATGGAGTTCACCAGATCTTCACAGGTTGCCACTGGAGTCCTCTTCCACTCCTCCATGACGACATCACGGAGCTGGTGGAAGTTAGAGACCTTGTGCTCTTCCACCTTCCATTTGAGGATGCCCACAGATGCTCAATAGGGTTTAGGTCTGGAGACATGCTTGGCCAGTCCATTACCTTTAGCCTCAGCTTCTTCAGCAAGGCAGTGGTTGTCTTGGGGGTGTGTTTGGGGTCATTATCATGTTGGAATACTGCCCTGTGGCCCAGTCTCTGAAGGGAGGGGATCATGCTCTGCTTCAGTATATCACAGTACATGTTGGCATTTATGGTTCCCTCAATGAACTGTAGCTCCCCAGTGCTGGCAGCACTCATGCAGCCCCAGACCATGACACCCCCACCACCATGCTTGACTGAAGGCAAGACACACCTGTCTTTGTACTCCTCACATGGTTGCCGCCACACACGCTTGACACCATCTGAACCAAATAAGTTTATCTTGGTCTCATCAGACCACAGGACATGGTTCCAGTAATCCATGTCCTTAGTCTGCTTGTCTTCAGCAAACTATTTGCGGGCTTTCTTGTGCATCATCTTTAGAAGAGACTTCCTTCTGGGAAGACAGCCATGCAGACCAATTTGATGCAGTGTGTGGTGTATGGTCTGAGCAATGACAGGCTAACCTCCCCCACCCCTTCAACCTCTGCAGCGATGCTGGCAGCACTCATATGTCTATTTCCCAAAGACAATCTCTGGATATGATCCTGAGCATGTACACTCTACTTCTTTGGTTGACTATGTCGAGGTCTGTTCTGAGTGGAACTGTCCTGTTAATCCGCTGTATGGTCTTGGCCACCGTGCTGCAGCTCAGTTTCAGGGTCTTGGTAATCCTCTTATAGCCTAGGCCATCTTTATGTAGAGCAACAATTCTTTTTTTTAGATCCTCAGAGAGTTTTTTGCCATGAGGTGCCATGTTGAACTTCCAGTGACCAGTATGAGAGAGTGAGAGCGATAACACCAAATGTAACACACCTGCTCCCCATTCACACCTGAGACCTTGTAACACTAACGAATCACATGACGTCGGGGAGGGAAAATGGCTAATTGGGCTCAATTTGGACATTTTCACTTAGGGGTGTAGTCACTTTTGTTGCCAGCGGTTTAGACATAAATTTACACTGTTATACAAGCTGAACACCCACTACTTTACATTGTAGCAAAGTGTAATTTCTTCAGTGTTGTCACATGAAAAGTTATAATAAAATATTTATAAAAATGTGAGGGGTGTACTCACTTTTATGAGATACTGTGTATGTGTTATATATATATCACTGCACTTTATAATAGCATTATAATAGAAAAAAAGCATTAACTTCTGACTGGTGATATTCATGATTAAATTTTTTTCCATCATTTGACCTTTGGGCATACATCTGTTGGTACCCAAGGTAATTCCCCTCTGCCTGGATCAGTACATTACGAATAAATTTTTTTTCCTTTACGGGTCCTAGGTTGGTTTGCATGAGGTCAATGTATTACTTCTGAGCATGGGGAAAATATCTGTGGCTATTACTTATACTTAAAAGAGCTTCCTCCGCTATATAATTACAGCACTTATGCACATTTTATTTGTGAGACGCACATCTGCCCTTTGATTTTTTTTTTTTATATAATGGTTTGTGACAATTAAAGGAGAAGAAAGAGAGGAAAATTAAATAGTATTACAAGTTAAAGTGATTGTAAAGCCTTGTTTTTCTCTTCTTAAAATAACAAATATGTTATACTTATCTGCTCTGTGCAGTGGTTTTGCATAGAGCAGCCCTGATCCTCCTCTTCTGGGGTCCCTCGCCAGCGCTTTTGTCTCCAACCCCTGCCAAGTGCCCCCATATCAGGCCTCTTGCTACGGGGCAACCTTGTGTGTGTTCGCTCCTAAAGCCCTGCTCTGTGTGTCCATAGGGCACGCAGAGCGGGGATAGGCCCCAACCCTGCTTCCTTCTCAATGGCTGTGATTGATAGCAGCAGGAGCCAATGAGAGAGCTGAGAGAGCCTAATGTATCACCCTTGTCCTAAACAGGGCTACGGATAAATTTAGCTATGCTGGGTAGTAGCTAGCCTGGCTAATTTTTAGTCTTTATTGAGCAAATGGGTTTCCTCCTATTCCTGTTTCAGCTGTGGTTTCTCCCTTTTGCCATTAGGTGGCACTGTTGCCTTTGGCATTCGTATGATGGGCTACAGTGAATTCAGGTTATGAATAAACATACTTTTATCAGCCAGACTGGCTGCTATGAATGCTGGGAGAAGGTATTTATTGGAGAAGGTCAGGTGATCTTTGGTTTTCTCCACCCAGACTGCGGTCTAGGTGGGTGTGTGAGGAACAGCTCCTGCTGGGTACCCCTGAAGCCTGAGGCTTAACCATGTGCTCAAGGTTCTGCAAGGGAGAGCTTGCTCATTACTTGGAGGCATGAAGGAAAGGATAGAGACCTGAGATGAAGTACCAGAGGTGACTCTTGCATGGACCGGGGACCCATAGAGAGCCTGGGAAAGCGTCAAGAGTTCCTGCACCCTCTGTGAGTTAAGTTCAGTTGCTAAAGGAGACAGCATATGCTACAAAGTACAGATTGCTGGTTCCAGCTTAAAGTCTCTTTTCATGTACTGCTGTCTACCTTTTCCTACATTTTTGTCAAACGAGTCTGCTGGTCTGCTGCTGTTTTTGACTGAGGGTGTCCTGGGCCCTACCCCTCTCTCCCACGTTTTTACTGTTGTGAGAAAAAAACTTCTCTTTGTTCAAGCATAAAAGTGACTGGCGCCCAGCTTTCTACCTTGTGCACCACCCACCATGCCTAGTAACCTGCACCCTCAGGAGGAATGTTGGCCCTCCCTGTCTCTGGGAGTCATCACCAGGCCTCTGGAAATTGGGGGGGGAGGTGCCACATTTGGCTTTCATGAGCATCACTGGTTTAAGATGAGGCTTAGGTATGTATTTAAGAGGGGCTGCGGGGGAAGCTGCATGCGCAGGCCCAGATTTACTCCCTTTGCCGCCCCAAGACCGGGTCCTTCATTGCCGCCCCCCCCCACGAGGGGTAAGGATTTTTCGCGGGCAATTTTTCAGGGCAATGGCTGGTGTTAGTGCTTCAATCATCCCCGGCACCATGGTTGGTATGGTGTCAGGATGATTGAAATGCATTATTTCTATCATTACATTGTAATATAAAATGAAATAGTTCAACTCACCATAATGCAGAATCATTGGGAGCCCTGAGCGTGTCACTTGCCACCATCGCTTGTCACTTGCCACGCTGCCTGCCACCAGATGGGGATGTCACTTGCCACGCTGCCTGCTACCAGATGGAGATGTCACTTGCCACGCTGCCTGCCACCAGATGGAGATGTCACTTGCCACTATGCCTGCCACCAGATGGGGATGTCACTTGCCATGCTGCCTGGCTGCCACCAGATGGAGATGTCACTTGCCGCTATGCCTGCCACCAGATGGAGATGTCACTTGCCACGCTGCCTGCCACCAGATGGGGATGTCACTTGCCACTATGCCTGCCCCCAGATGGAGATGTCACTTGCCACACTGCCTGCCACCAGATGGAGATGTCACTTGCCACGCTGCCTGCCACCAGATGGAGATGTCACTTGCCACACTGCCTGCCACCAGATGGAGATGTCACTTGCCACGCTGCCTGCCACCAGATGGAGATGTCACTTGCCACTATGCCTGCCACCAGATGGAGATGTCACTTGCCACGCTGCCTGCCACCAGATTGAGATGTCACTTGCCACTATGCCTGCCACCAGATGGAGATGTCACTTGCCACTATGCCTGCCACCAGATGGGGATGTCACTTGCCACGCTGCCTGGCTGCCACCAGATGGGGATGTCACTTGCCACTATGCCTGCCACCAGATGGAGATGTCACTTGCCACGCTGCCTGCTACCAGATGGAGATGTCACTTGCCACTATGCCTGCCACCAGATGGAGATGTCACTTGCCACTATGCCTGCCACCAGATGGGGATGTCACTTGCCACGCTGCCTGGCTGCCACCAGATGGGGATATCACTTGCCACGCTGCCTGCCACCAGATGGAGATGTCACTTGCCACTATGCCTGCCACCAGATGGGGATGTCACTTGCCACGCTGCCTGCCACCAGATGGGGATGTCACTTGCCGCTATGCCTGCCACCAGATGGAGATGTCACTTGCCACTATGCCTGCCACCAGATGGAGATGTCACTTGCCACTATGCCTGCCACCAGATGGGGATGTCACTTGCCACGCTTCCTGGCTGCCACCAGATGGGGATGTCACTTGCCACGCTGCCTGAAACCAGATGGAGATGTCACTTGTCACTATTCCTGCCACCAGATGGGGATGTCACTTGCCACTATGCCTGCCACCAGATGGGGATGTCACTTGCCACGCTGCCTGCCACCAGATGGTGATGTCACTTGCCACTATGCCTGCCACCAGATGGGGATGTCACTTGCCACTATGCCTGCCACCAGATGGAGATGTCACTTGCCACTATGCCTGCCACTAGATGGGGATGTCACTTGCCACGCTGCCTGGCTGCCACCAGATGGGGATGTCACTTGCCACTATGCCTGCCACCAGATGGAGATGTCACTTGCCACTATGCCTGGCTGCCACCAGATGGAGGAGGGCAGAACAGTGGTGCGGGCAATGAGAGATGTCATCTCTTTCCCCCGCCACCGCCCCACTGACATTACTGGTCTCCTCCACGGCCTGGCAGCAAAGGCGCCGCGGCACACAGGTTGGAGACCTATCTTTTAAAAAATGGCGCCGGGCGGCGCAATCACGCTACTGCACATGCGCCGCCCGGCCAAGAGCGAACGAGCTTTCCCGAGCCCGGCCGGCTTTGAAATGGCGCATGCGCAGTAGTGGGCAACTCGCAGCCATCTTTTCTACGGGCACCGGTGCCCCTAATGGACATTAATGGGCAGCCTGAAAGGGGGGCTGCCGCGAAGTCGCAGCAGGAGCCGCGCCGCCCCTGCACCACTGCCACCCCGAGGCCTGGCCTCGGTGGCCTTGTGGCAAATCCGGCCCTGTGCATGCATGCAGAAGGTTTTTTATCCAACTGCATAGGATTCAGTAAGGTAAAAACATTCTGCCTTTACAACCATTTTAAATAGTATTGAGATATTACAATATTACACAAAGATTAAAGCTTATCTAAAGCCAAAAACAAAAATGGAATATATTTCTGCTTAGGGATGAGCCCGATGTTCGCCCATTCACCTAATGTAGAACATTATGGGGCGTTCGCGGGAAATTCAAACGCCTGTGGAAAGCCTGGGGAAAGCCCCATAATGAACTGCGGGATCGTCAATGCACTGCGAGATCGCAGTGCATTGACAGCTTCTGATTGGCCAAAGCATGCATCTGACCTGCATGCTTATGCCAATCTCAGCACACTCTGCTGTGGCTCAGGGGGCTAAGTACACACCCCACACTATGTAAGGCTGCTTACATGGTGGCCATACATAGTGTAATGAATGAAAGCAGCAAAATTACATTTCTAAAGGAAAAAATGTAATTTAAAATTGCCCGTGGCTGTAATGTATTGTTGGATCCCGGCAATACACATAAAAATCATTGAAAAAAATGGCGTGGGGCACGCCAAAATTTTTTTAAAAATTGCGTGGGGGTCCCCCCTAAGATCCATATCAGGCCCTTCAGGTCTGGTATAGATTTTAAGGGAAACTCCACGCCAAAATTTTAAAAAAAATGGCACGGGGGGCCGCCCCAAAAATCCATACCAGACCTTTATCCGAGCACGCAACCTGGCAGGCCGCAGGAAAAGGGGGGGACGAGAGAGTGCCCCCCTCCTGAACCATACCAGGCCACATACCCTAAACATGGGGATGGTGCTTTGGGGTCCCCCCCAAAACACCTTGTCCCCATGTTGATGGGGACAAGGGCCTCCTCCCCACAACCCTTGCCCAGTGGTTGTGGGGGGTCTGCGGGCGGGGGCTTATCAGAATCGGAAAAAAGTGTCAAAAAAAGTTTTGGACAAGTCCTTTATTAAGAAATAAAAAAATAAAAAGTGTTCCGCGATGTCCATTCATCTTCAATCACATCGTCCGACATTCCAGAGAAGAAAATAAAATGGAAAAACTCAGCTTCGATGGGAGGCGTTCCCAAGACTGCCGTCTTTTTGCTTTGACAGCTGTTATATAGCTGAGGGTGGGGCCACCTGGAAATACTCTGCCTCCATGGGAGGCGTCCTGCTGACTGCAGCCCTTTCACGATGACAGCTGTTATATAGCTGAGGGCGGGGGTCACCCATTTACGTCACCGGGTGGCCCCGCTCTCAGCTATATAACAGCCGTCAAAGCAAAAAGACAGCAGTCGCGGGGAAGGCTCTCATGGAGGCTGAGTTTTTAGGTTTTTTTCTCAGGAACGTTGGACACTGTGATTGAAGATGAATGGACATCGCGGGACCTTTTTATTTTTTTTTATTTTTTAATAAAGGACTTGTCTAAAACTGTCTCCAGTCATTTTTACTTTTTTGACACTTTTTTTGGTGAATGGGTAGGGGTACAATGTAACTGATACCCATTCAAATAGGGGGATGGGATCTGGGGGCCCCTTGTTAAAGGGGGCTTCCAGATTCCGATAAGCCCCCCGCCCGCAGATCCCCACAGCCACCGGGCAAGGGTTGTGGTGAAGAGGCCCTTGTCCCCATCAACATGGGGACAAGGTGTTCTGGGGGGGACCCCAAAGCACCTTCCCCATGTTGAGGGCATTTGGCCTGGTACGATTCAGGAGGTACGCTCTCTCTTCCCCCCCTTTTCCTACGGCCTACCAGGTTGCATGCTCGGTTAAGGGTCTGGCATGGATTTTGGGGGGGGGACCCCCACGCCATTTTTTTTTATTTTGGCGTGGGATTCCCCTTAATATTAATACCAGACCCAAAGGGCCTGGTAATGGACTAAGAGGGGGGGGGACCAACGCCGTTTTTTTCATTGATTTTTATGTATATTGCTGCAATCCGACAATACATTACAGCCGTGATCAGTTTTACATGAAATGTTTTCCTTTAGAAATGTAATTTTGCTGTGGTACTGTTATAAACACGGGAAAAATGCGCTACTTTACAGGCAGACTAAGGAGACCCCCCAGGCACGATATTTAAAGGAATATTTCATTTTTATTGTTTCACTTTAAGCATTATTAAAATCACTGCTCCTGAAGAAAACAGCAGCTTTTAAAACTTTTTTTTCGCATTGATACATGTCCCCTGGGGCAGGACCCGGGTCCCCAAATACCTTGTATGGCAATAACTTGCATATAAGCCTTTAAAATGAGCACTTTTGATTTTTCACGTTCGTGTCCCATAGACTTTAACGGGGTTTGCACAATATTTGTGCCTGTTCGCATGTTCTGCTGCGAACCGAACCGGGGGGTGTTCGGCTCATCCCTGTTGCTGCTTAGCGGTCCTTAGTTTTCAGTTTTTTGTTTTTGTTTTTCTGTATTTTTACCTGGTGATCCTGTCAGTAACACACTTCCTGTCTTAGGGTGGCTTCTCTATATTTGGAGGAGCAATGCAGACACCCTTGAACAGCAGAGGGAGAGAGTGGTATTAAATGGACTTTTAGATTAAAGCTGGATACACACTATACAAATTTTCTATAGATTTTTTCCTTCAGATTTACCAAAACCATATAATATGAGGTCAAACCTTAATAGTTTCAATTTGTATGCAATCAGGCAGGCCCCCTTGCACTACACGGTTTTGGTAAATCTAAAAGTTGTATAGTGTGTATGGGGTCTTAGATGGACTTTACAAAAGCGACCAACAGGTTGAATCTGAACTTCAGCTAACACTTTTTTTTCAGTTACAGCAAGAATTTTTTTTCCTTTTGGGATAAATTAATAAAATCGGACCATTGTAAGCACCCCTGTCAGTATTTAAATGGTTTGTCTCAATGCTCTAAGGACTAAGGATGATGAGGGTGGCCTCTTGCACATTTCCTGTTCAAGCACCCCTGATAGTGGAGACAGGGACTGCTAGGGCAGTGGAAGGGTGCAGGTGCCTGGCAGCTGTGGGAGTGAGCTGTATCTTGAAGACACAGGAGTCCTTCCAGTGGTGGAGTGGAGTCTGGTCACAAGCCTTGTTTGACGGGAGCCAGGCAGACAGGTGCAGAATCAGGATCAGTTGCAAGGTCGGGAACAGGCAGAAGTCGGTAACGTGCTGGCGGTGGGGTACCAAATCAGGAGGCGGAGCCGTAGTCATAAATCTAAACCGGGGTCGGTAACATAAGCAAAAAGCAGATATAGCAGGCAGGGGTGATCCAAGAGAGTTGTCAGATGTAGCCGAGTCAGGAACAAGGTCAGCAGACATAGATAAGAGTCAGGAGTACAGGAAGTAAAGCTGAAGACAATCCAGCACTGAAGCCAGGCAGACTCTCAGTTTAAATAGGCTGCTGGGCGCCAGAATCTATGGATGTGTGCTCAATCCAACGCGCACGTGCTCGCATGTATGCGCCAATGTGCATAACCATTCCAGTCCTTGCTCGTCTTGGTCTGTGACTCTGCACATGTGCATTAGCATTAGCACTTGCTGAACGGGAATTAGCAGCTGCTGAATAGGAATGAGCCCTTACTGCCGGTTCACACAGGGGCAACACGACTTGCAGGCCGACTCATAGAGGCAACCTGCACACGACTTCCACGGCGACATGCAAAACGACTTCTGTATAGAAGTCAATGCAAGTCGTCTGAAGTCGCCCCAAAAATAGTACAGGAACCTTTTTCTAAGTCGGAGCGACTTGCGTCGCTCCTATTAGAACGGTTCTGTAGTACAGAACGGGACGCGACTTGTCAGGCGGCTAAGTTGCCTGACAAGTCACCCCTGTGTGAACAGGAATGAGCACCTGCTGCATTAGTTCTCTGACAGACTCGTTCATATTAGCTTTTGTTTCTGCGTTTGGATAGCTCTCCAGAGAGCATTTGACAGACAGCGAGGAGGCTTTGTATCTCCTCCTCACTACCTGCTTTAACCCCTTGAACCCCACACTAAGATTCTACAACCATGAGCTTTGCAAGTAGTTGCAGGATGCTTGCAGAGCGACAGGGGATACAATTGTGCACATCTCTGGTTGCTGCCTCTGCAGCTAAAAGGGGTAACGTCTGGGGACAGTAAAAGCATCATTCAATCGTGGGGTTTTACCTCCCCCAGCAGCTAGTGTGAATGAGCCCTAAAGGCCAGTTTACATTTGTGTTAACCCTCTGAAGTGCAATCTTTGGTGGACGGCTTTTCAGGGAGTGTTTGACAAGCGATGAGGTGGCATTATATCTCCTCCTCACTGCATGTTTTAACCCCTAAAAGCCCAAACAACCATACTACGGTTGCAAAGTGGTTGTGATGTCAGCCCATTATCTTGAACAGACTTACTGGAAGGATCACCAGGTGATAAAACTAGGTTTTAGGGGGGGGCTCAGAGAAACAAAGACTACTGTGTTAACGCTTATTACAAACTGCCTCATGTAACTTTTGATTTTGCCTTTAGGCCCTTTTTCACACTGGGGCGGGAGGTGCATCGGCGGTAAAGCGCAACTATTTTTAGCTGCACTTTACCGTCGTTTTAGCGGCGGTATTCAGCCGCTAGCGGGGCAGTTTTACCCCCCCGCTAGTGGCTGAGAAAGGGTTAAAAACCATCGCAAAGCGCCAATATTGGGAACAATTTTTGTGGTGGAGATAAGGGGTTAAAAAAATATGAAGACATTTTTATCATTATAAGTTTTTTTTAATAAAAGATACATTTTATAATCTAGTAGGTAAGATGTGTGGAAATTAAAGTGAATTTAAGTCAATTATTCTAAGTGAATAGGGATGCAGTTCAGATGGGAAATTTTTGAGAGACAAATATACCAGCCCATTTCTCAGGCTTCTTCAATAGGGGAAGCAGCAAAATGTGGAAAGCTCAGTAACTTATGGAAACCAATCATAGTCATTTTTCAGTCACTTCAGCAGAGATCTCACTGGTTACTCTGGGTTACTGCAAAATAAAAAATAAATACAAATTTATAAAATGTAAAAAGTGTATGTGTGTGTGTGTGCGTACACCACTGTTAGCTGTTAATGTTTTTTTTAAATTTCCTGTACACCTAATTCCTGACAGGCCCAGTCTTGTTTTGAGATGCAAACGATTATAAAAACTGGGCTAGAAGTATCTCAGTTGGAAATTAGGTGTTGCATACACTGACAGCTTATCATTTTCCCTTGTTACATAATTAGCTGCAATTAGGTCCTCAGTACGTACAATGTTTACATGTTGACTTCTGACACCAAATAGTAAGCCAACCTGGAGAGGGAACAGGCAGGTCTGTAGATGTCTTATAATAACACTTGATATGTGTTTATGACAGTGTTTTCTCATCAGCACATATTTAATTATGTTTTTTAATCAACAGCTACATACATAGAAATCCTAGAGCAAATATTTTTTTCAATTTTTGTTTTACTCAGTCAAGTAAAATGCAATGTACGTGATGATTTACAAGAAAACCACCGTGAGGACATAACTTGTGTATGCTTTGTTTCCTGTTCTGATCACAAGCCACACCAAATCCCAAATCCCAGCAACTAAAAACAACTGCTTGTAATAAAAAGGAACTAAATGGTGGAGGATTCAGTGGAGGGTTTGTGTGTAAAGGCCTTTATGTTTTCTGGGACCTGCAGAAGCAGAATATTGACCGACTGGCTTATTTTCCTGCTAATGGCCCAAAAAAATGTTTTTGGTTACAAAAGGGGCATTAAAAAAAAATTGAATAGCTTTTCCTGACGCCAACATGGCAGCATGCATATGATATAGCTCCGCCCCTATATTCACCCACAGGACCTGTTTATCTCTATAAAAGTCTGACTGAGAGCTACCTCCCCCATTCTCCCTTTTGTCCTCAAAGATCAACACCTACAGACCGTTACAATCAGGATAAGCTCTTACCTGCTGACTATGTCGGAGTCCGTCTGGGTAGAGTTGCCACCTCATCCCTTTAAACCCGAACACATATGAATTACACAGGTTCAGTGGCTAATTGAATGCAGGTAAGGCACTAGGTGAGTTTAATTACCACCTTAATCAGCCACAGAACCTGTGTAATTCATATGTGTTCGGGTTTAAAGGGATGAGGTGGCAACCCTACGTCTGGGTTCAAGCTTCTCCCAGCACGCAGTCCCACATCTTAGGCTGCTAAATGCACCAAGATGGGGAGCCCCTTCTGGTGGTCTTTTTGGACCGAGGTGTTCTCTAATCAGAGACGATATCCCTTTGTTGTCTGATTTCCTTTAGATTTGCCGGGAACATGTAGTGCAGGGGCCTGCCTGATTGCATACAAATTGAGGCTCTTAAGGTTTGACCTCATATTGTGTGGTTTTGTTAAATCTGAGGGAAAAAATCTGCAGAGGATTGTATGATGTGTAGCCAGCTTAAAAGTGTTCTTTTGTGTGGATGGGCATTGTCTTCCCTCAAATTGTACTAGCCCTTTTTTGATTAGAACAGAGACTGGGGAGGACTGAGTCTCTCTCTCTCTCTCTCTCTCTCTCAGGTGCTCTATTTAATGGGCACAAATAGCCAGGTAATGGATGCCTTTGCGATTCAGGCAGTCAGAGAGACAGCATCTCATTCTGAGGAACAGTCAATGACGGGTAAGTCTTGCTATTCTAGTAATGAGGATAGAAGGGAGGGGGAGCAGGAAAGAATGTATTACTAGGGGATGGGGGGGGGGGGGGTTGCCCAGATTTCTGTTATTTAAATTTGTTTCTCTTTGCCAAAAAAAAAAGTATATATGTATTTTTTTCCCTCTCTCGCTTCCCTTATTTCTCTCTGTTGCCATGCAGTCCCCATTGTACCTTTCGGTTCGTCTGCCAGCATGAGCCTAACACCACATAAGCAAGACCACTGCAATACCAGGTAAGGGCCAACTTTGGGTAAGTAAGAAGATGCAAAAAAAAAAGAGTGCATTATGCCCTGACGAGCGTGCCTTCTTGTCGCTCACGCTCCCGCTCTAGGAGGTCCAGAGGCCCCCTGGATTGCCAGGATTTTTCCAGGGCAAGAAAGTGACTCCTCCAGTCCTGGCATACCTAAGTACAAAGGGCGCAAATGTACGCTTAAGATAAAGCACACTGCTTCTCCTCCAAGCTACTTTGCAGCAACTGCTTCAGGCAGATTGCTAGAGACCAGAGTACGAAAGTCACCAGGTGTCAACCTTGCTCAAGAAAGTAGTCCGCGACTCCCTGGCAGAATTTTGCGGTCGTCCCGGACAACCAGGGACAGAAGCGGACGAACAGCGTGGGCCCTGCACCAGGTCTAAACCAAGCCATTCAACCCTCTCTAACTAGAGGGGTACCAGGCACTTCAGGGGTGACTCCAGGCGAGCAGATTAGGCGGGGTGTTTCCCCAGACCCAGTATTACAGCCAACCTTCCAGGCAGAGGGAGAAGATACCACCTCCTCCTCGGCAGAGGATCCTGAAGGTTCAGGCTTTGATTTTGCGCTGATACCACCATCCATTAAGGCAGTAAAAGCTGCACTGGAACGGGGGAATCCGAAATCTCCTTCAAAGAAGGAGAAAACCTATTATCACACACCATACAATCCGATTTTAAATTGTGTGGCAATCGCTGCACAACACGCATAGGTGCCTTTATCCTTTCAGGGCACCCCAAATGCCATGCGATTCTGCTGTGATAGTCACGTGGGAGAACACGCCTTTAAAAACATTGTGCGAAGCTTGTCACCCCTAAATAGGAGCAGGGGCTTCTTTTTGCACGCGTAGGGCAGCCAAGTGAATGGGCCTCCCCCATGCGAGTTGCAACATTGCATGCAAATCGCTTTTTGAAAATCGCATAACGGGAACACTGGTCCCCGCTACGTGATATCAAATGCCTCTGAAAAGTGACCTAAGCACAGATCGCTTTTCAGTGCAATAGCAGAGCCTGCTGCAAGTGTGAACAAGCCTTTGGATTTCATAGGAGGAACCTAAAGAAACAGCAACCTTTCCTCTTATGACAGAAATAAAAACCCTGTTTCAGGAGGAATGGGAGAAGGGCGATAGAATCTCCTTCTCAACCAATAGGTTGCAGAAGTTGTATCCACTCATGAAGGATACGGCTCCTTTATTTAACCCACCAACGGTGGATGCGGCAGTCACCGGACTGGCCAAGAATGTGACACTTCCGATGAAAGACTCTTCCTCCTTTCGCGATATCCTTGATAGATGCATTGATATGGACTTAAGGAAGTTTTACCTCGCAGCAGGTGGTGCTTGTAAGCCCGTTGTTGCTTTAACATCCGTAGCAAGCGCTATGCGATGCTATGTAGATGCAGAACTTGGGGTATGCAATCAATAACCATCTGCCAAAAGAAAAAATCATCAAGGCTCTTGATGAGATATACCTCTCATCAGACTTCGTAGGTGAGGCAGCTATAGACATCATTCCTCCAGAGCCACGCTCAGCTCAGTCACATCCAAAAGAGCCCTGTGGCTAAAAGCCTGGGCGGCCAACCCATCCTCAAAGCAGAATTGCTGTAAACTGCTTTTTGATGGGAAGGTGCTGTTTGCCATCTCCAGGGTTATAGGAGAAAAATCAGGTCTTCTGCCCCAAGATCAAAGGTCCAGACAACAAAGGGGGTAACCATCCAGCGGGAGCGCCAAACAGGTACCGGGATTTTGGAGGCTTTCGCCCATCCAAGGACTCCAGAAGGGGTTTGGAGGGGTACACAGTCAACCTTCGTAAGATCGCAGAGAGCTAAGGCCCCTGCAGCTCCCTCAGATACTCAGAAGCCCTTTTAACGCCAGGCCTGTCTAGGAGCCAGTTGGAGCCAGGCTGCTCACCAAAATCGGTGGATTCAGTCCACAGTGGCGCAAGGCCATTATTGGCTGTTCAAACAGCAGCCTCCAGAACGATCTCAATAGGCTGAATCAATTTATCTGGATAGAGAGACTCAAGATGGAGTCTCCTATTACCATAATCCAGGTTATTCAACCAGGAGACTGGAGGATTTCAGTGGACTTGCAGGATGCCTACCAGCATGTCCCGATCCTTCAGTCATACCAGCAGTTCCTCAGATTTGCGTTGAGGGACAGGCATTACCAGAGCCAGCTGGAGCCTACACAGAATATGGTCTACCTAGAAGCCCAATTCAATACTCAGGCGGCCACAGTTTTTTTGCCACTTCAGAAACTCCCCAAAATCAGGGAAAAGTTCCAAAAGGCATTGGCTGCACCAGTGATGTTAGCATCCCAGTGCATGAGTCTTCTCGGGACGATGGCTTCATGTATCCCGATGATCCCCTGGGGGTCATTGGAAACGCAGAGTTTTCCAACAAGGCTTTCTGATGCAGTGGAAGAGAGTTTGTCTAGCCCAGCCGATCAGGATCACCAGCCGGATGCGCCAGAGTCTCTGGTGGTAGACGAAACAAGAAACACTAAACAGCATCGTCCATTAGGGCCGCAGCCATGGATCATTGTTATCACAGATGCCAGCGCAGCAGGGTGGGACGCCATCTGCGAACAACTCAAGATCCAGGGCAGAGGCGAATTTCCCACTCAGGGCCTAGTTTCCAATATTCTGGAACTTCGAGCAGCATTCATGGCATTGGCCACCTTGCTGCCTCACATACAGGGTCGCCCAGTCCTGCTCAGTCTGGACAACGCGGCAGCTGTGTCCTACATACAGCGACAAGGTGGGACGCACAGCCAATCCTTCTTGAGAGAGGTGGAATCGATCATGACATTGGCACAATAACTCCCAGATTTGAAGGCCATATATCTTCCAGGCTGTCAGAACTTGGAAGCGGATCCAGACAATTCAAGGATCCCAACGAATGGTCACTTCACCCCGAAGTATTCAAACAGATCATCCACGAGTGGGGGTGTCCGCAACTGGATCTTTTTGCCTCATCGCCCAACTGCAAGGTGAGCCGGTTCCTCTCATGCTACCCTCATCTATTAGTGGAGGGGACGGACGCCTTGATCCATCCTTGGGTTGTGCAACTGGCCTATGCCTTCCCTCCGATTTCTTTAATCCTGAAATTCCTGAGGAGATTTTTGAAAGAGAATTTGACAGTCATCGCAGTATTACCTTACTGGCCTCGCAGACCATGGTTCTCTCTGGCAATGGATCTCAGCATCTGCCCACTGATCATTCTGCTGGTGACTCCTCATCTCCTGTCACTATATCCTACATCCGCAGCCATCACGACTGGCCTTAGCGGCCTGGAGATTGAAAGGCAGGGGTTGCAATAGTTAGGATGTTCTCCAGAGGCTATAAGAACCTTACAGAGTTCCAGAAAGAGGTCAACCAATGCCATTTACTCCAGAATATGGAATAGATTCACAAGCTTTGCAGCTGGACGTCAGTTTGACCCTAGTGACCCAAATGTATCTCAAATCCTGTCTTTCCTGCAATCCGGATTGGATTTGGGGCTCAGCCTAAGTTCGCTTAAGGTGCAAATTTCAGCCATCTCGGGTTTTACCCAAAAAAAAGGGGCAGCAAACCTGCTGGTGGAGCACTTCATGAGAGCAGTACTTAGACTACGCCCTCCCAAGAGAAATAGGTTCTCTCAATGGGACCTGGCAGTAGTCCTCAATTTTCCAGCAAACCCTCCTTGTGCTCTGACAGATGACTGTTCATTATGGGATATTGCCTTAAAAACGGCTTTCCTAATAGCCATAACTTCAGGGGGAAGGGTGTCAAACTCAAGAATTGGGGGCAGCCGGACCTTATTCCATGTTCTTCCCAGACAGGGTTGTACTGAGAACAAAAGTGGCATCGATATTTCATCTCTCCAGTGAATGGGTGCTTCCAGCCTTCCCAGTGGAATCAGATGCTGATCTGCACGAGTTGGACATTCCAAAAGTCCTCAAAGCCTATCTCCAGGCTACTTCTACATTCAGACGTTCCGACAGACTTTTCATCATACCTACCGGAAAATTTAAAGGGAAAGTGGCTTCGGCCAGAACCCTCCCGGCCTGGATAGTAAAAATGATTCACCGGGCATATAAAGTGGCCAGGAAGGATCTGGAGGTGGCTAGAGCTCACTCAACCAGTGCGATGTCATCTTCTTGCGCGGCATGGGCAGGAGTGTCTCTAGGGACAGTCTGCAAAGTGGCTAGCTGGTCATCACATCATACGTTCTTAAAACCCTACAGGCTGGATCCAGCAGCGCTTACTACAGTAGAGTTTGGGAGGAAAACTATCCAAGCTTATATGTCTATTGTCAAACAAAAACTAAGTTTGCAGCAATAAACCCTCCCTCTCAAAAGCTCATTATGTATGCTGCCATGTTGGCATCAGGAAAATGGGAAAATTGTATCAAATACTTACCGTAATTTTCCTTTCCTGACACTAATACATGGCAGCATACGAACCCTCCCTCCGATCTTTGTGCTTTATATGGAGAATGGGGGAGGTAGCTCTCACTCAGACTTTTATAGAGCTAAACAGGTCCTGTGGGTGGATATAGAGACGGAGCTAAAGCATATGTATTGGCGTCAGGAAAGGAAAATTACGGTAAGTATTTGAAACAAATTTTACAATTTCCTTGGCATCAAAACCCATACTATACTCATTCAATTAGGGCAACATATCAATAAATTGAACACCCCTCCTAGAGACAATGGGGTTTGTTTACTAAAGCTAGAGAGTGGAAAATCAGGCTCACTTCTACATAGAAACCAATCAGCTTCCAGGTTTTATTGCCAAAGCCAAATTGAACAAGCTGAGGTTAGAAGCAGATTGATTTCTATGCAGAAGACTGATTTACCACTCTCCAGCTTTAGTAAATAAACCCCAGTGTTCCTGTTTTTTTTCTCCACCATAGGATCATAGCCAAAGACTTCTACTTACTTTGCTGTGGTAAAGCTACAGCTGACTGCAAGGAGTCTGCAATGTCCTGCAGGATGGCCTCTAGGCTGAGGCTGTGCAGAGGTACCCTTTCCAGTGACATTGGTCAGATGCCCTTTTTAAATGCATGGTGAAATAATTGTGACCATTTGTAGGAGGCAGTATAGTTTTTTTATTTTTTCCTTTTTGGCTTGTCTGTGCTAGGGCACAGGTAACTGTAGCGCAAAGCATGTATTTCAAGACTCAGCCAGGTGGGTAGTGCACATATGCAGTCTGACTGAAATCCCTAGGTGGCACAGCCGAGTTGGAGTGGTCACGTGACAGCTTAGTAATGTGCTGGGTCAGTGCTCTATTTGAAACCCACTGGCACTAGACCCAGGAGGGGCCTGGGGTCTAGGGGTACAGCTACAGCATTTTTGCAGTGTCTTCCTGTGCATTTCCAAGCCATGCCTTTATAGCATTGGACTACTTTCACTTATATTTGTTTGGTAGGTTACTTTCACTGCTACCTGCAATTTCCTCTGGTAAATTCAGGATTGACAGACTACTTTCTAGAAGTCACCATAAGCAGAGAAGGTAAATAGTGCCAGTGCAGTAAGTAAGTGTCCCTGGTTAGCAGGTGCTGACAGCATGTTTCCTTTTTTCTACCTATATCAGGTTTGGACATAAGTCCAAGCATGCATTTAGGATGAGAAGCTTAAGAGAGGAAAATACACCAGCTCACCCTTGTGAGAGATCAGATTCTCCAAAAGTGTCACTGCCACAGGCACCAGCCACTGTTTTACCAGCCCAAGCACCTGGAAATGGCAAATGTTGGGCATGTCTTAGGCAGGCTATAGTAGATAACCTTGTAAAAACTGACTTATGGAAGCTGCCAGAGAAAGGTATGCAAACAACAGGGAGGTTTTTACGCTTATCAAGCAGGTCATAGACCACACTTGGCAGGAATTGATCTAAACCTCAACCCATTTAAGTGCAACTCCACCTCCTCCTACACCATCATCAGCTACACAATTGTCAACCTTTTCTCTAATGCCGTGTACACACGGTCGGACTTTTCAGCTACAAAAGTCCGACAGCCCGTCCGACGGACTTTCGACAGACTTTCTAACGAACAGACTTGCCTACATACGTTCACATATATATATACATTCATAAGTCCGACGGATTCATACGTGATGACGTACACCGGACTAAAATAAGGAAGTTGATAGCCAGTAGCCAATAGCTGCCCTAGCGTGGGTTTTTGTCCGTCGGACTAGCATACAGACGAGCGGATTTCTGGGTCCGGTGGAGGTACGACGTGAAGATTTGAACCATGTTTCAAATCTAAAGTCCGTCAGATTTGCGGCTGGAAAAGTCCGCTGAAAGTCCGGGGAAGCCCACACACGATCGGATTGTCCACTGGATTTGGTCCGTCGGACTTTTGTAGACGAAAACCGCGTGTACGCGGCATTAAAGCATTCCAAGAGCAGGATCCTAATTCTGTAGAGGAGCAAGAAGATTACCTTGGGGAGTTCGACGTAACCCTCATTAAGGCAGTGAGGGAAACTCTCCATTTGGAGGAATCGCCAGAGCCTGCCCAAAAGCGACAGTTTACCAACATCTAAAAAAGGAAGTCTCCACCTTCCTGTTTATGAAAGAAATTAGGGAGCTGGTGTGGGATGAGTTTGGGAAGACTGACAGGAAAAAATGTTGAATTACCTGACAAAATGACATCTTAAAAAAGGTAGTGATGGGCCGAACACCCCCCAGTTCAGTACTCTAGAACATTGAAAAAGTTCGGACCTAAACAACCGACCCTATTGAAGTCTATGGGACCCGAACAGGAAAAATAAAAAGTCCTCTTTTTTAAGGCTTATATAAGTTATTGGCCATAAAAAGGATATGGGGGCCCAGCTACATGTACCAATGCAAAAAAAAAAACAAAAAAAAAAAAAAAAAAACTTTCACTTTTTTTTTTTTAAGCATTAAAAATGAAAAATTCCTGTAAAAAAAAAAAAGAAAAAGGGTCGGGGGGTCCCCTTAGTCTGCCTGTAAAGTGGTGCAGCTGTACTGTGTATAGAACCTGCTGCAGCAAAACTCCCATTTATAAGTTAAAGAAAATGACATTTAAAATTGATTTTCCCTGCAAGCTTTCTTTATTTGGACAAGCTAGAATTTATATGCAGGACATGTGGGTGGCAGGGACTGTTTTTTTTGATGCAGCAGCAGAAAATAGTGGGCAGAAAAATTTGCCTGCTATACTCTACAGCTGGTGGTGAGCTACTGGCAGACGTGTTGTAAGGACTTGTGACACCCTTTGCTATACCATCATCCCTGTCAGTGGAGGCTGCTGAGAGGTCATGAGGTATAGCTGCGGTAGACACATTGCAACAGTGTAACGGCTGCACATATGCTAAAAGAGGCCCACACAACTGAGCTGTGGGAAGTGGACCAGGAGATAACAGCTCCACAATCTGATGGAATAGGGAGGCTGCTCTCTGCTCTGCCTCTGCGGGACATCCTGCCTCATTGGGGTGGTTTCTTCCCCTCACTTTCCTCCCCTGCTCTATCCGGCACCCAAGTCACGTCAGTGACAACATCATCATCCCCTCCATCTTCACTGGAGCCAACTTGGCAATTTGCTGCGGCTGGGGGAACATTACTGCCAATTTGTTGTTTATCAGTTTTCTCCCCTCTCTGTAGGCTAACGTTACTCCCTCCCTCTACCTCAGAACCAAAATCACAATTAAGTAATGTCAGTTCATTCTCAAGAAGCAAGTGGCTGACGCTGTGTTCAAATAATTAAGCTGACTCCTTCATGCATGATGCTGGGGTTATGGCAGGAGTAGCTGTTGATAAGGAGACAGAATAAGCCACTCTGGCAGCTGCGGTAGACTGCTCACTAGTGTCAGATTGGGTATTAGAGGATGAGGATGGTTTAGTAAGCCAGTCAACCACCTCTACTACATGCTGTGGCTGGATAGCACGGGCAACATCACTAAACAGAGACAAAGATGCCCTGCCTGACGACGAACCATGTCCCCCTTTGCTTGTGGACACAGACGCTGCTGGCCCCCTCATAGTGGCATGGGAACATCTGCCTCTCCTTGTTGGCCTCCCAGACATGATGGGGGTAGGTGTATTACTCAAATTTAATAAAAACTGGGAAATGTGTGATTGGATGCACTTTTTTGAATGAAAAGTGGTGTTTGGTTAAATTGAGGACTGATGCTGACAGAAATGTAAAAATCATAAAAGAAAAAAAAAAGGCACAGCAGAGTCACAGTCAGAAAAACTGCAGCTGACAATAAAAAAAAAAAAAAAAAGACAACCCCCCCCCCAAAAAAAAAAAAGGTATGTGGCACTAAATATTATTTAATGCTGTGTTAAACACTGACACATTATACTCACACTACACTAACACTCTACACTCAGAGTCACACTAACTCACAAGCAGCAATGGGATCCCTGCTACATCTATCTCCACTCCAACACACTGTAAAAGATTTTGATGGGAAGTCACCTTTTTATAGTGTGGGGTGGGACTATGAGCACGGAGTCGTGATTGGAGAAAGTCGTCATCACATCAACTCTAATTGCCAAAGCCTTGCACTTAACCAGCAGCCCTAGAATGAAGCACAAGGTGTGCAGTGCATAAAGGGGAGCTCGGCGGGTGAACATCCCACCGAGCGACCCACAAATTCAGGTGTTCGCTGAATGGGCAATGTTCAGCCCGAAGTTTTCCTCGGCTCAAACTGTTCAGCTAACACTAGTTATAGGGAAGATGAAACACCCCCACTAGTGGATGCTTCCTTGATGCACCTTCCTAGGCATGTCATCCTCAAATTGGAGGACGTGATATAATTCTGGGTTGCTTAAACTAGATAATAGATTTGACCTTAAAAAGGTGTACTCAGCATCAGGGAGTGCATACCTGTCTATTGTGGCTCTGGTGTCAGGCAGATATGCTTGATTAGGTAATTTAGAGGACCACAGGTATCAAATCTTATACTGCTAGGAAAAAAAGCTTGTTTAGGCAGGGAAGGTTTCAGTGCCAGGCCCTCCTCCGAAAACTTCTAGACACCATTACTGAATTTGAACAGTTCTGCAAAGAAGAGTGGGCAAATATTGCAAAGTCTAGATGTGCAAAGTTAGTAGAGACATATCCCAACAGACTAGAGGCTGTAATTAAAGCAAAAGGTGGTAATCCTTTTTCCAACTCAGTGATTTTTGTTTTGTTTGTTTTTTTTCAGACATGTTGGTGTTTTATTTTTTACTTGAATGTATAAGTTGCACTAGTAAATACAGCTGGATAAAACAAAAACCGTGTGTCTTCTTTTCAGGCTGCAAAGCAACAAAATGTAATTTTTTAAAATTTATTTTAAATGTGATTATTAAAGGGGGGCAATTCTTTTCTAGGACATATATTTACCGGTCTCGTTTTTCTTTTCAGAGGTACAGAACCTCCCCCCAGAACACCAAGGTGAACAAGTTCATATTGAGTTTTTTTTAGTATTCAGACAACGGTAATAACCAATGCCTTGGCCTGTGCATTTCCCCCTTGAAAACTGTAAAATTCATTCTACCAGAGAGGCCATTCCTCTCTAGAACCCATTTCTCCTTCCTCAGTGGCACGATCTTCTTCCCAAAGCTAGAGTGATTCGCCCATGCCTGGTTGGTCTGAAACTGATGGTCTGACTCTTGAAAGTATCAGACTAGAGGGTGCTTGGACAGGGTGATAAAGCACCCTATTAAAAGGCAGGACACCTAGAACAAATTTGGGGTACAATAGGATTTAGTGGTGGTGGTGGGGGGGGACTCACTCAGTTTGCAGCAGCAGCAGCATCTAGCTTTGACCCACCACCCCTACAGGAACAGAATGTTTTAACCTCCCTGGCGGTATGATTATTTCGGATTTTAGGTGCTAAAAGCAGTACAATTATTTTGCATGGAAATTTGGCATTTTATATTGTAGGTCTGTAATTCTTAACAATAACACACTTAAATCTGTCCAAACAAGAGTCTAGTAGATATCCGGGGTATGATAAAGTTTGAAACACAAAAACATAAATTTTAATAAAAATAAATAATTTAAAAAAATAAATAAAAAATAATAAAATCAATTTCCCCACCATTCACTATCGCGCAATTCTGCAAGTGTTCTAATTTACTATCGCTGTTTTCTAGCTGGTCTAAAGCCACTTTTGACGTAAAGGGACACTTTTTGGTTGCTATGGACAATCTCCAGTTTCCAGGCAGAAAGAACAGTATATGTAATAAAAAACTGCATGCAGGGCATTGGACAAAGCACTGGGGACAAAAGGGATGTGAAATCATTTCATACAGATTCTTACAGATTACAGTACTGTATGTGTTATGATTTTTACAGTTTTTTGAATTTGCCGCCAGGCTCCGTCCCCGTGCGTCGCGACGCTCGCAGGGAACAGAGCCTGGCAAGGAGAGGCTTCGGGAGGAGGACAGAGCCCACGGACACTGCAGGAACCCAGGGACAAGGTAAGTGTACCGCTCCAGGATCCTGCAATGTAATCCCAAGTGTGGCTCGGGGTTACTGCTAATGGTGCTGAATTTTAACCCCGAGCCACACTCGGGAAAACCGCCAGGGAGGCTACCCTCCCTTTCAGATGTGCATCAACATAGCATTCAGTTCACTTAAGGTCCAGGCATCCAACATCTCAGCCTTTATGAGAGCACATCATAGAAACATGCAAAAATAAATAAATTAAAAAAAAAAAAAAGGGAGAAAGGCTGGTGCCATGGAAGTCGGCTAAACATTGTTTTATTATATGTGAACAACAATTTCCCTCTAGGATTAATAAAGTATTCTGTATCTGTAACAACATTCAAAATCCAACACGGTTTGGCCATCAGGCCTTAATCATGGCTAACAAATAAGTGACAAAAAAACAGCTTAAATAGCCACAGATTCCTGAAGTATGGGAGAACTTGCAGTAAAAGCAGATGAGAAGAGTGGTCATCATTCCAAAGTTGTACTCTCTGCCTAAGATGCCACAAAGACTCTGTATAAATCAAGTGGTGTTACCAACCTTTTGTCATTGGAAAGCAGTCAAATGCATCCATTTAATGTAGCAGAGATCAGAGAGTCTATCACAGTCAACAGTTCAGAAAAACAAAAACAGCCATTGGTCAAGGGGAAAAGTAAAGCCAATAAGGGCTCCCTGAGAACCCTTTCTTTATGAAGGACTAGGGCCATTAGCCAGACCTTTAGGCTGAAAATCTGCAAGGTGACAACATAGTTTTCACCAAATGCATTTTGTCATAGTACTTTCTGCTGCCTTTAAGAAAAATTAAAGTCTACCCTGCCACACAGGGTCAGCAAGTTATTTCCCAGATGTGTGGTGTCATGGAGATGTCAGGAAAACTGAAATATTTCTTTCTTGGCCATTGTAGCACACAAACCCACCCCAAGTAGGAGTATGTATCTAAAACACTCCTGCTGGGATAGGGTTTACACTACAGCTATAGCTACACAATCCTGAGAGTTGAAAAGAGAAAGGGTCAAACCACATGTGTGCTGCAATGCAAAAGTCAAGAAAGAAAAATACAAGTATTTGTAATCAATTTTGCCATTCTCCTTTACACAATTATTACTGAATTGTGTATTCTTCTGCTGCCACTCTATTCATGAGCAATCAGCACCTGAAATTTATTAAAGAACCCTCATTTCTGTAATGTTGATCTTCTCGTTCCCCACTATGCTTACTGGTTCATTCCACCATCCCCTATAGGACACAGGAATTTTTTGTTTCTCAAGAAATTTTAGTTAGCAATTCCTTTTCAATAGAGCTCCATGCAATACCAGGGCAGGTAAGCCTTTACAGGCAAATTTAGTACTGCAAGTTTCAGTTGGTAACAGGGTTGCTTTAGTGTCAGGTTTGTGGAATTAAGAAGACTGACAGATTACAAGGAGCACAGTGTTTTAATTCTACTAGAGAGCGTAATCTTGGAGGTTATGTACACATAATAAAACATGATCACAAAATAATATTTTATTGTAAAAAAAAAAAAAAAAAAATCCTCCATTTATTGTGACAAACAGTTATTTCTGAGGAAAGGACCTTTGGAACTATTGAATTGCTGAATAATCAATTATCTGTTTCTGTATGGTCAAAAAAAAAAAAAAAAAAAGTGTGTTAAGTTGTAACATGTGCGACTATCGTTGAGCCAAGTTATAGGTCTGTAATTCTGCTCTTGCCCCTTTAGTTGCTTTCAGTGTCAACTTCAACTTCAGTGTCAACTTCGCTAGTCCCTCCAAAACCACATCTTGACAGGAAGCTAAAATGGTGCGTAAAAAAAAAAAAAGTATTACCAGACCCTTTGCCCTATAACTTACACTTACGCATCTCTGATGGCATACCTGAAATATAGTTGCATTTTGCAGTTAACATATAACCTTATAAACTCCTTTAGTTGCCTCTAATGTAAGCTATATCTTGGCTGCACTGTATGCAGTTTATGTCAAAGGGCAGCCTAGTACAAATTGGGGGCCCAGATTTGTGAACTACATATAGCGCCATTCTGTTTTAATCTAGTTTTATACAACAGTGTGTAACCACAGCTAGGCATGGTTGCAGCATTGTAAGTTTATGAACAGTTAATAATGGATTAACTATACAGTTTATATAAAATGTATATATTCCTGTATACAGATCATCCACAAAGCCATAAAGGACTACGTTTCTCAATGTTGCCTTGTTCTCCATGTCTCTTCAATTTCATGCAGCAGAGGGCAGCCAAGTACACACATCATTTTTATTAAGCCGCTTATTTAAATGTCAGGTTTCTGTTAATTAAACACTCAGCGCAGAATTCCTCTTCATTGTGTGGCCTCATCTATAGTTGCAGAAATTACCTTCTTTCATAAGCCAACTGCAAGTATTTAGCTCCTGTTTCTTGCTGAACATGAGACATGTTTAGGCCCTGCCTTTGGAGTGCTGCTATAAGGTATGCAAGTGTACAAAGGTCTTTTGTTGGCCCAAAAGCAACAAATCCAGTGGCACTCTGAACTGCACACAATACTCCAAGCACCAAACATTTGGTAGTCTTTTGATGCTTGCCTTGGGTGCTTCTGTAAAAGATCTTGTTTCCTCTACACTTCAATGTTGGAGAAAAAGCCCAACATCATCTTTAACATGGTTCTGCTTGATGCTTTTCCATCAGAGATTTAATCCATGTTGTGCCGTTGATAAGTTTTGTAGTGGCAATGATATATTCTGTTCCACCATCCTCCAACTGAGACAGAAATCTAAGGGCAGCAATTTCTGCAAACGTCACTCCACCAAGGAAAAAAATGAGCATCACCTTGTTCTCACCCTGCTGACCTGCAGTAAAAGAAAGACAGGCAATTATACTAATGTTAAAAAAAAATTATTATATATATATGTATATGTATATGTATATGTATATACACACACACACACACACACACACACACACACACACACACACACACACACATTTTCCTTTTCCTCCATCAGTTAGCTTGAGAATAGTTAATGATTTAATTTAAAACCCCAATTATGGAGTAGCAGACGTCTCAAACCTACATTATGGTTCTCACTACTAGATTTTCACTTTAAATCTGTTTACTAGCAGAAAATATGCCAGCTGAACAAAACCCTTATTGTTGTTGAGAAACTATCCCCCCCCCCCCCCCCCCCCCCCCCCAGCACAAATACCGTATATACTCGAGTATAAGTCGTTCCGAGTATAAGCCGAGGCCCTAATTTACCACACAAAAAAAAAAAAAAAATGGGAAAAAAAAACTTATTGACCCGAGTATAAGACGAGGGTGAGAAATGCACAGCTACTGTAAGTGGAAAAGAGGGTCAACAATGCCCATTTGCAGCATCACTGTGCCCATTTGCAGCCTCATTGTGCCCATTTGCAGCCATAGGCCCCCTGAACTTCAAACTCAGTAGTTAAGGGTTCCTAGATGCCCCCTAGCTGCAGCCAAAATTTGGGGTCTCTGAACCCAAAGGGTCCCGAAATGACTTTGCTGCAGATGGACACAGTTGACCGAATTTGGGTCCCCGTATCTCGGGGACGCTTAGTGCTAACCCCAAATTTGGTGTGCAAACCCAGTGGAACTAGCACCATAAAATTTCCAAAGCTGGCGTTTCTAGCACCAAGTGGCCCCGAGATACAGGGCCCCAAAATTCAGTTCAGAAAAATGTCAAGCACTTTTCTGCAGCAGAGAATGACATTTTCCGAACCGGTTTTGGGGCCCCGTATCTCAGGGCCACTTGGTGCTAGGAACTTCAGCTTTGGATATGTTGTGGAACCAACTCCAAATCTGGGGTTCCTAGCACCATGGGGCCCTGAGATACGGGGCCCCAAAGTCGGTTCAGAAAATGACCAGTTACACTTACCGGTAACAGTGTTTCTGGGAAGTCTTCCAGGACGGCACCCTGAGAGATGACTGGTCCACCTGACAGGAAACACAATCAAGAAAGAGGTTAAAAACCCCGCCCCTCCCTGCACTCCTCAGTTGTGCAAAAGTATTGACCCACACCAGTGCATGAAAGTGAAACAAAAACACCTCCAATGTACCACTATATAAAAAAAAAAAATACAAACCGGGTGGGAAGTAGGCCTGCCGTCCTGGAAGACTTCCCAGAAACACTGTTACCGGTAAGTGTAACTGGTCATTTTCTCAAGTCGTCTTCCAGGACGGCACCCTGAGAGAGGAGCAAGTAGCTCAGGCCTACCTTAGGGCGGGACCACCGCTTGCAGGACCTTTCTGCCGAAGGCCAGATCCTGGGGTGACAGCAGTTCCACTCTGTAATGTCTCAGGAACGTGTTCTGGCTTGACCACGTTGCTGCCTTACAGATTTGATCTACCGATGCTCCGGCTCTTTCTGCCCAAGAGGTTGCCAGAGACCTTGTAGAATGAGCTTTAAGATTAGTTGGAGCCGTCTGACCTGAATGCTCATAAGCTATGGTAATAGCCTGTCTAATCCATCTAGCAATGGTCGTTCTAGAGGCCTGTTCGCCTCTTCGAACTCCACAAAAACTAACCAACAAATGTTGAGATTTCCTAAACTCTTTAACCTTATCTAGGTAGAGCAACAGACACCTCCTGACATCCAACGTATGGAAGGCCCTTTCCTTCTCGTTCTGTGGATTGAGACAGAAGGAGGGTAAAATAATCTCCTGTGACCTATGGAAGCGTGAAGCCACCTTGGGAAGGTACAAAGGGTCCTGCCTGAGAATAATTCGGTCTTCTAACAGGCGGAAAAAAGGCTCCTTCATAGAAAGAGCATGTAAATCTCCCACCCTTCTGGCTGTAGTAACAGCCAGAAGGAAGGCGGTTTTAAAAGAAATCAATCTGACTGAAGATTGAGCCAACGGCTCAAAAGGTGCCCTGGTCAGGGCTTCCAAGACTAAAGATAAATCCCACGGTGGAAATTCCTTCATTTGCACCGGGGAAAGTCTCTCTCTAGCCGACAAGAATCTCTTAATTAAAGGATCTAGGGCTAATCTGACATCCAGAAAACTAGACAGGGCCGCCACCTGAACCTTCAGAGTTTTGGTGGCTAAACCTCGGTCTACTCCCTCTTGTAGGAAGTCTAAAATAACAGGTATTTGCTTCTGGGGAACTTTTCTCGCTTCACACCAACGGGAAAAAGCCCCCCAGACCCTAGCATAAATGCGTCTAGTTACCGGCTTTCTACTCAGTAACAGGGTGTCAATCACCTTCTCTGAACACCCCTTGTTGCGCAGGCACTCCCTTTCAACAGCCAGGCTGTCAACCTGAAGAACCCGGGGTTCGGATGGTAAAGAGGGCCTTGAAGCAGAAGATCCTGACGTTCTGGGAGCTGAACCGGAGGCACCACCGCCCAGTTCCACAACGTGGGAAACCAGGACCTTTTGGGCCACCAGGGGGCAATCAGGATCAAATTGCCCCTGGCCCGACTCAGTCTTTGAAGGATTCTTGGAATCAGAGGTAAGGGAGGAAACGCATAAGCCAGACTGAAATCCCATTCCTGAGCCAATGCATCCACCCCCTCGGACCCTCGTTCCCTGCAGAGGGAAAAGTATCTCTTGACTCTCCTGTTTTCCCTGCGGGCAAAGAGATCTATCTCCGGTGTACCCAGCTGTTGACAGACCATGGTGAAAATTTCGGGGTTTAGTTCCCATTCTCCCTGCTGTACTGTCTGACGACTGAGGAAGTCTGCCTTTATATTGAAAACTCCCCTTATGTGTACCGCAGAAATGGACGGAATTCTCTGCTCCGCCCATTCTAGAATCTCCTGTGTCAGACTCATTAGGGGAAGCGACCGTGTGCCCCCCTGACGGTTCAGAAAGGCCACTGTCGTGGAATTGTCGGAGAGGATCTGAACTTCCTTCCCCTTGATCCTGTCCTCGAAGGCTATTAGAGCCTCCCTGACAGCTAACAATTCCCGGAAGTTGGAAGACGCAATTCTCTGTCGTGTGTCCCACACACCCTGAGCTTGCAGTTCTTCTAGATGGGCCCCCCATCCCCACGAGCTCGCATCGGTCGTTATTCTGACCGGCTGAAGCTGGAACCAAAGATGGCCTGTCCCCAACCTTTGGGGGTTGAGCCACCAAAGTAAGGAATCTCTTATTCTTAGAGGGATGGTCACCAGAGTATCTAGGGATTCCTTCTTTCCATCCCATGAGGATAGAAGGAAGTTTTGCAGGGGTCTTGAATGGAACTGGGCCCAAGGTACTGCTGGGATACATGAGGTCATAAGACCCAGAATCCTCATGATCACTCTTCTGGATACTACCTTCTGGTGCCGGATTGAAGACACTGAAGTAATCAGTGCTTCTATCTTCTCCTGCGGAAGGATCAGTTTCTGCCTTACCGAGTCCACCCACAGACCCAGGTAGAGTTTGGTCTGGGAAGGAATCAGAGAGGATTTCTCCTGACTTATCAACCACCCCAGGGACTCCAAGGTGGATATTACCCTGTCCAGATCCCGGAGAAGGGATTCTCTGGAAAGGTTGTAGACCAACAGATCGTCTAAATATGGTATCAGGGAAATCCCCTGAAGGTGCAGGTAGGAGATGACCTCTGCAAGTATCTTTGTAAACACCCTTGGACTGGCACCCAGTCCAAATGGTAGGGCCTGGAACTGCCAGTGCTGTGTACCCAGATCCGTGCGGATAGCAAAGCGAAGGAACACCTGGTGCTGTGGTAGAATGGGAATATGCAGATATGCATCCTTCAGGTCTATGGTAGCCATGAAGACCTCTTTTAACAGAAGTTTTCTGACCGTATAGACCGATTCCATGCGAAACCTTTTGTATCGCAGGAAGGTATTTAATTTCTTTAGATTCAGGATTAACCTGAATTTCCCGGACGGTTTTGGGACAACAAAGACGTGGGAATAAAAACCCCTTCCCTGTTGATCCGCCGGAACTGGGAAAATGACTCTCTGACTCGCCAACTGCTCGATATTTTCCATGAGTCCTATGGCTTTTGGCCTTTCTCTGGGTAAAAAGGTCAGTAGAAAAGTCTGAGGAGGCCTGGAAGCAAACTCTAGCCCATAGCCCTCTCTTATCCACTGAAGGACCAGAGGGCTCTGGGCTACCCGCTCCCACTGTGGGATAAATTGTGCCAGCCTCCCTCCCACCTTGGTGCTGGCGTCACTTAGGATCCTTGTCTGCGACCTTAGGGCCGGAGAAAAGGAGAGTTCCCTTCTGTTTGGCTTTACCAATACCCCACTTCTTTCCTTCCTTACGGTCTTTAAACCGGTTGTTGACCTGGGGGCCTCGAAAAAATTTTTTGGCCTTTTTAGGTTTAACCGGAAACTTCTTTCCCTTCTCCGTAGATCTGGAGAGGGTCTGGTCCAACCCTGTACCAAACAGGAGAGATCCTTCAAAAGGAAGACCGCATAACCTGGTCTTAGAGGTATGATCCCCATCCCAGGTCTTAACCCATATGGCTCTTCTGGCAGAATTGAGAAGCGCTGCTGTCTTAGCTGAAGTCCGCACCGACTCCACTGCCGCATCCGCAAGAAAGGCAACTGCCTTACCAATTACTTCCAAGGAGTCCAAAAGATCCTTGGACTTGGAAGAACTCGCCACATGGTCAGTCAGCTTATTCAGCCACATGTTAGTATTCCTGGCTATACAAGCTGAAGCTAAAGCCGGACTTAGAGTAGCCGCATTGGCCTCCCAGGCCCTGCGTAAAAGGGTCTCTGACCTACGGTCCATTTGGACCCGGATGTTACCTGCGTCTTCAAAAGACAGGTCAGATTGTTTAGACACCTGGGCCAAAGATGCATCTAGTTTGGGAAGTTTAAAAAACTTCTCCTGCTCCTCTTCCTTAAACGGACACCTGCGTTTCCAGGTTTTAAACTTCTGAAGTTTATTCTCTGGCTCCTTCCATTCTCTTAAAACAATGTCTTTTAGAGACTGGTGGATAGGTAACACTTTAGACTGAGCCTTAGACAACCCCTGATACAACCTATCTTGTACAGAAGTTTGAGCCTCCGGCTCCTGGATCTCCTCAGAAGCATAAATAGCCCCTAGGAGGCCCTCCATATCATCTGTTGAGAAGATATGTCTGCCTGGCCTGGAGTGTTCCCCTTCCTCCTGGCTATCCTCTGCGTCTTCCCCTTCTTCAAGGAGACTACGGCAGGGGCCCTCCACCTCATCCGCCTCCTCCTCCGAATCCTGAGAAGATGGCGGTTTCTGCGGAATGGTGCCTACCTGTCTCACACTAGAAAAGGCACTATCCTGGGAGGATGAGCCTTCTCTGCTATCCTGCCTAGAATTGAGGCTAGCCTGAAAGGCTTTAAGTGTGGACAGCATTTCAGATTGTACTGAGAGAAAATCCCTCATAACTTCTGAAGTCTCCTTCCCTGACAATTTGTGGATGCATTTGTAACAGAACGGCTTGGTGTGCTCTGCAGCTAGTTTGTCATTGCAGTACCCACACCTCTTAGTTCGGGAAGGATTTTTGGGTCTCGGTCTACTGGCAACACTCTGGGTTTCTGTGTCTGCAAAAAAACAAGAAGCCCGTTTAGCTAGTAACAATAAAACAGAGATCCCTTATGAGGTTAAAGGCTAGAGGGCCACCCTCTCCCTTATCTCCTCCAGCCTGGTAGACTCACCCCCGGTGGCCTCCACAATAGCTGCAGACTCCTCCTGCTCCATTGCAGTCAGTGAGTCATGGACGCCTGCTCCTTGCCTGTTGCGCTGCTGCCTCTGCCGCCCGGAACTACCCCCCTTTATATACAAAGGGTCCTGCCCAGCTGGTACCTGTAGTCCCTGTGCTGCTTCAGGCTCCTCATGGCGCTCCGAACGCCGCCGCCATCTTGCCGAGGTCTCGAGCAATCACGCTCTAGTGTCCGGGCCGCCGTGACGTCATTTCCTCTGGAAAGATCCACCGCAAAATGGCGCCGGACACACACACAGCCGCCGGCGCTGAGGCGGCCAGGACACTCAGCAAACACCTGCATCTTGCAGCGAACGGCAGAGCTGGCAAATCCTCTCCAAAAACCGACAGGTAAGGAGAGGGGGGAGCAGGAAAATGGTCCCTGGAGTTCTGGAGACTCACAGTGCCCAGGGTCCTCCAGTTCTCATGGGGAGCTCTTCATTGCCCCCCTGAGAAAAATAGGGGAAACGAACCCCCCGGGAAGGGTAAGCCCTACCAGACCCAAAGGTTTTCCAAAAACCTGCAGTCTGGTTCCCAGGGGGAGACTTCCAGCCCACGGCCTTAGGTCTATAAGAAAAAAAACAAACTGTTTCGCTGTGGGGAAACACAATCAAAAACTGAGGAGTGCAGGGAGGGGCGGGGTTTTTAACCTCTTTCTTGA
Source organism: Lithobates clamitans (assembly GCA_037952925.1). Taxonomy (NCBI): domain Eukaryota; kingdom Metazoa; phylum Chordata; class Amphibia; order Anura; family Ranidae; genus Lithobates; species Lithobates clamitans. The sequence continues at coordinate 1,509,878 of JBBGZY010000276.1, read as the reverse complement.
TTGTGTTTCCTGTCAGGTGGACCAGTCATCTCTCAGGGTGCCGTCCTGGAAGACGACTTGAGAAATGGGGCATAATTCTTGCCACTTACGCCAATAATGGGGCACTATTCCTCCCCCTAATACCAAAGATAGGGCACTGTTTACTCCCACTGAAGCCAAAAAAATGTTCTATTCCCGCTGGCCACAATCCGGCACCTCTAAAATCAGGACAGGAAACTGGCCCCTTGTTTAGCAGGTTTGGAGACCCCTGCTGTAGAGGTTCTATGATCCTGTAAATAATTGCCACCAGGAAGGGGGAACCCAGGGAATGGCAGGATCACCAGGTACTTTCTATTAGAGGAGGCATTTATAATAAAAAACAAAGGGCACAGATAGATGTTAAATGTACTTATTAAGGTTTAAATATTTTCTTTTGGGGGGGGGGGGGTCTTTTAGGTTAATACTCACCTTTCAACTGGTTTCTCACTGGCATCTTCTTCTATGTGCCTGTTTTCTGCTGTCTTCTTGGCACGGGATGACAGCACTCCTCTGCATGTGCAGGTGACCATCATTCCGGCCCAGCGCTGTAATCTGAAATGCGCATATGTTGGCAGCTCATTTTACAGCACCAAAAAAGACTGTGAGCAGGCAGGTAGGAGCATTTTATTGCAGAAGAGACATTGCCTGCCTCTTCTGCAATAAAAGTTTGCCTGTTTTACTGTTCGCTACAGCAGAACTTCAGTTCAGCTTTAAAGTTTTAGCTTTGGAAAGGTTGGAGAGGGATTAGAACACCTGTCAGGTTTTTATTGTTGTCTGTGTGTCAGGGCTGGGCTCAGCCCTTCCTTCTCAAAGCTGTCTGCTCAGCTGTCGACTAATTGCCAGCTCCTATCTCTCGTCTCCAAAGTGACTCACCTGTTGATGATATCCTGCTCGTCAGTCCTGCCTACTTAAGCCGTCCAGTCCAGATGATCTCTGCTTTCGCCTTGGTCACATCTCTAGAGATGCTCTACTGTGTTCCTGTTAAAGACTTGCTTGGCTGACATTTCTTCTGACTCCAGATCCTGCTTGCTGTATTACTACACTCATCTCTGGCTCCCTGACGTTTTGGCTTGTCTGACTATCTGTTCCGGTTTCTGAACTCTAGCTATGTTTTGACTACGTTTACTCTGTTTACCTTTTTTAATTATTATTAAACAAGTGTGATTTAACTGTACTTCTGTCTCAGTCTGATTCATGGTTTCTGACACTGTGTCCATGTAAAGATGGGCGTACATTATACAATTTTCCTATTAAATTTCCTTTAGATTTACCTTCAACTATGTAGTGCAAGGGCCTGCCTGATTGCATATAATTGAAAGTGTTTAGGTTTGACCTCATATTATATGGTTTTGGTAAATCTAAAGGCAAGTTGTAAAAGAAAATTTTTAAACCACAAACCATAGCGCAAACATTACCAAATTAAAGTGCAAATTCCTAAAGTGCAAATAATGTGCATACACCATAAACTTTGAATCTCAGAGGCATATAAATCATACAATCAAAAAAAATATCAAATATATAAAACATTTAAATGTGAACTGGCGAGCATGTTGACAGTGAAAGTCTAGGTTGAAATTTTAAACCAGTCCCAAACACAGTTTTCTTCCAAAAGTGCTCCTGTGCAAAAAAGTATTCTAAAGTGCTGTAGTGCTCCAAAGATATCACACAGTGATCAGTACTCCACACACCCCTTTGTGCTTTAACTCACCAGATGGTATGGACCCCTTAGCAGTACTGCATGTGGGTCTATCAGGCTTAGGCTGGTGAGCAGGGAGATGACACTTCCTTTATATCTTCCTATATGCTTGTGACTCGTGCATGAAGGAGAAAGAATCCATATAGTGTAGTATGTCTTGTTTATTACAATAAAAACACACTTACAATGTGAAGAAAAAATGGCTGCACACCAAAGAAACGTTCCAACGTATTTATTCCAAAATTGAGGTCAGTGTGAAACACGCCACCTCCTGGATTCGGGCACTCTGTCTTGTTGGCTGTCATTTGCTACTTTGGAATAAATACGTTGGAATGTTCCTTTGGTGTGCAGCCATTTTTTTCTTCTCATTGATCACCGGTGGCGAGCCGTGGCTTGCACCCAGCACATCCAGACTGTAGTAATTGCTCACCTGGAGTGGCGTTTTTCTTCCTGGAACACTTACAATGTTCCAGAGTAAAGATCGCATTTTTCAAAGAACCTAAATAGGGCAGCCCGCTCGCTCCAGGAACTAGCTTGGTTCTCTCACAACCTCACGTGGTGCATTCCACCGCTCGCAGGACGTGATGTCACTAGGGAACAGGAATCTACGTTGGTGCGTTTCGCCCCTCCCACAGGGTCTTATCAAAGACGCAAATACTTATATAAAGTTGTAAAAGAAAATTGTATAATGTATGGCCAGCCTAAGGCTGGATTCACACCTATGCAGTTTTAGTGCTTTTTGCATTTTGCAGATTTGCACTACAGAACGTGCTCCATAGGAAACCATGGTAAATGGACTGTAGTGCAAATCTGCAAAATGCAAAAAGCACTAAAACTGCATAGGTGTGAGTCCAGCCTTAGGGAGATCCACCCTCCCCAGTGGTCCTGTTGAGTGAAAGTAAAAGTGATTTCCTCAATTAGGAGGGATTTCCACTCACTTCCTGTTTTGGCTATCAGACAATGAGATCCAAATGGCAAAAAAAAAAATTAAAAAAATTGACAGGTTTATAACCCCCCCTGAAACCGGGCATAGATGGTACAAATTTTGTTTCCTGCAATCCGAAAATTGGGGGAATTATTACTCCCTCTGAGCTCTTGTGTGCTCCCGCCAGGGGGGGGGGGGGGTTGTGGTTGTGGGGAACTGTCCCTATAGCTGCTGGCAATAATCGCATGAAAAATCCAACACGCAGGTCGAACGCTAGATCAATTTGGGTACAAGCAGCCTGCTCATATATAGTTCGAATCTCGGCCAGTCCCTGCTGAGCCAGGTGAGATTCAAACCATCTATGGCTGACTTTATCCAAATTGAAAAAAGTTTTGCCTTTAGTTCTACTTCAATGCTCTATGTCTCTGAAATTCTCAGTGATTTGTAGCTGCCAGGGTGTCACATATATGCGAACCGGCATTTATGCTAAAAGTGCGCTCCATAGCTCACTCTCAGCATGGAGAATGTACTGTCACTGACAGCTCTGTGTTATGTACTAAGGTTGGAAGCTGGGAGAAATGGTTCTCAATCACACAATCATTGGGATAGCATTTATAACAATCACTCAGTAAAACCCACCTCTGTACGCTCTTTCTCCTTCTGAATATCATTATTACTATACAGGATTTATATAGAGCCAACAGTTTGCGCAGCACTTTACAACATGAGGGCAGACAGTACACATACAATACAAATCAATACAGAGGGGATCAGAGGGCCCTGCTCATTAGAGCTTACAATCCAGGAGAATAGAGAAAAAATTTAAATGCAGGGCACCCCTATTCAGTTGAATGGGTCACATTCATCTTCTTTAAAGTGGTTGTAAACCCCAAAAAATAAAAAAAACCCTGTAAGACAAAGGCATAATGAGCTAGTATGCATTGCATATTAGCTCATTATGAAATATTTACCTTAGATCGAAGCTGTTGCAAGTGACGTCTCCCAGAGTTATTTCCAGGTTCGCAGGCTCCGGCGCTGTGATTGGCTGGAGCCGCGATGACATCATCGCCATTCATGGCACGCTGCTGGAGAGACGACACGAGCGAGCCGTTTCTTCAGTGCGCATGCGCCAATGACGTTGGCGCAAGTGTATATGGTAAAAAATCTCCTAAACCGTGCAGGTTTAGGAGATATTTACAGTACCTACAGGTAAGCCTTATTATTATAGACTTACCTGTAGGTACACATGGTGTAATAGGGTTTACAACCACTTTAAACATTACAGAGACTGCAGTTATATTTCTATCAGCTTACAGCATCTATTCTTTTTTACATTAAAAAGCTTGAATACTGCCAAGTCCTTGCTGCCACTTCCTACTCTGCTCAGAGGGACAAATGCAGCTTTTTCATCTTCTCTTGCCAAAACCCTCTTCACTACCAAATGGTTGTAGGCACATTACAGACAAGTACTTTAAAATTGTGCATGCCACAAGTATTCTACAGCAGTGTTTCTCAACTGGGGAGTCTCAAGCAGGAAACTCAGTTTTCCCTGGATGAGTATCACAAGTTGTCATGGTGTAGTGATCTAGAGCAGGATGCATGGCATCATTCTTTGCTATGGTGTTGGCAGCCAGCCTGCCGCATCATGGCAAAACATGAGGGTGATTCAGGTAGGGCTCTGATGTGAAGAGGGGACTGTGTAATTGGGGAGATCTAAAGTGAAGAGAGGACTGTGTAATTGGGGGGATCTGATGTGAAGAGGGAACTATGTAATTGGGAGGCTCTAAAGTCTATATGGGACTGTGTAATTGGGGGGGATCTGATGTGAAGATGGAACTATGTAATCGGGGGTCTCTAAAGTGAAGAGGGGACTGTGTAATTTGGAGGCTCTGATGTAAAGAGGGGACTATGTAATCGGGGGGCTCTAAAGTGAAGAGTGGACTGTGTAATTGGGGGGCTCTGATGTGAAGAGGGGACTATTGAATTGGGGGGTTCTAAAGTGAACAGTTGACTGTTTAATTTGGGGGCTCTGATGTGAAGAGGGGACTATGTAATTGGGGGGCTCTGTAATGGGGGAATTCTATGAATGGAGACTCTATGCAGCGAAGACTCTAATGTGATGGGGGGCTCTCAGGTATAGAGGGGCCTCGGATGTAAAGGGGGGTTTCTGATGTGATGCCTCTAAAATAAAGGGTAGACTCTGATGTGAAGGAGGGATCCGATATGACGAGGGAACTGTGTAATTGGGAGGCTCTAAAGTGAAGAGGGGACTGTGTAATTGAGAGGCTCTGGTGTGAAGAGGGGACTGTGTAATTGAGGGGCTCTGTAATAGGGGCATTCTATGAATGGAGACTCTATGATGCGAAGACTCTAATGTGATGGTGGGCTCTCAGGTATAGAGGGGCCTCAGATGTAAAGGGGGATTGTGATGTGATGCCTCTGAAATTAAGGGTAGACTCTGATGTGAAGGAGGGGTCTGATATGACGAGGGACCTCTGATGTAAAGGAGAGCCCTGATATGATGGGGAACCTCTGATGTGAAAAGGGGGGGGGACTCTGATGTAAAAGAGGGCCCTAATATGATGGGGGACTCTGATGTAAAGGAGGGCTCTGATATGATGGGGGACCTCTGATGTGAAGGGGGGGCTTCTGATGTAAAGTTAACTTCATTAAGGCATGTGCGCGCATTGTACCAGCCTCCGGTTTCTCATTGGACAGTACAATTTGTTTTTAACATTTTAAACTGGGGTGCCTCTTTTTGCGACAGGGAAAAGGTTTAGAAATGCTGTTCTACAGAACTGTGATAACTGGATCTTCCAACTGGCATCTTCCATGACTAGTTGGAGAAAAGAACACTGCGCTCCCTTCTAGCTAATATAAAAGTGCTAGTGCATATATGAAACATAAATGAACCAATACTATAAACATACATAAAGTGCTGTGCGATTGAAAAGAATGGTAACTGCCGTGGATTCCACAGAATATCAAAAAGTCCAATATGTGAATCCAAGTATGCTCCCAGTGAAAGATGTGCAAAACACTTCCTCAGGAAATTCCATAAACAGGTGCTCCACAAATGTGCAGGTATTCACTGTGATCCCCTGTGCCAGCCCCTACCAGGGTGCGCACTCACCTGCACATATGGACCCCCTAGGCGTATACCTAGTCAGGTCTAAGAGACTTCTGGGTGGCGTGTCAAAGCCCAAGGTAATGGATCCAGCTTATAAGAGGAATGAAATCACAGGTAATATCATAGTGCAATAACGTTTATTAAAAATACATTAAAATAAGAGGTAATGCACTCACAAGCAAGGTGACTTTCCCAGGCACTGAGAATGATCGGCCAATATGCGATACAAGAGACGCCGCTGCTCCACAATACCTAGAGCCAACATGCCTTCCATGCCTTTCTATATTACAGAATGTGCAAAAATAGCAAGCAAAAAAAATACCCCAAAGTTACCAAAAAATTCAGAAAAATTCCAATCTTTGCAAAATTGATTTTTGTACACTTCTGGTTGGGTCCCTATACCCTGGTGTAACCCATGGGTCTAGTGCCTGTGATGCATTATGTCTAATAATCTACCAAAAAACAGTTAAGGTCAATATCAATACTTAACTCTTGGAGGATGAGGGTGTCCAATTTAAAAATCCATTGCGTTTCATTTTGTGAGCTCTCTCTTTTGATATTAGACCCCCCCCCCCCCATTTTGGGTGTCCTTTTCCGATATTGTTCATATGTTCCTGCACTCTGGTGGATAGTGCTTGGGTGGTCCTGCCCACATACTGGAGTCTGCAAGGGCACTCCAGTACGTAGGTGACCCTTACGCTAGGACATGTAATAGATGTCTCGATATTATATTTTTGTTCTGTAGATCCTGACAGGAAATCCAATCTTTTTCTGATGGGATACTTGCTAGTCCTGCATTTGTAGAATCCTGTTTTGTCCAAAAACATAATGTTTTTACGAGGGGGATCCAGTATATTTTTAACAAACTTTTTTCTATATATGAATTTTGGTGCAGTGGGTAATAGTTCTCTCAAGGTGGGGTCCTTCATCAGTATGGGCCAATGTTTTTAAATTATAGCTTCTATTTTTTTATATTGCCTACTAAATCCTGTGATTAATTTCAGACTGAAATTGGATCCACTATCAGTAGAATTTTTCCTTTGATTTTCCAATAGTGTGTTCTTACTTACAGTTTTTATGTCATTTTTGACTTTCTCTAGCTGTCTTTTATTATATCCTTTGCCCAAAAATCTGTTGGTAATTACTTCTGCTTGAGTATCATAATCTTCTGTGCAGTTGCGTCTAATTCTGGTCAGTTGCCCCTTCGGTATGTTGGTCACCAATGAGGGATGGTGGCAACTGTTTGTCGGAATGTAACAAAAAAGATTATGACACAGAGAGAAAAAAATTCTGATATCTGTCCATGAGTCGGTTGTCTGGCAATCATCAATGGAAACTGCTGACCATTTACGAGTAATGATACACAACTCATGTTGTTATTCAGCCTCCCTTGTGTTATCTACATCTTTAGCAGGATAAGAGAACAGAGGAAGCATTTCCTAGTTGGGCTTTGTAATTACAAGATGTAGATACCCTGAAGCAATCTGGGAGACACCATCAGTTGCATTGTATTGCTTGTAAATGGCTAGCAGTTAATGCCGATTGGTGGACAGATGTCAGACATCGTGCTATATATTTACCAAGGTACATGGGTTATATGGCTGTTTAAGGCGGGCCTTAACCTAAAAATGTTTCCTATCCAACCCCCTGTAACACAATCAGATATAGCACTTCTGTCTTGTAGCACTGGGGTGCTACAAGGCTGAGTGGGAGGAGACTGAGGAACATCTGTTTTTCAATCTCCTCTGCAGTGAATGTATCCAGGAGTGGCAATGATTTAATCGTCTTCAGAGCTGTCATTCCCTGGCTGATATGATACTGCTTTAGAAGGCAGGAGAGACTCTGGGGTCTATTAGACCCCCAATGAATCCATAAAGAGTACCTGTCCCCTGCCCAATGCTATTACATGGGGGTTTGTTAACCCTTTTTGGTAGCAATAAAAGTAAATTAAAAGTGGTTGTAAAAGGCTGAAGGTTTTTTACCTTTATGCATTCTGGACCCGAGAAGAGGAGGATCCACTGCACACAGCAGATAAGTATAATACATTTGTTATTTTTTTCTTTTAAATACAATTTTTTCATTTACAATCACTTTAATAAATAAATATCAAATGTCTTTAAAAAAAAATGTTTTTTTTTTAAAATAAATAAATAAAAAAATAACCCCCCCTGCCCTGTACACACCCACAAAAGCATGCACAGGGTGTGCCCTTGTATGTAAACCACAATTGCACCACCCATGTGAGGTATTGCTGCAAATGTCGCATTGAGAGCAATAAACCTCTAAACTGATGAATAGTAAAGTCTTTAACCACTTCCCGCCCAGCCTATAGCAGAATGACGGCCGGGCGGTGGTTCAGTTATCCTGACTGGGCATTATATGACGTCCTTCAGGATAACAGCCGCTGCGCACCCATGGGGGCGCGCATCGTGGCGATCAGTGGAGCGGTGTGTCAGTCTCCGGCGGAGGCTCTTTACCACATGATCAGCCGTGTCCAATCACGGCTGATCACGATGTCAATAGGAAAAGCCGTTGATCGGCTTTTTCTCACTTGCGTCTGACAGACGCGAGTAGAGGAGAGCTGATCGGAGGCTCTCCTGACAGGGGGGTCTGCGCTGATTGTTCATCAGCGCAGCCCCGCCTTAGATGCCCACACTAGATCACCAGGGAAACCGCCAGGACCACCAGGGAAGCAGGCAACATTTGGATGGCCAGGTATGTACCCCATGGCCATCCACATGTGCAAATTATGCCCAATCTGGGCACTGACCGGCACCATTATAAATCAGTGATGCCCAGCAATGCTACCCATCAATGTCATCAGTGCCAATCAGTGTCAACAGTGCCACCCAACAGTGTCCATCTGTGCCACCTATCAGTACCCATCAGTGCCACCCATAAGTACCCATCAGTGCCGCCTATGAGTGCCCATCAGTGCCACCTATGAGTGCCCATCAGTGCTGCATACCAGTGCCACCTATCAGTGTCCATCAGTGCCGCCTATTAGTGCCCATCATCAGTGCCTGTCAGTGCCACCTCATCGGTGCCCATCAGTGCCCGTCATTGAAGAAGAAATCGTACTTATTTACAGGGATTTCACACAAGGGAAGCAATACAAAGAGAACAGGAAACTTACAAGTACATAGTACAGCAGCCACATATCAGGAGTATGAAATGTTGGGGTAACATAATCTTTAGGACTTGATATCTTTGTTGTCTATTTGGTCTACATAGCCTCATCTTTACCACTTGCGCCCGCAATACGTATATATATATATGTTGCGGTTTGTAAGTGGTTTACCGGGATTATGGCTGAAGCTATCAGCCATAATCCCAGTATTGTTTTTTACAGCCAGCGGCTGGCTTTCTTATGAAAGCGGTCCAACCGGCTCAGGATCTGCTGGAACGCTGTCTGAAGAGGCGGGAGGAGACGCCTCCCCCTCTCCCGCCGGTGTTTCTTGGGCTTACCGTTTCCACCGGTTCACCTGAGAAATGATCCAAAGGTGCCGCCACACAGGCGATCACAGAGTAGATCTGCTTTGATCGCCTCTATGGCCTTGGAGGACCGGAGCAACATCATGATGCCACTTCTGGTTCAGGGTGGAAGTAAACAAGTTGTTTTTTTTGTTTTGTTTTTTAAAGCAAAAAAAAACAATTTTGTTTTGATCTTTTGCTTTTAAAAGGTAAAGAGATTGGGGATCTTTTTTGACCCCAGATCTCTCCATAAAAAGGGCCGGTCATCCTTATTTCTATTACAAGGGATGTTTACAGATAGGAATAAAAAAGTGATTAAAAAAAATTAATAAAGGGACAGTGTAAAAATAAAAAGTAAAATAAATAAGAATAACAAAAATTTAAAGCATTCCCATCGGTCTGTGTTAACGCACAGAAGCGAACGCATACGCAAGTCACGCATGCATTAGTAAACGTTTTTTTCGCACCACACGTGAGGTATTGCTCGTTTACAGTAAAGCGAGAGTGATAATTCTGGCGCTAGACCTCCTCTGTAACTTTAAACAGGTAACCTGTAAAGGCATCTAAAGCGTTGCCTATGGAGATTTTAAGTTTGTTGCCATTCCACGAGTGTGCGCAATTTTAAAGCGTGACATGTGAGGTATCTATTTACTTGGCGTAACAACACCTTTCATATTTTACGAAAAAATTGGGATATTGTTTTATTTTTAATTCATTAACCACTTCCCGCCCAAGGCCATCATATGGCGTCCTGATCTTTGAGTGAGGATATCTGAATGATGCCTGCAATAAGATATAATCATTTTCAGCCAGCTATTGCCTGCACCATAAGAACAATCATAGCAACAGTTCAGCTACATGATAATTCTTACAGGCAGCTGGAGGGGCGTTCCCCCCCCCCCCCCATTCTTCTACTGGCTCGCCTCTGCGATCAACGAGCCAGAGAAGGAATCCACCGGCGGCAGAAGTTCACCATAGAGAATACCGGTGACCACATGGTCCCCAGCAGTCTCTATGATCTTCAGAGGCCCGGGCATGACGTTATGACGTCAGGTCCGGCCTGGCAGTTGTAAATGCCGTGTACTTTTTTTTTTATCTCAGCCTTTCCTGCCTAGAGGAATGATGTGGGGTCTTATAGACCCCTCATCTGTCCATAAAGAAGACCTGTCATGCCCTATTTCTATTACAAGGGGTGTTTACATTCTTTGTAATAGGAATAAAAGTGATAAAAAAAAATTAAAGAGAAAATGTAAAAAAAAAATAAACAATAAAATAAAAGTTTAAAGTGCCCCTGTCCCCGCATGCAGAAGCGAACGCATACGCACGTTGTGCCCACATATGTAAACGGTGTTCAAACCACACATGTGAGGTATCGTCGCGAACGTTCGAGTGAGAGCAATAATTCTAGTACAAGACCTCCTCTGTAATTCTAAATAAACACGTAACCTGTAAAAATGTTTAAAGGGTTGCCTATGGACATTTTTAAGTACCAAAGTTTGTCGCCATTACACGAGTGTGCGCAATTTTAAAGCGTGACATGTTTGGTATCTATTTACTCGGCGTACCATCATCTTTCACATTATACAAAAAAACTGGGATAACTTTAGTGTTTTGTTTTTTTTTTAATTTTTATTCATGAAAATTTTTTTTCAAAAAAAAAAAAAAAAAAAAAAAAAAAAAAAAAGGTGCTTGAAAAATCTCTATGCAAATACCGTGTGACATAAAAAGTTGCAATGACCACCATTTTTTTGCCTAGGGTCTCTGCTAAAAAAAATATTATATATATATATATATATATATATATATATATATATATATATATATATACACACACATACATACACACACACACACATTATATATATATATATATATATATATATATATATATATATATATATATATATATATAAATAAATATATATATATAAATAAATATAAAAATGTTTGGGGCTCTGAGTAATTTTCCAGCAAACAAATGATGATTTTTACATGTATTTTCTAAGAAAAAAAAAATTGTATTTGCAAAACTACTGTGCAAATACCGTGTGACATAAAAAATTGCAAGGATTGCTATTTTATTCTCTAGGGTCTCTGCTAGAAATGATATAGTACGTAATTTTCTAGCAAAAAATACTGATTTTTACTGCTAAACAAAAAGTGCCAGAAACAGCCTGGTCTTCAAGTGGTTAACATATTATCAACAAATGGGTATTATAACTTATCTGTATTCACTCAAACTCATTTTGTTGTATTTTTTCCACTGAAAATATAAGTTTGATAAACAGTTACACAAATATCATGCAACATAAAAAATTGCAAGCACTATCTTTTTATTCCACAGGGCCTCTGCTTTCCTAAACTATACATTCTGGGAGTTTGACCACATGCCGACCAGCGCACGATGATATACATTGGCTCAATGGCACCGCTGGGCAAATGGGCATACAGGTATGTCCCCTTTAAGATGTGGCATTGTGGGCGCGCGTGCTCCGTGACCGCGGGTCCCGTCGCCTCAATATCTGCCGGGTGCCCACGATCGTGTCATGGAGCGAAAGAACGGGGAGATGCCAGTGTAAACACAGCATTTTCCCGTTCTGCCTTGTGACATGACAGAGATCACTGCTCCCTGTCATCGGGAGCGGTGATCGCTGTCATGCGAGTGGAAGCCCATCCCCCCCACAGTTAGAATCACTCCCTAGGACACACTTAACCCCTTGATCACCCCCTAGTGTTTAACCACTTCAATACTGGGCACTTTCGCCCCCCTCCTTCCCAGACCAATTTTCAGCTTTCAGCGCTCTCACAATTTCAATGACAATTGCGCGGTCATACAATGTTGTACCCAAATGAAATTTTTATCATTTTGTTCACACAAATAGAGCTTTCTTTTGGTGGTATTTATTCATTACTCCGTTTTTTATTTTTTGCGATATAAGCGAAAAAAAGAGCGGAAATTTGGAAAAAAAACAATATTTACTTCTTTCTATTTTAATAAAAATCCAATAAAATCGAATTTTGTCATAAATTTAAGCCAAAATGTATTCTGCTACATGTTTTTGTTAAAAAAAATCCCGTTAAGTGTATAATAATTGGTTCGTGTGATCACGGACACATGTGCGCAAATGATAATGTACAGATGTGCACAGGTGATCACGGACATATGTGTGCAGATAATCATTGGGACATGTGATTTTACTGGGACATATGTGGGGGACAGGTGTTTTTACTATGTGGGGACATGTGTTTTGGGGACATGTGTTTTGGGGACATGTATTTTGGGGACATGTGTTTTGGGGACGTGTGTTGGGGACATTGTGTGTTTACTTTGTGTTTTTTACATTGTGGGGACACTAGACTGGCGATCAGTGAGTAAAAAGCTGTAAAAAACAGCTCATACTCACTGATCACCAGCCGGCTGCAGCGATCCGCTCTCCTCTCCTCACTGACAACTTCCGTGTGAGGAGAGGAGAGCAGATTGCCTAGCAACCGGCTCTGTGTATACATCACATGACGGCTGTGATTCGACACGGCCGTCATGTGATCAGGAGGGCCAATCACAGAGCCCTCCTACCGATCGGAGATGCGCCGTGTCCGGGTGACACGAGCGCATCGGGATCACGCCGCTGCGCGGGCACGCGCGCGCGCGATCCCGCTCCTTCTGAGGGACGTTCCTGAACGTCCACTCAGAAGGAGAGATAGCCCACCCGGCCGTTTATGTGCAGTGGCCGGGTGGGAAGTGGTTAACCACTTTCCTGCCAGTGTCATTAACACAGTAATTGGTGCATTTTTATAGCACTGATCGCTGTAAAAATGACAGCGGTCCCAAAATAGTGTCAAAAGTATCTGATGTGTCCGCCATAATGTCGCAGTCATGATAAAAATCGCAGATCGCCGCAATTATTAATAAAAAAAAAATTAATAAAAATCCTATAAATCTATCCCCTATTTTATAGATGCTGTAACTTTTGCGCAAACCAATCAATATACGCTTATTGCAATTTTTTTACCAAAAATATGTAGAAGAATACATATCGGCCTAAACTGAGGAAAACGTTTTTTTTTATATATATTTTTGGGGGATATTACAGCAAAAAAGTAAAAAAATATGTTTGTTTTTTTTTAAATTGTCGCTCTTCATTTGTTTATAGCGCAAAAACTAAAAATCGCAGAGGTGATCAAATACCACCAAAAGAAAGCACTAATTGTGGGAAAAAAAGGACGTCAGTTTTGTTTGGGTACAACGTTGCACGACCGCGCAATTTTTAGTTAAAGCGACACAGTGTCATATCGCAAAAAAGCGATCTGGTTGGGAAGGGGGTAAAATCTTCTGGGGCTGAAGTGGTTAAAGTAGTTTTTGGTCAAAATGCAGATTTTTTTTACATGTGTGTTGAAAAAAAACTGAAAACCGGTAGACAAGTGGTTAATGTTCCCAGTAAGGTGAGCTTTAATATCTGTATGGAGTTTTGTGTGTTTCTTTTCTGTGGTAAACCACAAACTGACTCCCAGACATGACAATCCTCTCACACACACAGACCTCCCCTCCCCCTATCTCAGCTCTTCCGCCTGTGTGTGTGTGAAGGGGTCTTTGTGCGCATGCGCCACAGCCATCTCCTCACAATCACCAACAACAGGTATCCCTCCGCCGCCCTCTTGCCTTGCCTAAACTTGAAAATAAACCCCTGTGGCCGTGATAAAAGTTGATATAAAGCTCCCCTTTTGTGTCCAGAATATCATATCAGTGAATAAAGCGCCGGCAGTGCCCCCTCGGGCGGAGGGTGATGCGGTATATGGGTCCGCGCGCCGGGCGGTGATGCGTCTCCTCCACACACAGCGCTGTACACATCCGCGCACACGGCGGGGGGACTTTTCTTCGGGGATTTTCGGCGCCGATGAGACGGCATTGAGGTAAAACCGGAGTCGGCGGAGCGCGGAGTCCGTCAGCTGGAGGGCCGAGCGAGTCAGGAGCGGGGACGGGCGGCACAGCACTCCGGGGCCACGGTAAGCGGAGGGGAGGTGCGGTGATTTCTGCCAGGTTACCGAATCTTTTCCAGGTCAGTGTTGGGTGTCGGGCCCTCACCGGATGTGGAAGTTGATCTCTTCTGTGGTAAAAAATAATTCAACTTCCCCCGGAACCCGGATCATCCGAGCGATTTCCTGTTTATTGCGTTAAAGTCTGCGGGTTTCCGGGGACCCGGGGCCCGGCCGAGGCGAGGGGGGAATCCGGGGAAGAGGCCCGGCTATGGAGGGCGGGAGGCGGGAGAGGAGGCCGTCCAGGCGGGAAATCCTCCGGCCAACACCGGGCAGAGGGTACAGGGGGGAGGGGCACCACATGGGGGTATTCCCGGGCATTGTACCCCGGTGTATGGATGGGGGAGGGGCCCCATTGTACCCCACAATGTAGAAGTGGGGGGGGTCTTCACTGTCCTCCATAGGACTCCATTATAACTGATCAGACCCCCCCCCCCATCATACATGGAGGACACACACCGATCACCACCATACAATCTGATTGTATGATCGCCATTCACTCTACAATCTCCCTAACCTCCAAACTGCGGCCCGGGGGCCAGATGTGGCCCTTTGCTTTTGTTTACCTGGCCCTTGGGGGCTCTGTTTTATCTACCAATATCAACAATGAGACATAATCCCCCCCCCAATGATGCGATACAATTCCTCCCACTGACACCAGAGATGAAGCATTGTGTCCCCTCCCCCCATGTTGGGATCATTTCTCCCCCCTCTGACCACAATCCGGCCCTCCGAGAGTCTGAAGGACAGTAAACTGGCCCTTTGTTTATAAACTTTGGAGACCCCCCCCCCCCCCCGATGTCACCATAAAGGGGATCCTACAATCCGACTGTATAATGTACATCGGGGGGGTCTCCAAACTTTATATACAAAGGGCCAGATTACTGTCCTTCAGACTCTCGGAGGGCCGGATTGTGGTCAGAGGGGGGAGAAATGATCCCAACATCGGGGGAGGGGACACAATTCTTCATCTTTGGTGTCAGTGGGAGGAATTGTGTCCCATCATTGGGGTTAATGGGGGGGGGGAATTATACCTCATTCTTTGTATTAGTGGATAAAACAGAGCCCAGCCCCCCCCCCCCCCCCTCAAGGGCCAGGTAAAAGGTAGCAAAGGGCCACAGTTTGGGGACCACTGCCATACGTTATACAGTCTGATTGTACGATCTCCTTTATGGAGGACCATACGTTACAGCAGGGATATGCAATTAGAGGACCTCCAGCTGTTGCAGAACTACAAGTCCCATGAGGCATTCAATACTCTGACAGCCACAAGCATGACACCCAGAGGCATGATGGGACTTGTAGTTTTGCAACAGCTGGAGGTCCGCTAATTGCATATCCCTGCATTATACAATCCGATTGTACAATCTCCTTTATGGAGGACCATACAGTATACAATCCGATTGTACAATCTCCTTTATGGAGGACCATACAGTATACAATCCGATTGTACAATCTCCTTTATGGAGGACCATACAGTATACAATCCGATTGTACAATCTCCTTTATGGAGGACCATACAGTATACAATCTGATTGTACAATCTCCTTTATGGAGGACCATACAGTATACAATCTGATTGTACAATCTCCTTTTGGCACATTTCATGTATGTGCTGGTTGGAGACCCGTGCATAACCAAATGCAGCCTTGCATAGAAATGAATCTCTCTGTAGCAGTGACATGAAGGCATGACCCCCTCCCGGATACATCAGCATCTACATGTGTGGAGCGCATGGCGGGGTGTGGGGGGATTTTTAATAGAAGGTTGTGCTGTACCCATTGCATGTGCACACACATGTTAACACCTTGTTTACTGTTGCAGGGGCAGTAAAAGTATGTGGTTGGGCTGTGATTTTTATTGTCCCCTGTTAGCTGTGAATGCATTGGACGGGGGTGTTTACATGTCACAGCCATAATGTTTTCTAGTGGCTGCAAAAATGATCCTCCCCCCCCCCCATGTGGCAACAGACAATGGCACTGCCGAGTGCAACCCGTTCTGAACACAATTGGTCTTCAGAACTGCAGCAAGCTTTCCTGAATATATAAACCTAGCCAGCCATACAGTGGTCATACACCATACAGTCTCCTTTATGCTGACCATTCAATCCGATTGTACAGTCTTCTTAGAGCTAACTAGCAGGGGTAATAAAACACACATTTGAGCTGCAATTTTATTGCCCTGGTAAGCTGCAAAAGCAGCGAATGGAGGTTTTCTCATGTATTGGCTGTGATTAGCGTTGCGCAGATACCGAGTATTTGCACCGGTATCGGTACTCAGGCAAATGCACCAATACCTGAGACCGATACTTTCAGGCTCGGATTTTTGGAGCTGTCAGCGGGGATGAACAAATGTTCCTCTGTTTAACCCCTTATTAACCCTTCATTTACTCCAATCAGCCTTAATAACTCCCCATTATCCTCCATTTAATTATTTTCCTGCTTTTTTTTTTTTTTTTTTTATTGTTCACATCAGTTTTATAAACAAATAAAACTTTTTTTTTTTTGTTTGCTTTGTTACTGAATATTTTCACACATATATATTAATCACTTAGTGTCGGTTCACACTGCTGCGCTGTGAATTTGTTCCGTTTTTTTTGTCCTGTGTGAGGTGCGATTTTACCGTGAATTTACCCCAATTCTAACGCAATTTTAACGCAAATTTCAGGAGTTGGACATAGCTGCAATTGATGTTCTAGCCAATGGAATCATAATGGAAAAAAAAAAAGTGTTAACTTCCTGTGTATTTCCTGTTTTTTGTGGAGAGTAGTGTGGTGGAATTCGCACATATGTGAACCAACAATGCGATTCAAGAACGATTTACATTGATGTCATTGAAGGCTAAATTCGCAACACAACGCTGTAAACTCGCACAAGACCCTTTTTTTTTTAATCGTATCGCATTCGTAGGGGAATCGCAACGCATGTATGTGAACGACGGTCATTGAAAACAATGACTTTATGGATGACATGCGAATTTAGAATGTTTTTTGACACATCGCATTCGTTGTGAACTCGCGTCAGTGTGAACCGGCACTTCAGCCCCGGACCATTTGGCTGGCCAAAGACCAGCGCACTTTTTGCAATTCAGAACTGCGTCACTTTAACTGACAATTGCGCAGTCGTGTGACGTGACTCCCAAACAAAATTGACGTCGTTTTTTTTTTTTTTTTTTTTACCACAAACAAAGCTGGTATTTGATCACCTCTGCAGTTTTTATTTTTTGCGCTATAAACAAAAGAAAAAAAGCAATATTTTTTACTTTTTGCTATAATAAATATCTCCAAAAAATATATAAAAAACGTTTATTCCTCAGTTTAGGCCGATACGTATTCTTCTACATATTTTTGGTAAAAAAATCGCAATAAGCGTTTATTGATTGGTTTACGCAAAAGTTATAGCGTCTACAAAATAGGGTATAGTTTTATGGCATTTTTAGTATTTTTTTTTTTTACTAGTAATGGCGGCGATCTGCGATTTTTATCGTGACTGCGACATTATGGCGGACAGATCGGACAATTTTGACACATTTTTGGGACCATTGTCATTTTTACAGCGATCAGTGCGATTAAATTGCACTGATTACTGTAAAAATGACAACGGCAGTGAAGGGGTTAACCATTAGGGGGCTAGGAAAGGGTTAAGTGTGTCCTGGGGAGTGATTCTAATTGTTAGGGGCTGTGTGTGACACGACACTGATCAATGCTCCCGATTAAGGATTCACAAGCTGCAGGTGCCGAGCCCGCCAGGAACCTGGCACTGCACAGCGCTAATCACAGGCAGTGAGATATTTCCCCGATGTGCGGCTGCAGAGATCAGGAAATGTCTCACTGCCTGTGATTAGCGCAGTGCTGACTTCCTGGCGGGCTCGGCACATGCAGCATGCGAACACGCCGGAGCTCATCCTTACTCCGGATTACCGGGAGCTATTATCAGTGTTAGTGTCACTAGGCAGAACGGGGAGATTGTTTACACCAGCATCTCCCCGTTCTTCCTCTTTGTAAGACGATCGCGTGTATCCCCGTGACGGTCGCGGTCAGACTCTCGGAGCTCGCGACGGGCCAATCAGCAGTTAGTGCAGCTGCGAATTGTGACCCAATCTGGACACAGATTACTTTTCGGTGGCGCAGCAAACTTGCTGCATTAATAAATGTAGCCTTATGGTGATTGTACAGTCTGATTGTACAATCTCTTTTATGTTAGTCATTGTCAATACAATGTGATTGTACAATCTCCTCATTGCAAGGATAATAAATCACATGGTTCATCTGCGTTTTTATTCCCCCAATCAGCAGGAAGTGTCACGTATGCTGAGCGCCACCCATTCCAAACACAGGTCACTTTTCAGAGGCACAGTGAACTTGCTGCACATATAAACATAGCCTTACGGTGGCCATGCACTATACAGTCTGGTTGTACAATCTCCTTTAAGGTTGGTTCACACCACGCCCGCACATAAATTAGTGCGCTGTCTGCTTCAGACCGCATGCAAAATGCACTCCATTTGCGATGGGTGTCAACAGAAACACCCCAAATGCATAGCGTAAACAGTGCATTGCCTGCACCAGATTGCATGGTACTTTTGTGATCTGGTTACAGTGCTGCATGCGGTGAGATTGCAGCCTAATAAAAATGAATGTGCTGAAATTGCACCACAGAGAACTGCATGTGAATCACACAGGAACGCACAGTGTGTTTGTGCGATTTATGTGCGGGCATGGTGTGAACCGGCCCTTGTATGCTTGTGGGGGGGTGGTAAAAAGATGTGTGCACATGTTGCATCTGTCATGCTTTCTGTCAGCTGCAAAAACGATCCCCCATGTGCCAATCGGGAAGCAGCGCAGCACCGAGCTCAGTCCAAATGCAGGTCACTTTTTAGAGGCACAGCAAACTTGCTGTACATATAAATGTTGCCTTATGGTGGCAATACACTATACAACCTGCTTTATGTGACACAATAAACTATACAGCCTGATTGTACAATATCCTTTGTTGATCTTTTACACTTGTGGGGAACAATGAAAACGCGTGGATGAGCCACATTTTTACCATTCCCTCCTTAAAAAGGAACTGCAGTCTGCTCACATAATTTGTAATAAAAACATCTTTGCCGTTCTGAAGCTATAACTTTGCATATTTTTTATATATATATATATATATATATATATATATATATATATATATATATATATATATATATATATATTCATTCTGTACTTGCCAAATATGCTGCAGAAATCTCCCTCCACTGAGTCTGGCTGCAGCCACTTTAACTGTGGGCAGCTGAAGCTGCTGCCTGTTCACTTCCTGGATTCACCCAGAGGCACACCTCCAGCTCTGCAGCTCTCATTGGCCCTCCCTTCCTGGCAAACTCTCAGGAGAGAGCGAGTTGTGCATAATGTCATAAGCCTAGGCTTTTTACCAAACAAGAAACAGAAAGTGGGCTGTATAAGGTATTTGCTGGCAGAATTTTTTTTTTTTTTTTTACTATCCTAACTACTAAGTTAAAACAACAAGGGCAGAAAATTTAATAGATGGAAAGTTGAAAAAATTACTGAAGGTCCGCTTTAAGCTGCAAAGGATGGGGGGGTGTTTTTGCATGATGCAGTGCATTGCTTTGTGGCGGTGGCAAAAATGATCTTCCTTGTCGCAATCAGCAGGCAGAACCACGAAAAAGCACAACCCATTCAGAACATGGATTCAGGAACGTGGCAAATTTGCTGCTCTAATAAAAAGCCTTATGGCTCATGAACACACAGACTAGGTTGACAGTGGTCAATCGTTCCTATCCAGAATGCGATTCTTCCGCATTGAGGCGAGGGAGGTTGAACCTCCTCTAACAGCAGAAGCTTCTAAGCCTATGTGTGCATGGACACATAGGCCTTTATGAAGTGGAGTTCAGGAGCTGTAGCGTACATGAGCCCTTATGGTGGCCATACACTATGCAATCAGATTGTACAGTCGTCTTAGGGCTGGCCATACATTTATACAGTCTGTACAAATCAATCTTAGATTTATCAATAATATGTGATAGGAGAGGACAGCCTGCACAATCTGTTCAATATGTTTCAAATCAAGCAGGACCTTGTACTATATATTTGATGGTATATCTAAAGGAGGTTGTAGAGACAAGACAGCAGACTGGTCCATGCGATTTCCCTGCAGCCACGTTTTTAAAAAGGTGCATTTCACGTAGCGCAGCAGCTGCCGTACCCGAGCAAACGCGGGCCGCACATCCTGCACTAGTGTGAACCGAGCCTTGATCCTAAAAAAAAAAATACACAAATGAAATCTTGCAGCACAGCCCCATACACTTACATGGCTCACATTCAGCAGTGGTACTGCCTGCCAAATGTGACGTAGTGGTTTAATTTTTACCACAAAGTGGCGTGTGTACAGCCCTAAGTGGCTGCATGCCCTTTAGGTGGGCTGCAAAACCACGGCTCAACTACTTCCCACAACCACTGCTCATGTGAACAAGCTCATATGGTGACCACACACATTTCGATTCTTTCTTCCCATCCATGTGGGACTGGATCAAAACAATAGAGTAGCTGTGATTTCACTGCTGATTGGTCTAGATCAGATATTATCAGTCGATCTGCCAGGGTGGAAAATGATCAGTTGTGGTGCATTGATCAGCTGCACTGTGATACTTTGTTTTACAAAGAGTTTTGTTTTTACAATAAAGAGGAAGTAAGGGCACAATGTGGCTAGAAAGGCACATCCCATCGGGACTGCAGTGTCTCAGTTGAATATATCGACAAGAATAGATGAAAATTGTTACCAAAGAAAGCACAAGGGTGATAAGAACCAAAGAGAACACTGCAGTGCAACAGTCAATGAAGGATGTTCTTTGCCATTGGCCAACACCTTAACCACTTTAATACAGGGCATTTTCACCCCCTTCCTGCCCAGGACAATTTTCAACTTTCAGCACTGTCGCATTTTGAATGACAGTTGCGCGGTCATGCAACACTGTACCCAAACTACATTTTTATCTTTTTGTTCACACAAATAGAGCTTTCTGTTGGTGGTATTTAATCAATTTTTTTTTTTTGCTAAATAAACAAAAAAAGACAAAAAAAAAATCATCATCGCTTCTTTTATAACATTTTACAAATAAATCATTGTCCTTCATGATTTTAGGCTAGAATGTATTCTGCCACGTTTCTTTGGTGGAAATAACCCAAATCAGTGTAAATTGATTTAGTCTGTAGGAAAGTTATAGAGTTCACAAACTATGGTGTGTATCTTAGTTCGTTTATTTTAGAGAACCATAGGGCTTTGGATGGCGGGGTCTCCGATCTCCAACAGAGGGGGATGCATGCCTTTGCCGCATTCAGTAACTGAATTGTAGGGGAGGCCTTGTATTTCTTGATCGGTCACGAGAGGAGGAGCAGACAAGCCGCGGGATTTCCCTCTAGATCAACATTTGACAGATGTTTGACCATGCCAGTCACCTCCCGCCGGAATGATCGGAGCCTGGGACAGTCCCAGAAAGTGTGTAACATCGTTCCCTCTGCGTTGCCACATCGCCAACACAGATTAGGAACTTGAGGGTAGAAACGATGCAGGGTGGTGGGCTCTCTGTACCATCGATTCAGAATTTTGTAACGGGTCTCTTGGACTCTGGTAGCTATGGAGGACTTCTGGGCGAAATTCAGGATCTTCTTCTGGGAGTCGGAGAAATTTAGTATCCAGGTCCGATTCCCACCTGGAAAGGAATAACGGGACAAAACCTTCCGCCGATAAAAATCAGTAAGGTGTACATTGTCGAAAGACTATGGCGGACCAGCTCCCCCCTGTGACAAATGTTTTCCTATTCCACGAGCTGACGAGAGATGCCCGGGATCCGTGAACACCTGCGAAGAAAAGTATGCAGCTGAAGACCACTCCAAAAATCCAACGGGTGATCTGCGACAGACACCCTGGCAGAGGAAGAGAGTTGGCCGTTCGAACCCAAGAAGTCACAGAAATGAACATGGCCGCTCGCCGCCAGTCGCTGGAAGTCAGGGTTCTAAAGGCTGGGTTCAAATTCCGGATTGCCCAGAATTGCTACCATAGGGGAGGGCGATGGTGACACTGAGGAATGTCTAAAGGCGTCCCTAGCCACCAACAATGTGCTGCCTAAGGTGGGGTGATCTGTAAGAGTTCTGGGCAGAGATAGAGTAATCCATGGCCAACTCTTGGCTGTGCCGTTGGAGTTTTCTATTTTTGTGGCCACCCAGTGTTTCACCTCCTCGTGGCAGTGCCAATCCACCAGTCTAGTGAGATGTGTCCCCCTGTAGTAGGCTTTCAGATCAGGGAGGCCCACTCCACCCCTATGTTTTGGGAGGGCGAAAGGTTGATTTGGGGCCTGCGATGAGACCAGACAAAGTCTCGGAACATAGAACTATTGTTACAATGTTTATACTTAAGTTCCACTGCTAAAGAATGTATGTGTGTGTATGTATATATATATATATATGTATGTATATATGTATATTATAAAAAAATTGATCAATCCTCAAGTAATGACTGACTATCTGATTTCTTGAGGCCCAGAAATGTCAGGACATTACAAATATCCCCAAAATTACCCCTTTTTGGAAAGTAGACCTACCAAGGTATTTAGGAAGAGGCATGGCGAGTTTTTTGAAGTTGTTGTGTTTTTTTTTTTTTTGTTTTTTGTTTGTTTGTTTTTTTGGCATAGGTTTTTAGAAAAAAAAGAAATTTTAAATTTATTATTGTGTTTTTTTTGTTTTTTTTTTTTAACATACTGTTACCATATAACTGGTCTGGCAGTGATCAGGGACACTGACTGGTGACAGTACGAGAAAAATAAATACTTTTTTCTTTCTTTTCACTTTTTATTCTATTCTATTTTATTTATTTATTTTTTTAACATGCTTTGACCAGAGCAATATAATATTTCCATTGTAACATTTTACTACTCTTGGGAAGTGATCAGTGTGTGTGTGTGTGTGTGTGTGTGTGTGTGTGTGTGTGTGTATATATATATATATATATATATATATATATATATATATATATATATATATATATATATATATATATATATATATATATATATATATAATTTTACGCATTATGTTTGCGTATAGCAGTGCATTACATTACTATATGCAAGAATTTTACTGAATGAAATTGATTCATTCAGTCTTTTGTTGTGATTGGTCAGAGCTAATCACTTCGGTACAGGTGGGTTGTGATTGGCCCAGTCTGTACCATGTGATTTCACTTATCAATCAGAGTTAGCAACACAATTGTATACAATGGATGGCTTGAAAGGAAGGCACCCATTGTATAAAACTGTCATGTGACCTGCTGTGATTGGTTACAGTGTTCACATGGTACTGGCAGCGGGCAGGTACAGTGATCAGTCATCAGCTGTGTCCAGTGGACGCAACTGGTGACAGATCACGTTTCTGTGCATGGGGCGCCATCCAGGAGGACGTCATAATGCTATACGCCGGGCAGAAATCTGTTAAAATATATATATATATATATATATATAATATGGGTGGGCAGTAGTATTTGCACTGTTGCTGCTTACTGCTCTTCTTTTCAAGGGTGGCTTGCACATGACTGCATTGAGGTAATGCATGTTATGTGCGTTTTGTGCACTGCCATTCATTCTGAGTGGCATCCTAACTAGGGCTGCAACTAACGATTATTTTCATAATCGATTAGTTGGCCGATTATTGTTTCGATTAATCGGATAATAACCTTAAAAAAAAGTGTGGTGTATAATTTAATATGTAAAGTTTAAAAAAAAGGCAATTTATTCTTCAAAATCTATATGCAGTGGTAAATATAAATAATCAACTCTATGATTAGGGAGCAAAATCTCTAATCCACTCTGAGAATAACAGACAGAAGAGATATACTGTATATACTATTGGAGGTTGAATCTGGTAAATATCATCAGACTCAGAGATCACATTTTTTATTTAGACCCCATTCACACTGGGGCACATGTAATGTGCACTGCTCCCACGTAGTGTGCCCTGCCTCCTTGAAATGTGCCCTGCTCCCATGTAATGTGGCTTGCCTCCATGTAAAAGTTTACTTTAAATGTAATAGTAATGCTTTCTATTACCTCCAGTCTATCAGCCTCCACCTTCTCTGGGTTCAGATGCTGATCTTCCCTGCAGAGTCTTTAAAGTCATTTTTTTAAAAACAAACATGGTATACTTACCTGCTCTGTGTAATGGTTTTGCACAGAGCAGCCCTGATTCTTCTCTTCTGGGGTCCCCCACCAATGCCTCTGGCTCCTCCTGCCTTTAGAGTGCCCCAATAGCAAGCTGCAAATTTATAGTCTAGTGTGCCACTATAGCAAGGTAAAAAAAACTTCTGCTTTTAGACCCACTCACTTCCTGCCCAGGACTACATGTCCCATGAGGCATTGCTCCTCACACATTCACAAGTTCTCAGGCACTTCCTGACATGTATGGATGGTGTACTGAGCTGTATGTGTGCTACACTGTATTTCCTGATATGTAAACAAATAATGCATATTGAATGCAGGCCAAATAATCAGCTGGCCGATTAATCGATTATGAAAATAGTTGACAACTATTTTCATAATCGATTAGTTGTCGATTAATCGATTATTTGTTTCAGCCCTAATCCTAACGCGTGTACATTGTGCTCTGCATTGCTTGCTAAAAATGTTGCATACACCTTTTTGTGCAGTATGGTGTTTTAAAGGCAGCCCATTCAACTGAATGGGTTACCTCAACACAACACATGTTAATTCATGACAGATGCAATGCACCAGGCTGTAATGGTGTGATTGGGTCTTAAGTGAAAATGAATGGGTGGGGTTGACCCTAATAAAGGGCTATAATATAAGTGTACTTGTATTAATTTGTTTTTTAAAATAAGCCAGAAATACTCTGGTAAGAGTTTGACATGTAGCATTGCCGGTTGAACTCGCCCATATTAAGGTCAATGAGACTGAGCTTTAACCATGAGCCAAAGCCTGCAGTTGTGATGCAGTCAATACAAATTCCCCATTGAGATTGGGGGGGGGGGGGGGGGGGGGGGGAGGGCATGCATTAAAGTGGTAGTAAAGTGATTATTTATTTATTTTTTAACATGTACCTACAGGTAAGCCTATAATAAGGCTTACCTGTAGGTACAGTGAATATCTCCTAAACTTGGTGTGTTTAGGATATATTCACACTGGATACAGCCAGTGACGTCACCAGCGCATGCGCTCTGAGGGTCCGGCATACCATGCTGGACCTTCGGAGCCCCGTGCCTGCTGCCGAGGGCCCCCGCGCGCATGCTGTGTGGTTCATTGGTGTTTTTTTCATGTAGGAAATGCATATTTAAGGACAATGTAGTAGTGTCCCCTGGATGGATGGCCTGTGATCTTCTGACCTAAACAGGGGCATACTGTGATATTCCCCATTAAATCTGTTTCTTTCCCCCAAAGAGTCTGTTAAACAAAAGTGTGCCTGTCATTTGAATGCCATGAATAGAGCATGCCATGAATCTTATGTACATAAGAGGACATTGTTTTTCTGACCAGGATATGTTGGAAGTGATTGCGGCATGATGATTCTACAGCTCCTTGTAAAATTGGAGCAGTATGTATTGGGCTCTTGTACAACAGGATTTCCTAGAGGAAATTCTCGCGGTGATATGCAGTACTTTGCATACATTCTCAGTTGCACTTATCCACACTTTGTAGTGTTTTCAGTATGAAATTAAATTAAAGTACTTTTATGTACCCAAAATGGTCTACGCAAACAAATTTGACCTTTTTTCTAAATGTATTTACAAATAATCAGAAAAGTCTTGATTGCTTAAAGCGGAGTTTCACTAAAAAAAAAAAATTTAGATGTCAGCAGCTGCAAATACTGCAGCTGCTGACTTTTAAAATAAGGACACTTACCTGTCCCTGGGTCCAGCGATGTTGGCACCCGAGACCGAGCCGTCCCTCGATCCTCGGGTGCTGCCGCCGCCATTCTCTCTGAGGGAATCAGGAAGTGAAGCGTTGCGGCTTCACTGCCTGGTTCCCTACTGCGCATGCGCGAGTGACGCTGCGCGTCTACACTGGTCCCCGTTGTGTTGTGGGAACTGTGTATTTCCCACAACACAACGGGGGTGGGCGGGGAGTCTGCGGCTAGCTGCGGCTAGCTATACCCGGAAGTGGGTGCAGATACCTGTATTATACAGGTATCTGCACCCCCCTCCCCCCTGAAAGGTGCCAATTGTGACACCGGAGGGGGGGAGGAATCCGATGAGCGGAAATTCCACTTTAGGGTGGAACTCCGCTTTAAGTATTCACTCCCTAATATCCTCAAAACTGATGAGGGGTATGAAATGCAGGCGCTCTGAGGCTTCCCAGCTCTCTGTATACCCTTTACCTGAAAACACATTTCTTTTGGCCCATCACACTATGATGATCTGCCTCACTGGCCAATAAAAATGTATTCAAGTCAGGACGGGCAGGCAAACTTGGGCACTATGAGAAATGACTATATCATTCTGGTGAAACAGAAGATACTAAAAGTTACAGGTACCGTGTTTCCCCGATAGTAAGACACCCCCGATTGTAAGACGTATCGGGAGTTTCAGAGGGGTCAGCTAATATAAGCCATACCCCGAAAGTAAGACATATGTCTTACTTTCGGGGAAACACGGGGGGATTTGCCTGCAGTGAAGTGCGGTACCCCTCCTTCTCTGTCCCCCTCCGTTCTCCCCCTCCGTTCCGCTTTCCTCCTCTGTGCCTCCCCGCTGTCCCCTCCGTTCCCCCCTCCTTCTCTGTCCCCTCCGTTCTCCCCCTCCGTTCCGCTTTCCTCCTCTGTGCCTCCCCGCTGTCCCCTCCGTTCCCCCCTCCTTCTCTGTCCCCCTCCGTTCTCCCCCTCCGTTCCGCTTTCCTCCTCTGTGCCTCCCCGCTGTCCCCTCCGTTCCCCCCTCCTTCTCTGTCCCCCTCCGTTCTCCCCCTCCGTTCCGCTTTCCTCCTCTGTGCCTCCCAGCTGTCCCCTCCGTTCTCCCCTCCTTCTCTGTCCCCTCCGTTCCCCCCTCCTTCTCTGTCCCCTCCGTTCTCCCCCTCCGTTCCTCCGTCCTCCCCCTCCTTCCCTTGTGAATAGACAGAGTCAGCTGACTCTGTCCATTCACATAACTGAAACATTGTAATCTCCTGTGATTACAATGTGTCAGTTTATGAATGGAGAGAAGCCGCTGTCTTCTCTCCTTTCATTCTCAGTGCAGCTGACGCTGCAGAGAAAGGGACTGGGGAATCTCTATCCTCTGTCTCTTTCTCTGTCTCAAGGGGGAGATATCAGAGGTCTGTTAAGACCCCTGATATCTCACCAAAGCCCCCCAACAGGGCTGATTAAAAAAAAAAACAAAAAAAAAAAACATATTGCAATAAAGAATAAAAAAATTTTTTTTTTCCCAATATAAGACATACCCCGAAAGTAAGACATAGTGGGGCTTTTAGGGATAAAAAGAAAGTAAGACACTGTCTTACTTTCGGGGAAACACGGTATGTGCAGGGACCTTGTGCCCCACAAAGCTGGGCTTGATTGACAAAGTAATAATTGTTTAAATCACACACAAGGTCATGTCTGGATTGAGTGAAAGTGGGGCATGGTTTTTACAGCCATGTGACCAAGGAAACTCCATAGAAATTGTTGGCTTTTAGCATTTTTAACAGACAAATGTTAGTTCTTCATTCAAGCAGTTCATACAGATAATGGCAATACATGAAATACAATTTTAGTTTGTAGCAGAAATTACACTTTAGGCATTTTGTATAACTTCACATCAGTCTTTTGAAGTTTTTGGTCGCTCTATGCAAAATTTCTTCATTTGCAAGATATTTGTGATTTTTCCTCACGGGAACTGCCCATTTCAAATCCATGCAACACATCTTGGTGTGATTTTAAAAGAGAAGTATGGGAAACTAAAAAAACAAAACAAAAAACATACTCACCTTGATGGCTGCGGAACCCATCCCAGCTGCAGGTGTCCCTCGCTGCCTCTAAGACTAAGAACTGAGCGATTAAACACCGCTGATCGCTCAGCTTTCAGTCCTAAGTTTACAGAGAGCTGGTGACTGTCCATCACTGGCTCTGCCTCTCTAGTGCTCACTGCAGTGTTTGGCATGTGGATGTGGCGGGAGCGGCTGTCTCAGGCTCTCAGTGGCTCGCTGAGAGCCTCATCCAGCTGCCGGTCCAGGTTTCTGGGCGGATCCCGACCAAATGATCAGAATCTTTTTAGAGCCTGGACCGTTGCTGAGACCTCAGCTGACAGCAGGCTTAAGTCGACTGTCTGTTGAAAATGGGTCACAGGCATGCACAACTAACTTTAACTAAGTTCAATTTTCAGACAGATGACCGAAGTGCCATTTGATATTCTGCTGTCCTGCTGCAGAATAAATTTCGGGCCAATCGCACACCTCCTCCCTGATGGTATGGCATGATGGATAAGTTTGTGCCCATATTTCTCAGCAGTGAGGACACCATTGATCCTGACTAAATCTCCATCTCCATTTGCAGAAATACAGCCCCAAACTTACAAGGAACCTCCACCATGCTTCACTATTGCACTGCTCTCCAGCTCTTTGCTAACAAACTGCCTTTTGCTTCAGCCAAACATTTTACCTTTTGATTTCTCAGTCCAAAGCACCTGCTGCCATTTCTCTGCAGCCCGGTTCCTATGTTTGTGTATAGTTGAGTCCCTTTAGTCTTGTTTCCATGTCCTATTCACGAAAAAATAGAAACTGTTGATGAGGACAAGGGGCTTCTCCCCACAACCCTGGCTCGGTGGTTGTGGGGGTGCCGGGGTGTATCTTATCGGAACCTTGCCCCCCCCCGATTTCAATGAGTATGGGGTAATGTCAAAGGTAAATAAAAACACACAAAAAAGGTTTTGATAAGTTGTTTTATTAAAAAAAGAAAGAAAATAAACGTTGACCCACACGAAAGCCCTCTCCCCAAAAGAACACCAATGGTCTTTTCACTTCCCCCGTCACCGGGTACCCCCGCCCCATGATGTCAGTCAGACCGCCACCCCCTTGACCTCATAGGGGCCAGTGTCACCTGCTATTTGCTGCTCATTTAGAGAAGCCTTTGTATTTTGTGAATGTGTTCATATAATACAAATGCTTCTGTGAATTGGCAGAGAAGGTGAGGAGCAGACATAGCAGCTGCAGTGACTCTCCTGTTCAAGATGCATAGCTCAGAAAGATCAGTTTCGCTCTCCCAAAACTACAGCGATAGCTGTCTTCCAGGACGGGCTAAGCTTTTTTTTGGCTATACTTCTATGGATTACAGGAGTGCAGTTCGTTCTGACCCATTTTCAGATGTCAGCAGGCTAAAGGTAACTCAGCTAACGTCACTCAGCCCGTCCAGGTTGCTGGGAGACTGAGCAAACCACTCCCTCCCCTCCACAGTTCTGTGCTCCAGTGAGCACTGGAGGGGCAGAGCCAGTGACTGACGTTCACAGATCTCTGCTCAGAGCTGAGGGGAGAACTGAGTGATCAGCGGTGATTGATCTCTCAGTTCTCAGATTGATGCTGCATCCACCTGGTGAGTATAAAAGTTTTTTTTTTTTTGTTAATCCCACACTTCTGTTTTAACTCATTGGCTTTTTTTTTTTACAAAGGAGCTGAATTCCTGGAATTGATCTGATTTAGTTTTTTCACAATTTCTTTTTTTGTACTTTTAGTCGTTATTTGGGGAGTAATAGCTATGGCTGTAGGGATCACAATTCGTCTCCTGCAGTTTGTTCCAATTCTTCTACCATGCCTATAGCATGTCTGCAGTTTTTTCCCATCTCTTGTAAATTTGCAGTCTCCGAAAGTCCTCTGTCACATTATATACTGACTAAAATGTGCAGCCCTCTGGTAATATCAGGGACAAAATATGACACCCAATACATCTAGTAAATTCACCACTATCCATCTACAGAGACTGGGAAGTTGCCAGTTGTGTAGATTCATGTTTCTTTATAGGAAGGAAACGCCAATAGCTGTTCAAAGGGAAGAGATCTTGCGGGAACGTTTAGTTCCTCAGATACAGAATGGAGTCCAGTGGGGGGGGGGGGGGGGGTACTGTAGGGTTACTTTGTAACGATTGTCCAGTGGGCAATAGGACTTGGTGGCACAGAATATACATAAGCCAATCGGTTCAAGGATGCTTCTGTACAAAGAGGTACATGGCAGTACCTTGTCTACAATTACACGCCCCTCCACCTTGGTATGTTACTAAAAACGTTTAAAAAAAATCTGTTTACAAATCGTTAAATTAGTGGAGGTGTGTGCCGTCTCCTGAGTAGCTGTTATTTACAATTTACACTTCCGTTGAGCACAGTTTTGCTTTTGCTATGCTTCGGTGCTCTGACAGCAGACTTGCAGCTCACCTATACATGAGCCAACCTGGTCACCCCTCCTATCCCCTCTATTTTGTGAATGAGTTCACATTGAATGGGGTATTGGCCAAGAAGAGAAGAGGGGCAGGCAAATTACAGGACAGCTTGTGTATAAGAGCTATACTATTGGGGCTTAACCCTTTTTCCATCTATTATAGCCTCTGCCCATGTTTTTCTCTTTGGATAGTAAAATATTTTTTTTTTTTCGCCAGTAAATGCCTTATACAGCCCAAACAACTTGTCTGGTCATTAGCCTAGGCTAATGATATCATGCACAGCTCTCTCACAGAGAGAGAGTTTGCCAGGGAGGGGGGATGAGTCATAAGAGAGCCAAAGAGAGCTGCAGAGCTGGAGGTGTGTGTGTATCCAGGAAGGGAACAGACAGCAGCTTCAGCTGCCCACAGTTAAAATGGCTGCAGCCAAACTTGGTAGAGGGAGATTTCTGCAGCATATTTGGCAAGTACAGAATCACAGTATGTATGCAAAGTGGTTGGAGGGAAGCTTCAGAATGGCAAAGATGTTTTTATTACAAATTATGTGAGCAGACTGCAGGTCCTCTTTAAATCATTATAGGCCTGAAGATTACATAAAACCCCCCAAACATTATCTATTTTCTGAACTCCGAAACCCTAGAACAAGGGTTATTGAATTAAAATTCATGAAGGTCTGATCAGAAAAATATTCTGCAAGCAGAGGTCCAAATCGCAAGTTTGTGCAACACCTCAGGTCCTTCACATCCCAGCCCCCCTTTTCTTATATCACAACTCCCTCCTTATGTCGGTATCCTCTGCCCTGCTTTACAGCATCCCCTTCCCACAGCAGTGTGCTCTGTCCCCTTATTCATATTGCAGATCTGGCCCCCCCCCCCCCCCCATTCACATTACTGTCCCTTCGCTGCATACCTCCCAACCGTCCCGGATGGCCTGTGAAAGTCCCACCATGGGAGGTCTGTGCCGCGTCCCGGGCACCTACATTTCGGGACAATGCAATGTCTTGGAATTTCCCCCTTGGCCGATCTGATGCCCCCTAAAAAATCCCGCTGCATCACTGCTGTCCCTCACTGTCCACTGTACTTCTGGCTGAGACCCGCTTTATATTCCACCCCCAGACGCTGCCTGGCTCACTGCCCAAACAACTGGTTGCTAGACACGGCCTGCCTGGCGTCTAGCAACCAGTGATGTCACAACGAGGAGGAGAGCAGAGCCCCAGTATTTTGAGCGAGCCGGAGGAGGATTCCTCCTCCTGCTCATGCCTAAGCTCCACCCCCGACTCCAGGTCTTCCTTGAAGGCTGTTCCTGCCTCTGAAAGAAATGTAGGAGAAATGCTCCCTCCAGTGCCCTGAGGATGCTCATGATCACTCTGCTCCCTCCCATACACTTCCCCCCCATCAATCATGCTGTACAGTCCCCCCATACTGCCCTCCACTGCCACCCCTCCCATTTACATTATACTGCCCTCCACTGCCACCCCTTCCATTAAACTGACCACGTCGTCTGTCCTACTGACCACATCTGCTGCACTCTGTATATGGCTCACCCCAGAACTCTGTATATGGCTCACCCCAGAACTCTAACCCTGCCCCCCATTACCGCGACCCAATAGCTCTGTCCCCCCAATTTACATTGCAGCCCCTGCTGCCCCCGTCCCCCCTATTCACATTACTGCCCCCTAGCTCTTTCCCGCCAATTTACATTGTAGCCCCTGCAGCTCTGCCCCGCCCTATCCACATTACCACTCCCCTAGCTCTGGCCCCCCAATTTACATTGCAGCTCTGCCCCCACATTCACATTACTGTCCCCCAGTTTACATTGCAGCTCTCCCCCCCATTCACATTACTGTCCCCCCAGCTCTGTAGCCCCAATTTACATTGCAGCTTTGCCCCCCTATTGAAATTACCACCCTCCCAGCTCTGTTCCCTCAATTTACATTACCGCTCCTGCTCCATCACTCTCCTACTTTATTCAGGTGTGGAGCAGAGAGCGAGAGTAAAGACAGCTCTGGATGGAGGGCGGAATCAGCAGCTGTTGGAGTTAACTTTTCAAGTTAACCACCAGGTGACTGGTTGCTGGGACTGTCCTGCATCCTAACAACCAATCACGACTGGTTAACTTTGACACCTCCTGCACCCGCCCTCTATCCTAAGCAGCAGTGCCTCCTGGTGATCTAGCCTGCCTCTCCTCTCTGCTGTGATACTCACAGCTATGACGGTGGCTGAGGTGAAAAACCGGCTCCTAAATGGCGGGACTGCGGCGTGCTGGATGGGACAGTGATGCGTGCTGGACTTGGGCCATGGCCCGCCATTTAAGAATGCCTGCCCTAGAGAATAAAATGGTGGTAGTTCCAATTTTTTATGTCGCACAATCTTACCACAAAGGTTGAAAAACAGCACATTTAAGGGCACACAATAATTTTTTTGGTAAAATGTAAAAGATGAGGTTGCACCGAGTAAATAGATACCCAACACGTCAAACCTTAAAGTGATTGCATAGGATCCTTTGTTATATTAAAAAAAAAAAAAAAAAAAACATGTCATACTTGCCTCCACGGTGCAGCTCGTTATGCACAGAGTGGCCCCGAACATCCTCTTCTGGGGCCCCCGGTGGCTCTTGTGGCTAGGGCTGGGGAAAAAATCGATTTAAATCTTGAATTAAGTTGAGAGGTCAAATCGATTCAAAATTTAAGCAAAACGATTTTTTTAGATTTTTTTTTTTTTTTTTTTTTTTTTTTTTTTTTCACCACGCCGGTCCTGAGGCGCTGCGGGCATGAGTTTTTAGGCGAGGCTTTGGCTGGACGCCACGGACTAGGCCGAAGCCGCAGCCCTGCCTAAAAACTCATGCCCGCAGGGCCTCAGGATCGGCGCTGAGGGCAAGGAGTTTTTAGGTGAGGCTTCGGCCTAGTCCGTGAGGCCGGACGCCGCGGACTAGGCCGAAGCCGCGGCCTCGCCTAAAAGCTCATGCCCGCAGTGCCTCCAGACCGGCGCGGTTTCCAAAGAAAAAAAAAAACTCGTTTTGAATCATGAATCAAGTTTTTTTTTTTTAAGAGAATCTCCCAGCCCTACTTGTGGCTCCTCCCCACATCAGATAACACCCTCGGAGAAGCGATCTCCCAAGGGGGTTACCTTGTGGGCGCGCTCCTGATTCCAGCATTTGCGTCCACAGACATGAATGATGGACTCGGCCCCGCCCCCCCAGCGGCTGTGTCATTGGATTTGATTGACAGCCAATGGCTGCGCTGCTATCAATCTATCCAATCAAGAGCCCCCCCCCCCCCCCGAACAGATGAAGGGGCTCAGGTAAGTAAAACTGGGGGGCCGGTGACTGCCAGGTGTTTTTTCACCTTATTGCATAGGATGCATTAAGGTGAAATAACACAAGGGTTTACAACCCCTTTAAATTTGCATGCTGCCTTGAAATGGCGACAAACTTCAGTACCCTATATTTTCCATAGGTGAAACTTTAAAAGCCCCCTATAGGTCATCAGTATAGTGTTACGGCGGAGATATGGTGCTAGAACTATTGCTCTCAGTCCGGCATGCGCAGCGATATGTAATGTGTATCGCAAGCGTCGTTTTCATGTGTAGACGCCCCTGACGTGTGCGTTTATGTTCGTACGTTAATATTTGTGGAGGTGGGGGTCCTCATTAAAAAAAAATAAATAAATTACGTGGGGAATATTGTGCTTGGGTGTAACTTTAATTTGTTTACTATTAAAAAAAAAAAATTTCTTTTTTTCTCATCACATGGGGGCAGAGTTCCCTATGTGATGATCTATTGGTGACCAGTCCTCTTTAATGAGACATGCAAGGTCTAAATGTAAAGTAATGCAATACAGATCACATTGCAATACATTCTTTTCTGGCTACGCTGGCTGGGGATACTGAGAATATAATAAACAAAGGAATAAAAATCACCACTGCAATAGCCATTTATTGAAATGGAGGATGGGCAAATACATGGAACTATCCCCACTCCTTAATTTCTACACCTCCTGATTACATCAGCTGTGGTCTCTTTGAAGAAAAGGCATATAGAAAAAAAGTTGAGGATAGCAGATCCTCACAGTAACCTTCTATAGAGACGTATCGGGGGTAAAGAAGAATATTATACTTTATTGAAAACAATACTGTGACGTCATGTCCGGGTCAGCTTCTAACACGTTGCTTCCAGGGTCAGCAACAAGGAGGGGAGGAGAGGGGAGGTGTGTCCGCTCTTCTCTCTCCCCTCTACCTTGAGGCACCTGCTATGCTGGTCCCATACATGGCGCTCCGTCACCGGAGGTGTATGGAAACAAGCACAGCCGCCAAAATGCTTCTATCTGACAGGCACTGGGAATGTGTAAACCCCCAGTGGCTTGATCAAAAAGACTCGCTTCACCTCCCCATCCACACACTCAATGTGAATGTGGGGAATCGTTCCTGCTGAGGTATTATATTCTGACAATGGGGGACAAGATTTCCCCGCTGTCAGAATACACTGATCATTGCTGCCAGCTATAGCTGGTGGTGCTGGTTGGGTAGATCGACTTCTGTACAACCAGCCTGCCCATACATGGATAAAAATTCACCCAGTCCTTGCTCCACCATGTATGGCCAACTTTTCACCAGGAATACTATTAAAATAGTTTTGTTTGGGCCATGCAGTGGTTGTCAGTGCTGTATAAAAACTGCATGTACCATCAGCTCATAAGCAGGGGCGGACTGACAACTCATGAGGCCCCCGGGCAATAGGAGATTATGGGACCCCCAGGCAATCCAGAGATTATGGGGCCACACAGTACACATACACACATACACAGTACACATACACAGTACACATACACATACACAGTACACATACACAGCACACGCACATACACACAGCACACGCACATACACACAGCACACGCACATACACACAGCACACGCACAGTACACACAGCACACACACAGTACACACAGACATGTTTCTATTGGCTGGGAAGGTACTGGAGAGGTGGGGCATCTATTCTCGGGATTTTTAGACCAAAAGGATGTCGGTAAGGGACATTTCAGAGGCAGATGTAAAAAAAACAGATTTTTACATACTGTCCCTGGGTTTTACTGAGGCTGGCAACCCTAATGGGGCCCCCTAGTGGTCAGTCCGCCCCTGCTCATAAGGACTCCTACTGTCTGTCCATAAGCTTTTATATGCAGTATGAAAAAGATTGTGTAGAAGCTTGCTGGCAGCAAGATCCTATGTAAAAATGTTGTCTGTACTGCATCTAAAAGCATACATCCGTGAACATGAACCCTTAAGCCTGGTACACACATTAATTTTTTTTTTTTTTTTCGTTCAACCCAGCGGGCTGGGCAAAACAAACTGAGATCTAACTAAGCAATACTAGTGCAGTGATCTCTCGCGCTGTGCTTGTGTGTCCTGACAGGGGGACTGTGAGCGCTGATCAGGTGCTGGTTTTCCAGAATGTCCCTTCTACAAAAGCTGGTCCTTAGACTGGCATCTTTTGGAGGGTACAGCTGTACATGTGGTCCGCATGTCGGCCGGTTCCTCCTTTAGAGAAAACATTTGTAAAGTGACTGCAATTCATGCATGTGTATATGCTTGTAAGATCTGAACATGCATGTTTATGTAGGACATGTGTATGTTCAATTATCACCTGTACTCTTAAAGAAGTTTAAGTACTATATGAAGAACACTCTGTTTGGATAAAGGTAGCTTTTTTTTTTTTTCCCCATTTTCATTTAATATACCACCTGGCATTCATAGTACCAGATTCAAATAGTACTATAGTAAAATGTTATATTGAAACATGGGTTACATTAAAAAAAAAATGGGGCCTTTTACAGCCTAACTGACAGGACCCCTTTGGTCAAACCATATACAATGAAAACTTACTATGAAAACTTGGCCTATAATGCACCAGTGATTGTACTGTGAAACATTTGATAGGATAATTCGCAGCATGTACCTCCATCCCTCTCTCTTCCACTGCCAATCAATTGTAGAGGGAGGAGAGGGGGAATAAATTGGAGAACAGATTTAGATTTGATGCTGCACTGGGTCCACAGGCAGCGGCGTACTTAGCATATCTGGTACCCATATCAGATCACTATGTGCGTTACCTGCTGAACAGTCTTGCCAAACAAATAAGCTTGGCTCTACCCCCTAGCTGTTATCATACAGCAGGTGTTGGTCTCCCAGCTGGGCACCTGTCAGCCCCATAGACTTGGTACTTTAAAAAGAGAAGAAAAAACCCCCAAAAAAACAGTGCTGGATTCTAAACATAATCTGCAGTTTGTTTATTAAAAATTAAATTATGTCGTATACAGCAGAAAACCTACAGTATATACAGATTTCTGCTTTACACTAGACCACTTGATTTTTTAATAAATAAACACTGTGGATTACATATGGACTCCAGCTCTTATTTTTTCCATTAAACACCTGGAGGTGTGGCACAGCCAGTAAAATGGCGCTTATTTTACTCCCACACTAAAACAACCAATATTGGTGTCACTTGCAGTAATAGTAAGCCTAAAGTCACACCAGCGAATTGTAGTGGCAGGAATCCGATTCCTGCTGCAGTTCTGTATGTCTAGGTATGGCCACCGACCTTGTTCACTATAATGACAGGTCTGCGGCAGCTGCAGCTATTCGCTGCTGTGTGTCCAGCAGCGATCACCACAGATAATTGACATCTGCCTAAATTGCTGGTGAGAATGTAGCCTAATCCTCAACATTGGTGGCAGCAATATTATACCTTTTTTTATTAATGGTCCATGGTAGTAGTTTTAACCTACCAGAATTGGTGGTGGTAACTGTAAAAAGTACATCCCCTCTCTCCATCAGCATTGGTGGTCAGCTGGATGGTACAATAGTAACCCCCCCCCCCCCCCCAATCCAAGCATTGGTGGTCAGTACCTGGACAACAATATCAATTATTTTAATTTACCTCCCCAGCATTGATGTACAGTGTTTGTTTACTCTCCTAAATAAACACACCAAGCTCTATTCATTTTGAACGAGGACTTTAGTTCATCTGTTGGGCTGAGATTGCATATGTCTGACATTAGGACTTCTTTCAGTACAGGAATGTAGAGGGCGCTCAGACAACTGGCACCTCGCTGCCACTTTGCATATCGCTTGTGGTTGTACAGGGGTACTGGTGCTACCCCAACCCTCCCTTCCTCTTGGTTTGGTGTGTAGGGTAGAGCTGATGCAGTGCTTTCCCTTATATCTGACAGGTTCTGGTCTCTGCATCCTCAACAGTAGAGTCACATGCAGCTGCTTTGCCCACCCCTCACCACCTCCTGCCCAGTCACAGAAGCCTTTGTTTTATGTGAACTCATTCACAAAATACAAAGGCTTCTCTGAATGGGCAGCACAGGAGAGGGACGGGCATATCTGCTCTCCTCTCACACAGCTTCAAGTGTCTGGTGTCTCCAGCAGAGCCACAAACCTGTCAGATGTAAATAATACAGAGACGTTCAGGAGGTGACATGCACTTAATTGGACTTCACTCATAGCGTGCCTGCATTTTTTTAAAATATAAATAAAAGTGGCTGAATTCAGTTTAATTAATCCTTTCAGAAAAGTAATCCCCTCTTGCCAGTATTTTCTAGGTCATGACAAATAAACCACATTTTCTAGATCATATTTGCCTTTATATGCATTGAATGCATTGAACCCTTGCTTGCAAGTGCAATGTCATTCAGGATTTCTATGATTGCAAACCTGTGGAAATTTTGCCATTGTGCTAATATTTGTGTAAACATGACTTGATTTTAAAGCCGTAGCAAAGTAAAAAAGCTGACTTTACCTTACAAGTAAGACACAAAAAAGTAGGGATGCACCGAAATTTCAGCCGCCGAAACATATCGGCCGAAAATGGCCCTTTCAGCAAAAAGCCGAAAGAGAATTTTTGCCGATAACGAATGGGGCGGGGCCTGGGGGGGCTTCCTATATCGTAGAAGAGAGGAGAGTTGCCGCCTGTTTGATTACAGCGCCGGGAATATCACAGCTTTCATTTCAATAGCTGTGTGTTCCCCGCTGCGCGCCGTCACATACAGCCCCTCCCCCTTGTCCGGGCACCTTGATAGACAGATCACCCATCCAATGGGAGGGGGTGATCTGTCTATCAAAGTGCCTGGACAAGGGGGAGGGGCTGTATGTGACGGCGTGCAGAGGGGAACACACAGCCATTGAAATGAAAGCTGTGATGTTCTTGGCGCTGCAATCAAACAGGCGGCGGCAGCTCTCCTCTCCCTTCACTGGCTGCAATGGGGGGGGGGGAGCACAGGCTGCACTACTGGGGACACACTATTGGAATCTCTGACCATCTCCTGTACCATCTATGCAGTCTCTGACCATCTCTGCAGTCTCTGACCATGTCCCCAGTCGCTGACCATCTCCTGTATAAAAATATATTTAAAAACAGTCACTTTCGGTATCGGTGTTGTTTCGGGATCAAGGAAGATTTATTTTTGGTATCAGTTTCTGCACCAAAAAACCCATTCGGTGCATCTCTACAAAAGTCTTATGCCGTGTACACACGATCGGACTTTACGGCATACTTGGTCCGGCGTACCGGATTTCGTCAGGCAATTCGATCGTGTGTGGGCTCCAGCTGACTTTTTTTTCTCAAAAGTTTGACGGACTTAGATTTGAAACATGTTTCAAATCTATCCGATGGACCCGAGTCCGGACGAAAAGTTCGCTCGTCTGTATGCTAGTCCGACGGACAAAAAACGACGCTAGGGCAGCTATTGGCTACTGGCTATGAACTTCCTAGTTTTAGTCCGGTCGTACGTCATCACGTACGAATCCGTCTGACTTGATCGTGTTGATCGTGTGTAGGCAAGTCCGTTCATTCAGAAAGTCCGTCGGGCAAAGTATGCCGTAAAGTCCGGTCGTGTGTACGCGGCATTACTTGTAGCACAGTTGACACAGCTGTAACATGTACTGTTTAGTAAATCTCTGCATGCGCAGACACTGAGTGTACCATGAATCCAGCACGGCCTGGACATGCAAACCTGGAAGGAAGACTGGCTAAAGATGGATGCCCCTCCAGCGGTGACAGCATGCCGATGGAGGGTTCCATTTTGTAAGTCAGTCATAATGTGCAACTATGTGGTGCATACTAGAACATTCTGGCATTAACCTCCGGGCAGGAATTCTTTTATTTATTTACTACTGCCTAACGTTACAGTGATTTACACAAACGGGTTCTTTTTTTTTTTTTGGGATGTGTTGCAATGGTATTTAATAAGTTTAAAAAAAAAACTAAGCTATTATGTGGAACTCTGGACATCATGCCCAGGGTCTCCTGGTTATCTAAGTGATCACCATTGATTTTAATTTTAAAGCCTTCAATTCTAACAGAGCAAGAGGGTAATGAATGCTGTTTTACACATTTTATTTTGCTGTACTTCCTCACTATATCGTTTGACAAAATATAAAACCCTTTACTTGATGGTTACGTGATGTATTTGAGAAACATGCATTTTTTTTTTTTCTTTTTTGTTAAGATGTCCTTGGTAGACTTAGGAAAGAAGCTTCTAGAAGCTGCTCGGGCTGGTCAAGATGATGAAGTTCGTATTCTAATGGCAAACGGGGCACCTTTTACCACAGACTGGGTAACTATATTTTTTTTTATTCTTTATTTTCATTTTTCAAAAGTACACATATGTCGTACAACCAATAGGCAAGCACAAGCCAATCTACACAGAAAATACATTCTTCTGCTTCTTCAAAGCCACCGTAAAGCAGTACATAACATGCATCCAATAACAAGTACCACGGGCTGTGCGGAGCATAAAGCCGGCCATAGACTGTTCAAATTTTGGCCGGTTCAGCAGGAACCAGCCGAGATTTGAACCATGTATGGGCAGGCTGAATGTACCTAAGTTGGTCAATCGCTCAACTTGGGTACAGCCAGCCTGTCGGATTTTACATGCTGTTATAGCCATTACCAAAATTCACTGTGTTTAACATATTGGCTCCGCAGGAGGGATTCCCACATTAACACTGTGTTTGATGGAGGAATTGAGCGATTTTTCAGGTTGCAGGAAAAAAAATTGCTCCGTCTATGGCCAGCCCAAGACATTGGTAGCAAGTTCCTCGCAAGCTCTCGATTGTAAAGCCTCCATGCCTGATTGAGACAACGCTTACATGCTGTGTAACTATTTTTAATACAAAAATGTGGTATCATTTGATTTGCTCCTCTTAGAGCAGCAACTTAATTTGTTCAGATATCCGTTAAAGTTTGCAGTAGTCCAATTGATCAGCGAATAATTTTGACTAAGCCCTTCATTATCCCACCATTCCTTTTGGCTGGATTCACACTGAACTGTTGCATTTCAACGTGTATTGTATTCTGGTGCATTTTATTTTATGTTACTACATGCGGTAAAATCCAGCAGAAAGTGTGAAGCGTGTTTTTAATAGAAAATTTTTTACTTGTAAACTAAGACCCCTTTCACACTGGGGCGGTTTGCAGGCGGTATTGCGCTAAAAATACCGCCTGCAAACCGCCCCTAAACAGCCTCCGCTGCTTGTTCAGTGTGAAAGCCCGAGGGCTTTCACACTGAAGCGGTGCGCTGACAGGACGGTGAAAAAAGTCCTGCAAACCGCTTCTTTGGAGCGGTGAAGGAGCGGTGTATTCACCGCTCCTAAACCGCTCCTGCCCATTAAAATCAATGGGACAGCACGGCTATAGCGCGACAATACCGCGCTGTACGAGTGATTTTAACCCTTTTTCGGCCGCCAGCGGGGGTTAAAACCGCACCGCTAGCGGCCGAATACAGCTGCAAGAACGACGGTACAGCAGCGCTAAAAATAGCGCTGTTGTACCGCCGACGCCCCCACCGCCCCAGTGTGAAAGGGGCCTTAAAGACAGCATTTCACTATCTCTGCAGTTTAAATTCAGCCTTTACAGTCACATGTGATCTAGCCACCTTCCTTAAAATGGCCTTTTGCACACTGGGCATTTGCTCAAGCTCATTGCGCAAGCATTTAGGTGTGTCAAGTGTTTGAGTGTTATTGGCTTATGTTGGGCAGAATATTCATTTATTCTCACCCTAGAAATATATTGACACTCTTAAACACTTAAATGTATCTAGCTTTTTAGGAGTGTCAAGTGTTTTTTTTGTTTTTTTGGGGGGTTTTTTTCTGCTTAAAAGTTCCTCTCCTGAATGTGCTTTTGGTGTGTGTGTGTGTGTGTGTGTGTGTGTGTGTGTTTTTTCCCTCTGTGCCTGTTAACGCCTAACACAGAGATGCTTTTAAAGGCTGGAAAAAAAAATGCAGAGACAAAAGAGGCATTTATTGTGCATGAAACCTAAGAATACTGTGTGGAATTTGGATTTTTGAACATCCATATTAGGCCCCTTTCACACGGGGTGAATTCTGTAGTGATCAGCATCTGCTCTGCTCTATGGATGGCTGAGAGT
This sequence comes from Lithobates clamitans, assembly GCA_037952925.1. Taxonomy (NCBI): domain Eukaryota; kingdom Metazoa; phylum Chordata; class Amphibia; order Anura; family Ranidae; genus Lithobates; species Lithobates clamitans. The sequence goes on along the minus strand of JBBGZY010000276.1, from coordinate 1,467,785 downwards.
AAACAGACTCCACTGTCTCTTTACACCTGGCTACCTTTTGATCTGCTTCACCAAAACAGAAGAGGGTGGAGTCTCCTGTGTTTTTTTTTTTTTTTTTTTTTTTTGGGGTGGGAGGTTGTGGGTTAGATCGGACCTAGAGGTAGGTAGGTGTAAGTAGGACAGCTTCCTATAGGTGTGAATGGTCCTTCTGATTGGGTCTGCCTGAAAAACTGACTGGCGGACCTGATCGGAACACCCGTCTGAAAGGGACCTTAAGCATTCATCTGTTCCCTAAGTAATGTCCTTTTCAGTCTATTGTTCATGCCAAGACACCTGGCAGTTTGTGGTACAAAATGTCCTGGATTACCAACCGCTCACTGTAAAAGGACATAACTTTCTGTACTTTTCCTACTTTCGAACAGAAATAAGAAATATATATATTGGCTCCTACATGCTATTTTGATTTGTTTTTTGTTTCTTCATGGTTTGTTTTTGGTTTACAGCTGGGAACATCTCCACTCCACCTTGCAGCTCAGTATGGACATTATTCCACCACAGAAGTATTACTTAGGGCAGGAGTCAGCAGAGATGCACGCACTAAGGTTGACAGAACTCCCTTGCATATGGCGGCTTCAGAAGGACATGCAAACATAGTAGAGGTATTAATCAAGGTGAGTCTCAAGGGTTATTTTGTTTTTAATACATTTTAAAATGAAAATGTGATTGATTAAAATATCATTATGAGCTAAGTGCTGGTAGGTGGCAATGAATGGTGATTTGTGGATGTGTTGTAAGAAACTCCTGAACCAGTTATTCCAAAGGCTTCATGAATACCCAACATTCTTCTAGGAGAAGAGATACTATCACATGATCCAGCGCTATATTCCAGGCCTGAAGTCTTTCAGGTGGGTTGTGTGCCTGAGCTTATGCAAAAATTGCCTTTAGGGACTCCTGTAGGGTATGGGGGTAGTGGCAAAGGACTTTATAAGTAATTGTACTTTAATGGTATTATTAATTCATTTATCCATAAACCTACAGTATACACCTATGTCCAGAAAATAAATGTTTGATTACAGTATTAAAAATGCTCATTAACCCTCTCGCTGCCACCAAGGTAGGTTGCATTGGCGGGGGGGGTGGGGGGTGTTTACACACTCTCTCGGCTACTAGACAGTGGCTTCAGTGGAAAGCAGGTGATTGAAATTTAAAGTGAAAAATTAAAGAAAAGTGTTACTTGCCTGCCACTCCCCCCATTCATATGAATGTAAACACACATTGAGAACGCCTTCAAACAAAAACAGATTTTGCTACACATGTTACATGTCACTGCATGCTGGAGTAAGAGACATATAATTCCAGGGCCATTATTCACAGTTCACTCTAAACTGATGCTGTCTAGGAGCTTTCAAAACCTATGGAAAATTTTGGGCATTAAAGTACTGTATGCTGTTTCACATGTGCGCACAGTTTTAAGGCTTTACATGTTTAATATCTATTTACTTGGCGCGACCACATCTATTGTACATTATGCAATAATTGTGTAATATATTTTGTTTGCGGGCCCTTTTCGTAATGTCTGCAAAAATGGCGCTGGCAGCGGGGGAGTTAATGGTTTAAAATCACTGAAGAAGACTAAGGCCCCTTTCACATGGGGCAAGCTTCGCTTGAGTCTGTCCGCTGATGGACCGTGTCTACTCCACTTACACAAAGCAGCCACAGCCTGCTTTCCTCTATAGGCGGTCGGATGTAAACGGACCACCTGTCTGTTTACACCCAACTACTATTTGATCGGGGAACAGATGGCAGACAGGATTGGATCGTATGTCAGTGGTGACACCCGCTACTCCATAGAGGGCAATGGATCCTGCGATTGGATCCACCTGAAAAACTGACAGGTGGACCCAATCGGTTTGCCTGTGTGAAAGGGCCCTAAAGGGTTGTGCTGAGGTGCACACTGCAGTGTATGCTTTTGAATTTAAAGTTTTACTTTTGTTTTAATAGATAATATCTGGTAATGCCGACAAAATTTAATTTGCTCGTAGTTCTCTGTAATGTGCATCTCTGCATGCAGCCAAAGTGTGTCCTCTGTAGTAACAGATTTTGTATTTGTAGCACGGTGCTGACATCAATGCCAAAGACATGCTGAAGATGACAGCTCTTCACTGGGCAACGGAACACAATCATCAGGAAGTTGTAGAGCTTTTGGTAAAATATGGAGCAGATGTTCATAGCCAGAGCAAGTTCTGTAAAACAGCATTTGATATCTCTGCGGACAATGGCAATGAGGATATCGCAGAAATACTACAGGTATTTTTCAGTAGTTTTTAGTATGTTTCTGTTCTTTTACCTTTAAATATTTTCTTTTTTTAACAGAAGTCTGTATTTTCTTTTTTGACTTAGATTGCAATGCAGAACCAAATTAACACAAATCCTGAAAGCCCAGAAACTGTAACGATACACACGGCTACACCACAGTTTTTCATTGGACCCGGAGGTGTGGTAAATTTAACAGGTGAAAAAATTGCTTGATTTTAGAATGCATATTACAAATTGCAGATTTCTGAATACAGTGTCAGCAAGCTTCATAATCCTGAATTTACAGGTGCATTCTTTCTGGGGTTTTTTTTTTTAGAATATATAAAATTTATAGGATGTGTTGTTTTTTTTTTTTTTTTTTTTTTTTTTTTTTTTTCCATCCATATACAGTGGGGACTGAAAGTATTCAGACCCCCTTAAATTTTTCACTTTGTTATATTGCAGCCATTTGCTCAAATCATTTAAGTTCATTTTTTTCCTCATTAATGTACACACAGCACCCCATATTGACAGAAAAACACAGAATTGTTGACATTTTTGCAGATTTATTAAAAAAGAAAAACTGAAATATCACATGGTCCTAAGTATTCAGACCCTTTGCTCAGTATTTAGTAGAAGCACCCTTTTGATCTAATACAGCCATAAGTCTTTTTGGGAAAGATGCAACAAGTTTTTCACCCCTGGATTTGGGGATCCTCTGCCATTCCTCCTTGCAGATCTTCTCTGGTTCTGTCAGCTTGGATGGTAAACGTTGGTGGACAGCCATTTTTAGGTCTCTCCCAGAGATGCTCAATTGGGTTTAAGTCAGGGCTCTGGCTGGGCCATTCAAGAACAGTCACGGAGTTGTTGGGAAGCCACCCCTTGGTTATTTTAGCTGTGTGCTTAAGGTCATTGTCTTGTTGGAAGGTAAACCTTCTGCCCAGTCTGAGGTCCTGAGCACTCTGGAGAAGGTTTTCGTCCAGGATATCCCTCTACTTGGCCGCATTCATCTTTCCCTTGATTGCACCCAGTCGTCATGTCCCTGCAGCTGAAAAACACCCCCACAGCATGATGCTGCCACCACCATGCTTCACTGTTGGGACTGTATTGGACAGGTGATCAGCAGTGCCTGGTTTTCTCCACACATACCGCTTAGAATTGAGGCCAAAAAGTTCTATCTTGGTCTCATCAGACCAAAGAATCTTATTTTTCACCATCTTGGAGTCCTTCAGGTGTTTTTTTTAGCAAACTCCATGCGGGCTTTCATGTGTCTTGCACTGAGGAGAGGCTTCTGTCGGGCCACTCTGCCATAAAGCCCCGACTGGTGGAGGGCTGCAGTGATGGTTGACTTTCTACAACTTTCTCCCATCTCCCGACTGCATCTCTGGAGCTCAGCCACAGTGATCTTTGGGTTCTTCTTTACTTCTCTCACCAAGGCTCTTCTCCCCGATAGCTCAGTTTGGCCGGACGGCCAGCTCTAGGAAGCGTTCTGGTCATCCCAAACGTCTTCCATTTAAGGATTATGGAGGCCACTGTGCTCTTAGGAACCTTGGGAAGTGCAGCAGAAATTTTTTTGTAACCTTGGCCAGATCTGTGCCTTGCCACAATTCTGTCTCTGAGCTCTTCAGGCAGTTCCTTTTGACCTCTTGATTATCATTTGCTCTGACATGCACTGTAAGCTGTAAGGTCTTATATAGACAGGTGTGTGTCTTTCCTAAATAAGTCCAAACAGTATAATCAAACACAGCTGGACTCAAATGAAGGTGTAGAACCATCTCAAGGATGATCAGAAGAAATGGACAGCACCTGAGTTAAATATGAGTGTCACAGCAAAGGGTCTGAATACTTTGGACCATGTGATATTTCAGTTTTTCTTTTTTTAAAAAAATCTGCAAAAATGTCAACAATTCTGTGTTTTTCTGTCAATATGGGGTGCTGTGTGTACATTAATGAGGGGAAAAAAATGAACTTAAATGATTTTAGCAAATGGCTGCAATATAACAAAGAGTGAAAAATTTAAGGGGGTCTGAATACTTTCCATCCTCACTGTATTTTGTACTGTACTCTGTCATTTATTAGGTCATTTAGTAGTGTCCTACTAGCAGTTCTTTAGCCATATTGTAAGCATTTTGCTAACAGGCTATGGAGTATTTGTACCCAGTAATGTTCTACAGCATCTATCATACCGTAAAAACATAAAATCAACTGACTTGCTGCTTAAATGTTTACCTGAGCCGTCATTTGATCCAGCGCTGTGCACATCTGCAGCTCTTCTCTCCCCTCACTTCCTGGTCTCACTGGCATTGCTGAGGCAGCGGGAGCCATTGGCTCCTGCTGCTGTCAATCAAAACCAGTGGGGGTGGGGCAGAGTCCTGCTGTCTGGGTCAATAGGCTCTGGGGTACTCGCCAGAGGGGTGGAGCTAAGAGGGCTGGAAAGAGATCCGAGAAGAGGAGGTTCAGGGCCACTCTACAGAGCAGGCATTCGTCAGTGTAAAGGGGACATTTACACTGCTAATCAGGGCATTAATCATCAGTGCACACCTGATAGTTCACAAGCTAACGCCCTACACCCTGTGATACCTCCACTGCCCTTCTAAATAAGAGAAAGTATAATTTAAATAAACCTATAGCTGACACTTAATATGTAACGAATACGTGACTAAATTTAAACCTCTAGATATAATTGGAATAAATAGTAGCGCTCAAATAAAAAAAAATAAAAATGTGCTAATGAAAGCAATGATCAATGTAAATGAACAGTAAAAGTATATATGTGTGTGAATATTGACAATACCCTCATTGAAAATTGGTCACAATATGAATGTGATCTGACAAAAAGAGTTATTGGTGAACACTGTGAGCAAACACATCCTAAAAATTGGCCTGGGCAGGAAGGGGGTGAAAAATGCCCAGTAGGCAAGTGGTTAAAACTGGCTCCTAACTTCTTTAGCTGGCTCCTAGATTCAAAACAAATTTGTCAAGCCTTGAGTTATATAGTTTAGTGTTCCTAATATCTTCACCCACCCATGTTTTTCACTTCTAGTGCATTGTCATTAGTATGTAAAATAAATGAATAGCCTTTTGAGAGTAAAATGTATGGCAAGTGTGTATGCTCAGGTATTCCATTAAATGGTTTAAAAATAACTTTTTCTAACCTGTTAAAATTGAACAATCCAATCTACCTTAGATTTATCAAAAATACTGCAGTTTGAGGACCTACTTGTTTGAATAGATTAAAGCGGGATTCCGGCCCTGAAAAAATTAAAAGTCAGCAGCTACTAACACTGTAGCTGCTGACTTTAAATAAGTACTTACCTGTCCTGGGTGCCCGTGATGTCGGCCACCCGAGGCCGACCCGTCCCTCGGCTCTCGGGTCCCGGCACCGCCATCCTAAGTAAGGGAAACAGGCAGTGGAGCCTTGCGGCTTCACTGCCAGATTCCTACTGCGCGAGCGGCGCTCTGTGAATGGCCCGTGGTGTTCTGGGAACACACACAGTTCCCAGAAGACAACGGGGCCGCTCACCGAGGAGCAGAACACTCCGCAGAATAGGAAAAGGCAGATTAGGGAGACTGCCTAGCAACAAGGGTTTAGGTAAGTTTAAACATATTTTTTTTTTTTTTTTTTTTTTTTTTTTAGGATTTTTGGTTAATTTTTTTTTTTTTTTTTTCAGGGTGGCCCTATACTTTAAGCCTCTTTTTCTATATTTTTGTCTTGTTGATGCTCCTAATGTTTTGACAGTTACTGCATTGGCATTTCTGCAGGGGTTTACTGTGGAAATCATTTTGATGATAAAGTGGAGGTTCAGCCCACACCCCCACCCCTAGAAAAGTGCCAAATGTGGCAGTGGAGGGGGAGGAAGCAAACAAGTGGAGCTTCCCCTTTTGGGTGGAGCTCCAAAACTGTTAACTTGGTTTATGCCTGTAACTTGTTGTTCTTACAGAATGCTTTTTTTTTTTTCCCAGATGAGAATGGAATAGCCTCTACAGTACAGTTTGGCAATTCGTCAACATCTGTGCTGGCTACATTGGCAGCTTTAGCAGAAGCATCTGCTCCATTATCGAATTCTTCAGAAACACCAGGTGTGTATCTCAGTTGCCTTTTTATTGCCTGAAAAACCGCTTTACACACACAAAGCTGTAGTCTGTAGCCATTGAATATTTACCATGTGAAACATACGGCCTCATGCACACTGCTGCTGTTAAACTCACATTTCCTGACAGACTCCATGGCAGCAACGTGTGGGTTAGACCCGCCTCCATAACTACCCTATAGGGCACCTCTCCCATAACCATGTTATTGGTTCTCTACCTGAAGATGACTCCCCTGCGATCAGGATCGGCCGAGCGCCAGATTATGTTCCTTCGATAGGCCCTGACTGTTAAGCAGGGTATGGAGTGGATATGCAGAGTAACGGTGAAGATTTGAATACCTGATCATCAGAGCGCGGACGGCCTGTTTGCCTATCGTTATCAGGCGGCCATTATCTGCTATAAAGTCTGGTGTGTGTATTTGTTACCTCGGCCCAGGTGATCATAGGTGGAGTGGTAAGATTGTATCCATATGCATGGCAGCAGTGTTTGTAAGTTGTATGTACCTTGCTTTCCTTATCTTTTCTCTGCTGGTGTTTCCTGTGCATGGCGCTGGCTCTTCCTGCGTTCCAGCTGCCGCTTTGCGCATGCACAGACCCGAAACTAAGCCGAGGCTTGGTTAGCGCGTCTCATGTCTGACGTGGTGACGTCACTACAGAGCCCTGGGAATGATCATGGGCTCTGCGGCGACTTCCTTGGGCTTCTGGTGTGGCATTGGGTGAGGGTAGGTTCCCTGCCTGGCAGCTGACCCCTATTTATCCCTGCAGTTTCCTGCTGATACCATGGATCCCTCACTGCCTCCTGGTTGCCAGCCCTCTTGTAACAGGTATGTTTGTAGTTTAAACATTTCTGCCTGTTCAAGGGGTGGAGAGAGAGTAAGGTATTAGGGCACCAGCTGATTCCGGTCTTCTCTTTTCTGCTTTCTTTCTCACAGCCCTTCTAGGTCTGATCCACAACGTAGTTCCTGTAAAGGGAATGGGTCTTTAAAGTCGCACCACCAGCAATCCTCCTCCAGGTCCAGCCATCATAGGTCTCCTTTCAGATCCAAACCGCATAGTAGAGATCTTCCACACCCCCCCCTCATCTCGCTCTAGCAAGAGGCCAGAAAAATCATATTGGGGGTGTAGGGCTCCTGTTCCAGCCGACAAATCTCTCTGTGATCACTGCTTTTCTAAAGCTGCAGATGAGAGGGATGGCGCAGATCCAGCACCTTGAATCTACAGGAGGTAGGCTCATCAGCCTTGCGATTCCCCACCAGAGCCATTACGCCCTACATTAGGAGAAGATCTGGCTCAAGAGACATGGGATTACTCCCAGCCAAATGGTCCTTCGCTCCTCTCCCAGACAGCGAATATGATCTAGAAGATCTAGGAATGGGCTTTGAATATGCTTTGGTTCCTTTGGTGAAAGCTGTGAGAGAAGCACTGAGTTGGGAAGACCCTGTTACTTCTCCTCCAAAGCAGAGAAAATTTTTCAAACAGCTCTATAAGGAGCGTCAATATTTTCCCTTTCTCTCTGAACAGGGTGGCATCCTCTCTGATGAGTGGAGCAAGATGAAGAGTTTCATGCAATCAAATCTGAAGTTGTATCCTTTTAAGGAAGAAGATGTTAAACACCTTGAATCAGCTCCATTGGTGGACGCAGCACTTAGTGAGATATGTAACTCTTCCCTTGGAAGATACGGTTTCTTTTAAAGATCTCTTGGAAATACGGATCGACTCTGATCTGAAACAGATTTACCTGACACCAGGAATGGCTTGCAAACCAGTACTCGCTGTAGCCGCAGTATCCAAAGCCATGGAAACCTGGTCTGACAGCGTTGATGAGATCCTAAGAGGTTTCTCCAGTGAAGTGGCGAAAAGTTCACCTATCCAGGAGATCAGGCTGCCGTCCGCCTGTCTCGGGGAGGCTTCTATTGATGTTGTTTTCCTGATGTCCCGGGTTATGTTGGCGGCTGTTTCAGCATGTCGTGCTTTATGGCTCCATCCATGGTTGGCGGATCCGGCTTCCAAACAAGCTTGGTGCCGAATTCCCTTTTTGAGGGTAATTCTCTTTTTGGCAATAAGCTTGATAGTGCCATAACCCGGGCCACAGGTGGTAAATCAGATTTCCTCCCTCAGGATTGGCGCTTACAGAACCAGAAACGCTCCTTTCCAAGGAGACAGAATTCTGATCGCGCCAGGGAAGCGCGCAGTTAAAGGCTTGGTCGGGAGTTTTCAAGGTCTTGGAAATCCAGGCAGTCCTCCTTCAAAAAAACCCACAAAAGGTGGTTCCTCTGGCAACCAGGATTCCACTAAGTCCTTTTGAGATTGAGCCCGCTCAGGCATGCAAGGTGGGGGCTCGTCTTCTTCACTTCAGGCATGTCTGGGCGGCCTCCATCCAGGATTTCTGGACCGTCAAAATGGTCTCTTCTGATCACACCTGGGTCTTCAACAGTACCCCAAGACTCAGATTCATTCCTACGACTCTTCCAGATTCAGAGGAGAAAAAGCAGGTCCTGTTAACTTACGTAAGCTGTTTATTGGATCAAGGTGCAGCCATCCCTGTTCTAGAAGGCGAGCGAGGCAGCGGCATGTATTTTCCTCTGTTCATAATTCAGAAAAAAAATGGTATATGGAGACCAGTCAAAGACTTGACTCATCTCAATTTCTTTATCCGAAAAGAAAAGTTCAAAATGGAATCTTTACTTGCAATCCAACAGTCAGTGCATCCGGGAGATTGTTTGGTATCAGTTGCTCTAAAAGACACCTACTGTTCCAGTGGTAGTGGACTTCCAGCAATTCCTCCGCTTTGCGGTAGGCAAACAGCACCTTAAATTCACATGTCTCCCTTTCGATCTAACAACTCACCTCGTGTCTTTTCCAAAGTTCTACTATCTGTTGTTGCTCTTCTTCGGGTCAAAGGGGTTCTTCTCCACCACTATCTGGAAGACCTTCTTCTTCTAGCTCAAGACAAAGATCAAATTTTAGAGCACAGAAGCCAATCATCTCCACCCTTCAAGAATTCGGATGGCTCCTAAATCTGGAGAAGAGCCATCTAGAGCCAATACAATCACTTTTGTTTTCTAGGGGCTCACTTCAATACGTTGGCAGGCAAGATCTCCCTTCCAGAAGAGAAGATTGGAGTAATTTAAGACCGAATCGTCTCACCTTTCCGCTCTCCAATGTTTGAAAGTGATCAACACGATGACTGCCACTATTCCCTTGGTGAAGTGGGCACAATGGCACACGGCCCTTCCAAAAAGGGTTCCTACATCAATGGAATTATTCCAGCAAAAACCAGCGCATATACCTTACTCCAACCATTAAAGTATCTCTCCATTGGTGGCTTCAAGGGAAAAATTGCCATTCAATCGCCCCATCACATGGGTCACGATAACCTCAGATGCCAGCAATCGGGGCTGGGGCGCACATTGCCTGACGGAAGTGGCTCAGGGCAGATGGAATCCCCCTTCTCTGGGGATTGTCTACAACATACTGGAACTGAGGGCCGCCTTTCAGGCACACCTGTTATTTCGCTATCTAATAATGAACTCATCAGTAATGCTAAGGTTAGACAATACAACTGCGGTGGCCTATGTAAGGAAGCAGGGCGGAACTCGCAGCTGGTCCCTGCTTCAGGAGGTGGAGCCAATAATGAGCTGGGCTCAGAAAACTTGTCCAGCATCTCTGCGGTCTACATTGCGGGTATTCAGAATGTACAGGCGGACTTTCTTTCTCGTGTTCAAATGAACAACGAGTGGTCTCTCAACATAGAGGTGTTCGAATGGCTCCTGACCCTGGGATTGTCTCCAGAGGTAGACCTGTTTGCTTCCCCATGCAATTACAAGATGACCAAATACTATTCGAGGTTTCAAGACCCTCAGGTGTATGGGATAGATGCTCTCACGGACCAGTGGAGGTTTCAAAAAGCCTATGCCTTCCCTCCGGAACCGGTAATACTTAAATTTCTCTTGAAGCTCGGAACAGAGAAGGTGGAGATCATAGCGGTGATTCCTTTCTGGCCCAACAGGCCTTGGTTCCCTCTTTTAACACTCCTCAGTTATCGAGACCCAATTCCCCTACCTCTCAGACCGGATTTACTATCTCAAGGCACAACTCTACACCCTTGTCCATCCTACCTACACCTCAGGTTTGGTTTTTGAGAGGGGAAGGCCCAAAGCCCTAGGCTGCCCGAAAGAAGCCATTCTTCTGAATGCCAGAAGAAAAAGCACTAATAGAGTATATGAACGGATATGGTCCAGGTTTACTGATCACATGTCTTCTAGATCAAAGCCTTGTGACCCGCCAGCAGTCCAAGACATCCTGAGTTTTCTGCAAACAGAGCTTGACCTGTCTCTGGCAGTAAGCTCCCTACGGGTGCAAGTATCAGCCATCTTGGCCTTCACAGGAGTTTCATGGGCAAATCATTCCCTTGTCCGGCAGTTCTTCAAGGGTGCTATCAGGATTAGGCCTCAGAGGAAGCCAAGGTTTCCCAAATGGGATCTCCCTCTTGTTCTGGATTTTCTCTCCAATCTCTGATCAGATCCTGACAAACCTCTTTCAGCAAAAGATCTCACACTCAAGACTACTTTCTTGGTAGCAGTGACTTCAGCCAAAAGGGTTTCTGAAATTGGTAATTTAGGTTCGGAGGAGCCTTTTCTAACTTTTTTTTCCTAATAGAGCAGTGTTGATTCCCATGTTGGGGTCAAACCCTAAAGTGACCTTTAGTCTTCCATGAAAATCAAGAGATTGTGCTTCCCACTTTCAGGTCAATGGAAAATCAGGTTGGTAATCCTCTTGATGCGGGCCACACTCTGAAGCAGTACCTAGAGGTCATGGCTCTCTTCAGACAATCGGAGTTTCTTTTTATCCTCTTTCATGGTAAAAACAAAGGGATGCGGGCTTCGGTTAGAACCATCTCTGCTTGGATTGTACAGACCATTCAAATGGCTTACAGAGCAAAGGGCTTGGCTCCTCCCGAGGCAGTGACCACTCATTAGACTCGCCGTATCTCGACCTTCTTGGCAGCTTCTCGGCATGTCGCTCCCGATATCATCTGTAGAGTGGCCTCCTGGTCTTCTATTAACACATTTGTTTCTCACTACTGTGTTGAACCAGCTGCTTTGTCATCTAATTCGTTTTGATTTACAGGTGTTGTCGGTTGACAATGTTATATAAATTTTTGGTTTCTTTGCTCAATCTCCTGTCAGAATAAACCGCGTTTAATGAAAACCAGTGTGCATGAGGCCTAAGTGTGTGCGTTACCATTTGTAGTGGTCTCCCATACTGTGTATATCCCTTTAGCGACAGAAAAATAATCACAAAGGATACAAATGTAATGCAATGGGTTTAAATTCAAGAAGGCGGTGCAGAATTCTTTTTTCATACAAGAGTAAATATTCAGGTAGCTGGTAGTGATTTTTTATCTTCTTCTTTCTTTTTTAGAAATCTATATTTTTGTTCTTTTTACAGTCAGTATTATTCTATATGGATTTGTGCCCACCTATAGATCACTATACCCCTTCAGTGTTCATATGTTTACTTTCTTCTTTTATACAGTGTTGGTGTATCTGTGCATTTTTTTTAATTTGAAATTCGTGTATTTCTGCTATGTACTTTTTTTTTTTTTCATTTTTTTGACTCATCCTGCAGTTAATATAAGAGTTAATATGTTTATTGCCTGACCAAAAGCAGTACACTTTTCATATTGTTTCAGTCCAATACATTTTGAACTTGTGCAGTACATACAGTTGCCATATAATGCAGTTATGCTTCATGCTTGCAGATTGAAAGACCCTTCATGGCAAGGATTACGGTCTTTGAAACATAATGGCACAATTAATTGTAGAGATGAAAGCTTGAATCATAGTAGGAATATATCTGATCTCAGAGTCCAGCTATGACGTCAAAGTAAAGTCAAAGTAAAGGCTTCAGATTTACTCTGTAACAGAAAAGCTTCTTGCTGTGCTAGGAATATAAACCAAATCAAAGAGAACATCGGTGGATGTTTGAGTAGCTAGTCTTTGTTGCAGATAATTGCAGCATAATTTGACTGTTGGCTTTCAGTTAGTCAGGAGAAACTGCTTGTCTGTATTTCATTCTGAAATTTAGATGTAACAGACACAGCTAAGTATTTGTCTAAAGTTGTGTTTTTTTTTTTTTTGTTGTTTTTTTTTTTATATTTTCACGTGGGCCAAATAGTTCTGGTACTTTCATATTTATTTAACCACTGCAGCCGTGGGAGGTTTTACCCCCTTAATGACTGGGCCTTTTTTTGCGATACGGCACTGGGTTACTTTAACTGACAGTTGCACAGATGTGCGCCGCTGTATCCAAATAATATATGTATCTTTTTTTTTTTTTCCCACAAATAGAGCTTTCTTTTGATCGCCTCTGCAGTTTTTATTTTTTGCGCTATAAACAAAAAAGGGCAACAATTTTGATAAATATATTTAATATATATAATTTTATATAATATAAAAATATAAGTTGTCTGGTTCTTGTGGGTTTGTTTTTTTTTTTTTGGCTTTTGTACTTTCAGTTGCTAACCTAGAACAAGTATGTACAAACCTTCTACATGCTTGTTCTGGCTCATTGAAAATATTAAAGCCAAAAACAACCAGATCATTGGCATTTGATCATGGCAGACTTGGAAATTAATCTTGAATGCCTTGAATGGCAAGTCTTGAAGGACACTCTATTATTGAAAATAATTAAAATGCAAATGGTTTTCGTCTGTGTGTGTGTGTCTGTGAACCTTTTTTCTTGAAAGATTCCACTCTAAGAATAACACCCCTACATGTGCTGTATAAACAAAGGGACCTCATCTGTGCTTAGCTGTACACTGGGTTGCCCAAAAAGCTTTGCAGGTCCTTTTTCTACTTGTGCACGGAGGCTTGTTACTATACTCGCCTTCAATATAACATTGGGGACATAGTGTGCTCAAAATGGTACCTTATCCAATTAGAACATTTAAAGCAAAACAAAAATAACTTCAAAACAAGAGTTTCCACACAACCTCCATAAAATGTGAAAAGTTCATTCACGTCATTGCGAGTTAAAAAAAAAAAATATATATATATATATATATCTCAAGAGACATATCAATAATCCCTAAACTGGAGCACCAGCCCTGCTTGGCCTTAACACTAAAGAGTAGAAAAGACAAATATAGACCAGATTATAACCTCGTATAGCAAGTGGCCAAATTGTAGGACCATGATCATAGGTCTCAATGCATTACGTTGCTTCATTCAGGAAACCCTGATAAAAAGGATAACTTACAGTTAGTACGTTGATTATGCACATGACGTATGTGCACGTAAGCAGAAGTATTTACGTATAGTCAAAAAACATTGAAATATGGAGGTTGCGTACTCACAAATATGACCATAGTATTGTGTGTAGGGATCATTTCAAATCACCCCAGATCAGGACAGACAAAGTGGGCTGTGGGCAGCAATATAAAGCCTATCTGAGGCGACCAAAACCTATTGGATTGTAAATAAGCCCCTTGAAATCATATACATAAAATATGGGGTTGATCTAAAGAACAAACAAAAATAATTAAAAATACAAAAAATGGGGGAAGATGAAAGGGTGCAGTCACTGAATGGACTCGGGAGGGGAGGTAGTAATGTGCATAACTTAGAGTTGTATAGTAAATAGGGAAACCCTGTGTTCCAAGATATTGGTCTTAGTTGATGCCTGCAGTTTTTTACAGTAGTTACTACAGGGGGTGGAAGGAGGGTATCCAAAAAACAGCCTTAAGAAGGAGTAATAAAGGTATAAAACAAAAGGTCCCCAACCAAACGCCGGAACGAGTGAGCTAACACTGTCTCCCTTGCTGGTACCTATAAGTATGTTTAAAGATGACTGCCATCATAAGGCTTGTCCCCGCACCCGCCACACCGAAAATACGGTGCTATACTCTCCATAAAGCGGACCTTCAGTCATTTTTTTTTCAATTTTACATCTATTAAATGTTCTGCCCTTGTTTTAACTTTTGGATAGTAAAACATTTTTTTTTCTGCCAGTAATACATTATACAGCCAACTTGCTCTTTCTTGTTTGGTATAAAGCCATGCACAGCTCTCGCTCTTGTGAAAATTTTCCAGGAAGGGAGGGGGGATGAGTCCTAAGAGGGCCAATGAGAGCTGCAGGGCTGGAGGTGTGCCCCTGTGTCTGTGTAAATCCAGGAAGTAAGCAGGCAGCGGCTTCAGCTGCCTACAGTTAAAATGGCTGCAGTCAGACTTAGTGGAGGAAGATTTCTGCAGCATATTTGGCAAGTACAGAATCCCAGTATATATAAAATAATATGCAAAGTGGTTGGAGGGAAGCTTCAGAAAGGGCAAAGATGTTTTTATGACTGTCAGCGTAGCTGGAAGTGCTCTGGGTCTCGGCTCACAGTCTACAATGATCACTATACACTAAAGGAACAGTACAGACAACCACACTAAGGCTGTTTCCACTAGTATGACTTGTCATGCGCCTTTGGACACAGTCACCTTACAAGTCACAGCTCATTGATTTCAATGGCACCCGTTCCAATCTATGAGACTTTGAAAATCAGCGACTTTGAAAAGGTACCTGCAATGCTTTAATGCGACTTTGATCCAGAGAGTTTAACGTTGGATCAAAGTCACACTCTAATTGCGCAACTTTGGGGTTGCAATAATGGAAACGTACACTAGACTTTGGACACACAAAGTCGTGTGACAAGTCACAGCCCATAGATTTTAGTGGTACCTGTTCCCATCTATGCGACTTTGAAAATCAGCGACTTTGAAAAGGTACCTGCACTACTTTGCTGCAACTTTTGATGTGACTTTGATCCAGAGAGTGTAAAGTTGGATCAAAATCACACTCCAAAGTCGCACTCTAGCCTTAGGCTTCGTTTCCACTAGTGCGACTTCAAAGCTAAGCAATTTAGAATGCAGCTTTGATCCAACTTTACACTGGATCAGTTGCACCAAAGTAGTGCAGGCACCTTTTTCAAAGTCGCTTAGATGGGAACGTTTGCCATTGAAGTCAACGGGCTGTAACTTGTGAGGTCACTGTGTCCAAAGTAGCATGACAAGTTGCACTAATGGAAACTGAGCCTTAAACTCCTTACTCACATGTAATGAGCAATAGAAATCAATCTGTATCCTTCCAAACTTTCAAAAATGTACCTTTTTGTACCTTTTATTTCTATCATATTTCTTCTCTAGCTCCCTCCGCCATTCACAGCAGCTGGGTGTGTGCCACACCGTGCCCATCACAGTGCCATGCAGAAACAACCATGTGGTTCTACACTGTAGAAAACTCTCTCTCGTCTCTGATCCACGTTATAAAAGCGCAACCATAGGCAGTAGCCCCTCAGTATATATGTTTACTCCGGCCAGACAGGAACTTCAAACAAATTTTTTTTTTTTTTTTTGTCTGGCCCATCGTTCTAGGTGGCAGGGGCCTCCCGGCGGCCATATCCCTTCAACAGGGGCAGTACTCCTGGAGTTTGGGCCATCCATAGACCCGGCAAGACCGCTGTCTGGACGAATGTAAAGGACTCCCTCTCCCTGGTGTTTTGTAGCCTCAGTGTAGGTACCTGTGGGATGTGGAGGTGGCCCAGTGGAGCCCGTCCAGGTAGGTAGTGTGGCATCAGCTGGCTTGTTCACTCCGCATCTCCTCAAAAGGCTGCAGGGGAGAGAAACCTCTCCCTCATTCAGTGAAGCTTGTGGGCCGCGCAGGTGTCACGGACTAATGTGCTTGCGGCAGGAAGTGATGCGGCCGCCGCTGGAAATGCATTTCCGACGGCCATCTTGGTACACCCAAATGTGGGGGAGAAAGAGCTGTTTGAAGATCAGGACTGCAGTCAGGAGGGGAAGACATACACTCTATCCTGGATGGCGGCGCCAGATCCACAGCGCTGCCCCGGATCCTCCACACCACCTTAAATAAGATAAGAAGATGGTGCCGGTAGGACTTCCAGAATGTTGCAGCATGGAGGAACCAGGGGCCATGGAAAGCAGGTCTGGAGGCGCCATCACTAGAATCCGGCCCTAGGGTAAGAAAATAGGGGGCACGGGAAAGCTCCTGTTTCTTTTCTTAACCTCCTGTGGTGGGGGCACAGGGGGTTTTGCAGGGGCCTGTGTTTGTTTTTTGTTTTGTTTTTTTTGTTTTGTTTTTTTTTGCTTAGTGGACAAGTGTCTCACATTACAGGATAGGCTCCGGTGGTGGGTACTTAAAATTCTTAGACTAGAATTGTGTTATCCACCGGGTGTTGCATATATGGTACATGCTTCAGTGGAAGTAATGTGGGGGGGGGGGGGTCTGTCCTCTGATTTATTTCAAGACAAAGTCCGTGACCCGAAAGACAGCAAGGCAGAGGCACCCAGAAAATGGTGCCCAGTGTGCACCAAGAAAATGCCTTCCGGTTGGAAGAAGAATGCATGCCAAGAATGTATCGATAATCTCATCAACAGGGAAACGGGGCCTGTTCTCAAAGCTTTCGGGATTCAATGAAAAGAGGAATGAAACAGACTTTACAGTCTAAGCCAACAGCCCCTGTTCACGCACGGGTAACACAGGATCAGGGGCTACTGGAGGAATTGGAAGAGAGCTCAGAGTCAGCCTCAGATTCTGAGGGAAGGGGAGCTCAAGGCTCATAAGTAAAGCAAAACCCAGAGATTTCTGTTTCCTTCAGAGGAGACAGAGGAATTCTTGAAAGCTATATAAGATACCCTAGAGCTAGAAGAGCCAAAAAACAAAGAATTGTCGGTACATGACCTTTTTATACGCAGGCCTTCAATCCAAACAGACCAGAACCTTTCTGGTTCATGCGTTTAAAGAAACAGTGCTCAAAGATTGGAAAGATCCAGAAAAAAAGTCTTCTTTACTAAAAAAAAAAATCAAAAGACGATTCCCCTTCAAGGAAGAAGATGCGAATCTGTGGGAAAAGTGTCCCAGGTTAGACGCTTCCCTTTCAAAAGTCTCAAAAAGATCAGAGCTTTCATTTGAAGATGCATGTTCCCTAAAAGAGCTGATGGATAGGAAGGCTGAGGGATACGTAAAGAAAGCGTGGCAAGCCTGCTCCGTTAACTTTAAACCAGCCCTAGCCACTACTTGCGTGGCTAGTACCCTTGATTTGTGGCTGAAGCAGCTCCGCACTCTTCTGGAGTCAGACACTCCCAAAGAAGAGATTCTAGAGGCACTACCAACTCGAAAGTGGTGGCTTATATAGCTGATGCTTCCACAGAATCAGTAAGGTTCTCGGCCAGGTCTACAGCCTTAATTAATGAAGCCAGGAGGGCTATCTGGCTGAAGTCCTGGGGAGGAGACAGTGTCAAAAACAAAGCTCTGTTCCCTCCCCTTCTCAGGAAATTTGCTCTTCGGTAAAGATTTAGAGTCTGTACTAGAAAGATCGGTCGATGGGAAAAAGATTTCCAGCCGGGACTCCCGTCCACTCTGTCCACTCTGTCCACCAGTGCTAGAGTGGACGGGAGTCCCAGCTGGAAATCTACAATTGGTCATTGTGACCATACAAGCCCGTTTTGACTCCTGTCATAAGACAGAGGGTCAGCGACGTCTGGTGAGTAGGGACCTATATCCTGTCTGTCTGTCTGTCTTTTACCTGTGGGAAGGAATGTGCCACACAACTTTTGAATATTGAGAGGTGTATGCAGTTTACAGCTGTACCTGTTAGATCAGCTACACAGGAATACGGATTGCATTGTTTGATACATGGACTATATTACAATCACTTTGTTTCAACTTTACTGTTTGTATCACGCATAAGGGATTGTTTTGAATTTATATATTTTTATTTTATTTATTTTTAACAGTTTTTTCCACTATAATGACACAACCTGGTTATAGCAGTGGCAAACCTCCATCCCTGATATATGTTGAACGACAGAAAAGAAAAAGGAATGGGACTTTGTGTGAGGCATGTCACTGTATGGATACCTTAGTCATATTCATTGAATTGTATATTACAGATCACGTATTGGAAAGTGTCAATCTGAGATAAAGGACACAATATAGTATGAAATACTTGTATGAATATACAGTTATTATACAAAATAAAATACAACATGTTTGGCAGTACAGTTACATAGAAACACTCATCCATTCATAATGGTTCAACAAACATAAGCAATTGCTCATGGTGAGCCAAACTTGTCTGGGCATCAGTTCGATGTATACTCGACGCACGTTTCATGGCTCATGCGAATTATTAGGAGTAAAATGCTCCGAAAGTAAATCGGTCAAATCTATAAATATAGGATACCCTTTAAACTGAGAACAATCTCTCAAAAAAAGGTCTATAACTTACAATGCGGCCCAGTAGTGACGCCCAGCCTCTACTCAAGGGAAGACAGGGGACACGGATGACTATCTCCCCCGGGGGTGAAGTGAGGAATCCCGTCCAGACCAGAGACAGCAGCCAGGTGAAGACCAGGCGACCATGTGAATCTGGTGTATGCTTAACAGTCCACACGGCTCTGCAAGGATATGGAGATGAAACCATGTGAAATGAATATACTATTAATGGAATGAACCTATGCCTGTGAATGAGTGGAAGTGATGGATGGTGTGTAATTACTGCAGTGATATGGTGTGAACTGGCCAAGGGGACTAAAGCCAGGGAAAAAGTGTATACATATGCCCGCAAACAGATGAATCCAAAATCAAACCCACCATATGGTGGTGAATTGTGAAACTCAAGTGAACCCGAAAAGTGTTGTGTGTAGTTATGAGTGAAACTCAATTACCTTGTGTATGATTCTATGGCCGTATGCATGCCTGGAATCCCGCTTGTGTGAATGGCCCATGTGAAATGGTCAGCTGGCCAGCCCGAGCAGCTTTTATCCCCAGTAAGGGGCGGGTCCTCACCGTCATGAGATCCCACCAATGAGGCGGGAAATGGCGACAAGCTTTGGCTCTGTCAATGGCATGCAAATCCGCTGCGGAACCCAGCAAGTCCCAGTTCCAACTAGATGGAAAGAGGGAATCTGCTCCATGCTCAGGCGTGTTAATGCACTGAGCAGGGCATCCAATCATGACGCCGGTGCATAGGAGGCAAGGCTAGTTGTATTGTATTCCATACTGTCTGCACGTTGTCTCTTTATTTAGCAAGCGCTGTTAATCACAGAATTTATCCAGTGCTGTCTGTCACCTTACTATTCACTATGTGTAACAGCAGCTGCTCTCATTGCACTAATTTACTTCAGTCACTGAGGTGTGGTGCGGGTGTTTTTTATGTGCTAGCAGCATATATATATTTTTAGATAGCCTAGGGAGTTTGGAAATATCAGGTAGCCTGCCTTTCCTCCAATGCGAGAGAGCTGAAAGCAGTTCAAAAGGCCCTAATAGCCTTTGGCCCGGCTCTGAGGGGAAGACGCGTACAAGTCTTTTCGGACAGTGTTACCACTGTAAGCTACATCAACAAACTGGGAGGTATGAAAGTGGCAGGACTTCTGAGTATAGCAGAAAAAATCCTACAGTGGGCAGAAGAAAATTTGCTATCCCTATCTTGGATTCACTTGAAAGGGGGATTAAACTCTCTGGCGGATGCCCTAAGCAAGGAGACCTTGTCTCAAACGGAATGGTGTTTAAATCGAACAGTGTTAGAGCAAATCATGAAGTGGGGGGGGGGGCCTCCCAGATAGACCTCTTCGCTACGAGAGAGAACAGACAAATGGACCAATTTTTCGCCCTCCACAGAGACCACCTCAGTTTGGGCCTAGATGCCCTATCCCAACCCTGAGAAGCAAACCTGGTGTATGTATTTCCACAGTTTGCCCTCAGACTGAAAATCCTTCGGAAGATAAAATTCTCGAGGGCGAAAGTTCTAATTCAAATATCCTATTTGCTTCTTTCTAGCCAAGGAGGTCTTGGTTCTCAGGGCTACTAAAACTCAGCATCTCAGATCCTTGGCGACTACCCTACAGGACAGACCTCATACATCAAGGGGCGGTGAATCATCCGGAGGTGAACTCTTTCTCTGACAGCCTGGCTACTGAGAGGGAGCTTTTAGAACAAAAAGGGCTATTGGCTAATGTAATCAACACTATTCTTAGTCGGAAACCATCCACTAACGCTATATACAATCAAATCTGGAAGAAGTTCAGGGCCTGGCGCATGCTCAACAGAGTTTCAGGAGCTATCATCCCGGCAGTCCTAGATTTCCTCCAAGCTGGAGCAGACCTTAGATCTACCAGTCAGTACCCTCAAGGTACAGGTATTGGCACTATCTAGCTTTCTAAATCGGATGCTAATAGAAGAGCCCTTTAATCAAGAGAATCCTTACATAAGTCGTAAAAGGGCCCTCAAGTCAAGGAGGTTCCCTTCCTGGGACTTATCCACGGTGTTACAAAGTCTTTGTAAAGTACCGTTCAAACCACTAGAGGATCTACCCATAAAGCTATTAACCTGTTGGTGGCACTGGTCTCTGCTAGAAGGGTTGGAGAAATCCAGGCCCTCTCAATGGCTGAACCCTTCTGCATCATTTCACAAGACAAAATTGACCCTGCCTTTCACCCCAAAGTACCTTCTAACTTCCATAGATTGGAAGAAATGGTAATCCTTTCCTTCATTTTGCAGAGACCCTAAAAACGATAGAGGCTGGACTCAATAAAATAGATGTCAGGAGATTATTATTATTCAGGATTTATATAGCACCAACAGTTTACGCAGCGCTTTACAATATAAAAGGGAGACAATACAGTTATAATACAATAAAATACAAGGGGATTAAGAGGGCCCTGCTCAGAGCTTACAATCTAATAGGGTGGGGATGCTTGATCATTTACATTGAGCACACAAAGAAACGGCGATCCTCCACGAGCCTGTTTGCAGGTCCAAACAAAGGTAAAAAGGCATCTAAAAATACCATCGCAAGGTTGATGAAGTCGGCCATCACGGAAGCATACAAAACCGAATCCTTGACACCACCTTCAAAAATAAATGCTCATTCCACATGAGCGGTATCCACATCTTGGGCTGAAAAGGCCGGAGCGTCTCCCCTCCAGATATGCAAGGCTGCAACCTGGTCCAGGTTCCAGACTGTTGTAAAAACATTACAGGCTGAAACTGCTTGCCAGTCAAGACCAGTCCTTTAGCAGAAAAGTGCTGCAGGCTGTGGTCCCACCCTGACTAGGTAGTCCTATTTTGTCCTCTCTGTAAGCCGTCTTGGAAGATGACTCGGAAAAACAGTGTTATTACCTGTTAACTCACTTTTTCCAGGAATCTTCCAGGAGGGCGTCAGTTCCCTCCCTATTTTATGTGGACTATGTAGACATAAATGAGGCTACGCTAATGAAAGTGTTTAATTTTGATTGTTCTGAACCTTCGGTTATTTGTTAATACTGAGGGGCTACTGCCTATGGTTGCACTTTTATAATGTGGATCATGTGTTTCCTGTGCTAGGTGGAAGGAGCCTATCTTTCTGTAAGCCGTACTGGCAGATTGCTGAAAAAAGTGAGTTAAAGGGTTTGTAAACCCTCATTTTTTTATGTTTTTATTTTTTTTAAATAACAAACATCATACTTACTTACCTCCACTGTGCAGTTCGTTTTGCACAGTGTGGCCCCGATCGTCGTCTTCTGGGATGCCCCGGCGGCTCTCACTGCTCCTCCTCGCATCCGTAAACTTTGCGAGCGTGCTCCCGAGTCCAGCATTTGCGTCTATAGACACAAAATGCCGGACTCTGCCCCCCAGGCCCCCGGCGCCCGCGTCATTGGATTTGGAGCCAATGGCTGTGCTGTTCTCAATCTATCCAATCAAGAGCCGAGAACCCCGGGCAGAGAGCTAGAGTGCGTCTCCGCTGAGGGAACGAAGGGCTCAGGTGAGTAAAACAGGTAGGATAGGATGCATTAAGGTAAAAAAACATGGGGGTTTACAACCCCTTTAACAGGTAATAACACTGTTTTCAGGAAGTGAAAGACAGCTTAAGACAGATAAAGGGAGCTAGTGTTGGTGAAAAACAGGAAGAACCTGATTGTCTGGCTTTGAGAAGACTTTCTAAGATAAACAATCAGCTAGCCAGAAAATGAATAATATCAAAGATAATGATATTTAACATACTATTAATAGGAAGCAAATCATTTTTGATTGGACTTCCACCTTAAGTAAAGGGGGAAAAAAATAGGAATACTTAAATTGTTGGCACTTACTAAAGTGGTTATTGTAAACTACATGTGTTTTTTCTTTATAGTGGTGGCTACAGAAGAAGTGGTAACTGCTGAGTCTGTGGATGGTGCTATTCAGCAGGTTGTTAGCTCTGGCGGACAGCAAGTCATTACGATAGTGACGGATGGCATCCACCTTGGTAATCTTCAGTCTGGCCTTTCTTCCGCTGGCATAAATCAGCCAATTATTGTCACAATGCCAGATGGCCAACAGGGTAGGTTATCTATATTGAGTGCTTTTGCTATAGTATTTATGAAAGCTATGTTTACTGTATCATCCTATAGCATCTCAAAGAGAAAATAAGTATGGTAAGTGTGGTTTTCGCACCACATCACATTCCCATCATATCATTTTGTAAGTTAACATAAATGTAGTGAGTGCAGGTTCCAACTCCACAAATTATTGGCTAGCAATTTACTATCACACACACACACACACACACACACACACACACACACACCCCCCATTAGATTTTTGAAACTAGCCATAGATTAGATTTTAGTTGTCTACATGTATGATATGAATATTGGATACCTTCTGCAACGGTAAGAGCACATTTTTAAAACTGTGAAGGCGGGTGTACAAATAGTGTAAACCTTTTATTATTCTTTTGTAGTGTTGACAGTACCAGCAACTGATATTGCAGAAGAAACTGTGATTAGTGAAGAGCCACCTTCTAAAAGACAGTGCATCGAAATCATTGAAAATCGTGTGGACTCTGCAGAGATAGAGGTATTATTAGCAATCTGATACATGTGCAAAGCACCATAAAACTTTTTGCTGTGCTGAGAAGTTAATTTATGAACTTGTAATAGGGTCTATGAAAATATAATACAGAGGACCTGATGTAGAGAAGTACACTCTATATTGGTTTGACAACGTACCCTCTTCAATTGATCTTTTTCTAGTGATCATTTTTCACCTTTTTGCTTACTGCAAAATAATGTGGAGCAGTTTGTCATGGCATTGGAAATCCTTGATTGGCATAGTACATTCAAAATATACAGTTATCCTATTGTCATTGTCCCCTCCTCCCCAGATGCAGAGGAATTGTTTCTCTGCCCAAATTAAACTTGTCTGGCATACACTAAATATGGTAATTGTACTATGAGAACTCTGGAGCATTTTTCCCCCCCGAAAACGAATGAATGTGTGTGTATGTAGAGCAAACTAGTCAGGCCATTTAATGGATTTTGTGGGCTTTCATGTAAGTGAATGCTCATGTTTAGTGCATTATATGTTCTTGATACCCGTTTTAATGCTTGATAATTTGTTCCTCTCTGTTGTGCAGTCTATGGAAGGAAGATACGTTATGAATATACAGTATCTCTGATTTTACCATATACATGATGTGAAAGTGTCTTCAGCTGTCAAAGGTGTGCGGTTCCTACAAATTTAAGAGCACTTATGGGTGTCACTTTCCAGTACTTCCACCGACTTTTATTGGATTGTTCTGTTACACCTGTCTTATAGTCTTCCCATTTTTTTATATATATATATATATATATATATATATATATATATATATATATATATATATATATATATATATATATATATATATATATATATATATATATATATTGGGAGTAACCCTCAGTACAAAACCTAGTTATAAAGATAGAAAAATATTGCTACCATTACCAAGATTGCATGAAAATACCTTGAGTGGTTGTACAGGCTCAAGGTTTTTTTACCTTCATGCAGCAGACCCCCCCCTCCCCCCCAAATGCTTACCTGAGCCCCATCAGGATCCAGCAATGTGCACGAGAGCAGCGGCTTACAGAGGACTCTCCCTCGTTGGCTGAGACGGCAACGGAAGCCATTAGCTCCCGCTACTGTCAATCACAGGCAGTGAGGTGGGGCAGAGCCACGCTCTGTGTCTGAATAGGCAGACAGGGCAACTGTTTGGGAGCAAGCCTGCTTGGGTGCCCCCCATAGCAAACTGCTTGCTATAGGGGGCAGGAGCACCAACAGGGGACACGAAAAGAGGAGGATCTGGGTGCAAAACCACTGCACAGGGCAGGGTAAGTATGACATGTTTGTTTAAAAAAAAAACCCATAGTCATGTGTAGAAACTGCAAACACTATTAGGGCCCACACATAAATGAACAGCTGCCGCACAGAAAACTGCAGGACTTTACTGGGTATCGGTTGTCTGTTTTGGCTGCGGCGAGCCAGCAGTAGGTAGCGGTGTGATGTTGGTCAGTGCATTAGACTTTCCCCTAATTTTCCCAACCCCCCCCCCCCCAAATTTTGTTTTCTACTCCACATTATTTGCTGTGCATAAACGTGACACTTAATTTGTATCACTGTACAGCATAGCGGTGCACTTTATCACAGACCACTGCACCACAGCTCAGCTCTGGGCCTCATTGCAGTGTGAATAGGACACATAGAAAACAATTGTTTTCCGTGTGTCCTAGCAGTCGCTGGCCTTCTAACAGTGCGGAAAAACGCTGGTCACCACCCTATGGATGAAATTGCCCTTACCACTACAAAAAATGCATTCATAAATAAATCAAATGACTGTAGTGTAGTGATATCTCCCTCTCCTTCATTTCATCATCCTTTGTCAAAAGCTGCTGACTACCTTGAGATGACGAAGAGCTTTGGGCAGAGGTGGTGAAACTAGTATTTTCATTTTGTTTTTCATAGAGTGATGTGGATGTGAGTTCTGTTCCATTGGAGAAGCATATATACTGGATATATACTGGATGATTTTGCCTTCATAACTTGCGGTTCTGCACTGAGCGTGCTGATATTTCAACCTTATTGAGTGAAAGTGGTGATATACTTAAAGATATTTATGTCTATAAAAATGTTGAAATATGTTTATTTTTCTATGATGTGAATAGACTCTTCATTTTATGTTTATTAGTCGCACAATAAGTCAGTGTTTACAGAATGCTGTAAATAAAGTTGCACAGATGTTCTATTTTTTTATTTTTTAAGACACGAAATCTGATTACAAATAAACGTTTTTTACAGTAGAAATCGTCAGGTATTCCTTCCTTGAAGTTACTATATTACACTACTTTTTTTGATTTATTTTTGTGTAATTCTGAATTGTATCTTGAGGCATTCATTAGTGTTAATGTATTGGTAAAAACATGTTTGAGGATCAATCTGGGTTTAATGTTTTTTCCATAATTTTTTTTTCATGTTGATGAGCGAGGGCCACTTTAGCGACTTGGTAACCGGTTGCGGGCCACAATGAGCATAGCGGGCAGATGACAGTTCTGTGTCCACTCTGCATATGTAGAACAGACACGGACACAGCCCGCTCTACCCTAAGGGCCCTCCCATCCACCCAGACGGAAGGAGATCCCCTTCTGTTTTTTTGATCGGTTTGGAGATAGGCAGGTGTAAACGGACACAAGTCCATTTACATCTGCCACTCTATGGAGGTAAATGGAGAGTCCGTTTGGGTCCACCTGAAAAACAGACAGGCTGAGCCCGATCGGACCATAAGGGTTAAAGGGGCCTAAGGCTGCTTTCACACTATTGCACTGAGGTTTACCTGCACTTCAACTGACCTCAACCTTTACTTCCTCAGGATTCCTGCAGGTATCGCTGGCTGCTGCTTTTCCCCAGGCGATATGGCAGGCTGGCTGTCCTCCAGGGCGGGTACTGCCGATGGGTAGTGTTGGCTGGTACTGCCGGTGGGTTCTGCTGGCTGGTACTGGTACTGCAGGCTGGTACTGCTGGTGGGTACTGCTGCCCTAGATCGTGGGTTCCCGACCCACTATCCCTATGCATCAGTGTGACAGGACCATGCCGATGCTTCCTGTCACAGGCAGAGTACATTTTACTCCTTCACACGCCTGTGAAGAAGCCGGCACTATACAGGAAGCATCGGCTCTGCTTCTTCTAGTGCCGGCTCTGTTCTTCACACTGATGCTCGGGGATGGTGTGTCGGAAACCCATGATCTGGGCTTGCCGACCCGCCATCCCAGAACAGGACGTGGCGGGCCACATCAGAGGGCGCCGCAAGCCACATGCGGTTGGGCACCCCTGGCCTAGATGTTCTCTGTCAGTGACACATTATTAATGCCTTTACAGTCTTTCTTCATATTAATGTGCTGAAGAGTTTTTTGGTTCCTGAGGTGCCATAACCCTAAATATTGTATGACATATTGAACATACCCATACAAAATCTGCCAATTTTTTTTTCTTTTTCACGGAATACTAAATGAACACTTCTTCTTCCTTCTTAAAAACACCTTTGCAACCTCTTGCATGAAAACACTGGGTCTTTTGATACAATCGCATAATATATCTTCTAATACATTATTCATGGCAGCATCACTGTACAGCTTCTTTTTTGGCAGCTGGAAGCTGCTGTAGCAAAGCTAGACTCTGCCCTGCAAGTAAAATGTGGATTACACAATGTTGGGTGATATTTATGTGTTGGCTTTCTTCTACCCCATTCAAACTAGACTACATACCACCCCACTTTGTTGCGACAGGTCTATCACAACATCCCTCTTTCACAACAATGTGGAGAAAATGTATTGGACATTTACTTCTGTCAACAGAATGAGGGACAATAGTTCATGAGTCAGTGCATGGTGTTCTAAAAAAATGTTTACTCAGAAATGAGTTCACTCTAAAAACACTTCAGTGTTTTACAAATGTTGGATATTTACGGCAGATTTCTGTTGTAGTAGAATAGGTAAAAAAAAACAAATTGTATGACAACACTGGGGTAAGCATTTTACCTAATTTTGTGTATGGCCGACCTTCCTACCTGTCTGGTATAGCATTGTCTGTAGGACAGGAAGTTAGGGTAAATCTCTCTCTAATGGTGCCAGATATAGAAGTAAAAATCTGACAAGGGTTCTAACCCTTCCCCATTTTATGCAAAACTAGAAAAAAAATGTTTTTGGCTTGAAAAGCTTCAAAGAGGAACTTAACTCAAGAAGCTATGCCAAAAAGAACAGGTAAAAGGCAAAGGACTAGTGACCAGTATTGCCCATGGTCTTCCTGAAGCCGGTCTTTTTCCTAATTTCTGACATACCATGTATTATTCTGCACTTATGCCTCTGTGTAGCTGTCGGGCAGTAACGTCTTTGATTTCACACGGCTCACTGGACACACCTGCCATTCACAGAAAACCTTGTATTTTTCAGTGAATACAAGGTGTTCTCATGTGCTAAACACAAGGTGGTCTTATTTTCCGCGTAAAACGTCTTGCATTTACAGAAACCTTTGACACCATAAGTGTGGTTCAGGTATTTACTTACGGTTTCTTTTGTTGGTTGGTTTAGGAGGTGATGTGTATAATGCCTTATAGCCAAAGCTTTATAAAAGAGCGGCACTAGTTGGATAAAATTCTGAACATAGTCGTTAAAACTAAAGTGTTACTAAAGGCAAATGTTTGTTTTTTTTAATAAAAAAAAAAAAATGTTATACTCGCCTGCTCTGTGCAGTGGGTATTGCACAGAGTGGCCCCGATCCTCCTCTGGTCCCTGGCGGTGATCTCGGCTCCTCCTCTTCTCTCCTTTGGACTGCCATAAGCAGCCACTGGCTATGGGGAGAGGTGGTCCCAGCGCTCCTTACCTGTGTGTCCTTCGGAGCCACACTCCATAGACTTACACAGTGGGACTTAGGCCCGCCCCCCCACTTCCTCTTCAATGCATTTGATTGACAGCAGCAAGAGCCAATGGCTCCTGCTCGAATGCAGTGTAAAGAGGAAAAGTGGGAAGGGGAAGGCACAGGGACACTGAAAAACATTTTTCACCTTAATGCAAACAATGCATTAGGGTAAACATTTTTAGGTTTAGTAACACTTTAATTGTCCCTAAGGTAGCAGCAGTGCTGATGTGCAGGGACCTTGTGTTGCCTTTTAAGTACCAGTTTTAGTGTCTAAATCCGTTTATCAGAAGCCCCATTGTACCTTTGCTGTATGCGAGTGTTACCCTAAATTTAGATTTAAGCTCCAGACCCAGACCCCTATTGCTAATTCTCGCCACTTATAATTACCTGTCAGTGGGCAGTAGAGACTGTAGTATTTAATTTCTATCACTCTAGGCTGGGGCATGTAATCTCTCTTATGGCAGTTATGATCACATATTCAGCCCCAGGACCCAAGGGAGCACCACAGAGTGGTAGAATTAGGCACAGTTGGGCGCTAAAACACACTTGATAACGGACATATTTAAGGCCAGGTCAAGTTATTTTGTACATTATGCGAAAAATACAAAATTCAGAACTGAAATCTGGTGAGATTATAAAGGCATTTGCACACTTGCACACAAAGGGGCTGTTTAAACTTTTTAATGGTTTTTAGGGACTAAGGTTTTTCCCTTTTTTTTTTTTTTTTTTTTTTTTAGTGCATATTTGCAAGGTGACCTCTGCATAGTCTTTAAATCTTTTGGATTATTTAGCACATTACAGATTAGTGTTGGCATATGCCTCAAATAACATGTCCTAATCTTCAATGCAGACTTTAGCCTCAGATGACATTTGCCTTGTATGCTAGTGCTTGTGTTTTGTCAAATATTCTATCAATAATACAGTTGTAATAATATGAAGGCATTTTCATCTAACTTTCATGCTGGCGACCTGCTTTTTCCTCTATAGGCTTTTTTTTTTTATTATAAACACTGCTTTTGTTTCTTTAACTTCTCTTTGATCTGATAGATTCCAGAAACTTCTGGTTCAGAAATCTATATTGTGAATACTCAAGAGTTCTCTCAGGTATTGCTATATATTAAGACTTTATTATAGGTTTCTGAGAGACTCTCTAAATTAATGGTTTTTATTCCATTGTGTGGGTTTTGTTTTTTCATTTTCCTATTGGTGAAAACCATGTTTTGCTACTGCCTGGCATTTTTTCATGCATGAAAATCGTGTGGTGTTTTTATTTATTTTAATCAGCCTGTTAACAGACCCCCCATGTTTTAATTACTGTATTCCTATTGTTGGTGGATGTATCTGCTGTTACATAATTTGGGCTGCAAACTTTTCTTTACTAATTCCTAAACTGGTAAACAATGATGGTGCTACTTATGATAAATATGTTCACTTTATTTTCTTACACGTGGCTAAATTTAGAAAAGATCTCGCTGACTTCTCAGGATATCAGAGGGATCTTGTGACTCTTTGAGGTTGGTTTTGTGTGGTAAGATGACTGAACGCACAGACCAGTACCTGTCATTAGCTGGTGTCTTTTGACCAAATTTTACTATGCTGCAAAATATTTTTCAGTGAATTTTTAGCCAAATGTCATTTTGGGGCAAATTTATATATGTCTGTTCAACAATGACATTCAAATCACATCTTTATTAGTCTGCAGCCTGGTCATAGCTTCCAATTTTTGTCTGTAGGCTAGGGAATGGTTGCCCGGTGTGCTGCATTTCATGCTTCGTTTTAGTTTTGTGCACAGCAGCTACAGATGGAAATCTCATCATGCAGATTGGAGAGGGATTTGAACGCCTGTCAATTTTTATTGCTGCCCTTGGCCCCGCTAGGGAGATTCACCCTCTCTATTTGTCCTGTTTACCATTATCATTGAAAGCCCAAAATTTTGGGTTGTCCCCAGAAAAATAATTGAGGGGAAATCTTCCAATGAAGACCTGGGGGTCCCCAATGAAATCCCTTAATTAGCAGGGATAGCCTCTTCCTTCCTGTTTGGATATGGGACAGTGAGCGAAGGCAAATCTCCACAATGTGAGATGGCGAAAACATATCTGACGGGTTATGGCCATCCATTGTTCTATCCAAAATTTATTTTTTTGCCTATAGTTCTACTTTAAAAAAGTTTTTTGTTTGGCTGTTCTTTTAGTATTGGGGAGCAGTGCTTTCTGTAAACTGAGACATGAGGGACATGCAGATACTTCCAATAAACACTCTGATTGCATTTCCTAGAATTCTACATATTTATTCTTTACCTGTTTTGCATTTTCTTTTATTTTTTTTTTAATTTTTCTATTTGTCAGAGAACTCTCAGTGCTGTGTATTAGGTGCATATTATTCTTTATTGGAAAGTGGATCTGTTGTCTTTTATCCAAAACACTAGCCTAAAACTTTTCACACACAAATTTTGTGCAACGGCTTTATTTCTTTTCTTGCAGTTGCTGGCATCGGAAATATATTGTAAAGGGCATTTATTTGTGGAGTACATTATAATGGTTCATTTTTGATAGTCATTCATATCATTTTTTTTTTCTTCTTTAACATAAAATATCCTATTCGGGCTCTGTGTGCTGTTGACCGGTCCACTTTACCAATACTTTAGCAGTTGTTGGGAAATTTCGGGCTGAGCATTTGATATATTGCTTTAAAACCATACTTTTTTTTTTTTTTTAATTTAATTTAATTTTTTTTTTTTTATTACTTTGCAGGAAAGAGAATGTCTTCAGAAGCAACTTGATGACGCCAACCGAGAAGCCCAGAAATATCGCCAGCAGCTTCTTAGAAAAGAACAGGAGGCAGAGGCATACAGACAAAAGCTGGAAGCTATGACCAGGCTGCAGACTAATAAAGAAGTGGCTTAAACGTCATTGTTGAGCAGACTTCTTTTTTTTTTGCCCCCAAAATGATAATGCAGACCTGTGTACTGTAACATGCCACAATTGGACCTTCAAATAAGTGTTCTGCAAGAGAACTGATCTTCATCGAGGACTTGTATCATACAAGTGCTGGTCTTAAAAGGTCAATCCTTGTGAAAAGTATTTAAATGAAATACTGTATATAGTTATTTTTTTTCCCTAACCGCAGAGAAGCTGATGCTGATTTTTTTTTTTCTGGAAGGATGCAGAGATTCCTTTTGTGAGCAAATATGGCAAGATGTATGTAAGATAAGGGGTCCATGGAGTGCACCCCTTCTTCATCATACATTGCCTACAAATACTCAGATCTGCATTGCTTTCTAAAAACAGATCAATGAGGCCTTTTTAAGGTTACCATTTCCTTGTGGAAATGTTTGTACAGCTTTTGTTTTTTTGCCTTTTTATTTTTAACTTTTTTTTTTCTACTAAGCAAAATGTTTTATATGTTAAAATTTGAAACTGCAGGTAGACTTACATGTATATGAAGCTAAAATATTTTTTAAAAGACTTTTGTACATATTATACTGCATGTGGCTTTTCCCTTTTTTTTTTTTTTTTTTTTTTTTTTTTTTTTTTTTTTTATATATTCCCACTATTGCACATATCAAATTTTTCGGTTTCTTTCAGAATGTATGATTCTCTTTACATAGATGACCTATATTTGGAAAAATAGAACTATAGGTTTTGCTGTTGATGGCATACTCCTTTTTTCCCATACCTAACTCTGTGAATAACAGATGGAGTCCTTGGAAAAAATGGACCTTTGCTTTGCTATTGTATTTGCTTAGTCATACATTCTTTAGTATTTTTTTCCCCCCATTTACTAGCACATCTGTTCTATGCACAAACTACAAACCAAATTTTATCAAGCCTTCAAAATTTTCAAGACTTCATTCCAAGAAACTGGAGTGTCAAATCGAATAACTGATATATTGTTTAATAGAAAGTGAACTGTAACCGTACAATATAATTATCTTTCTGTTAAACCTAAAAATTGAATCATTGCTTTTATTTCCCAATTTTCTGGATTGTTCTACTATTATTTTGCTATGGCGATTGCATAACATCAGAAAAACATAACCATACATTTTGCTGATGGGCAAACCTGGAACAGATCTTTCTTGCATGGTGCAGCAGGCTGTCTCTTGGGCAGGCGAACACTCATGTATGGAGTACGGGGTGTCTGTTGTATGCTTAAATAGACCAAATATGTAAAAAGTAAGGTAATCTCTCAGGAAATTCAGAGATCTGCCGCTATTTTGCATTAAATAATCAAGATGTTTTTATATATAATTGTTTACAGAAATACACCATTCAATTGTTTATAGCTCAGTTTTCATTATGTCTAAGAGAATTATTAAAGAACTCCAGTATAAGGGATTCTCATGTATTTGCTAGTTGTGTGCTTGTTATTGTTTTTACACCAATACCTTAAAAATGAAGCAGATGGTTATAACAAGAGCAGATTTGATGATCTTCTGTGCATTTTTACAATAAAGGAAACCTGCTTATTTCAGCTGGCCTCTTTCTTAAAATGCTTGTTGGCTGGCGATTTTGTGGTTTCAGTTCAGTTCTTTCAGTCACAGATTAAGAATAAGCCTGCAGAAAGTGAAACCAATAGAATAATGGATCTTTATGTCAGAATGAAACCATTGATTGGCATGGCAGTTGGGCATTTTGTCTTTTTGGAAGCAAAGGTTAGCAGTGGTAGGCCACATATTCTCTTTTTACAGATTACCTTTAAAAAACATTTCAAGATAAGTAAAAAAAGAAAAAACGTGCTTTTTGCTGCTGTACAACTCCATGTTTTGGGGTTTTTTCACCCTTTTAGGCCTCATGCACACTGGACGTTTTTTTCAGCAGCTGTTTTTGGTTTCAGCCGTTTTTTTCTACAGTCAATAAACCCCCCATCATGTTATCCTATGTGTCCATGCACACACAGGCTGTTAGCAGTTTTGGCTGGGGCGTTTTTTTTTTACTTAAAACAAACAAAACTAGTGGGTTCTGAGAGCAGTTTTTCAGCTGTAAAAACACTCTAACATCAAACGCTGAAACACTCAAAAAAGTGGCTCACCACTTTTTTTTTTTACGTTTTTGATCCATTGTAAAAATTAGCTTTCTTATCGTACATCATGGGACAAAGAGCCATAGTAGTTACTATTTGGGGAAAAGGCCACCTTTAGGTGATGGACACTGGCACGCCCTAAATTAAAAAGTGCACTCCCTATATAACCCCTCCCACTGGTGGGAGTACCTCAGTTTTTTCGCCAGTGTCTAAGGTGTTGGTCACGAGTAAAGATGTGCTGTGCTGAGGCTCCACTGGAGCAATCCTTGCTGGAGCTAGCCATGCAGCCGGACCCATTCAAAGTGTTTTTTTGACCGAGTTGAATGGTACCCGGGCCTCGTATCCGAAGAAACGAGGTCTTGCCTTTAATGCTTCTCTTTTAGAGAGCTGGACCCTGGGATCCAGTACTTTTTGGTATTAAGGCCATAAAGTTTTTACTGGCGGTGGTGCTATTACAGGTCCAGGATTGTGGGTTTCCTCGAGGATCCCCAGCTCCTGAAGGTTTAATGGAACCCACCGTGAAGGGTGAAGATTGGGTCTTCTTATGAATGTCTCCTTTAATTTAGTAAATGTTGTCATGCCTATGTGTCACCACTGGGGGCTGTATTGAGCACTTACCGTCTCATGCTTCTCAGAGAGCCCACGCTGTGTCTTGGAAGCTGCACATTCTTCCTCCTCCAGCCAAGCAGCAGACCTCTGGTAAGTCTGGGGGGGGTTTCCTCTCCCCATTAGACGTCCCCCTGTGCTGGTTTTCTTCCCCTCTTCTTGGGGTAAAAGGCTGCAAGTTTACATTTTTTTTTTTGTTTGTTTTTTCCTATTTTTTTTTAACAGCGCGAACGGCATGACGCTCGGCGGCTTACAGACCCCCCCTCCCCCCTGCCATTTCTGCTTCCCTCCCTTGGATCCCATAGGATCAGGAGCCAGCGCTCGTGCGGAAAAAAGATCTTTTTTTAAAAAAAAAAAGAGGGGAAGGGCCCTAGACGGGGGGCGGGGCTTAGCGCAGCGTTGGCATGTTTTTTACAAGGCACCATTGTGCTGTTGCAAGCTGCGGAGGGACACAAGAGCAAAGGTAAAACAGATGTTTTGTTTGCATATAAGAGTTTGGTGACACAGGCATTTCCTTTTACACATTTACTACTGCATCAGGCTGAGCATTAATAGCAGTGACAGAGCTAGACTATTGCTCAAGCAGTGGATGCATTCCTTCTGGTAGTACCTCTGCTTTGTGCATCGGGCTATGGCAGAAGGGGGGTGAAAAACACCTCAAAAAGGGCTCTAGAAAGACACTACAGTCACACGGAAGCCTAGATTCATCCCAGTAAAGATGGCATCCTCCCCTGAGAGTAATATGGCTGGTCAGAGTGAGCCATCAGAAGGGGCAAGTGTTGCAGCTGCTCTTAACACTGCAGCCCCTGTGTATATTACTAAGGAGATTTTTATCTTGAACCATTTTAAGCTTGAAGCAAAAATTGATGCTTAATCGCACCCCAAAGTGGGACTAAGCGTAGCAGGTTCCCGTCCATTGCGCAGGACCCTCTTGCTGTGGAACAAGGAGCGAGAGGTGACAATTTTCTCCCAAAGGACCAGAAGAGGCTGATGTCTCCTCTTCCAAAGAACCTGATATGGAAGTATCAGGTTCGCAGGAAAGGTTGTTGGTACAGTCTCTCACTGGAATTGGTCCGCTCCACATTTTTTTCTGCCAGTAACGCATTCGATGAGCCCCCTTCTGGTTTGGGGTCACCAAAAAGCCTCCCCAATCTGTTCATGCTTTCCCTAGCCATTCATCGCTAAGAAAGCTTATTCTGAGTGGGAGCACCCAGATAAAGTTTTTTTTCCCTCTGAAAAAAGTTTTTTAATACTTTATCCTTAGGAGGAAAAGTTTTATAAGAAATGGGGAATTCCAGCGATTGACGCTGCTCTATCCTCTATAATCAAAAACCTGACTTGTCCAGTAGAAAATGCTCATTTGCTAAAGGATCCAACAGTTAAAAAGTTGAAGTTCCTTCCTTTCGCTCGCAGGTTTAGTCATTCAACTGGCGCTGGCAGTGATCGGAGTATCTCAATCCTTATAGGACCAGTTTATAGAGGTACTCAAAGTTATTCCCAGGATTTGGCTGGGATATCAGAAGCTTTGTGTTCTACAGTAGATGCTATGAAAGATTCTATTCTCCAGGCCTCACGGCTCGTGCTAGGGCTGGTACATGTATATAGAATCCTACGGTTGAAAAATTGGTCAGCCGAAGCGCCATGCAAAAAGCTCTTGACCAGTTTCCCTTTTCATGGTGAACGGTTATTTGGAGATGATCTGGATAAGTATATCCAAAGAATTTCTAATGGGGAAAGTTCCCTTTTACCGGTTAAGAAGAAGTTTAAGCATTTTTTTTCTTTTAAACGTGCTTCTTCTCCAGTGCCAGGGGCATCAGCCTCCAGGCAGTCACGACGGCCCCCCACCGTCAGGTTCAAGAGGTAAACCTCAGGGTCAGTCCCACGGTCAAAGAGGACCTAGGGCAGGAAACCCACAAAACAAAATACTAAAGCCTCCTTATGAAGGGGTGCCCACGTTTGCTCGAGTGGGGGGAAGGCTTCTGCAGTTTTCAAGGGTCTGGCAGGAACAATATCAAGACAGATGGATGGCTTCCTCAATTTCTCTAGGTTACAAACTAGAGTTCTGAGAGTTCCCGTCTCCTCGTTTTCTCAGATGAAACGTTCCCAGAGATCCAGTGAATAGAAGTCTCTCTTTCTAGCTTTGGACATCTCTTGTCACAAAAAGTCATATCGGTAGTCCCCTTGGAAGAGCAAGGTTTAGGGTTTTATGCAAACCTATTCACGGTTCCAAAACCGAACAGGGATGTCAGACCCATTTTAGAAATCAAACATCTAAACCGGTTTTTGGATATCAGTTCTTTTCACATGGAGTCAATCAGATCATTAGTCTCCATCCTACAAGGAGCAGAACTTCTGGCGTCAATCTACATCAAGGATGCCTGTCTCCATGTGCTGATTTTCCCCACTCACCAGAAATTTCTATGCTTCGAGGTAGAAAATCTTCATTTCCAGTTTGTAGCTCTGCCTTTTGGTCTAGCTACTGCACCTCGAGTGCTTACAAAGGTCCTGGCCCCTCCTTTAGCCAGGTTAAGGGCTCAAGGTGTAACAATACTAGCCTACTTAAACGATCTTCTCTTGATAGATCAATCGGTAGCCCACTTAATCCAAAACTTTGGTCAACGCAGTCAGCTACCTGGAATACCTAAGTTGGATTCTCAACCTAGAGAAATCCTCCTTAAAACCATCAAGGAGATTGCAGTACTTGGGGCTGATCATAGATACAGCTTAGAGGAGGGTGTTTTTTTTTTCCCCAGGATAGGATCAGTTCCATAATCAGTTGATTAAAACAAAGGAGAATCCTCCTATTCGACTTTGCATGAAGTTGTTGGGAAAGATGGTGGCTTCTTCAAGGCCGTTCCTTATGCGCAGTTTCATTCAAGACTGCAGCAAAACAGTATCCTGTCAACTTGGAACAAGAAGGTCCAAGCTCTGGACTTCCCAATGCATTTATCCTCCAAAGTGTGTCAGAGCCTCAATTGGTTGATATCCAAGAATCTTGAAAAAGGAAAATCCTTTCTACCAGTTACCTGGAAGGTGGTAAAAACAGATGCCAGCCTTCTGGGCTGAGGAGCAGTCCTGGAAGAAGCATCTGTCTAAAGGAAGTGGCCCAAATCAGAGATGACCTTGCCCATCGATATTCTAGAGATTCGGGGCAGTATGCCTGGCCCTCGAGGCGTGGACGATCAAACTTCGGAATTGTCCTGTCAGGATCCAATCCGACAGTGCCACAGCTGTGGCCTATAT
Source organism: Lithobates clamitans (assembly GCA_037952925.1). Classification (NCBI taxonomy): domain Eukaryota; kingdom Metazoa; phylum Chordata; class Amphibia; order Anura; family Ranidae; genus Lithobates; species Lithobates clamitans. The sequence goes on along the minus strand of JBBGZY010000276.1, from coordinate 1,430,796 downwards.
CATTTACCAAGGGGGCACGAGAAGTCGTGCGGCCCAGGAAGAGGTGAATCATATTCCATCTTGGGCAGAAAACAACATTCCTTGCCTATCAGCAATTTTCATTCCAGGGATAGAGAATTGGCAGACGGACTACTTGAGTCGCCAACAATTGTTCCCGGGAGAATGGCCCCTTCACCCCGACATCTTTCTGTCAATACACCAAAGATGGGGAATTCCGGATGTGAATCTGTTTGCGTCCAGTTTCAACAACAAGATTGACAACTTTGTGTCAAGGACATGGGATTCGATGGCATACGGATCAGATGCCTTGGTTTTTTTTCTATGGGATCAGTTTTTCACTGATCTATGCGTTCCCTCCTGTTCTGCTTCTTTCCGTGCCTTCTCGCAGGAGCAAGGAAGAAGGGAAGGAGGTGATTTTTGTGGCCCAGGAGATTTGGTTTGCCGAGATCGTAAAGATGGCGGTAGGGGACCCTTCGACCCTACCACTATGGCCAGACCTTCTCTCGCAAGGTCCGGTATTCGATCCTACCTTACAAACGCAAAATTTAGTGGTTTGGCTATTGAGACCCACATTCCAAAAGATTGTGGGCTGTTAGCTTCAGTAGTTTCTACTTGGTTAATGCTAGGAGGCCGGCCTCCAGAATCATATACTATAGAATCTGGAAGACATATGTCTCCTGGTGTGAATCCAGGGGTTGGCACCCCAGGAACTTGGGGAACTGTCATAGATAGGATCCTTGAATTCCTACAGATAGGATTAGAAATTAAGCTGGCCTTGGCGGTCAAGGTCTATTGAAAGTGACTGCTCAGATTTGTAAAACGGATGTTTTGTTTGTCGTGCCAGATGGTCCTAAAAGAGGACAGGCAGCGTCGAAATCTACTATTCCTAAATGGATTTGTTAAGTGATTGTTCAAGCTTATGGTTTAAAGAGGAAAATTCCTCCTATTCATATTAAAGCGCACTACACCAGGGCCGTGGGTGCTTCTTGCGAAAACGTTACAGGATGAAAAACTCACTGCAACGCTACTAATGTTTTTATAACGTCTAGTGTGCATGAGGCCTAAAAATGCAACCACTTGCCTCTCTGTAGTGGTGTCCATCATCGTGCAGAAATCTCCTCCAGCACTCGCCCCCATAGACATGATCTTGGATAGAGCAATAGGTTGTAACCCCTGTCAGATTTTTATGGCTGTTTGTGTCTCTGTCTACCAGAACCGAAGGTGAAAATCCAAAATTTTGAGTTCTTGCCAGAACAGGAATAAAGGAGAATTTTTTCAACCTTGATAGCAGTTTAAAGAGATTTTCATTCCCTTTCTTAAAGAAGTACAGCCAAAGCTTGTTTCTCCTGTGACCCGTTTTTAAGCAGACTGCTGGCTGAAGTCGGCTGTCACAGCTGGTTCAGGATGGGGCTGGAGTGCTAAAATATGGTTGGAATCTGTCCACAACCCTGGACTGGCACCTGGCTCAGCCTCTCAGTGAGCTGCTGAGACCCTAAGCCAGCCACTCTTACAGCCCAGCGCCCCAGTGAACACGAAGGGGTGGAGCAGAGATATCTCTTCTCGTGGAGTGATCAGCGGTGTTTGATCGCTCGGTTCTCAGTTTTAGAGCCGGTGGGGGATAGATTCAGCTTAGGATCGATGCTGCATCCACTTAGCTATGATTCTTGAAAAAAAATAAATATATATATATATATAAAAACTTCACCAATAAGGCACCTTTCATTGTAAGTCAATGAAACGTGCAGAACTTTTCAAAAGCGCAGCACACCTGCACTGTGAACAGTTGCATAGGATGTAATAAGGAACAGTTTTCATGCGCTTTTGTTGCCCTTGAAAAGCACAGCAAAAACACACCAGTGTGAAAAGGTTGTTAGAAATTTCCTTTCACTTCCTGTTTTGTCTCCTGGACTGAAAGTGAAGGGAAATCTCCACAATGGAACTCATGGCAAAATATATATTTTTTTTTCTCTGCATGCATGCTATCCAAAAGTATTGGCTTGATGTATACTTTAACCACTTGCTGACCAGCCACTGTCATTATACTGCGGCAGGTCGGCTCGTTTCCGCAAAATGCCTTAGCTGTACGTCGGCCCTTTAAACAGCTATAACGGATGCCCGCTGCACAGCATGGGAACTGATGTGCGTGGCCGTGATGTCCGCCAGCCACGCCTGATCACTCCACAGAGAGGTAGAACGGGGATCTGTCAATGTAAACAAACAGATCCCCGTTCTGTCAGGGGAGTAGAGAGTGATCTCGTCTGTTCCTAGTGATTAGGAACAGCGATCTCTCTCCTCCAGTCAGCCCAGCTCCCTCACAGTTAGAAACACCTCCCAGGGAACACTTTTTTTTAATACATATAATCTTTATTTTGACACGTGGAATACAACATATCCAACAATGCCTCATTTTGAAGAGGGTTTGCAGATTAGCAGAAATAAATGCATCAACACGTCTCACAACAAAAACAGGAAAAACAAAGGGGAATTGGCAGGGGGAATTGGGAATGGGGGAAGCATATAAGGCAACATTTCTAAGGGTGTTATCCCCTTAGCGATCCTAAGTAAACACATGACCTATGCTACAGATCAACTTCATCAATTCTAGGGTGCCCTCCCATGAGACAGCCACAGAGGACCCGACCAGCTCTATCCCCAGAGAAAGGGGGCAACAAAGCCTCCATCTAGGGGTACAGCCGTCCAGGACCACCCAGGGCGGGAGCCCCACCAAGACAACCAGCAATATATTACAAGAACAATAACTGAAAAAGAAGTACAAAAAACTGTAAAGAAAGTGGGGTCCAGCCACCCTTTGAACCGGGAAGTGATAGAAAAACCGCCAACAGCGTAAAGTACTGTAAGAAAAAAAAAATGGATTCAGGCATGTGCATCACGGTTAGCAGGTACTTTCAGTGATGGTTCTGCCAGCTCCAACAACGCAACTTCCAGGCTGGATGGCACTGGGTCAGCAGTGTACTTCTGCCAGGGTGCCCAGATACCGGTAAGCCGTTTGGTTCTATCTTTGCACCTCGCCACCCACTCCTCTGCCTCCTTGATCACATCTACCTTCTTGAGCCACTCAGCTACTAGAAGCTGATAGAGTTCAGAGATCATATGAGGGGTAGGTTCTTCCTCAATGAATAGCCGTTCATATGGGGTAAGAGTATTGAACTCCCTAATAGAAATACCATGGGTCAAAAAAAAAGGGTCTAACTGTTTATATCGCCACCAATCCATTAGAAAGCACCCAAATCTATCCTTGAGGGTCTCTAGGGGGAGCAGCCTGCCCTGTTCCAAGAACTTGCCACAACTGGGGTTGCCGTCAGCAACCCAAGACCCAAAAAAGGCCACTTGTCCTCCAGGAGGGAACCACACGAAACCTCCCAGTGGTGTCAGCGGGGAGCCAGAGGGTGCCAGGGAATACAAGGCATTAATGCGGTCCCAGGCTCGTAGGACATGAGTAGTCTGCGGGGAGACCGAATCTGAGAACCCTGTGTGTTCCCAGGACAGCCAGGGGAAATACGATAAGTTACGGCCCTCCAGGCTCTTCTCCAGAGACCCACATTTTGGAACGGGCGTGAAAGCGCCAGAATACGTTGGAGTACTATGGCCCTGTAGTAGCGGTGTATGTCCGGGAGGCCTAGACCCCCCATCCCTTTAGATCTCTGAAGTAGGGACACGGCCAACCTTGGTTTTTTATCGTGCCCTGTAAACCCGATCATTAAACTCTGAAGTTGGGCGAAGAAGCTTTTGGGAAGAGAGATAAGTAACATCTGCATCAGGAAAAGTACCCTAGGGAGGATATTCATTTTAAGTATATTAACCCAACCTAGCCATGTGAAGGTTGCCTTAGTCCAGCTTTGCAAGTTTCTATGCACCATACCCAAAAGTGTAGGAAAGTTGGCAGAGTACAACGTTTCAAAACGGTCAGTGAGCTGGACCCTGAGATATTTGATGGAGGATTTAGCCCAAGTAAATGGGAAAGCTTCCCGCAGATTAGTAGCTAGCGTTTCAGGCAAAGTAATAGGCTATACCTCAGATTTAGGGTAATTGATTTTGAAGTTTGATACTTGCCTGAAAAGTTGGAGTTCCTGCATAAGGTTTGGCAGTGAGACAAGAGGATTCGTGAGGTGGAAAAGAACATCATCAGCATAAGCTGAAAGTTTGTGTTTAGTGGTTCCCACTGTTAACCCTCTAATGTCGCCACTTGCCCCAACTGTTCTAAGAAAAGGTTCCAGAACCTGGGCATAAAGAAGGAGAGAGAGGGGGCGTCTCGTGCCATTCCGTATTGGGAACCCAAAGGATAAGAGGCTGTTGAATAGACGCCAGTGTTTGTCACACTACCTTACCGGAGCTTATGTCCAATGATGTATTTGTATCCTAGAGAAAAGGAAATTCAGTGTCTAACACAGCTATACTTAGGTGGAACACACATAGGAGAAGGTTTTTATTTTATTTTTTTGTGCACCCTATTGAAAACCCTGAAGCCTGATGAATGTGCTAGTCTTTGACTAGCAAGAATTGCCAGGCAAGTAAACTTAAAGACCCCTTTCACACCGACAGTGCGGGGGGGGGGGGCGTCAGCAGTAAAGTGCCGCTAGTTTTAGCGGTGCTTTACTGTCATTTTAGAGGTGCCTTTTAGCCACTAGCGGGGCGCTTTTAACCCCCTCTAGCGGCCAGATAAAGGGTTCAATGGGCTGGGGTGCTTTAGGAGCGCCTCAAAGAAGCTGATTGCAGGACTTTTTTTGACTTCCTGCCAGCGCAGCGCCCCAGTGTGAAAGCATTTGGGCTTTCACACTGGGACTGCAGATGAGGAATTTTACAGGCACTATTTTTAGCACTAAAGCGCCTGAAAAACGCCTCCAGTGTGAAAGGGGTCAAAGTGTTACTAAATCCAGGACCCTGCATTTACTATATCTGGTCTCCTACAGTACACAGAAAATGGAAATACAATTACTTTAGTAAGTATAAACTGCTAAATAGCTTTTCTCATCAGCAGTATATAGCAGTCTTGTAACTTTTATCAGTGTCTGGTTAAAGCTAGGAGGAATTTTCATTCTCCCCTGATTGTCCTATAAGGCTGCAGGACCCCTGACCCTCTGTCTGGACAGTGCTGATTGGCCATGTGCTGATCACATGCACCCTCCCAATAAGAATTAAAAAAAACCTCTAGCAGTACACACTGAGCATATGCAGCTTGCCCCCAAGGCTCTGTTCTGTTAGATGGATTGGGCACAGTTGAAGAAGGGGAGGATGAGAGAATACCGGCCTTTTTACACAATGCAGAGGAATAACCCCTTAGGTTCCATAGTGAGTATAACAAGCATGCTTTACTGCATATACAGACTGATTTTACTGTTCTGGGTTTAGTAACACTAAACTATAAAGGAAGCTGAATGTGTGGAATCGTTTACAGATGCAGAATTGATCCTTCTGTTAATGTAATACTATATAAGAATATACTCATACTCATACACAAGTTGACTTTTGTGTGGGATCAGTTTACCCTAGTGCAGAATACACATGGAATAGTGATGTACAACTTTCCTTCTACTGGCTTTTGTAAGAGAAAAATCCTAAAGGCAGTGTATTTTGCAAAATTCTGAAAATATGACTGCAAAAAATTAACCCGTGCTATACCCATCCAGGGTAAGGTAACATGTTAAAGAGTTCTACCCAAAAATGGAACTTCTGCTGTCCGGATTTCCCCCGTCCCCCTCCTCCTCTGGTATCACATTTGGCACCTTTCAGGGGGGAGGGGGAGCAGATACCTGTCTAATACAGGTATTTCATCCCACTTCTGGCAAAAGATCGCTGCCGTATCCGTGGCGTGTATGCCGTGTCCGGCCCCTCCTCCGTCCCCCATGCTGTCTTCAGGGAGACACACAGGTCCCAGAAGACAGCAGGGACCACTCAGAACACGCAGCGTGACTCACGCATGCGCATTAGGGAACCAGGCTGTGATTCCCTTATTAGCAATGCCGGCGCCTCCACCCAGAGCCGAGGGACGGGTCGGCTTCGGGTGAGGACATCACGGGCGCCCTGGACAGGTAAGTGTCCTTATTTTAAAAGTCAGCAGCTGCAGTATTTGTAGCTGCTGACTTTTATTTATTAAATTTTTTTAGGTGGAACTCTGCTTTAACTTTGATATCACCTTCCCTAGCAGCATTTATTTTCCTTTACCTTTTGTTCCTCCACTGCTCTGTTCAGCAGTTATGAGTGAAAAGAAATGACTATGCGGGTAAAGCATTTTAGTGCTGGTGAATGCCCGGGCACCCAACACTATCTTATGGGGACCTTTAAAGGGTCCCTATCGCATGCTGATATCCAAGTCACATTTTTGGCCTCTCTAGAATGAATTGACCACCTAAGCACAACTGGGGAGTGTGGTATTTATGTGGTCCAGTTGCTTTGCTATGTATTGATTATTTGAGAACTAAGGAATTCTGTGTACATTTTACCCATTGAGTCTGTGAGATATGTGAATCCAGATATCTAAAGTGATTGTAAAGATCCGTTTTTTATTTTTCTTAAATAACAAACATGTCATACTTACCTCCACTGTGCAGCTCAATTTGCACAGAGTGGCCCCAAACATCGTCTTTTGGGGTCCCCAGGCGGCTCTCACGGCTCCTCCCCGCATCAGATAACACCCTAAGAGAGGCGCTCTCCCGAGGGGGTTACCTTGTGGGTGCGCTTCCGAGTCCAGCATTTTCATCCACAGACAAGAATGCTGGACTTGGCCCCGGCGCCCCCGTCATTGGATTTGATCGACAGCAGCGGGAGCCAATGGCTGCGCTGCTATCAATCTATCCAATCAAGAGCCGGTACCCCGTGGAGAGAGGGACAGCGTGTCCCCACTGAAGAGATGAAGGGGCTCAGGTAAGTAAAACGAGGGAGCTGGGGGGCCGGTGACTGCCAGGTGTTTTTTCACCTTAATGCATAGGATGCATTAAGGTGAAAAAACACAAATGTTTACATCCCCTTTAATTGCTAAAGTTTTCTCATGTTTATTTAAAATTTTCCGCTGTTATTGAAGTGTGGTTCCTGTTATCATAAAGAACGTGCGTCTGTTACACTCTTTAGGCTAGAGATGTGTACAGCCACTAGCTGAATACAACTTGAACTTTAAAAAAGATCTATGATCGAAACAGCACTGTGGTTGCTGTGGTGAATAAAGATCTAAAGATTTGTTTTTTGTTTTTTTCTTCTTCTTACCCCCTAAAATAATCAGCCCTTCAGTTTGCTAGGGCAGTGGTCATCAACCCTGTCCTCCGGGACCACTAACAGGCCAGGTTTTATGTATTACCATGGGGAGGTGCAGACTTATCATTTGCTGCTCAGTGATTGCAGTATTCTATCACCTGTGATGTATTTCAGTTATCTTGCAAACCTGGCCTGTTAGTGGGCCCTGAGGACAGGGTTGACCACTGTGCTAGGGTCTTAGTTGTTTTTTTTTTTCCTCCTTAAAAAGCTAACTTTTGTTCAGCCTTCTGTGTTTGAGAGCCAGCCTAAAATAAATCGGAGGTTCATTTTATATACACCAATTTATTAGGCCTAATTCACACGAGTGTACATCTTTGCGAAGGCCCATCTTTGCCCAAACAAGATGCACAGGAGTTCCATACATCCGTGTGCAAGCGGGATGTACAGGTGTTATGTGCTTCTGCATGCAGTCAGTTCCATTCAGGTCTATTGGGACACAGCGTCTGTAAAAACAGTAAAATGGTTTCGGGAGTCTTTAGTCAACCTGTTCACTGTTACTAAAACCAATGGGGCATTCACAATATCTTGGATATCAAGGCTTTTAAATGTCTTCATTTGGGTCTAAAATTCCCAATTGCATCTCCCAAATTTGTCACCAACCATCACCAGTGAGACTTTTTGGCTTCTGTGGATAGAAAACAGGGATATGCTATTGATGGACCTCCAACTATTGCAAAACTACAAGTCCCATCATGCCTCTGCCTCTGGGTGCCATGCTCGTGGCTATCAGAGTCTTGCTATGCCTCATGGGACTTGTAGTTCTGCAACAGCTGGAGGTCCGCTAATTGCATATCCCTGATATAAAAGATGCTTGCCTACATACCCCCATCATTTCAATGCATCAATGATTCATATGCTTAATTGTATTAGTTACTAGTTCGTTGCTCTGCCCTTCAGCCTCTCATCTGTACCTTAAGACCCCATTCACACAGGGGCAACACGACTTGCAGGTTGCCTCAGCGAGGCGACCTGCAAACGACTGCCCGGGCGACTTGCAAAACGACTTCTGTATAGAAGTCTATGCAAGTCGCCCCAAGTCGCCCCCGAAGTCGTACAGGAAGCTTTTTCTAAGTCGGAGCGACTTGCGTCGCTCCCCTTAGAACGGTTCCATAGCACAGAACGGGAGGCGACTTGTCAGGCGACTAGGTCGCCTGACAAGTCGTCCCTGTGTGAATGGGCTCTAAATATTCACCAAGGTGCTGGCTCCAGTCTTGCCCCTGCTGCACTTTTGCGGTACCCCCATTGTGCGATACCTGGACAACCAGTTATAGCCAACAGTTGGTGAGGCCACTTGGATCTCAACAACAGGTCCCTGACTGTCCAGATGGTACAGTTGTTTGGGGGGAATCCTGAATCTTCACAGATCGCTGGAACCCACACATTGCTTTGACTAAATTGGTCTAGTCCTTGATACAGCTCAGACCAGAGTGCTTCTTCCACATATCAAAATGTGGTCTCAGGTTCAAGTCCACCAGACCAGAAGCCATCCAACTCTGGTTTTGCCTGAATGTCATGGGCCTGATGGTAGCCTACTTTTGAATGTAATACTGTATTGTAAATTAGCGTTTTTGCTTAGATATGCTTTGATGTGTATATATAAATCCTAACAATTACTTTTTTGGTCTCTTAAATTTACCATTGAACGTGTAATCTAGATCTAATTGATGAAAAAAAACTTGTAGAATGTGAGCCTGAAGTTCCTTTGTACACTGCAGTGTACACTACATCAGACCTGCTCAGCTAACTTATGTGAATTAGAGAACATCCCCTATATTAAGGAGACGACGAGAGGGGAAGGTTTGAAATACTCCTAGGATGATAATGCTGTTTGTTGTGAGTGAGCATTGCAACCTCAAGACAGGGTACAGTGGCAAGTCTGGAAAAAATACAAATGCAGGCATATCTAAGTACTGTTAAACTGCAATATAAAACATTTTATCCCTGAGTTTAGATTCACAGTAATGCGAAGTTTCAATACTCAGGGTATAGTGATTCTCCAGGAAAGAGTTTAAAACCTTAAACAGAACTTCAAGCAAACATTTAAATTCACAGTATAAAAAAAAAGACTTTACTGCTCTTTTAGTGCAAAGTCAGAATGGTGTACTGACATACAGAGCTTCTTACAGTGTTGCATGACTGTGCAATTGTCATTTAAAATGCAACAACACTGAAACCTGGAAATTGGCCTGGGCAGGAAGGGGGAAAGTGCCCGGTATTGAAGTGGTTAAAGTGTTTGCAGTCTCACAGACAGGTTAATCTGATTACTTGGCTTCAAACCATAAGACCCTCAGGAAGCTTCTGTCTACTATCTAATGTGATAATAAACACAAAAGCAAAACATTGATGGCTGCATTTGGGGTTTTTTTTATTTATTTTTACTTGGTGATCTGCCCGGTAAGTCTGTTGTGCAGATGTAGCAGTTACAGGGTTGCAATAAACCATTTATCACTGACAGTGACTTTTGTTTAGGGGTTTATTACTGCTTTAGGCTGGGTTCACACTGTGTGCGGACCCGGCTCACAGCAGGGGGGTCTGGTGTGTCCCCGTTCTCAGTTTCAGGGATGAATTGGGCCCAAATTTTTGCCTGAATTCGGACCTAAAACTGAGTCAAAGACCCTTGTGCAATGCGCTCTGCGGACACCCCAGAGATGTCTGAACCAGCTCCATTGAGAGCCAGTCACACTCTCCTGTCATGCGAATTGGATGCAGGGAAACACGCATCCAATTCAAATCAGTGTGAACCCAGTATTAAAGTGGCTCTAGAGGCTAAAGGTTTTTACCTTCTGTGGGCATCACCCCCACTAATACTGAGCCCAATCTCGATGCAGCGATGTGCATGAGAGCAGCAGCTCTCCCTGCTTTCTTCCTCCTTATTTGCTCAGATACAGTAGCGGGAGCCATTAGAACAGAGCAGGTAGGTATACTTTTTTTTTTTTTAGTATCACTTTTAATAAATGTCATGGAATTTTTTCTATTACTACTACCACTGCTGATACAGCAATTGGGAATACTGGATTTTCTGTGATGCAGTGTTGTACAAGTCTTCAACAGATTCAGATGAGGTGCATTACAACTAATGCATTCCGAGCATGAGTATGGATTGCACCACTTTTGTTGCATTTAGCATGCACTAAGTGCACTTGAGTTGATGTGTGTTAACATCTTTTAACACATTATTTTGCAGTGATGTGAATTTTTCCAGTGATGTGTAGAGTTTTAGTTTCATAGCAGGAGTCGAAATACATTAATTTTCTTTCCTCCACATGTATTGCATGTGCATTGTACTCCATAAAAATACAACATGATCCATTTTAAAACCGGCGCACACCAATACAATGTGGTAATTCATTGCTGCTGTCTGTGCCTGATGCAGCCAATCTTGTTGCCACCCTTTTTCTTGATGTCCCCATACTGCCTATGAAGTCTTGTGAAGACCCTGCATATGGGTCCAATGGGAATCGTTCATGCCAGGCAGTTATGTGGATGTGCAAAGAAGAACCTTCAAACTCTGCAGTCTAGAGGAGAGCATGAAAAGCAAGTGCAGGATTTGTTTGTGTCCCAGAGGCATGCTTTTCATATAAACTGCTGACATACAGCGACCGGCTGTTAAGCTTTATTTGGCTACTAGCATTGCTGAAGCCTAACTAAGCACATATGTCTCATGTATTGCGGATGCCACTCTACCCTTGTTGGCCTCTTTTCTGACCAGGAATATAAGCTTTCTCTGCCCCTGTGCACAGACTTAGCCAAATAAACCGTTTTTGACTTGTACTTCCAAAAAAACTCATCGCCCATCTAACTCTGGGTACATTTTAAAATATAATCCAAACTAAGATAGAGAAACATTTCTCTTATCTGTTTTGTGTTTGAACCTTGGCCGTGTCCTGAAGAAGCCTAATGGGGAAACGCGTAGACATACAAGGGCTCACATCACCTAAACACAGATGCATTTATGCAATGCTTTTTAATTCATTTTGATTACTCTTTGTTATGTAAACTTCAATAAACTATTTCAGTTGTATTACTTTCCCTCTCCATTGTTTTCATAGCCTATAAAGTCCGCCTTTTTTGGTAATACTCAGTACTACCTCTGTTATTGTCCCCAGAACATTTTGGACGTGGCTATTTTAGTGCACTTTTTCTTCATTTTATAGTTATCAAGGGTGATGGGGTCACAATCCGCAGTCTCTAATCTGACCCACAAAGATATCTCCTGTTCTGCATGAAATGCAGTCAGCTGAGAAAACTGCGCTGCATGGTAGTACTGCTGCAAATTTGGCAATCCCAGGCCCCAGTGCAGTTTCAAACCCATCAGAGTTAGTTTAAGAAATCTGGGTTTGACAGATCCCCACACAAAGCAAGACACTCTTCACTGCAAAATACATAAGTAATGAGCAGGGACGGGAGTAGGCAACACACTAAAGATTAGATTATCCCAACCTATTTCTTTATTGTTGTAAAAGTGAAAAAAAAATTTAGTTGCCATCAGAACAGGAATAAAGGGGAAATCTTCCAATGGGAACTGTTCTAGTGACAACTGTTTAAATTTTTCTCACATCGGAGAGATTTGCTGAAACTCTCTAAGTCAGAACTCTGCAAAAGGCTAATACCAAGTTCAATTCTGGTACTTACACTGCATGCAATAATTTATTAATGATTACATAGTGTATTCATTTGTGTTTCTTATATGTGTCTGGAGGCATACATATTCATCATTGTCAAAAGCTAAAAAAAAGTATATTAATTTTATATGTGGGTTTTTTCATTTCTCAAAAATTTAGAAGAATAAACAACTTTTTGGCCATGCTGCTATTTACCCCACAAGTAGCTGTCCTAGCTGTTGCAATTATGATGCAATGGCATCTCTCATAATTTAGTGGGCTAAATTAGAAGTTCAACCAGGCGTGTTAAAGCTTCTACCCCCCCCCCCCCCCCAAGTAAACCATATCAATGTCCTAAATCACCATCTGAAGATATAATGATGTCACCACTTCTCACTTTCCACTGAGTAATAACCAATGTAAATTGTGTCTAACCATTCAGCATAATTAAGAAGATTTTTGATTCCTTTAATTAATTTAGTTGCCCACGTCTGAACCCTTTCCAAATCATCCAATGTCCTTTTTTACAAACTGGTTTTCGAAACTAGACCCCATATTCTAAATTTGACCCCTCTTTTTTATACACCCTTATAATTGGCATATACAACTGTCTCTCTGTTTTTCCATGTGGTATGTCATTAACATAGTGGGAGAATGACATTCCTCTGCCATAGGTGTATAATCTAGCAATTTCCATTGGTAAATGTAATTTTCTGTTTTAAGTGCCGAGCCAAATTTTTTTTTTCCTGTCCTGCTGCAACAATTTCACTAGACAGGAAGTGAGGGAAAATCTGCAACAGGGACACAGACATATATAAAAATCTAGCAAGGGTTCTAGCCTTTTCTTACTCTACTAAGGAAAAGAATATTAATGTCTTGTCTGTGTTGCTTTTGGAGTGTTACCCTCACTTGCTGCCTGGTAAATCATTGTCAACAGGAGGGAATCAAGGGTAGATCTAGGAAAAACATTAAAAAGAGAAGTGCAGGATACTAAAAAACAAACCTACGTACTCACCTAAGTAGCTGCAGCACCTATTCAAGCTGCGTCTGTCCCATGCCGGCTCTACACTGAGAACTGAGCAATCAAAACCCGCTGAACGCTCAGTTCTCTGGTCTACTCTGAGCACAGAGCGGTGACTGTCAGTCACTGGCTCTGTGCTTTTCTGCTTCAGCACTCACTGGAGCGCTGGGCTGTGCAGGCGTGGGAGCGGCTGGTTTAGGCTTTCAGCAGTGCATTGAGAGGATGAGCTGGCCGCCAGTCAGGCATGTGGGTCGATCCCGATCCTTCCAGAGCCTGAGCCAGCTCTGTGATGTCAGTTGACAGCAAACTTTAACCCGCTGTCGGTTGAATCTGGGTCACAGAAGTACAAAACTAAGGCTGGGTTCACATATATGCGAACTGGATGCACATAACATGTCTGGGGCGGCTGCGGTGTGGTTTAAAAAAGGTTCCTGTATGTTTTTGGGACCGGTTCAGGTGCAATTTCAGGGAAAAATTTGCCCCTGAATCACACCTGAACCAGTGAACGGAAATGCACCGGACTCTGGACTGCAAACCACAGCCGCATATATGTGAACCCAGTCTTAGTGCATTTATGTAACCCACAGGAGAAGTATAGTCAAAAGAGCTTTGGCTATGATCCTCCTTTTAATTCTTCCAAATGGGCACACAGATGTTAGAAAATCTCCGGTTTTCTTTGCTAGGGCAATGTGACACATCTAAAATAGAAAATGTGACTGCACTATGGCAATAAATATACACATAATCCATAAACATGTGAATACAAATATATATATATATATATATATATATATATATATATATATATATATATATATTACATTCAATATGCAAAAAAAAGCACAATCTTCCAAAATTTAAAAAAACATAAAAAGTGTCCTGTGCAATGCATTATTAAGTGCAAATAATCTATGCTTAAAATTCATCCACTGGTGTCCAAATTCATGATACAAATTTATAAAGTGTCCCATGCAAAAGTTATGCAGTACATCCAGAAATATTGTCTTCAGGACTCTTCTGCACTCTTCACCTTCTAGCCGCTCAACAGACTTTAAATCCATCAGACTTTATTCTTTTTAAAACAACCCGAATCCTCTCCAGCCAATGCAGGGTTAACCTTACAATCTTTCCAGCCAGTATGAGGTTAATCTTTATACACTCTTCTCTCCTTAAAACACAAATAAGTCACCAACTATGACTTCCGCTAGCAGGTGCTCACCAATATGTTTACATTTTGGAACATTGTGCTTTTTTGCATATTGAATGTATTATATTATATTTATTTTCTTTGTTTTTTTCACATATTTATGGATTGATTAAATGTATATTAAATGCATATTGATTTCCATATTGCAGTCACATTTTTTATTTTAGATTTCTTTTTTTATCAATTCTTTATTTAAGACATACTGCAATACAGAGACCATAATATTAGTAAACATCCACTGGAACACTTCAACATAGAAGACCATATGCGTGGACATTACATTGTCCTGTACACACTATTATAAACGTATGTATAACTATCCATACATTGGGCTTCAGGATCTGGGGTGTCTCCGCATCCCGCACATTTTTTGACGGTTACCACCCTGTGAGTACGGATTGTGTACCGAGTAGATATGACCCTAGAGGTCAGGCTACTAAGGGGAATAGAAGCTAGCAAAGGGGAAAGAAAGACTGGGTGGAGGGGGGGTGAAAGAGGAAAAAAAAGGGGGGAGGGGGTCAGCTACCATCCACTACCCCCAGTCCACCCCGGGGAGCCCATCAGTTAATCTTCACTCCTTAGGAAATCCAGTCACCAGCCCAACATGCTCCTCCGGGTATACAAATTGGTGCCAATAGAACCACTTTTTGAGGTATTTCTCCCGGAGGCCCCTCTCCGTGGCCACCAAGTCCTCCATTTTACTGATTTCGGCTACTCTTTTTAACCAGACAGCTATCGCCGACGGCTGTGTCTTCCTGCAGAGCAGGGGGATGCAGCTCTTCTCTGATCTTACTCTGAATCTCGTGGTGGTGCAGAAGAAAGAACGCAGGGGCCGAAGGCAACTCTCGATCTGTGAATTTCTGTACAATGCGATGGACCAGAAGATATGGAGGAGAGAACCCGGTTCCTCCCCCACACCTCCAGCTTATTTTGGATTTTGAGCACTAATCACTTTGAGTGACTGCAGCTATAGATGGAGATAGGAGGTAGGGTTGTAAGTTTTCACATGGCTCAGACTTTATTCTGAAAGTTCATTTGCCATGTCTTTGTGATCATCATCACCAGGATAGAAAGTGATGGAAAATTCCAAAATTTACAATATATTGGGTTAATACCTTGTAATAACAGTACTCATATGAATTCCTTTTTTCATTTCTTGCATGTGTATTTATATTTTTTCCTCCACATTTACTGTCAAATAACAGTTACAGGATTTGGCATAAACCATATAACAATGTGGGTGTTACTTACAACAGTGAATTATACCTTTTTTCCAAAATAAAAAAAAACCTGTTGCTTAATTAATATCCGGGACAGGGGCTATTTGTCCCACCGGGACTCAGCGGTTCCTGTGGGACCCAGACAGCAAGTGGGTAGGAAACGCGGGTTGCTAATGACGTTACATGAAAATTACATTTTGTTATATCCTATTAATTAGCAGACTTTGTCAGTTATATCTTGGGGTAAATATCTTGGGATGTACAAATTACATAGCATTGGGGGTTATTTACTAAAGGCGAATCCACTTTGCACTAAAAGTGCACTTGGAAGTAAAGTCACTGTAAATCTGAGAGGGACATGCAAGGAACATCAAAAACAGCATTTTAGCTTGCACATGATTGGATGATAAAATCAGCAGAGCTTCCCCTCATTTCACATCTTCCCCTCAGATTTACAGCGACTGCACTTACAGTGCACTTGTAGTGCAAAGTGGATTTGCCTTTCGTAAATAACCCCCATTGTGTTGAGAAGTACAGGAAAGTAAAGGGGAAAAATGCCCTGGGACTCAAGTGGTTACATTCCCTTTCAAAATACATGTACAATCTAAGACTATACTGACAATGCCACAGGGAGTTCACTACAGAACAAACAGGATTGTCATTCTGTTAAAGCTGAACTCCAGGTAAATTCCACAGTTAATTGCTCGTTTTTGTTTAGGGGACTTACCTTATATCTCTTTCTCACAGGCTTTCTTCCAGGCACTTCCAACTCCCTACACCTGCTTCCCCCCACAACTCCATCACTACCAGGCACTCTGATGTCTTCATGTACAATGCAGGACCAGCATTCCTGCATTGTAATTAATGACACTGAAAGTCTGACCAGAACCCAGAGTTTCGGGAAGAGGAGAATAAGGTAAGTAAAAACTGCTTGTTACTGTTCTCCTAGAACAGGGTTTTCAATCTTTTCAATATGAGGCCTACGTTGAAAATTTTGCAAATAATCACAGGCTACATAACAAATCAAATTTAAAGGAATGAATACGTTTTTCTTCAAGTTTTTTTTTGTAATCAGTAAGATATGATATGATATGGAACAAGAAAGAAAAAACTTCTAAAAATTCCAAATAAACTTGATTAAAGTCCCCACTTTTATATTAGAGTCCCCCATCAAAGACTCTTATATCAGATTCCAGTTTACATCCGGATCCTTATCAGAGTCCCCTCTTACATCTGTTTCCTAACCAGAGTCCCCTCTTACATCCGGGTCTTCATCAGAGTCCCCCCTTACATCCGGTTATTCATCAGAGTCCCCCCTTACATCTGGGTCCTCATTAGAGTCCCCCCTTACATCTGGGTCCTCATCAGAGTCCCCCCTTACATCTGAGTCTTCATCAGAGTCCACCCTTACATCTGGGTCTTCATCAGAGTCCCCTCTTACATCTGAGTCTTCATCAGAGTCCCCCCTTACATCTGAGTCTTCATCAGAGTCCACCCTTACATCCGGGTCTTCATCAGAGTTCCCCCTTACATCTGGGTCTTCATCACAGTCCCCCTTACATCCTGGTCTTCATCAGCATCCCCCTTACATCCAGGTCTTCATCAGCACCCCCCCTTACATCAGGGGTCTTCAACAGAGTCCCCCCTTACATCCGGGTCTTCATCAGAGTCCCCCTTACATCCGGGTCTTCATCAGAGTCCCCCCTTTACATGCGGGTCTTCATCAGAGTCCCCCCTTTACATGCGGGACTTCATCAGAGTCCCCCTTTACATCCGGGTCTTCATCAGAGTCCCCCCTTACATCCAGGTCCTCATTAGAGTTCCCCCTTATATCAGAATTCCAATCAGAGCCCCCCTT
Source organism: Lithobates clamitans (assembly GCA_037952925.1). Classification (NCBI taxonomy): domain Eukaryota; kingdom Metazoa; phylum Chordata; class Amphibia; order Anura; family Ranidae; genus Lithobates; species Lithobates clamitans. Next base: position 1,413,626 of record JBBGZY010000276.1, on the reverse strand, counting down.
ACATCAGGGTCCCCAGTAGAGACCCCTCTTATATCAGAGGGCCAGATAAAATCTTAAGGCAGAGAAAAAAAATGCACATGCTGCCAACACCAAAGGAAACAAAAAGAAAAAGCTGCTGCAGACACCACAGTAGTGATCCCACACCTTTGGTGAATGCACCCCTGGAGGGTGTTTAATGTTCCTTTTGCTGCTATATATTTATATGCACTTTTTGATTATTCTATTTTTTGCTGCATTTATATTTGGTGGGGTTAACCTCCTGGAGGGCTTTTGCTTTATTGTATATTATTTATCTATGCACTGACTATTGTGGTTTATGAATTCCCGTATTTATCAGCGTATAACACGCACCCTAATTTTAAGAGGGAAGTTTCAGAAAAAAACATATTTTTAAAATAAACAACTTTGAAGCAAATTAAGGGACAGTGCCCATCAATGTCTATCTGCAGCCTGATTAATGTCCTCAATGCAGCCTGATTAATGTCCTCAATGCAGCCTGATTAATGTCCTCAATGCAGCCTGATTAATGTCCTCAATGCAGCCTCATTAATGTCCTCAATGCAGCCTGATTAATGTCCTCAATGCAGCCTCATTAATGTCCTCAATGCAGCCTGATTAATGTCCTCAATGCAGCCTCACCATCTCCCATACAAGCAGCCGGAATCAGGAAATCACCGAGCCGTCATCTCCTCTCCACTCGGCCCTCACGTCACACACACAGTCCCGCCTCCGCCATCGGCATTGGACCAGCTCCTGTGATAGGCAGAACACTGGTCCAATGCTGGTGGTGGAGACGGGACTGTGTGTGTGTCTGATGTGAGAGCCGAGTGGAGGGGAGATGACGGCTCAGTGAATTCCGGTGGCACTCGTCCCCCTCCGAGGTACGCTGTCGGCATATAACACGCACCCCTGATTTGCCCCCCCCCATTTTTGGGGGAAAAAGGTGCATGTTATTTACCGATAAATACGGTATTTGTCTCTGTAAAACTCATCCAAGCACATTTGTGATAACAGATTGCTGATGCCCTCAGGGGTTATCACCTATGTAGGGTGTTCATTGCTCGGATCTCATTATGCATTGTAATAAGCAGCGCAGCACCAATTCATTTGTTATTTGTCCAGATAAAATCTTGCAGTGGCTTGTAGTTTATAGAGCCCCGCCCTAGACAAAAATGAGCATTTAACCATTGCAGTGGGTTGGAGCTCCACTGCAAGGGCAGCTTTGGATTTTACCCAGAAATCAGCTTTAAAGTGGTTCTAAAGGCAGAAGGTATTTTATCTTAATGCATTCTATGCATTAAGACAAAAAAACCTTCTGTGTGCAGCTCCCCCCTCAGCCTTACCTGAGCCCCATCTCCATCCATCGATGTTGCACGAAAGCTTTGGCTGTGATGGCTGTCCGTGACACCACAGGAACAGAATGCCAGGTGGACGCGTTTCATACACTTCAGGTGCGCCTAATCATTACCAGCTGCTTGCTGTGTGGGCACTCAACAGGAGGGAGGGGCCAGGAGAATTGGCGAGGGGACCCGAAAAGAGGAGGATCTGGGCTGCTCTGTGCAAAACCACTACACAGAGCAGGTAAGTATAACATGTTTGTTATATTAAAAAAAAAAAACAAGACTTTAATATCACTTTAAAGGAACTGAAAAAATACAAGCTTTACTAACAGGATCAACAGGTAGTAGAATTATCATACAAGGAGAAAAAGAAAAATGCTAGTGATAGACTGCAGCATATACTTTTTTTTAAATTATTATTGTGCCAATAGGTCCACTTTAAAGTGGTTGTAAAGCCACTTGTAATGTTACTACAGTCCGCTCTATTATGTATCAATATGTGCCCCACTGTTTGTCCTTTATTTAACCACTTCAATACCGGGCACTTTCGCCCCTTCCTGCCCAGGACAATTTTCAGCTTTCAGCGCTGTCGGACTTTGAATGACAACTGCGCGGTCATGTAACACTGTACCCAAACTAAATTTTTATCATTTTCTTCCCACAAATAGAGTGGTGGTATTTGATTACCTCTGGGGTTTTTATTTTTTTGCTAAACAAACTAAAAAAGACCAACATTCTTGAAAAAAAAGTTTTTCTTAGTTTCTGTCATAAAATTTCGTTTTCTCCTTCACTGACGGGCACTGATGAGTTGGCACTGATGAGGTGGCACTGATGAGGAGGCACTGATATGTAGAATTGATGGGCATTGATAGGCGGCACTGATGGGCACTGACAGGCAGAACTGATGGGCACTGACAGGCAGCACTGATGAGCACTAACAGGCGGCACTGATGGGCACTGATAGGTGGAACTGATTGGCACTGATAGGCGGCACTGAGTGGCACTGACATATGACACTGATGGACACTAATAGATAGCACTGATGGGCAGCACTGATGATGAGGTACTGACAGGTGTTACTGCTGGGCACTGATTAGCAATGTGATGGGCACTGATTGGCTTTGTGGTGGGCACTGATTGGCAGGTGATGGGCACATCTGATGGGGGGCTGTGCTGATAATCAATGTGCTAAATATCAGCACAGACCCCCCTCTGACAGGGAGAGCCGCCGATCGGCTCTCCCTGTCAGCGCTAACCGAGGAATGACGTTTACCGGCACTTCCTGGTTCACTCGATGATCAGCTGTGATTGGTCACAGCTGATCACGTGGTAAGAAGCCTCTGTCAGAGGCTCCTTACCACGATCGGAGATGCGGCGTGTCAGACTGACACGCCACACTCGTGATCGCCTCGCTGCGGGCGCTACTGGACGTCATATGACGCCCAGTCAGGACAACAGTACCACTTCCTGGCCGTCAATCTGCTATAGCCCGGGCGGGAAGTGGTTAAAAAAAGCTGATATCTACCTTATTTCGGAGCATCTGCCGACGCTCAAGTGACCGGCCATTTCTCTCCTCTCCCCGTCTGACAGCTGCAGAGGGAGGGGCCAAAAACTCCCGCTGACGTCAGCCGGGATGAGAGGAGGAGAGAGGCAGCCGGTCAGGTGAGCACCAGGAGGCGCTCTAAAATAAGGTAGATATCGGCTCTTTTTAAATAAAGGAAATACAGTGGGGCACATATTGTTACCTAACAGAGCGGATTGTAGTAACATTAAACTGTTATGAAAGCAGTAGGCAGGGAGGGGAGAGGAGAGAGTGGAGAGGACAGAGTAGAGAACACAGGAGAGCTGCGGATGATGGAGGCACGTAAACTGACCGCGGTGTCAGCGCTCACCAGCCATGATATACTGTGGTCATTTTCACATTGGGGAGGGCAGAATCAGGCAGGATCACCCAGGTATTTCAGGTGATACACAGGGCTAAATTACACAGCACAAGCACTGTGCTGTATAACATGCCCACCGCATATATACTCTGGCAGGGAGAAAAAACGACGTACCCGTACATTGTTTCGTGCACTAGGCACTGTGGGCGCGCGTGCCCGCTGCACAGAGGGGCAGCCGATTTGCGTGTCTGTCGACCACCTGCGATCGCTCCTCAAAGAGGCAATATGGGGATCTGCCAATGTAAACAAAGCAGATCCCAGTTCTGACACAGTGGAATCGTCTGTTCCTAGTGATCAGGAACAGCGACCTCTCTGTACTCCCAGTCAGTCCCCTCCCCCCACAGTTAAAAACACGTAACCCCTTGATCGCCCCCTAGTGTTAACCCCTTCCCTGCCAGTGTCATTTATACAATGATCAGTGGATATTTTTAGCTCTGATCACTGTAATAATGTCACTGGTCCCCAAAAAGTGTCCGATCTGTCCGCCGCAATGTTGGAATCCCACTAAAAATCGCTGATCACCGCTGATATACACTTATTGCATTTTTTTTTAACCAAAAATTTGTAGAAGAATACATATTGGCCTAAACTGATGAAGACATATCTGTTTTTACATTTTTTTTATTGGATATGTATTAAAACAAAAAGTAAAAAATATTGTTTTTTCTTTTCAAAATAGTCTTTTTTATTGTTTATAGCGCAAAAAATAAAAACCTCAGAGGTGATCAAATACCACCAAAAGAAAGCTCTATTTGTGGGAAAAAAAGGACATACATTTTGCATCAGCTCATTCCCCACAGTTACAACCTTTTGTACCACCTGCCCCACCCTATTAGATTGTAAGCTCTTCTGAGCAGGGCCCTCTTAATCCTCCTGTATCTTATTGTATTATAACTGTATTGTCTCCCTTTTATATTGAAAAGCACTGCGTAAACTGTTGGCGCTTTATAAATCCTGTATAATAATAATAATATTAATAGTAAGAAATAAAAGCCCCCCATTGTCCTCCCCAGGCTGATCAGGGACCAATGTCATGAAAAGATGATGATGGCATCAAATCAAGAGAAACACTTGCTTGACATTTATTTTCAATGTTTCTTGACTGATCATAAACCTAATTTATATTATTTTGTGTACAAAGTGACACATGTTTAAACACTTCCATTTCTCAGTAACGCTATATTTTGTTTGATTTCATTATCTGCTCATTACATACCAAGTCATCTGGATTTTTTCCCATGACCAACCTAAATGTCCATGCTACGACAAAAAAACAAAACAGATTCATGCTTTTTGTGTAAACACTAAGCTTTAGTAAATTGTATTCACTTTAAATTGTAGTATGCTTTCTAAATGTCACTGGATCTAACCCAGTCCACTCAACATTTTAAGTATGCTTTTATTTCTTTTGATGTGTTTTGTGAGCAAATGTTAATGTTCTTTTCAACAGTTTAAATAACTTTTATAACATTATAAACATTGCAAATAACTGGATTAAACAGAATAATGCAAATTGCCAGATGCAAACACTGTTGTTTTTGTTGTTTTCTTTAACAATTTGATTAATTTTCTTTCAACTGACCATTAACAACTACCAGGTCTTCCAAAAGAATACTTCACCAAAACAAAAGATTTATTTTATGAATTGGAGATAGTTCAAGATAAAAAAAAAATCTTTAGGGTTATAAGCCTATATCATCTAGTAAAAACTGAAGTTTTGGTGTATTGACCCTTGAAATTGCTTCTACAGGCTGAAGGTTCAGGAACTGTAGTCTGCTCACATAATTTGTAATAAAAACCACTTTGCATATTATTTTATATATACTGTGATTCTGTACTTGCCAAATATGCTGCAGAAATCTCCCTCCACTGAGTTTGGCTGGAGCCATTTTAACTGTGGGCAGCTGAAGCTGCTGCCTGTTCACTTCCTGGATTTACACAGACACACACAGGCACACCTCCAGCTCTGCAGCCCTGCAGCTCTCATTGGCCCTCTTATGACTCATCCCCACTTCCTGGCAAACTCTCACAAGAGTGAGAAAGAGAGCTGTGCATGATGTCATAAGCCTAGGCTTTTTACCAGACAAGAAACAGGAAGTGGGCTGTATAAGGTATTTCCTGGCAGAAAAAAAATGTTTTACTATCCAAAGTTAAAACAACAAGGGCAGAAGATTTAATAGATGAAAAGTTGAAAAAATTACTGAAGGTCCGCTTTAAAGTGGTTCTAATTCCTTGGAAAACTCATAGACATATTCTGCTATCGTAAATTAATTGGCTCATTGGCTGAAACAGCAGCAAGCGCCACTGGCACCCGCTGCTGTCAGTAAAAGACAGTGAGCCAATGAGGAGAGAGAGGGGGTGGGGCCAAGCCTCGGCTCCATGTTTGAATGGACACACAGGGCAGGGGCTTGGTAGCGCGCCTGCTTGGGTGCCCCCATAGCAAGCTGCCTGCTGTGGGGGCACTGGGCAGGAGGGAGGAGCCAGGAGTACCGGCAAGGGACTTGAGAAGAGGAGGATCCAGGCTGCTCTGTGCAAAACCACTACACAGAGCAGGTAAGTATAACATGTTTGTTATTTTTAAACGGAAAATGGAGCCAAAGATCGCCGACAGTAGACTAGAGCATACTTACCTGCTCTGTGCAAAACCATTGCACAGAGCAGGTAAGTATGATATGTGTATGTATGACATAACATATTTATTATTCTTAAAAAATGAAAATCAAATGTTTACAGTCCCTGTTACAGTTGTTTCAGTCCCTTTGACCGCCAAGTGTGTACTACATACATAGCCAGTGACTAATGCTACATGCAATGATAATGAAGGAGTTACAACAAGCTCAAAGCTACCTGATCACTTTCAAAATAGGCACCCCAACTCACAACAGCTCTGGCACCACATCCAGCTGTATGTATCGCTGGTCTCCTTGGCATCTAGTAAATTAACAATGGTGAGGGGGAGATCAGTGAACATGAATCTTATGTTTGCCAATCTCCTTGAAACTTTGGATGTATTATATATTTTTCAAAAATGTGTTTTATCAACAATATTATTTTAAAGTGACACCAAAATCTGCTTTAAAAAAAAATAAAAAAATCTATGCTTGCTCCTAAGAGGGACTAGGTAACAATGGACTATGGGATTTGTAGTTTGCGTACAGCAGTACATATGACCGAAACTAACATGCACTACTCATTCCAAACGAATAGAATAATAATTAATAGTTTTTTTTATTCTATCCATAAATCCTGTGCTTTCAGAAAATATATGGTTTGGGAGGATCTTTTTTCAAAGTTGTAACCTTGATGTTAAAAATAGAAATACAGTTTTAACTAATTCAAGGTGCAAAATAGGACACTATTTCCAGCAACAAAGGGGTTAAACTAAACAATGGACACATAATATTTAATATAATTCTTTATATAATCCATGTATTTTAGACATATTTTTCTTAAAGGACAACTGCCACCCAGCGATTTTCACCACCTCGGTGTAGCACAGCCTTTCTGCTAAAATTGGCCACTTTGTTCTGCGCAAGCGTACCATAACAACCTTCTTTATTATGGGAAAACTTACTCCAAGCAATGAATGGGGTCACAACACAGTACGAATGGCCATTTTCAGGAGAAAGGCTGTGCAGATCCACTGAAGATTTCTGGACTGGGGAGGAAGGTATTTGTCCTAGTAGTATGCACTCAGAGGGGTTGGGGTGGGCCCCCACATCTATAAAAATCACTATCCCATAGCACTGCAAAAATGTACCTGTATCTGCATATTGAATCACATGACTGGTCTCCTCAGGAGCACTGGATGTCCCAATCAAGTTTAGGTTATTTGCCTGAGTTTAAGGTTGGGTTCACACTTAGTGTGGACGCAGCTCACAGCAGGGGTCCGGTGTGTCCCTGTTCTCTTGTTTCAGGGACGAATTAGGCCCAAATTCTTGTCTGAATTCAGACCTGAAAAAGACCTGTGCAATCCGCTCCGTGGCTGCCACGAAGATGTGTGAAACGGTGCCATTGAGAGCCGGTCACAGTCTCCTGTCATGTGAATTGTATGCGGTGAAAGTGCTAATAGTGATTATAGTGAAATCATATATGGGTTGAAATAAAGTCCATGCTCCCAGCGTGCTGCATGTCAAGCACCTTCTTCTGCTCAGAAGGTATTCATGTGTAACATAGATAAAAAATAGTGAACTTCCACCTCTGTGCACCATTCCGGTGCTCTCAGAACTCTCACCTCAGGTAAAATATAGACAAGCCTTTGAATAATATATTCAATCAACTGGTATAATGCTTCAATTCTCTCCTCCTCCAATAGGTGCAATTCCCAGGATAATTCAGGTAATGGTCCCTTTAAGACACCTGCGGTCCTTTTGAGTCTCCAATGTATTCGGGATTTCAGAGCCAGGAAAGGAGGTGAAAGCATTGTATTGGCCATATTTCTACATTGGTGGCCGAGCGGATACATTGGAGACTTAAAAGTGCACGCAGGTGTCTTAAAGGGACCATTACCTGAATTATCCTGGGAATTGCACCTATTGGAGGAGAAGAGCGTTGAAGCATTATACCAGTTGATTATACCAGTTGATTGAATATATTATTCAATGGCTTTTTCTATATTTTATCTGAGGTGAGAGTTCTGAGAGCACCGGAAGGTGCACAGAGGTGGAAGTTCATTTTTTATCTATGTTACACATGAATACCGTACGGGAACGGGGCAAAATAGGTGGAAGAGGTGGAGTACATGTTACCGTCTGATAACCAACATTTTGTTGCACAGAACTAAATCACCAATTGATAGAGACTAAATATGATGTAGATTTGGTACAAGTTCTTCCTAGGAGATGGAATGCGTTTACTTGGCCTCCTTCACCTCCGAGGGTTTTTTGGTCTTAATGATTCTCTTAAACATTCAGGGGGATGCTTTTTATTAACATATTTTTATTGTCAGGATTTATCGCTTATGAATGGATTTTGAGAACTGAGGGTTTGAGAGAGAGAGCTTTTTCTGGGTCAAGTGAGCCAGATTTACTTGTGTAGTTCTCCTAAATTATTTTATGGTTTTCCAGCCACCGCTAAGTGCTATTATGATGGCTATTAGCTTTTTATGACCAGCTAAGGTTCTGTTTATGAGCACTCTGGCTTGTCAGATATGTTTAATTCATTTAACAATATCCAATTAGAACAAGGAATGTTTAATGACTATTTTACCATAGGGCTTACAGATCCCAACTATACAGAATTTATGATTGCCTGCTTTGTGTCCCAGCTTACTGTTCAATTTGAAAATTCTGTCGTTGACTCAATTCAGCTGGTTGCTTATGAATTTTGTAAAAAATCAATTTGGGGATCATCAGCCCTTAAAATAGGGCTGTATATTCTAAGGTACTCAAATTTAAATATTAACATAAAGTGCAACCGCAGTAGTATTGAATAAATTATGATCCCTATTTGCAGTAATGGCTAATAATACAATTCTGAATCTTGTAGCGTCATACAGTGCCTTAAAAAATTATTCATACCCCTTGAAATTTTCCACATTTTGTCATGTTACAACCAAAAATGTAAATTTATTTTTTTAGGATTTTATGTGATAGACCAACACAAAGTGAGAGATAATTGTGAAGTGGAAATAAAATGATAAATGGTTTTAAAATTTTTTTTTACAAATAAATATGTGAAAAGTGTATCATGCATTTGTATTCAGCCCCCCTTAGTCAATACTTTGCAGAACCAACTTTCACTGCAATTACAGCTGCAAGTCTTTTTGGGGATGTCTCTACCAGCTTTGCACATCTCGAGAGTGACATTTTTGCCCATTCTTCTTTACAAAATAGCTCAAGCTCTGTCAGATTGGATGGAGAAAGTCTGTGAACAGCAATTTTCAAGTCTTGCCACAGATTCTCAATTGTATTTAGGTCTGGACTTTGACTGGGCCATTCTAATGTCCTGTACACGCGGTCTGATTTTCAGACGGAAAAAGTGCTATCGGATTGTGTTGCTGGAAATTCCGATCGTATGTGGGCTGCATCGGACTTTTTCAGTCGGAATTTCCGACACACAAAGTTTGAGAGCAGGATATAAAATTTTCCGTAACAAATAGGTATCCTTAATGCTCACGCCCTCTGCACGAGGAACACCTCCACCGCGCCAATGGCACCCCAATAAACTTCAAAAATACTGAGTAAATAAACACCAGTGACAGTGATTAAATAATAATAAACTAGTGAACACAGAAAATGTAGAGCTGCCCCCTTAAAATCGCAATATAAATCAATAAATAATTTAGTCCTAAATATCGGTTAAAAAACCAAAAATGGTAGACCGACACATAGGGTAAATGGAAGGTGCTCAAAAACAATACAGGTATACCTTGCAGTGTGCAATGATGGTGACAACCTCTATTGGTCAATAAGTTACCTGGGTGTAAACGATAAAGGTATACTTTGCAGTGTACAATAGTGGTGATACCCTCTATTAGTGAATCAATCACCTAAGTGTAGCACACCTCTATTATTCAATAGGTTACCTGGGTGTAAACAATAAAGGTATACTTTGCAGTGTACAATAGTGGTGACACCCTCTATTAGTGAATCAATCACCTCAGTGTAGCACACTGAATTAACAGTGAACCACAAAAGTATATAAACCTGTAAACATAAAATAAAACATTCAAATGTATAGTGTGACCATATAAATTAATACACACATATAAATGTGACAGCAACTTGAAAAATGAACATGTGCAAATATTTCAATTCATGCTGCAAAAGTTAGAAACTCCATATACAGTCCATGAATGAAAGCAGCCTCCAAACAGGCTGCAGGTGATAAAGAATGGTGACGATAAAATATAAATCAAATGTCCCACACAGATAATTCCTCAGTGATAAATGTAAAATGATGAGTAACTTCATGCTTCTTCCACCTCACCACCGTGCCAGTGAATCACACTCTCCAGACATACACTCACCGAAATACAATGCCAGCATTCTCATGCAAGGCAAAACACACTCTCTTTACCACACTCCAGGGTAAATAGTGTATACGAGGTTCACAACGATGGTATTCAATGGATCCACATAAAAGAAAATAAATGCTCCAATAGTGTAATTCAGCAACAACAATTTATTAAAATCACTGCAATCCTCACACATAGCACTCACATTGTGTAAACGTAAAAAAGGCACAGAACGTGTAATCAACAGCAAGCCTCAACTTTGTGGATTAAACAATAACCAATGGTCATGGCGGACCCGAGGTGTGCAGCTGCTGGGTATGCTCTCACCCCTCCCTCGGGATACCTCCGTCCCTCCGTGCGCTCGTAATCCTATCCTCCTGTGTGGCCAACAGCATGTACGTCACAGCTCACAGCCATGCCCCCGACATGTTTCGTCATGGATAGACTTCTTCATGGGATTGGCTGTGTTCGCTGCCACTCAACCCTTTTATCTGCTCTAGAATGCACGCCCACTGGGTTACGTACTGCGCATGCGCACACCTCGCGTCCCTGTGCGCTGGATACAAAGATGTCTCGTATAGCAGATACAAGTAGGAATCAGGCACATAAGAAAATTCTAATAATGAATTATACAATAAACGGGATCTAAGCAGTCTACCCAAATAATATGCTTATATAAGTGTAAACCGCAATATCCTAAATACATAGAAATGCCATTACAATACCAACCAGCAGTTACAATGATCTTTCACACGGTTAACCCGTTGCCTAACTGAGAAGGTGGTTCATATAGCAAACCCATTGCAGGGTACAGAGACTGAGATCGAGTGTTAACTGGTCTGGACCCACTCATTTCCCAGTCATAATATATGAAAAATATATAAATAAATAAATAAATATAAGGCTACATTCCTCCTGTATACCACGATTTCAATTATATTCAAATCACATAAAAATGCTGAACTAAAAGAGAAAAAATTAAAAAATCCATAAGAGTTAATAAGGATCCTCTAATAAAATATAAACCATATGATCCGATGTTGAATTCCACTTAAGGGATAAGTGTAAATGTAAAATATATAAATGGACTTCTAAAAAAATGAATAAATATCTATATTACATAAATATTCTATAAGGATACCAATTAATCAAAACGAACGAAGGTTACATACAATTATAACTAACCCCTCAGGTAAGTACTGAACGACGATCCATGACCCACCTTATGTAAGTATTCACTATTCAGTGATTACCAGGGTAATACCGAAAACGTATAACACACATATGAAATGTCTGTTTGAAAACAGGCTCCCTTCTCTCCCCTCCTCTTTGGGACTACTACCTTTCCAAAAACTGTGAAGTATAACACCAGACATATATTCTGTGATAAACGTTTCCCCTACTCCCCCTACTACAGTACACACATGAGTGGGGAAATATATGCAGATGCCAATTCCTAAGAAATCCCCTAAAAGTACACTAAAAATACGTAAACAGCACCCACAGAGATCAGAGAATTTTAAAAGACAGGATAGCAATCAAATAATCAAAAATCAAATATCATAATCCCCCGAGCTCCAATACCTATAGCAAATAATGAGCTAGGATAACCCAATCTAAAAGTTGTTGATGAAACAATTTAGATCCAGTTCTATGTTCAACCCTCTAGGAGTTAAACTCTTCAGTAAATAAATCCATCTGGTTTCCCGTTGGGATAAATCCCTGACTCTGTTAGACCCTCTCCAGGAGGGGTGTACAATGTCAATCCCACAGAATTGTAATAATGATGGGTCTTGTTGATGTTTTTCTTTAAAATGTAGGGAGACACTATGGTACTTATAACCATTTTTTATGTTGGTTAGATGTTCCGAAATCCTGATCCTCAACAATCTCTTCGTCCTCCCTACATACAGAAGGCCACACGGACACCAAATAAGATAGACTACATGTGATGAATTACATGTGCTAAATTCCTTAATTTCAAAGGATTCCCCATCCCTATTGGTTACATTAGTCACTCCTCTGTGGTTGACTCTAACAGTCCTACAACAAATACATCTCCTGCAACTGTAAAAACCTCTGAAGTCAAATTTCAGCGGATTTCTCCCAGGTGGGTCCAATATCCTCTTAACCACATGGTCACCGAAGCTCGGGGCTTTCCTATAAATGAATATTGGCCGGTTCGGTAACACCTCTCCCAGATGCCTATCCTTACATAAAATGTGCCAGTATTTTCTGAAAATATTTTCAATGTCTTTATACTGGCAATGAAATCCAGAAATGAAATCAAATTGATGCTTATTATCACTGGGTGTATTGTCAGATTTCTTCAGGCATTGTTCCCTGGGTACTAATGCCACCTCCTGGGTAATTTTATTTAGTTCATCCTCCCGATAACCTCTTTGTAGGAATTTGCTTTTAAGAACATCTGCTTGTTCAAAAAAATCTTTCAATTCTGTACAGTCCCGGTGTACACGTAACATCTGCCCCTTTGGAATATTTATTATCCAAGCCGGGTGGTGACCGCTTCTTATTGATAAGAAGCTATTTCGATCAGTCGGCTTGAAAAAAACTTTAGTTTTTAGTGAGTTGCCCTGTCTCTCAATGGTCACATCCAGAAAATTGACCGATGAATTACTAATCTGATGTTCCAATTTAATATTGTTAGGGTTGTTATTAAGCTCTTGTAGAAAGTCAATGGCCGATTCCTCTGTCCCCTCCCAAATGAACAAGAGGTCATCAATGAATCGCCGATAAAATAACAGTTGGGGTCTTCTCTGACTAAACACTTTTCTGTCCTCCCACTCTGCCATAAACAGGTTGGCGAGGCTGGGAGCATATTTGGCTCCCATCGCCACGCCAACCTGTTGGGAGTAGAAGTGGCCATCACACCAGAAATAATTGTGGGACATACAAAAATCCAGCACCTGTCCTAAAAATCTTTTCTGTACACTAGGGATGTCGTCTCTCTTACTCAAGGCCCAATTCAGGGCCAAAGCCGCATCCTCGTGTTGTATAATAGTGTATAGGGAGGCTACATCAGCCGTTACCAAATACACTGTCGACGAGGTCTCCAATTTGACATCATTGAGTAGTGTCAAAAGGTCACTCGTGTCTTTCAAGTATGCCCTGGTGTCCTTGACACTTGGTTGGAGAAATTTATCTAAAAATTCCCCCAATCTTGCCGTAACAGAACCGATCCCGTTAACAATCGGCCGAGGCGGTGGGCACTGTATGTTCTTATGTACCTTAGGTAAGGTGTATATGACAGCGATTCTGCACGCACTGGGGATTAGATACCTCTTTTCTTTAACATTAAGTGCATCCATCCTAAAGCCCCATTCTACCAGAGCTGATAACTGCACTTTATATGCATCCGTTGGATCGGCAGGTAATTTTCTATATGTGGTTCTGTCTCCTACCAGTTCTAACAACTGGTTCAGGTAGAATGCTTTATCCAACAAAACCACACCCCCCCCCCTTGTCAGCTGGGCGTACTTTTAAATTCTATCTTCTAGGGATCTGATACCTTCCCTAATATAATAGGGATTGACACCCTTGCGTGGGACTAGCTTCTCAATATCACTCAGTACCAGGCTCTTAAAAACCTCTATGAAGTGATTACTTGGGTTTTGGGGATTAAAGATAGATTTATTCCTCAATCCCGTGTCTACCCTATTTGGAGGTATTTTTTGATATTCATGGTTCTAATAAATTTATGTGCATCAATATACACATCAAACTTATTCATTTCCCTTTTAGGGGCGCATTTTAAACCCAGATTCAAAATGTTAAGTTCCTTATGACTGAGTTCCACACTGCTTAGATTATATATCCCAGTTTTTACGCATCCCTCAGTCGTTTCCTTGGATTTCTTGGATCTTCCTGCCCTACACCCCCTCCTTCTCCTTGGGTGGGCATAATTCCCCTGTCGATTCCTAGGGGGGGTGCCTGTCTCCCTCCCCCTCTCTGATGGGAGCCCCTGGGGTTCCCCCTCGGTGTCCCCCCTCCCCTCCCCCGTTGTCCTAAAAAATGAGCATAACCAGGACGCTCTTCCCTTTCTAACAGTGAGAACCTGTTATATAAGGGGATTTCACCATAACTTTCAGAGTATTGGTAAGGTGGAGGGTGATGTTGGCACTGCCTGTGATCTTGTGGCAAATTATTCCTGTAATCCCTAGAGGATGGGTAATTATTAGAGTACCCTGATGGGTACCCATCCCTCCCCTGAAACAGAGGTCTGGGGGAATGGTAATACCCTCTTCCTCCTCTTTCACGTGATGAGGGTCTCGGGGAATGGTAATATTCCCTTTCATATTGATCACCCCCTACACTACGCCCTCTCTCATTGGGTCTAGGGTTTATGTCCTCATTTCCACCTCTAACTTTATTTACTAAATTCTTCTTACTCTCAGGTTTAGACGGGGGAATGCTAGTCCCCCCTGCCGCATTGATGTTGGCAGCTGGGTCAGCAGTGTTGTTCTCTAATGATACCTGCCACGCATAGATTCTATTAGTTTTAAAATCATTGGCATCCCTATTATACTTTTTCACTTTCTTCTTTTGGGTTTCTCGATCAATTTTTTCTAATTTCTTCTTTATATTAATGTTAAAATCCTTCATTTGATTGGTATCCTTAATGGGTTCTAATTTATCCTGTAAATCCTTAATTTTTTCATTCAACATCTTCAACTTAATTTGTTTCCTTTTCAGGACTAATGCCTGTAATTCCTTTCCTGCTTTGTTAAAAAATTCCAGCCATTCCTTCATAAATGACTGGTCATTAAGACCATCCTGTGGAGATACCTCCCATCTTAAACTTCTAAAGATGAGGTTCTCCCTGCAGTAGTGCTCAAATGTGAACACATCCCACCAAGTTTTAATTTGCTTCTCCAATAGGCCATTAAGGGTTTTTAATAACACCGAAAAGTCTTCCTCATATTGGGTCATTGGTTGATCATTGGAAAAGACAGATTCGGGGCTAAGTTGTCTATTCGTTAAGAAATTAAATGCATCCATGGCCGCGAGTGGTGAACTATAATAAAAACTGTAACAAATAGGTATCCTTAATGCTCACGCCCTCTGCACGAGGAACACCTCCACCGCGCCAATGGCACCCCAATAAACTTCAAAAATACTGAGTAAATAAACACCAGTGACAGTGATTAAATAATAATAAACTAGTGAACACAGAAAATGTAGAGCTGCCCCCTTAAAATCACAATATAAATCAATAAATAATTTAGTCCTAAATATCGGTTAAAAAACCAAAAAAGGGGGGGATCCGTGATGGAAAAGAAAAGTGCCACAAAAGTGCAGAAGGAGGTGAAGATGCAGATGGGGAATCCTCTATGACTCTTCACACCCAAGGTGGAATATCAGATGCGCTTACCAGATCCCAATGACTGCTATTACGGCAGTCATAAACGGCACAGGGAATATACAGGTCTCCCCACAACCTCAGCAAATGATGCCCGTACGCGGCAGATGGTATCTCAGGAACGAAAAACAAGAGGACAACCCATAGCGTAATAAAGTTGTGCGCAGTCCCGTCCGCTCCTCACAGACTTCATCCATCTGTGATCCCCCCCCTTTTTTGTTGTTTTTTGTTGTTTTACGTATTCTGGACTTTATATTTATTTTTGGGATGTTTTCACTGAATATATTACCATATTCACTTTTGGCAATTAATCATTACTAATTTCCTGGTTATCAGTATATGAATTTGCTTTTACCAATGTGTTTATTCACTTTTGATTGTTTGTTTACTGCATATGAGTGTATTAATTTTGCTTCTATCTCCACGTATACTCACTTTAATATTTATTCATTTATTTAGTGGTTTGTTCAATCCTATCCTATTCACTTTTGAGTGATTTTGTTTCAAATTACATTTTAGCGCCGCATCTTTGTTTTACTTTTTACATACAATTATAACTAACCCCTCAGGTAAGTACTGAACGACGATCCATGACCCACCTTATGTAAGTATTCACTATTCAGTGATTACCAGGGTAATACCAAAAACGTATAACACACATATGAAATGTCTGTTTGAAAACAGGCTCCCTTCTCTCCCCTCCTCTTTGGGACTACTACCTTTCCAAAAACTGTGAAGTATAACACCAGACATATATTCTGTGATAAACGTTTCCCCTACTCCCCCTACTACAGTACACACATGAGTGGGGAAATATATGCAGATGCCAATTCCTAAGAAATCCCCTAAAAGTACACTAAAAATACATAAACAGCACCCACAGAAATCAGAGAATTCTAAAAGACAGGATAGCAATCAAATAATCAAAAATCAAATATCATAATCCCCCGAGCTCCAATACCTATAGCAAATAATGAGCTAGGATAACCCAATCTAAAAGTTGTTGATGAAGCCATTTAGATCCAGTTTTATGTTCAACCCTCTAGGAGTTAAACTCTTCAGTAAATAAATCCATCTGGTTTCCCGTTGGGATAAATCCCTGACTCTGTTAGACCCTCTCCAGGAGGGGTGTACAATGTCAATCCCACAGAATTGTAATAATGATGGGTCTTGTTGATGTTTTTCTTTAAAATGTAGGGAGACACTATGGTACTTATAACCATTTTTTATGTTGGTTAGATGTTCCGAAATCCTGATCCTCAACAATCTCTTCGTCCTCCCTACATACAGAAGGCCACACGGACACCACATAAGATAGACTACATGTGATGAATTACATGTGCTAAATTCCTTAATTTCAAAGGATTCCCCATCCCTATTGGTTACATTAGGAACTTAACATTTTGAATCTGGGTTTAAAATGCGCCCCTAAAAGGGAAATGAATAAGTTTGATGTGTATATTGATGCACATAAATTTATTAGAACCATGAATATCAAAAAATATTTCCTAAGTCATCCGGTTGAATCCTCTGAGAGGTCTAGGGTACCTCCAAATAGGGTAGACACGGGATTGAGGAATAAATCTATCTTTAATCCCCAAAACCCAAGCAATCACTTCATAGAGGTTTTTAAGAGCCTGGTACTGAGTGATATTGAGAAGCTAGTCCCACGCAAGGGTGTCAATCCCTATTATATTAGGGAAGGTATCAGATCCCTAGAAGATAGAAAGAATTTGATAGTACGCCCAGCTGACAAGGGGGAGGGGGTGTGGTTTTGTTAGATAAAGCATTCTACCTGAACCAGTTGTTAGAACTGGTAGGAGACAGAACCACATATAGAAAATTACCTGCCGATCCAATGGATGCATATAAAGTGCAGTTATCAGCTCTGGTAGAATGGGGCTTTAGGATGGATGCACTTAATGTTAAAGAAAAGAGGTATCTAATCCCCAGTGCGTGCAGAATCCCTGTCATATACACCTTACCTAAGGTACATAAGAACATACAGTGCCCACCGCCTCGGCAGATTGTTAACGGGATCGGTTCTGTTACGGCAAGATTGGGGGAATTTTTAGATAAATTTCTCCAACCAAGTGTCAAGGACACCAGGGCATACTTGAAAGACACTGGTGACCTTTTGACATTACTCAATGATGTCAAATTGGAGACCTCGTCGACAGTGTATTTGGTAACGGCTGATGTAGACTCCCTATACACGATTATACAACACGGGGATGCGGCTTTGGCCCTGAATTTTCTGGATGTGACCATTGAGAGACAGGGCAACTCACTAAAGACTAAAGTTTATTTCAAGCCGACTGATCGAAATAGCTTCTTAACAATAACCCGGCTTGGATAAGAAATATTCCAAAGGGGCAGATGTTACGTGTACGCCGGAACTGTACAGAATTGGAAGATTTTTTTGAACAAGCAGATGTTCTTAAAAGCAAATTCCTACAAAGAGGTTATCGGGAGGATGAACTAAATAAAATTACCCAGGAGGTGGCATTAGTACCCAGGGAACAATGCCTGAAGAAATCTGACAATACACCCAGTGATAATAAGCATCAATTTGGTTTCATTTCCGGATTTCATTGCCAGTATAAAGACATTGAAAATATTTTCAGAAAATACTGGCACATTTTATGTAAGGATAGGCATCTGGGAGAGGTGTTACCGAACCGGCCAATATTCATTTATAGGAAAGCCCCGAGCTTCGGTGACCATGTGGTTAAGAGGATATTGGACCCACCTGGGAGAAATCCGCTGAAATTTGACTTCAGAGGTTTTTACAGTTGCAGGAGATGTATTTGTTGTAGGACTGTTAGGGTCAACCACAGAGGAGTGACTAATGTAACCAATAGGGATGGGGAATCCTTTGAAATTAAGGAATTTAGCACATGTAATTCATCACATGTAGTCTATCTTATTTGGTGTCCGTGTGGCCTTCTGTATGTAGGGAGGACGAAGAGATTGTTGAGGATCAGGATTTCGGAGCATCTAACCAACATAAAAAATGGTTATAAGTACCATAGTGTCTCCCTAGATTTTAAAGAAAAACATCAACAAGACCCATCATTATTACAATTCTGTGGGATTGACATTGTA
The DNA here is from genome assembly GCA_037952925.1 of Lithobates clamitans. Taxonomy (NCBI): domain Eukaryota; kingdom Metazoa; phylum Chordata; class Amphibia; order Anura; family Ranidae; genus Lithobates; species Lithobates clamitans. The sequence goes on along the minus strand of JBBGZY010000276.1, from coordinate 1,394,897 downwards.
CACCCCTCCTGGAGAGGGTCTAACAGAGTCAGGGATTTATCCCAACGGGAAACCAGATGGATTTATTTACTGAAGAGTTTAACTCCTAGAGGGTTGAACATAGAACTGGATCTAAATTGCTTCATCAACAACTTTTAGATTGGGTTATCCTAGCTCATTATTTGCTATAGGTATTGGAGCTCGGGGGATTATGATATTTGATTTTTGATTATTTGATTGCTATCCTGTCTTTTAGAATTCTCTGATTTCTGTGGGTGCTGTTTACGTATTTTTAGTGTACTTTTAGGGGATTTCTTAGGAATTGGCATCTGCATATATTTCCCCACTCATGTGTGTACTGTAGTAGGGGGAGTAGGGGAAACGTTTATCACAGAATATATGTCTGGTGTTATACTTCACAGTTTTTGGAAAGGTAGTAGTCCCAAAGAGGAGGGGAGAGAAGGGAGCCTGTTTTCAAACAGACATTTCATATGTGTGTTATACGTTTTCGGTATTACCCTGGTAATCACTGAATAGTGAATACTTACATAAGGTGGGTCATGGATCGTCGTTCAGTACTTACCTGAGGGGTTAGTTATACTTGTATGTAACCTTCGTTCGTTTTGATTAATTGGTATCCTTATAGAATATTTATGTAATATAGATATTTATTCATTTTTTTAGAAGTCCATTTATATATTTTACATTTACACTTATCCCTTAAGTGGAATTCAACATCGGATCATATGGTTTATATTTTATTAGAGGATCCTTATTAACTCTTATGGATTTTTTAATTTTTTCTCTTTTAGTTCAGCATTTTTATGTGATTTGAATATAATTGAAATCGTGGTATACAGGAGGAATGTAGCCTTATATTTATTTATTTATATATTTTTCATATATTATGACTGGGAAATGAGTGGGTCCAGACCAGTTAACACTCGATCTCAGTCTCTGTACCCTGCAATGGGTTTGCTATATGAACTACCTTCTCAGTTAGGCAACGGGTTAACCGTGTGAAAGATCATTGTAACTGCTGGTTGGTATTGTAATGGCATTTCTATGTATTTAGGATATTGCGGTTTACACTTATATAAGCATATTATTTGGGTAGACTGCTTAGATCCCGTTTATTGTATTAATCATTATTAGAATTTTCTTATGTGCCTGATTCCTACTTGTATCTGCTGTACGAGACATCATTGTATCCAGCGCACGGGAACGCGAGGTGTGCGCATGCGCAGTACGTAACCCAGTGGGCGTGTATTCTAGAGCAGATAAAAGGGTTGAGTGGCAGCGAACACAGCCAATCCCATGAAGAAGTCTATCCATGACGAAACATGTCGGGGGCATGGCTGTGAGCTGTGACGTACATGCTGTCGGCCACACAGGAGGATAGGATTACGAGCGCACGGAGGGACGGAGGTATCCCGAGGGAGGGGTGAGAGCATACCCAGCAGCTGCACACCTCGGGTCCGCCGTGACCATTGGTTATTGTTTAATCCACAAAGTTGAGGCTTGCTGTTGATTACACGTTCTGTGCCTTTTTTACGTTTACACAATGTGAGTGCTATGTGTGAGGATTGCAGTGATTTTAATAAATTGTTGTTGCTGAATTACACTATTGGAGCATTTATTTTCTTTTATGTGGATCCATTGAATACCATCGTTGTGAACCTCGTATACACTATTTACCCTGGAGTGTGGTAAAGGGAGCGTGTTTTGCCTTGCATGAGAATGCTGGCATTGTATTTCGGTGAGTGTATGTCTGGAGAGTGTGATTCACTGGCACGGTGGTGAGGTGGAAGAAGCACGAAGTTACTCATCATTTGACATTTATCACTGAGGAATTATCTGTGTGGGACATTTGATTTATATTTTATCGTCACCATTCTTTATCACCTGCAGCCTGTTTGGAGGCTGCTTTCATTCATGGACTGTATATGGAGTTTCTAACTTTTGCAGCATGAATTGAAATATTTGCACGTGTTCATTTTTCAAGTTGCTGTCACATTTATATGTGTGTATTAATTTATATGGTCACACTATACATTTGAATGTTTTATTTTATGTTTACAGGTTTATATACTTTTGTGGTTCACTGTTAATTCAGTGTGCTACACTGAGGTGATTGATTCACTAATAGAGGGTGTCACCACTATTGTACACTGCAAAGTATACCTTTATTGTTTACACCCAGGTAACTTATTGACCAATAGAGGTTGTCACCATCATTGCACACTGCAAGGTATACCTGTATTGTTTTTGAGCGCCTTCCATTTACCCTATGTGTCGGTCTACCATTTTTGTTTTTTTAACCGATATTTAGGACTAAATTATTTATTGATTTATAAAATTTTCCAACAACAAGATTCGATCGGTTAAATTCCGATCATGTGTACACAAATCCGACGCACAAAGTGCCACGCATGCTCAGAATAAATTAAGAGACGAGAGCTATTGGCTACTTCCCCGTTTATAGTCCCGATGTACGTGTTTTACGTCACCGCGTTCAGAACAATCGGATTTTTCGACAACTTTGTGCGACTGTGCGTATGCAAGACAAGTTTGAGCCAACATCCCTCGGAAAAAATCCATTGATTTTGTTGTCGGAATGTCCGATCAATGTCTGATCGTGTGTACAGGGCATAACACATGAATATGCTTTGATCTAAACCGGGGGTCAGCAACCAGTAGATTGTGATCTACCAGTTGATCATGGACAGGTGACTGGTAGATCACGGTCTGGGCTTGCTGACCCACCATCCCAGAACATCAAACAGAGTTCAATGCAGAGGGACTACTTGTAAAGCTGGAACTGTAGTAGGGAGCAAGAGCCACATAAGCCGATGCCTTCTCTGTAGTGCTGGCTCCTGTTCTATGCGGAGTGATATCATCTCTTATCCTAACTAGCGGTCTCCAGTGGTGCCAGCAGCAAGAAAGAAGATCTTCAGGTCAATTTGAAGCAATACACTTGGCATAACAATACAGGGCTGCTTTCACACTGATGTGCTGTGGTTTACCCACACCGCGTGTGTATAAAGTATCTGCAGCTTTTCTGCGGGTTTGCTGCGCTTAGCCATAGACTTCTATTATATGCTGTGGGTTTGATGCGCTTTCTGAATGCAGGAGTTTTGATGCGCTTTCAGAAAGTGCACCACTCCTGCAGGATATTACAGAAGTCTATGGCAAAGCGCAGCTAGCCCAGGAAAGTTGCAGATGCACTGCGCTGCACCCGCAGTGCAGGTAAACCACAGCACATCAGTGTGAAAGCAGCCTTATAGGGGGCTCAGAACAGTTAGGTTCCATTTACATTTGCAGTTTGGGGTGTGGTAAAACCCCATAGTTAAGACGTGTACTTATCACCCCCCTACGCACCCCATTTAGATGCAGTGGCCAGGGGTGTACACATGTTGCAGCCACAGCAGGAGTTGTATGTCCTGTCTTGGTTGGTGGGTGTAGCACCTGCCAAACATGACCCATTCAAGTGAATGAGGCCACTCTGCAAATGAGCTGCAACCTTGCGCAGTGCAGCATTGTGTCTGCTTTCTCACCACCTGCTTTAACCCCTTGGACCCCACAGAAGCATGCAGAGTGGCACCATTTACTTTGAATGAGTTGTGATTGACAGGTGGTTGCTGCGTTGGTGAATGAGCGCTACGAGTGCCGCTGCCGAAATCAACTAAGGGTTCATTCACTGCTGCTCCTCTAAAAAAGTGATCCCAGTGTATTTGACAGGTGGTGAGGATGTGATATGTTGCTTCCTCACCACCTGATTTAAACCCATGATTGCCGTGCAATGCATGCAATTGTGACATGGTAGTATGGCAATTAGAGGTTTAAATCAGGTGTGAGGAGGCGACACTGTGCCCGGTGATTCTCCCGTGTTGTTCAGGTAGATCTCCACCTCTTTAAGGTTGCCTACCCCTGATCTAAACCATTCCATTGTAGCTCTGGCTGTATGTTTAGGATCGTTGTTCTGCTGGAAGGTGAACCTCTGTCCCAGTCTCAAGTCTTTTGCAGACTCTAATGCCCCGTACACACGGTCGGACTTTGTTCGGACATTCCGACAACAAAATCCTAGGATTTTTTCCGACGGATGTTGGCTCAAACTTGTCTTGCATACACACGGTCACACAAAGTTGTCGGAAAATCCAATCATTCTAAACACGGTGACGTAAAACACATACGGTGGCACTATAAACGGCGCAGTGGCCAATAGCTTTCATCCCTTTATTTATTCTGAGCATGCGTGGCACTTTGTCTGTCGGATTTGTGTACACACGATCAGAATTTCCGACAAAATTTTATATCCTGCTCTCAAACTTTGTGGGTCGGAAAATCCGATGGAAAATGTGTGATGGAGCCTACACACGGTCGGAATTTCTGACAACAACGTCCTATCACACATTTTCCGTCGGAAAATCCGACCGTGTGTACGGGGCATAACAGGTTTGAGCCAACATCCTTCGGAAAAAAATCCACAGATTTGTTGTCGGAAAATCCGATCGTGTGTATGCAGCATAAGGTTGCCCTGTATTTTGCTCCATACATCTTCCCATCAACTGTGACCAGCTTCCCTGTCCTTGCTGAAGCAAAGCATCCCCACGACATGATTCAGCCACCACCATGTTTTATGGTGGGGCTGGTGTGTTTAGGGTGATGTGCAGTGTTAGTTATCCGCCACACATAGTGTTTTTCTTTTAGGCCAACAAGTCTCATATGACCAGAGCACCTTCTTCCATGTTTGCTATGCCCCCACATGTCTTCTCGCAAACTGCAAACGGGACTTCTTATGGCTTACTTTCAACAATGGCTTTCTTCTTACCACTCTTCCATAAAGGTCAGCTTTGTGGAGTGCACAACTAATAGTTGTCCTGTTGATAGATTCTTCCACCTGAGCTGTGGATCTCTGCAGCTCCTTCAGAGTTACCATGGGCCTCTTGGCTGCTTCTCTGATTAATGCTCTCCTTGCCTGGCATGTCAGTTTAGGTGGACGGCCATGTCTTTGTAGGTTTGCAGTTGTGACATACTCTTTCCATATTCACGATGGATTGATCAGTGCTCCGTGAGGGCTTCACAGAACAGCTATATTTCTACTGAGATTAAATTACACACAGGTGGACTCTTTTTACTAATTAGGTGACTTCTGAAGGCAACTGGTTGCACTAGATTTTAGTTAGGGGTATCAGAGTAAAGGGGGCTGAATACAAATGCATGCCACACTTTTCACATATTTATTTGTAAAAGATTTTGAAAACCATTTATCATTTTCCTTCCACTTCACAATTATGTGCCACTTTGTGTTGGTCTATCACAGAAAATCCCAATAAAATACATTTATGTATTTGGTTGTAACATGACGAAATGTGGAAAATTTCAAGGGGTAGAAATTTACTTTTATTAAGGCACTGTACATACAGTATAGTGTATAGAGTGCAGGGGTCAGGACTTTGTAGTGTTCATAGTGCAGTAATTAGGACTATGCAACGTACAATATAGTGTATACAGTGGAACAGTCAGGACTATGTAATGTACAACATAGCGCATGGAGTGCAGTCATCAAAGTGCAAGGATCAGAACTATGTATTTGCATATCATAGCTTGCAAAGTGCAGTAGGCAGGTCTAAGCATCCCCTTACATTGGTGCTTAGTGTGCTCTCCTCATTTCCTACTCAGTGTTCCATCTTCGCTGCTTAGTGTGCCCTCTTCAGGGGTGTTTGTGTCCCCTTTATTGGTGTTCAGTATGCCTCTGTTGGTACTTAGTGGGTATTCAGAGCAGTGTTTACTTACTTCAGAAAAGCTACACAGGTCCCATGCCACTTCTAACTCCTTGGTCCCTACAGAGCGATGTTCAACCGGCACTGTGCAGGCTTTGTCAGACCTGCATCTTCCTGCATACAATATACCAAGTCACTCTGATAGTCAGTGGGAGAGGTTTTGTTAGCAGACACACCTTTTGTGCCTACCCATTGAATTTTGTCCAGTCCGTTGTACTTGCAGGGGATGCCATACTTTCCTGACTACTGCTTTAAAATGTCAGCCTCTTACATTCCATGCTTAACACCCAGAGTTTCTATATGAGTATATTATTGGTTATATTTTTGTGTTGTGGTATAGTCATGTGCACAACCATGTGGTAAGGCCTTTAATCACATCCTGCCTGGCAAAGGTTGGTCTCTTTAGACTCACTGGGATGCTTTGCACACAGGATCCTCCCAAGTGCCAGTACCAAAAAACCCTGGGGAGGCCCCCGGCCTTGCCTAACCTGCACCATCCAGTAGCCCATTCCATACCTTTCTCAAGCCTTACAAAGGACCCCAACAGCAGTCTCACTCAACACCTGTTAGTTCCCATCACAACAAAAGTCTTTTAAGTCTTTACTGAAACAGTTGATTTTCAATTATACATTCTTTCAGTCAAGCCAATGGTGAAAGCAAATCTCTTAGCTACAAATAAATACAGAACAGCAGAGATAACAGCCAAGTGAAGGAGCAACCCATATCTTTAGGGTTTTGCCTACATCCCAAGCACAAGGGATTTCAGTAGTCCCATAAGTCCTGCACCTCTCCTCCATTGCTTTCTCTCTAAGGGGAAAGTTCCAGAAGCTATAGACTCAAAGATGACATCTTTGCATGCCTTAGTTCTTGCACTTCTCATGAGTAACTCTCCAGGGATATTCCTGCCAGACTATTTATACAACGCTCTCTACCCAAGATATCCCACACTGGCAGGGTTGGCACTTCCTCGCTATCAATGGTATGCCCCACTCACTACTCTGGGGACCTCTAGGCACTTATGCTGCCTCCCCTTTACTACAAGGTTCCCAACTCTAACTCTGCCCCTACCTTGAAATATTATGTGTTAAGTTTAAATGTAAATAATACTTAGCAGATATCTTGTTTAAGGAATAATAAGTTATCCAAGGGGGCCTTTTTCATAATATTTTTACTAATGTAATGCCAGCTTATATGTAATAGATAGTACTCCTATAACTCTGGTTTTCACTTTAAAACAGGCAAAATACATAAAAGGATGGATGGACATACTAAAGATCTTCTCTGTTTTAGATATGTGCATGGACATATGTTTCCATCGTCCATGCATACTCTGAATAACCAGCTTGTGAACGATCAGCTGGGAATGTCTAGAGTGATATGAAGGGGTTCATTCAGGAGAAAATTGACCATCTAATATGGGCACCTTTACACTTTCAATGGCAATATAATTTCTGCTCTCAGATACAGATCTATCAGGTGGTTGTATGTGTTTCCAGCAGAGAATAGGTCAAAATTGGTCCTCAAGCATCCGGTGAAATGATTATGAATGGAACAGGCTGTGTAGATACAGGTGAAGACATCAAAGATAACCGGGAAAGCAAACAGAGCTTGAGAGTTTCTTTTATTTCAATCAGCTTGATGGAGAAGCATCTGAAATAAATGGAATAAGATAAACTCGGCATGTAGACAAAAATAAATGTAAATGACGTATGACTAAGAGATAACAGGGGTATAAAACTTAAGCTATGAGAGGGAGGTTCAGAAAGACTGCTGTGGGAAGAGTGGGCTCTCACGTCTTGTTACACAATCACAATGGAATCAGAAGAATACAGAAAGAGAGGTAAGTCTCTTAGACCCTCATGCATGTGACCATATCGTTAATCACTTTACAAATTCAATTGTCTGTCTCGTATTTAAGGTTTATTTTAACATTTGCACATTTTATGATGCACACAAAAATAATATATAAACAAAAGTAGCAGCACTCTGTGTTAACACAACTTGTAATAAAACATCACGACTCTATAAATAAATCCACATTAGCAGGATTATTTTCCACACTGTCATAGTGGTTGCATTATTTCATCTTACATTATACTGTGGTTTTTTGTATCTATTTGTAAAATGCTAAATTTTACAATTTTATTTAGTTTCCAACTTAATGGACCTTGTGGTTATAATATGAGGGGGGAGATTTACTAAAACTGGAGCACTCAGAATCTGGTGAAGCTGTGCTTGGTAGTCAATCAGTTTTTAACTTCAGCTTGTTCAGTTAAGCTTTGACAATAAAACCTGGAAGCTAATTGCTTTCTATGCAGAGCTGCGCCAGATTTTGCACGCTCCAGAGTTAGTAAATCCTCCCCTAGATTTCACTCATACAAGATCTATGTCTGTTTATCAGTCAGTAAAAATGAATCATGGAAGCTGCTTCAAGTCTATATTTTATACATGTGCCTAGGTAAAGAGTTGGTTGATTACATCTGCCATTATCTCAGCACTGTGAGGGAAAGACGTGTAAGCCCAGATGTCCAGCCTGGTTATATGAGAGCCCTGCTGCCCGACAGTGCCCCGGTGGAGTCAGAGAGCTGGGACAACATTTTCAGGGACATTGAGGAAATCATCATGCCTGGGGTAATGTAGATTGATAAAGAACCAAGTATATTCAAATATCTCCTAGAAGAATTACAATACATACTCTTACTGAATAAAACATTGACATCATCAAATGTATGATTGGTTGAAAAATGTTTTGAATAGTTTTCCATTTTGATTTTGCTTTCCAATCCACAAGAAAATTTCCAAACAGTTGAATGCAACTAAATGCAGGGAATTTGCTAAAATGCAAGTATGGAAAATATGAGAGGGTAACAGCAAACACACCTGAAGTTATAAAAATATATGAACAATACAAAGTTCACACTAGTATATACTGTATATACTGTATATTACTTATCAGAACATCAACCTATTATCAGTCTACGCTAAAATAGATTTTACAGTGGCTCTCTACTTTCTTGTTTATCCATGTGCCTTCCTGACCAGACCTAACTGGTAGACAGGTAGCCATCATCAGTGTGCCTTCCCTAGTCATCATCTGCTCTGTGTAACAATTGTTTGTGTGATGTGACGATGACTTAGTCATATAGTTGGCCCTGCATGACAATCATTTTATTTAGCCATGTTGCCATCAGCTCTGTTTAGTACAATTTTTCAGCGTCAAGCTTGATTACCTGGCAAGTATTTATTTTTTAACATCAAACTTGAGCACCTGGCAAGTATAACTTTTTAGTGTCAGACCTGAGGGTCTAGTGATTTTTTTTTGTTTTACATTTGTCCATTTTTTTTTCCCTGCACAACTGTGAAAAAATACAGGAGGCATATAACCTCCTTAGTATGATGTATGAGAGTAGTAAATATGTCTCTGATGTCTGTGAACCAGTAGAAAGCAGTTATATGTTAACCGTCAGCTCTGATTCTGAAGATGAAGCAATCCCTGCAAAAACAGGCAGACATACTAAGCTACCAAGATGCAGCAGCGTGGTTCATCCAAGCAAAATGCATAAGAAAAGCACCAGCAGTGCGGGGCAGCAACACCAGTCACAAAGTGGTGGACCAACACTGTCCCAGAGAGTCCATGCTAGCGTACAGGATGGCTTTGAAAATCCTTTGTGGATATTCCCAATTTTGAACTACATTGACAATTTTTTACTCAAGCGTACCACTTTTTTAGAAACCTGTTTCGAAAACAAATACTATGGCTTGTGGTAAAATGCAACCAAGTCAGAGGTTTTTTTTTTTTCACAAACCTTTGTGAATATGAAAGGGGAAAGTTAGCAAGTCTGTGAAGCCAGGAACCCCGGGCATTAAGATTTAAGGATACAAAGGATGAGATACAAAAAAAACTCACTGCAATCAAGAGTACATTTTGCACATAGAAAGGGTAGATTTAAATTACCAGGTCTCTCAAAAACATACATTGCCCATGGGACTTTAAAAGAGTTGCACCAAAAAGAAATCAATACATCCTTAAAATAATCCAGTTTTTATTCACATACATGATTAAAGTCACAACCTTGCAGTATCCTGCAAGCTGATCACCCTTTTTCTGTATATATGATATCACACAACATATATAGAGACTGATCTGAACCCATATCCATGGTAATGCTGGCCTTTTGTACTTTGTGTTTAAATTACCAGATGAGGAAGCCCTACCCGGGAGCTCATAGATCAAGGCAGTGATGTGCTCTTGATCTATATAACAATCCATTTATGTCAATTGGCCATGATCAATTCACATATCCTTTACAAATTTTCAGGAAGGTCTGTCTCCTTCCCAACTAATTTTGGCAATCAACATCCTGCTTTCTCTGATGTATAGAGCACTATTTGAGAAAAAAAGTCTCATGTATGTGGTATCCCCATAGATAAGAGAAGTATCAAAGTACATTTTGGGGTTGTCATTCTGAATATGCCCATACTGTGTGTAAAAAATAACTTGTTAAAATTAGAAACTTGTGAAAAAAAACATTTTTTCATTTATTTTTATAATTCTCTGAAAACTTGTCACAAAAATCGAGATCTTCAAAAGGCTCATCATAGCTTTTAATAAATACCTTGTGGTGGCTGCCTGCAAAAAGAGGCCATCACAGAGTGTTTGTACTGCCCTTGCACTCCAGGCCTTCCAAAAATTCTGATAAACAGCCTGGCAAACAGTTACATAATTTAGGCCTCCTGAACGCTCAAAGGTGCTCCTTTGCATTTAGTCAGCTCAAAAGGCTCACACTTCTGCTATCCCTATATTCAATAGATAATATGAGAGTGTAGCACCCAAAAACAAACTCAAAAAAGCAGATTATTCAGAGCACAAATAAATAGCAATCTCATAAGTGAAAGTCACTTGACTAGAAAAAATAGTCCATAAAAAATAGTTCATTAGAACAAAAGTAATCCATTGCAGAGGCCACATTCCAGTGAGAAAGATGTAGAGCAATCGTGTCCAACCAAATGAACCGCCACCAACAGAAAGATTGCAAACTCACCGTACTTAATGGCTGCCGTTACAGCAGCATGGGAACCTCAAACACGTATGGAAATCCCTCTGGAGATACCGCAGTGGATTACTTCCGTCATGTATTCAAATCAGGATTCAAGTGGGAATAAATAATCTCACCCAGGGCCCAGAAGAAGTCTCATAGTGTGGTAGGTTTATTCCATAGATAAAAGATGCATAGCAAATACATAAAAACCGTTAAAAACTCACATGGGCAGCTGCTGGCGAACCGGAATTGCTCAGCAGCAAGACGTCAGTGCCAAGTATCCCACCCAATATGTTTTGTCCAAAGGGACGTTGTCAAGGGGTCCGTCGTTGGGCGGGATACTTGGCACTGACGTGTTGCTACTGAGCTTATTTATTCCCAGTTGGTTCCTGATGTGAACCCTTGGCGGAAGTGATCCACTGCGATATCTCCAGAGGGATTTCCATATGTGTTTGAGGTTCCCATGCTGCTGCAATGGCAGCCATTAAGTCCAGGGAGTTTGCATTCTTTCTGTTGGTGGCGGTTCATTTGGTTGGACATGATTGCTTTACATCTTTCTCACTGGAATGGTGGCCTCTATCATGGATTACTTTTGTTCTAATGAACTATTTTTTTATGGATTATTTTTTCTAGTCAAGTGACTTTCACTTATGTGATTGCTATTTATCTGTGTTCTGAATGATCTGCTATTTTGAGTTTGTTTTTGGGCGCTACACTCTCATATTATCTACGTTATAAGTTGGCTATACTACTTATGTGCTAGCTGCCTTGGTTGGTCAATATTAGGTAACACACTGCACAGAATTCTTATATTTCATTCATCCCTATATTCAGGATGAGTAGTAGGGTGCATTTCTATGTGTAGTGCTAAAGTCAGTCATAGACAGTTCGAAACCATGTATGGGCAGGCTGAATGTACCAAGTTGATTGATTGATCGATTGGTCCACTTGGATACAATAAGCCTGCCGGATCTTACATGCGATCATTGCAAGCGGCTGTTCACTGTCTTCTCCCAGCAAGCACAGCTTCCCCAACCCCCCCACAGGTAGAACACAATGGCTCAGTGTGAGGGACTCCCCTGTCAATGCTGTCTGTGTTGATGGGAGAATCGAGCAATTTTCTTTCCTGCAACCTGTGGTTGCAGGAAAGAAATTCGCTCTGTTTGTGGCCTTTGTAAGAATTCCCAAGCTGTGTGTGAAAAATAAATTGTTGAAATTTGAATCTTGTGCTCAATGAAGTCTGATGGTTTACAGAGTCATCACAGTAATGATTAAAACCTTATCAAACAGCCTAAAGCATTTGTTAACCCCCCCCAAAAAATGGATCCTGCTCCTTTAAAGCATGTTATATGACACAGTCACAGTCATGACACCTTGTAACACCTAAAAAACCTGGCTGATCCTGTCAGTTTCTGCCCTCCTCTATGTAAACTGACCACGGTATATCTGTTGAGCCCTGACACCATGGTCAGTTTACATGCCTCCGTCATTCGCAGCCTGCTATCTTCTCTCCTCTCTGCTCCTGTGTCCTCCTCCCCTCTCCCCTCTCTGTCTGTCTGCTCATGACAGTGCCGCCCCTCCCCCTCCTGATGCTTGCATAAAATTTACCTGTATACACCATCAACACTGTCTCCTATTGTAGTGTCCCCCTCTGTGTATGATTTATAAATATAAATGCTGCAAATACCTCATTTCACAGCTGAGATTGCAATCACATGACTCGGCCAGCTCTCTCCTCCTCTCCTCCTCCTCCCCCCGACTGATATCAGCAGGGGAATCTCGGCCCCGCCCGCTACAACTGTCAGAGGAGGAAAGGAGAAAGTTGGCTGGTCATGTGATCGCAATCTCAGCTGTGAAATTAGGTATTTGCAGCATTTATTTTTATAAATCATACACAGAGGGGGACACTGCAATAGGAAGCAGTGCTGATGGTGCATACATGTTATGCCCCGTACACACGGTCGGATTTTCCGATGGAAAATGTGTGATAGGACCTTGTTGTTGGAAATTCCGACCGTGTGTAGGCTCCATCACACATTTTCAATCGGATTTTCCGACACACAAAGTTTGAGAGCTTGCTATAAAATTTTCCGACAACAAAATCTGTTGTCGGAATTTCCGATCGCGTGTACACAAATCCGACGCACAAAGTGCCACACATGCTCAGAATAAATAAAGAGATGAAAGCTATTGGCTACTGCCCCGTTTATAGTCCCGACGTACGCGTTTTACGTCACCGCTTTCAGAATGATCGGATTTTCCGACAACTTTGTGTGACCGTGTGTATGCAAGACAAGTTTGAGCCAACATCCGTCGGGAAAAATCCTAGGATTTTGTTGTCGGAATGTCCGATCAATGTCCCACCGTGTGTACGGGGCATTAGAGTGGCTTAACAACCACTTTAAGGACAGGGGGGCGAAAACAATGTTGGACGACATTGGCCGGTTCAATAGAAACCGGCCAACATTCGGCCCAATTGTACTGCTTTCGGTCTGACAAAGGGGCATGACTGAAAAATGTTTACCTAACGGCTCCCAATCTGCGCTCTCAGCCAATGGCTGAAATCACTGACCGGAGTGTTCTGGTGGAGGCGTGCTCCTGTCAGAACACAATAGCACAGCAGGGGAGGTCGCTGTATTAACATTGCATGGTTAGTACAGTGGCTCCCCCTGAGCTGACAATTTTTTTTCGTTCAGCCCTGCTGGGTTAAACAGAAAAAGAACGACTAGTGTGTACTAGGCTTTAATCTTGGGTTTCAAGAGTCTCAAACCAACTATGCCTGCTATGATGTCTATTTTACTAGCCTATAGTTACTTGTGATTTTGTTTGTATGTATTGAAGTTTTATTACAGGAATAATCATGATTTCTACATAACTTTGATTTCCTATATCTGTAAATCTAGTGATCATTTTGACATGTAGTTTTCACTAAAGATTACCTCTGCTTATACATTCTTCATCATATGCTCAGTTTATATTGCTAAGGTTTGTAAAATATTTTATTTAGCCTTTCATTAGTTGGACAAATACAGTTTGTTTTGTCACAAAGAGAATGTTATAAACCATGCAAATATCTCCCAAAAGTTGAATGAGTGTAAAATTTAAGCTGATTTATAGTCCATCACTGCATGTGCCTGGTAAATACAGTACATCTTTTCTCTGAGTAAAAAGGCAGACACTGGAGTTGATTTACTAAAGGCAAAAAGGCTGTTCACTTGAAAAGGAAGTTGCACAGTGCAAGGGAATTTTCCTAGACCTTAGTAAATGCAGTAAAATTTCACTTTGCAAAGAATACTCAATCACACGCGAGAAAAATGAAAAACAGCATTTGTGCATGAACATGATTTGTTGATAGAAGTCAGCAGAACTTCACCTCATTAAGGAGGAAACTCTCCTTGTAAAGTTCAACTTCCCTTGCAAAATGAACCTTTAGTAAATCAACCCCAATGGGTTGTTGTTTGTATACTGGCCCCATCCATTGTTCCATCTATTGATTAACCTCCATTATTTGTCCATGTAGGTTGTCCATTGGCAGAGTCCTCATATGCATGCTTATTTCCCAGCACTAACATCTTGGCCTTCCTTGTTAGGAGACATGTTAGCAGATGCCATAAACTGCTTAGGATTTACATGGGTAAGTTGTACTTACGGTATACTTTTCACCCCAACACCAACTCATATCAATGAATATGCTTGTCCTGACACTATGCTGGCTTGCTTTATTACAGCCTATGTCGATTAGTTATTATTTTTTTATGATCTCTGAAAAAAAAAAAAACTTGAAGTGAATGTCAGTACACTAATTTTGTCTGGGCTATTCCATGGGTGTGGTTATGCTTCTGTTTTTTTTTCATTGTGAGGATTGTGGGTCCAAACTACTACTACTATGACTACCAATGCTACTTTTGTTACTGCTACAACTGCTAGTGAAAGACAAACATATCAGGTTTGTGATTTACTGACATACTGTAGTGTAAATGTACATTTAAATGTGCGTATGTTAGTTGTAGGGCAGTGACTTGGTGCCCTATATGTACCATAAAGCATACAAATGAGAGAATTGCTGCTTCACTCAGTGCGGCCAGGATCTGACTACCACATTTCTCTGTTGTGAAGATCTTTCCATAAACATGAACACTTGGTTCACCTGAGCATGCATGGGTGTGACTATAGAAAAAGTAAAGGGAAAACGCAAATTAGGTCAGCTTAATATTGATTGTACAAAAGCTTAACACAGCCATCGGTTCTGCCCTTAGATTGGTTGACTAGGGATGCAGAAGTAGCTTGGGCCTGCAAACATACACAGTTGGGTGATAATCCTCTTATTTCTGGGGTCAGTACTTACATAGTGGTTGATTTACGTAAAGCGGGAGTCCGGCGACCTACCAGCGACCTACCTTTTTTTTTTTTTTTTTAGGTCTTTGAGACACTTTGCTAACCCCAAAATAATACTCATAGTTTGGGTGTAATATTTCCGCCTCTGTCTGTTTTCGTACTGAAAAATAACTTAAAAAATGTGATGCTGGCAGTTTCCATCTTGCTTGTGGGCATGTGAAGCCCACAAACATTGATTTCCTGGATGCGGTGAATGCTGTTCATTCACAGCTTGTTCACACGCATGATCATTGTTTGCGCACTGAATCTTAGGAAGCCTGACACTAAGCTCCCAGGAGACAGTGCGGCGCCGGGGGAAGGCAATAAACACGCCTACTCCCATGGGAGGAGAGACAGGAAGTGCCACAATAAAGTACAATATAAAGGTAAATACAGCGATAAAAAAAAAAATTTCGTGCGGCATTTGAACATCTATGCAATTGACTGAAGGGGGTAAGATTAAGTTAAAAATTTGAGTGGAACCCCGCTTTAAGGCAAGTGAATTTTCCCCAGAGCTTAGTGAATGTGGTGAAATTTCATGTTGCAAAGAATTCACGTGTAAGGAAAATAAAAAAAATATTATTTTTTTGCTTGCACATGATTGGGTAATGGAAGTCAGCAGAGCTTTACATCAATCACTAAGCTCTTGGGAAAATTTAATTGCAAAATGAACAGTCTTTATTAACAGTCTTTATTAAATCAAACCCATAGTCTATCTTGCCCATTATTCAGAGCCAGCAATGATACAAAGTGAAACTAATTGGGGCAAGAAAGGGAGGCCTGCTGGCTAGTTTCAGTCTCATAGAGCACAATCATTTCAGATCAATATATTTCCAGATCTATACAAGTAAATGAACAAAAAAACTTTCCAACTTGGCTCCCCTTTCATTCCTGCATTACACTCACTATAGATACATGTGGGATCATTACAATTTATGACTTGCTTTTTTTCCTATTTCCTATTAAATAAATACAATGAGATATGCAATGTTTTTTTCCCATACCCCATGATCAGGCATCCAGCCCAGCATGTACAGAATTAGAAATGAATGTGATGGATTGGTTGGCAAAAATGCTGGGACTTCCTTGCTATTTTCTACACCATTATCCAGAGAGCAAAGGAGGAGGAGTGCTGCAAGTAAGTTCCATATAAATGTACTTTTACATGATCAGACAGCATCATGCAAACATGTTTACTTTGATCTAGATCTTTTATATTTCCTATATTTTATATATTTTATAGCCAGTGAGTGCATGTTAGAATACAGCAAACAGCAGATATATAGGTAATTAGAACTTAGGGTATTGATAGGTAGATTACTGGCCATCATACAAATTGCAAGCTTGTGGTCACTATGTAGACCACGCATACAGAATAAAGCAGATTTACAGACAATGTAAAAATTGAGAATTAGAATGAAATACTCTTTACACCCATTTGAATTAGTAAATGCTATCTAAGTCATTGCTACACAATTGTAAATACTGTATTTATTGGCGTATAACACGCACCTTTTCACCCTGAAAATCGGGTGCAAATAGTGTGTGCGTGTTATACGCCGATACTGCAATTTGGGCTGCCTAGGAGGGAACGGGGAGGGGGCGGGACGAGCGCCATCAGATTATATACATCGAGAATCTCCTGTTTACTCAGCGGCCTCTGTAATAAGAAGTCCCGTCTCCTGGGCCGGCATTGGACCACTGTTCTGTCTATCATAGAAGCCGGTCCAGGAGGCAGGACTTTGTATGAAAAAGGCCGCCAAGTAAACAGGAGATTCTCGTTGTATGTAATCTGACGGCGCTCGTCCCGCCCCCCTCCCTGTCCCCTCCGAGGCAGCAGTAATCTGAGGTGAGACTGCAGATGGGCATTGATCAGGCTGCAGATGGGCAATAGTGAGGCTGCATTGATGGCCACTGACCCTTATTTTGCTTCAAAGTTCTTTATTTAAAATTTAATTTTTTTTTCCTGAAACTTCCCTCCTAACATGAAGGTGCGTGTTATACGCCTGTGCGTGTTATACGCCGATAAATACGGCATCTAAGGGAATCATTTTTAAAGCAGTGATATGTCTTTACTGCACATATACTGTTGCTTTAACCACTTCAGCCCCGGAAGAATTTACCCCCTTCCTGACCAGGCCATTTTTTGCGATGCGGCACTGCGTCGCTTTAACTGACAATTGCGCGGTCATATAACGCTGTACCCAAACAAAATTTATGTTCTTTTTTTTCCCACAAATAGAGCTTTCTTTTGGTGGTATTTGATCACCTCTGCGGTTTTTATTTTTTACGCTATAAACAAAAACAAAAAAAACGACAATTTTGAAAAAAGCACAATTTAAATTTAAAAGAACAAAAAACAAATTTCTTCCTCAGTTTACGCCAATATGTAATCTCCTACATATTTCCGGTAAAAAAAATCGTAATAAGCGTATATTGATTGGTTTGCACAAAAGCTATAGCACCTACAAAATAGGTTATCGATTTATGGCATTTTTATTATTCACTTTTTTTACTAGTAATGGCGGCGATCTGCGATTTTTATTGGGACTGAGATATTGCAGCGGACAAATCGGACACTTTTGACACTTTTTTGAAACCATTGACATTTATACAGCTATCAGTGCTATAAATAGCCACTGATTACTGAATAAATGTCACTGGCAGGGAAGGGGTTAACACTAGGGGGTGATCAAGGGGCTAAATGTGTTCCCTCACTGTTTGTTCTAACTGTGGGGGCATGGGACTGACTGAGGGAGAAGACCGATCAGTGTTCCTATATACTAGGAACACACGATCGGTCTCCTCTCCCCTGACAGGACGTGGATTTGTGTGTTTACACACACAGATCCACATTCCTGCTCTGTCATGAGCGATCGCGGGTGCCCGGTGGACATTGCGGCCGTGGGGCACGCGCATCGGCTTCTCGGTGACACAGCGGCGCGCGCCCCCTATGCCCCTTAAAGCGGCCGCTGTACAGCTACGGCAATTTGCGCAGGGGAGCCATTCTGCCACTGTCAAACGTTGGCGGGCGGTCGGCATGTGGTTAGAAAAGCATGATACATTTGTAAACCACAGTGTTGTCCTTTAACAATACAGTGTATGATGCAAGCACACAAAGAAATAACCCATGCAGTGCCGGTGGTGAGGCTTAATTCAAATAGTCTTTACAATACTGTAGGAACTAGTCCTGAATAGTAAGGTCATCAACCAAGGGATAGATCAAGGATCAGTCTATAATACTGTAGTACGTAGGGCAAGCTCTTCTCAAGGGTGGAGTCTCACCTCTGTATGGCTGAAGTATAAGAAACAAACAGAAAAGTGCCTCTAAGTGCAGTATTTAATGAGGTATGAAGTTGGCCAAAAAAGTCAATGAAACACTCACATTTTATACATAAAAGGTAAGCTCATTTGTGCAGTATCACTCCAGGTAGACGTGGTGTATCGCATCCGTCCAGCTTAAAAGAAACCGCAGTATGGCAGGGAGGGGGGTCGGCCGACTCTGTGTCCTTTCCAGGTATAGTAGATGGGAAGCAGCATGGAACGCAGCGCTGGAAATGGCGTGTGACGCCACCGGGGAGCAGAAGGCACAAGGAACACAATGCATTTCAGAGCATGCGTGGGGCTCATACTGAGCATGCGCGCTCTTTTTATCAAGTGTACCAACAACTAGGGAGAGCCTGATTTATATAGGCTAAGTGTTAGGATGAGCTTAAGTGGACATTACGGTATTTGTGCTCTATTTTGAAAAATTTTTACAATATAATAATAGTAATAATAATATAAACAACAATATGCAAGTTCTTATGGATAAAATTATACACAAAATATGAAGATAAAATAAGTGGATAAAATAAGTGTAGATGTATGTTTCTATATACATACACAGCGCTGGCATATGATTAATAATACATATATATATGACCTTAGAAATACATGTAAAACTACAGGAGCTGGCAAACAGTATAGGAAATGGATGAGACCTCGTGAGCTGCCAAAAAACTATAAACTACCGTGAATTAAAACTGAAAAAGCTGCCTGCACTTCCCACACTTCCCCACAATGTGAAAAAACTAATGTACAGGCATACCCCACTGTAAAGTACACAATGGGGTTTATTTACTAAAGCTGGAAAGTACAAAATCAGGCTCACTTCTGCATAGAAACCAATGAGCTTCTAACCCCAGCTTGTTCAATTAAGCTTTGGTAATAAAACTTGGAAGCTCATTGGTTTCTATGCAGAAGTGAGCCTGATTTTGCACTTTCCAGCTTTAGTAAATAACCCCCATTGTGTACTTAAAAGTGGGGTATGCCTGTATATAAATGTGCCGCGCTACTCCTAACCAACAATCAATACAACCTAAACTGTAAAGAAATATGGATGATTTGTGTAACATAAAAATATTATGATTGGATTATTTTGCAATTCACTGTTTTACGTTACACAAATCATCCAGATTTCTTTACAGTTTAGGTTGTAGATTGTTGGTTAGGAGTAGCGCGGCACATTTATATACATTGGCAAACAGTATAAAATCTATTTTTATGTATTTTTATATTTTTATAAAAACTTTTTTTTATATATTATTGTTCATTATTTTTTATTTTTTTTATTTTTTTTAAAAAAGCTTTAGGAATATTTTAAAAATTATTCTAAATAACGGATCAACTATACTGTATTGAAAAAATTATGGAACAAAGGGAGCTGCGCTATGGTAAAACAAAAAAAACAAAAAATTGTGATATAAACACCAAAATGATGTAAAAAATTGTGATATAAAAACTAAAAATAATTCAAACGAATAAATGCTATAAAGTAAATAAAGCGTATATGTATGTGCATCACACCAAAATACTCATAATGTGAATAAACCCTCCGAACCCAAAGTCTATGATGCTAAATGCTCAAAATAAACGTGCACAAACACGATAAACAGAAAGTCTGTGACAGTTGAAATCAGCTGGATGGTAGAGTTGCAACACCCTGTGACAAATATTCATGGGATAAAAGACTGTATGATTCCACCAACTTAAGTAATGCAGGCTTACCAGATAGCCATTATGATAGGCTTGTCACCCAATCCTGGGTAATGGAGATCTCCTGCTGCTGTAAATGACCACTTAGGATCGATTCACAGACCTGGCGTTCTCCTGGCGTCCCAGCTTGGAAGATCCAGTGATCACAGTGGGTTAATAACAGCTGTCACACTCACTCGTTGGTCATGTGGCACATAATTTCCTGCTTGTGGGATTGGCTCACTGATTTTCACAGAAGTCTACACTAAGGTACAAGTCAGATTTTTGGCACCACTTGCAACAAAAATGTATTTTTTGGTGAGATACTCCCAATAAGAAATAACATCTAAAGGGATGGAGATCCTGCAATGTTCCTCATTAGAGCCCTGATTCTGCAACAGCTGTTTGATAATTATGAAACCGCTCCCATTAGACTCACTTAGCACAGAGGCACAGAGACACAAACAGTGATTTCTGCAGAATAACAAAAGGTAGGAATCTGCAACAAAGTTTGTTAAAATCCTTGCAATGTACAGAGATCACCTAGAGCCAGAGGGGAATGTTTTTTACTCAAGAAAAGTGTAGTTACGCTTAACTTTAAGGACCCTTTCACACTTATACGACTTGTCCCACGATTTTGTACTGCAAATTCGTATGACAAGTCATTCCCAATGATTTTCAATGACTACCATTCATATTGGCATGACTTTAAGTCGTGCCGACTTCAAAGTAGTCCCTGCACTACTTTGGTCCAACTTCCATACTATTTGTACTCCATAGACCTCAATGTTAAACCCTCAAGTAGCATGCAAATCGTACCTGAATAATATAGACACGATTTCAGCACTACTTTGTAAGCACAAGCTGAGAATGGTAAATGCCAAAGTTGTGGCAAAGTCGTACAAAGTAGTACTGCTCCCAAATCGCGGCAAAATCACTGCAAAGTAGCGACCGCGAAATCGCGGTAAAATCGCGCGACTTTGAAAACGTATAAGTGTGAAAGGGGCCTTAGTCATGCTGACTTCAAAGTAATCCCTGCACTACTTTGGTCCAACTTCCAAACGATTTCTACTCCATAGACCTCAATGTTAAACCCTCAAGTAGCATGCAAATCCTACCTGAATAATATAGACACGATTTCAGCACTACTTTGTAAGCACAAGCTGAGAATGGTTAAAGCCAAAGTTGTGGCAAAGTCGTACAAAGTAGTACTGCTCCCAAATCGCAGTAAAATTGCGGCACAATAGCGGCCGCGAAATTGCGGTAAAATCACGTGACTTTGAAGACGTATAAGTGTGAAAGGGGCCTTACACAGTCCCTAAATGTGTTCCTTATTCTGTTATGCCACATTTGTTTTCCTTTATACTGAAACAATTCTTCTCATTTTTAGAGCACTGTAAGTGAATCAACACTGATAGCTTTATTGGCTGCCAGGAAGAATAAAATCATGCAAATGAAAATCTCTGAGCCCGATTCTGATGACTCAAGCCTGAACTCCCGACTCATTGCTTATGCATCTAATCAGGTAATACAAAGTTTGCCAAGATAGTTTTGTATGAGTTCCCAACACAGCCTGTTGTATCTCTGGCATAAAGTCCACCATACACAGATAGAGCTCATTGCAGAGTTTGTTATTGTGTGATGATAACCTCACTGTGAAGGGAGAACAAAAACTCGCAAAACTCGCAAAAAATCAGCATATAGCAGGAGACCTCTTTTCATGTCACTAGTTAGAATGGGCAGTATTTTGCCCAGTTATCCTTTTTTTATCTCAGCTGATAAAGTAAAGAAGAATAGGCATAATCCTGCATTCATTTTATCTGTCTCATAGACTGTAAATGGGATATTACTGGAAATGTACTGAATACCAGATATACATGTCATGTGAAATCTCATATACAATAAAGCCTAACACACACTAGTATTTTTTTTTTTTCGTTCAACCCTGCAGGGCTGAACGAAAAAAAACCTGATAGCTCAGGAGGAGTTGCTGTACTCTCTATCCTATGTTGGTACAGCGATCTCCACTGCTGTTCTATTGTGTTCTGACAGGGGGAAGATCCCCCCGCCAGAGCACTCCAGTCAGCGCTCTCAGCCATTCGCTGATCGGGAGCCGATCGACAGACTTTTTTTCGGTCATGTAAACCAGTATTACAGCCGAACGGCCGGCTTCTGTACGACTGACTCCAGTACACACAGGCCGAATGTTTCTATTGAACCGGCCGATGTCGTCCGACATTCTGCCCATGTGTACTAGGCTTAAAGGGGTTGTAAAGGTATTTTTTTTTTAAAATAACATACCTCCACTGTGCAGCTCGTTTTGCACAGAGTGGCCCCAAACCTGGTCTTCTGTCGGCTGTCTCAGCTCCTCTCCGCAAGAACTAAACACCTTCATGCAAGCTCTCTCACATGGAGTTTAGTTCTTGCGGGCGCGCTCCCATGATACAGCCAGCAGCTATAGCCGCCGACTATATCACTCGGCCCCGCCCCCGGCGCACCGCGTCATTAGATGTGATTGACAGCAGGGCGAGCCAATGGCTGCGCTGCTTTCAATCCATCCACTGTAGCCAATCAACAGCCAGGCTGAGCGTCGAACAGGATGTCGGGAGCGAGCGCAGGACTTTCGAGGGGTCAGGTAAGTAAAACGGGGGGGCCAACATTGTTGGATGCTTTTTCACCTTAATGCATAGGATGCATTAAGGTGAAAAGATGTGAACCTTTACAACCCCTTTAAGGCTCTGATCAATTGTTTCTGAACTTTCAGACTACCCCATGTAGACCTATCTATACCACTGAGGTAATTCAGGCATGACTTTTGCAATACAGCTGGTCAGAGTAAAGATAAGCAGTAACAAACAATCAGAAATATTCTTAATGACCTGACTGCAGTAAACTAGATAATGCACTTTGCATACTTTCACTTGTTTACTGCTCCTTTGTCACTTGGTATTGCATTGCTCCCAACTCTTGTCAAAGTTGTGGCAGAAAAAGGTCAGCACAGTCAAGGAACAGTCAGTAACAATGATGACTACAGCTACCTCTGTATTCACTTGTGTTTAAAGTGTACCTGCCACCTAACCACTGTTACAGGCAGCTATAATTCACCTAAACCAGTATTACAGAGAATAGCTTGTAGTAGTTAGTCACATTCATCTGTACTTGTT
Source organism: Lithobates clamitans (assembly GCA_037952925.1). Lineage (NCBI taxonomy): Eukaryota > Metazoa > Chordata > Amphibia > Anura > Ranidae > Lithobates > Lithobates clamitans. The sequence goes on along the minus strand of JBBGZY010000276.1, from coordinate 1,371,542 downwards.
CTGTAATGTGAAGACGTTTTTATGGCTTACCAAGCTGCTTCTTCAAGTCTAGTGAGTGTCAGGAACATACTCCAGCATTTATATTCAAATAGGTAGCATAGTAACCTTAATCCAATCACCATGGGATGTGTCAAAGCAGATGTTTATGGGAGAAGTCAACGTTTTTTCACACCTTCCATCCTGTTCTTGGACAATCAACATCAATCTTGACACAGCCCAAGTTTTTTTGGATTAAGATGACTATGCTACCTGTGTGGATATGAGTGCTAAGGTATGTCTCAAACTTTTATTAGAGCGGAAGAGGTGGCTTAGTAAGCTATTAAAAAAAAAGTCTTCAACTTTACAGAACAAGTCCAGTTGAAACTGGCTAACTAGTACTAACTCTACCACGACCTGAAAAAATGGGAACCTTCACAGATATTACAGAGAATACATCCAATCGTACAGGGTACTAATGACAGTGGTGTCCGTTTATGAAGCAGTGATCAGCGGTGATCCCGAGGATCGCCGCTGATCACAGTCCATAAACAGTTTATGAAACAGTGATAATCGGGGGAGAACATGTTTGAACTTGTTCTCCCGCCGATTATCTCTACACACGGAGAATCCTCATTGAATGACACAGTAACGGCCAGTTTATGAAGCGGTGATCTCACCGCTTCACTGGCGATCTGAGTCAGAATTCACACTCCCAGGTTCACCAGCTCAGAGGTGGTGAATCGGGGAGTGAAGAGGAAATCTGGGGGGATCTGAGGGGGAAGGAGGAAGTTTTTTAACTTCCTTATGCCTTGTTCAGACCCTCCAACACTGTAAGCATGTCCCCCTGTCATATTTATGTGTATACATATATATACATATATACATAGAATGTGTATATGTATATATATATATAATGTGTGTGTATATACATGTATATATAATGTGTGTGTGTGTGTATACATATGTATATAATGTAGGGGGACTCATTATTTTATTAACATTAATCCACGCTGTCTCTCCGTGTATTGAGCGGTGATAATTTATCACTGCTTAATAAACTGACATCTCTGTATTTCTGGTGCTGTAATATCGTAAATTCTCACGAGATTCCAGTATCAGGGGCCGTTCTCCACTGTTGGAAGCATTTGTAGATCTCTTCACTCCTCCAAAGGTGAAGCGATCTACAAAGCTTCATAAACTGGCACACAGAGGAGAAAAATCTTCACTGTGAATGCCGGAGAACTAAGCAGTGAATAGATTTCACTGCTTCATAAACGGACACCAGTAAGTCACACTGAGGCTGCATGTCAGCTGCTCACTGTGCAGCTGTAACTCTAACATTTAATATGAAAGGCTGAATAGCATTTACAGGACATTTGCATGCTAAAAATAAAGGGGATGATCCCTAAGCACTCATCAGAGTTTTTATCTGACCAATGTGAGAACTGGTTTCCCTCACATACACTAGCAATAGAAAGATATTGCATAATTATAAGGCTAGCCATACACTTTTAGAATTCTCTTTTTCAGCTTGTGGGGTAACATGGATGAATATCCCCTGCCAGCTATTGTATTCTGACAGCTGACACATGTGGCTGTCAGAATACCCAAACAGTGATTGCATTTGATTACATGCAGTCACTGTTTGGCCAAGAATTTTCCACATGGCTCCTTTAACAAAAGTTGATTGAAAAATAGATTTTGTTGAGAAAGGCGGTGCTAACAGGTCCAACCATGGCTTGAATTCAAGTTCAAGCTTGAACCTAAACTTGAGCTGTGCATGGCAGGCTTAAGGCCCATAGATGTACAAAACAAATGGTGAGGCTTCTGCCTATTTCAAATCCTCCAGGACTGTCTGACCCCTTTTGTATTAGCTTGGTTAATAGAATAGTGTGTAGTGGTGCAAGAGCATTTACACTTTGTCTCCTATTTGAAAGGTGCAATTAGCAACAAAAGATCCATCTCTTCCCAGGTATATCCAAAACCTAAATTAAAAATGTATGGGCTTAAATTCTGCTTTAACAGTACGGCTATGATTTCACCAAATAACTTGTTGGTTGCTTTCTCAGGCTCATTCTTCAGTGGAAAAAGCTGGCTTAATTTCTCTGGTAAAAGTCCGGTTCCTGCCAGTAGATGAAAACTTCTCTCTTCGCGGAGAGACATTGCAGGCTGCAGTGGAAGAAGATCGAAAACGTGGGCTTGTTCCTGTCTTTGTGAGTCTCTCTAATATCTTCTGTAGAAAGTGGTCTACGTAGGTTTCTCTCAGTTGTTAAGGTTACTGAATGTATAAAGGAGTTATCATGACATCTAAATTGTAAAATCTACCACACATAGCATTTTTAGTCAAAGCAAGTTATTTGGATCTTTAGTTGCTTTTGTCCAGATCACAACCAATCACATCCAACATCCTGTTAATACGGATAAAACATTGCCAAAAATTTAGGCCATCAGCTGCTTTTCTGACCACATTACCGTGGAGGACCTCGATCCTATAAATGTTCTCCAATCCACTAATGGTCAATGACATTAAGGGCTCACTCCCACTAGATGTGGTTGGACATTTATGCAGTTACAATGCATTTTCAGAAGCATTACATTTCTGAAGGATACCTTTCAAGTAAATTCAATGGCAGAATGTGAGGCAGTGCACCAAAAAGCAGCAAATAGGATATTTTGTAATGCATTCCGAATTTCCGATGCAATGTATGAATGTTTCGTATCAGTTGTGCTAATATAAATGCATATTCTTTTGTCCCATGAAGTTTACCTGCATAAAACAATGTAGCAGAATGCTGTGATAATGAAGTCCCAAGCAAGAGCTGCTCTGTTACTGAATATTCTACAGAAATGCAGGAATAGGAAGATTGATGTCACCTGCAGTAATATCATTTCTTTCATTACCCTCATTTATGCAAAAACAGAACTTAATATATAATTTGATTATCTACTTTTTAATGTCCTACCAAATTAATTGAGAGAGATTTTTCCACACAAGCAAGTAGTACAAAAAAAGTGTATTTCACCAATTACGATAGAATTGTAGGTTGATTTATCAGTTCCCTCTGATGTTGTTTGAAAGCAGAACAAAGCCAATTTAAAATCTGGCCACTTGATGTGTGTTTAATTAATTAATTATGGTGCCTATGATCTCGGGGATATGGGGACTTGGCACCTGGTTGGCCTAAACTGTTGCAGTTGGCTGTCAACTATTGCATGGACATTGTGAACATTACAAAAACTGTTGAAAATCCTGTGCTAAATGATAGATCATCCGTTTTGTACTAAACAGACGCTTAATATCTTCGTAATAAGCAAAACTAACATCCTATAATTGTTTCATTACAGGTTTGTGCAACGTTGGGTACAACCGGTGTGTGTGCTTTTGATAACCTTGCAGAGTTGGGGCCAGTCTGTAAGTTACTTTGCTGTTAATATTAATTAACTATTGATGTTTCTACAACATAAACAGCAAATGCATATGTGCCTTTGTTTACCCCTAACGCACGTGTATAATATTACTGACCAGGTACCAAGGAAGGACTGTGGCTTCACATTGATGCTGCATACGCCGGCACTGCCTTTCTCTGTCCGGAGTTCAGGTCGCTGTTTAATGGAGTGGACTACGCTGATTCTTTTACATTCAATCCATCAAAGTGGATGATGGTTCATTTTGATTGCACTGCTTTCTGGTGAGTTTCATGTACTACAAAAGTAAAGAATCAAGGTATATCATGTTCTCAATATACCTTTCAAGGAACTGAAGCTTAAATAGTGCACAGTAGTAGCCAGCAGCAACAAATTAGGCTTTGCATATTATGAAAAAAATTATCAAGAATTCTGATTGGTGACTAGTTTTCATGAATCGACCCCAATTGTGTTGAAGACAATGTTATTCTGTGAAATGGAAGTGTAAGGTCCTCATGGTGTCCTATGCCTGCCACACTCATACAGATTTTATTGGTGAATATGAGCTTTTTTAGCAGTACTGTGTGATTATTTCCCTTTGGACAGAGTATAATTGATCATACTGATTGACCATGGGCATCATTAGTGACTGGACAGATTGATTGGCTATTAACTTTTTTGTTAATGCCGATCTGAACAGAAACATTTCCTCAAGGGTAAATTGTTCACAAGCATAATTAATTGTATGTACATGTTGGGTGGAAAGAATGTTATCTGAGGGTCTGATAGTTAATGGTTGAACAACCAGATTACTTTATTTTTGGACAGGCTGTAAAAAAGTAGAATCTCCTCTTGAATATAGGCTAGAATGGTCTGTGGTCAGTATTACGGGATACCAATGCTCCAAAATCCACATTTTAAAACATCAGTTTACACTTAACTTTTGGTCTACTTACCTCTCTTAGCCACAATTATATTTGGGAAAATTCATACTTATTCTTAGCAAGCCTATTCATGGGGGGAATCAAGATACAAGACTTTGCTGCATAGACATAGATGGCAGTGAGGAATATCTTTGTGTCCTTCTGCTTTTATTGTATAGGCAAAACATATGAACAAACAAAGTATTAAGCTGCCTATAAAACATTAGCTGGAAGAATAAAGATATTTCTACTAACATATTAGTTCACATTGGGTGAACTTGCATGTTTGTGGCTGTGGAGGGGGGAAGGGAAAGTGTCACTGGATTGGCTATGATCAGCTGAGGAGGGCAAATGATTGCTCTTGTACCCTCTGATAAGCCAGCACCGGTTTCATCCTTTGCAATCCCCACCACTTCCTTTATCTGTCATGTACACTTGACAGCTGAGTATGGCTCTTCAGACTTAAAGTGGTTGTTAAGCCACTGTATCATCTGTATACCATCCCATCTGTTATATAATGCTATGTGTCCCAGTGCCTGTGCTGTATATTAAAAAATGCATATTCCTACCTTATCTTAGAGCATCTCCCGGCGCTCACGTGACTCCTCGGCTCTTTTCTCCCCCGGGAGGAGAGGGGGAGAGGAGCAGAGAGCCGATGAGTCACATAAGCGCCGGTAGATGCTCTAAGATAAGGTAGAAATCTGCATTTTTTTTATACAGCACAGGTACTGGGACACATAGTATTATATAACAGATGGGATGGTATATCGATGGTATTGTTTTTTTTATAGCAGCGGGGGGGGGGGGCAATGTCTGAGGCTGACAGGCAGGCAGGGGAGGGGATGACAGCGGATGACAGATGCAAACTGACCACAGTGTCAGGGTTTAGCAGCCATGATAAACGGTGGTCAGTTTACAGGGGGGAGGGCAGAATCAGGCAGGATCAGCCAGAATTTTTTGGGTATACAGGGGGCCAAATTACACAGCACAAACACTGTGCTGTATAACATGCTTTAAGGGAACAGGATCTAATTTTTTTTTTGTTTTAGGGTAACAAACACACTAATGCAATGATTGTAGATGAATGCTCATTCAACTGTCTTCTTAAGCAAGATTAAATGGCTTTAGGGTGGCACAAGTTTTAACTCTTTGCTTAGAAAGACATCTGCTGACATCTTCTTTATTCTGGCAGGGTGAGAGATAAATATAAGTTGCAGCAAACTTTCAGCGTTGACCCCATCTACCTCCGACATGCCAATAGTGGAGCTGCAACTGATTTCATGGTAAACTTTTTTTCCCTAATAGATTGTAAACTCCTATGAGCAGGGCCCTCCTAACCCACTTGTATTTTATTGTATTGTAGCTGTACTGTCTCCCTGTATATTGTAAAGCACTGCACAAACTGTTGGCACTATATCCTGTATATTAATAACAATAATAAAATAAAAGGGTACTTAATCAGGCATACGGATTTCCAAAATTGATTGTATATTTCTAAAACCAGTGTCAGATTTTCATTTCACTCAGTGCTAGCTGTCAAGTGCAATTTGCTATACTGTATGTGCTCAGATTGGTTGCGTGGTAAGTCTAAGCAAATGTGCAGTTCTCAATCCTGGTACCAAAACTGATGAAGATTGTATTGGCAGAGGAAGTAAGGTCTCATTTTAATGCAATAAATGATTTGGTATTAGTTATGGTCACTGTAAGTGATAGATTTGAGTACTAGATTCTTTGTCAGCTGGATTTAAAAAAAAAAAAAAGTTACTGTTATCAGTTAATGACACATCAGTCATACTATGGCATGTTTAGACAAAGCACTGTAAAGTAAAGAGCCCACAGCAACAATTGAGGTGCTTGAAAACTGTCATCAGCTATATATTATTTTATGACAACATCAAAGTTTCACTTTGCATGAGTCACTATTAGTAGCAAACAAACAACATTTCAGTTGTTTTGACATATTTTGCTCAAAAAAATCAATAAAAAGCTCAATTCTTCTTTTATTCTTTGACACTGAAGCATTGGCAGATTCCTCTAAGTCGACGCTTCCGCTCCCTAAAGCTCTGGTTTGTGATTCGTTCCTTTGGAATAAAGAATCTTCAGGCACACATCAGACATGTGAGTATAAGTATTCTACTGACCTGTGCTTGTATAAGTCTACTCATCAGCCAATACAATGCAAAAAACAACATTAGACTCCCCCCACAGAAAAGCCATTTCATGAGAAATAAAGATATACAGAACTGAACCAGGAATTTTATAACCAATCAGTTCTTGGAAAGAATTATAAAGTTTTTCAAACACAGGCCAAACCACGTTCTGGGAGAGATGGCGCTAGTTATATAAATAATATTTGTGAGGGCCTATGTGGATAGATTTTGGGCTTGAGTCAATGGCATTAAGCACTTTCCGACTGCAATATAGCTGAAAGATGGCTACAGTGCAATCATCCATTTCTGGGAGAGCGTCAATAGATGTCCCCCCAAAACCCCTCCCCCGGCGCACCTCCTGCGGCACGCATCGGTTGCGCTATGTGACCATCGTCTCATCAATGCTGCCTATCAGTGCCATCAGTGCATTAGCACACATCAGTGAAGAAAAAAAATTACGTATTTGAAAAATTAAACTAAAAAAAATGGAAGAACTTTTTTTTTTTTTTTACATTTTTGGTCTTTTTCATTTGTTTAGCAAAAAAAAAAAAAAAAAATAGTGGTGATGAAATCAATAGAAAAGCTCTATCTGTCTCAAAAAAATGATAAAACCTTCATATGGGTACAGTGCTGCATGACCGCGCAATTGTCATTCAAAGTGTGACAGCCCTGAAAGCTGCAAATTGGCCTGGGCAGGAAGGGGGTAAAAGTGCCCAGTAGGCAAGTGGTTAAAGTGGTTCCAAAGGCAGAAGGTTTTTTACCTTAATGCATTCTCTACAGTAAGAAAAAACTTTCTGCATGTAGTTCCTCTCTCAGCCCCCTCTTATATTTACCTGAGCCCGATCTCGATTCAGCGATGTGCATGAGAACAGAGGCTCTCTCTGCTCTCTCCCTCCTCATTTGCCACAACACAGCAGTGGGAGCTATAGGCTTTCGCTGCTGTCAATCATAGCCAGTGATGAGGGAGTGGGGGGGGGGGGGATTAATAGATACAGACAGTGAGGCTCAGGATCAAGCATGATGCCTCTCTCCATAGCAAGAGGCTTGCTATGGGGGCATTTGGCGGGGGGGGGGGGGGGTTGGGCTGCTCTGTGCAAAACCATTGCATAGAGCAGGTAAGTATGACATTGGTTTGAAACACTTATGAGATCATTCAGAACTGATTGACAGGTGCATTTGGCTTGCAGTTGAGCTCCTTCTGACCTGTGTTTGATCCTCTTCAACCAGGCTTTGCATTTCTATAGACCTGCATGGGTTTGCAAAACCGTTTCAAGCAAACTGTCAACTCAGACTCTAATACAAGTTGCTAATTGTGTTCATTCCTTTGTAATTTCACAAATCACCACAAGATGGTGCCAGATTAAAACAAAAATATTCTATCAGCTGTACATTATGCATTTCCAGTATAGCTGAAATTTGTTGGTGGATTTTCACAGGACTATGTCCTGTTTGCACTATATACAGTAACATACATCATGTCTCTCTCTCCCATATATATATTATATATATATATATATATATATATATATATATATATATATATACATATATACACAGTTGTGCACATAAGTGTACATACCCTGGCAGAATTTATGACTTGGCCATTGGCCATCTTGGCCATTTTTCAGAGAATATGAATGATAACACAAAAACTTTTCTTTCACTCATGGTTAGTGTTTGGCTGAAGCCATTTATTATCAATCAACTGTGTTTACTCTTTTTAAATCATAATGGCAACGTAAACTACCCAAGTGACCCTGATCAAAAGTTTACACACCCCAGTTCTTAATACCGCGTATTGCCCCCTTTAACATCAATGACAGCTTGAAGTCTTTTGTAGTATTTGTGGATGAGGCTCTTTATCTTCTCAGATGGTAAAGCTGCTCATTCCTCTTGGCAAAAAGCCTCCAGTTCCTGTAAATTCTTGGGCTGTCTTGCATGAACTGCACATTTGAAATCTCCCCAGAGTGGCTCAATGATATTGAGGTCAGGAGACTGAGATGGCCACTCCAGAACCTTCACTTTATTCTGCTGTAGCCAATGACAGGTCGACTTGGCCTTGTGTTTTGGATCATTGTCATGTTGGAATGTCCAAGAGTGTCCCATGCGCAGCTTCCTGGCTAATGAATGCAAATGTTCTTCTAGTATTTTTTGATAACATACTGCATTCATCTTGCCAACAATTGTGACCAAATTTCCTGTGCCTTTGTAACTCACACATCCCCAAAACATCAGCAATCCACCTCCGTACCTTCCATCATAGGCCTTGTTGACTCCTCTCCCAATGTAGCGTTTTTAGTTGTGGCCAAAAAGCTCAATTTTGATCTCATCACTCCAAATGACTTTGTGCCAGAAGGTTTGAGGCCTGTCTCTGTGCTGTTTGGCGTATTGTAAGCGGGATACTTTGTGGCATTTGCATAGTAATGGCTTTATTCTGGCGACTCGACCATGCAGCCCATCTTTCTTCAAGTGTCTCCTTATTGTGCATCTTGAAACAGCCACACCTTATGTTTTTAGAGAGTCCTGTATTTCATCTGAAGTTATTTGTGGGTTTTCTTTGCATCCCGAACAATTTTCCTGGCAGTTGTGGCTGAAATTTTAGTTGGTCTACCTGACCGTGGTTTGGTTTTGAACAGAACCCTTCATTTTCCACTTCTTGATTAGAGTTTGAACACTGCTAATTGGCATTCTCAATTCCTTGGATATCTTTTTATATCCATTTCCTGGTTTATACAGTTCAACTACCTTTTCCTGCAGATCCTTTGACAATTCTTTTGCTTTCCTTATGACTCAGAATCCAGAAACATCAGTGCAGCACTGGATGAAAGCTGCAAGGGTCTGTCAAGAGTCCAGAAACACACTGACCTTTTATACACACACACTAATTACAAGCAAACAGATCACAGGTGATGATGGTTACCTTTAATAGCCATTCAAACCCCTTTATGTCAACTTGTGTGCATATTATCAGGCCAAAATCACCAGGGTATGTAAACTTTTGATCAGGGTCATTTGGGTAGTTTCTGTTGCCATTATGATTTAATAAAGACTAAACATGGTTGATTGATAATAAATGGCTTCAGCCAAACACTAACCATGAGTGAAAGAAATGTTCTTGTCTTATCGTTCACATTCTCTAAAAAATGTCCAGTTAATCATAAATTCTGCCAGGGTATGTAAACTTATGAGCACAACTGTATATAACTTGATGTTCTTTGTGTATTTCTTCCGATATGTGCATTAAGCAAGAGGCAAGGAAGGGCCACAGTCATTCTGAATACCAGTAATTGCCTTAAAGAGCTCTTAGACAGTTTTCTGATACAGAAATATGGCCTGATGAACTTATATCCAACCACAGAGTATAACGTTATTTTAGAATATACCATTAAAGAGGCTGTGAGGTTAGGAGTCATGAAGGAAGAAGAAGCCATTAAACTTCTACCACCTCACCCGATTGCTCCTATTTTTTCCCGCAACGGAGTGATCGATGTAGGATGGGAAGATGACAAGGTGTATCAGCATAGGAGTGCCTATGGGCAATCAGTGAGTATTATTATGAGTCATCTCATGACAGGATGTAGAACAGTAAATAATGGTAGGGTATTCAGCTGGCTTCAGCATGCTGTATGGCCGTATTCAATTTGGTAGGCAATACGACACTAGCGGGTATCCAGCCATGTCGCAGCAGCCTCTGGAGTGTCGAAAAAGCGAGTGTTGTCTCCATCCGTAACCCGTAGTCTGCTAGGGTAAAGAAGGCCGAACCGTATTCCTTTTTCTCTAAGTCGACGCCTCACATCCGTGAAGGACTTACGTCGCTGCTGCACCTCTTGAGAGAAATCTGGGAAGAAAGACAATCTGGCGTTCTCAAATTTTATTTCAGGCATGGTTCGAGCCGCCGCCAGGATGCGGTCCCGATCGCGGTAATTTAGCAATCGTAACAGAAAAGGACGCGGAGGGGCCCCAGGTCTTGGAGGAAGTGGTGGGACTCTGTGGGCTCTTTCCACCACAAATGTGGACGGCATAGGATCTAGATTGAACAGGGTGGATAGTAACTGTTCAGTGAATTCCGCTGGTTTAAGACCCTCAGCTCTCTCCGGTAAACCTAGTATGCGAATGTTATTTCGTCTGAGGCGGTTTTCGGTGTCTATGGCCCGTTCCTGCAGCGCCTTCACTTGAAGCTGCAGGGCTCTCACCTCCCTGGAATCCGACCGGACCACATCCTCCACCGTGGAGACCCTGTCTTCTACTTCGGCTATGCGGGATCTGAACTTATCCATATCTTGACGGATGAGACCGACATCGACTGTCAGGAAATCTATTTTGGCCGTCAAGGTTTCTTTACACGCTGTAATAGCCGCCAGAATCTCTGCCCCCGATGGGGTCGCAGCCGCTCCCGACGCTGCAGACGTTTGCGCGCCCGCCTCCATCTCAGCACCCGTCTGTCGCTTCGACAAGGTGGCTACCGCTGGAGAGGTATGGGAGTTTCTTTTCCCGGATTGTGTATATCGGGTCTTGGGAGGGCCCATCCGCAGTATAACTCGATAAGGCAGGAGTAACTTGTATAATCAGTCAGCATACACCAGGTCACAGAAAGCAGGATGGAGGATGTGCTGAGTATGGATAGTCTATGGTAGGCCTTCAGTACTGCCCCTCGACTGTCAGGATGGTATCTCAGATGAGGCAGTATATGAAAGCTGGGGCACAGCGCTGTGTGGAGGACGCCCCTGATTTGTTGGGCCGCAAGATGGCGGCGGCCGCGGGCGCCTGAGTCCCGCCCGAATGGATCCACAGGCTGTCCCCCAACCCCCAAGCCAGGTAATCTGCCCACCGGGATGGGTGTCCCCTCCGACGGACCGGAAGTGGCCGCCGCTCGGTCAGCGGAGCGCGGTATTCAAGCCCGCTGATGTCGGAGGCTCCGTAGGCCTCAATATGGCGGCGGGTCAGCAGTGTGTGGAGCCGGTCGCGGCCCGTTGAGATCCGATCGGCTTCACAATCTTGCCTGAGAGGGTGCAGGAGGTGTCCCGGGTCAGTGTGTGGAGCCGGTCGCGGCCTGATGGAGGACGCACCGGAATTGTTAGGCCGCAGGATGGCGGCGGCCGCGGGCGCCCGAGTCCCGCCCGAATGGATCCACAGGCGGTCCCCCGAACCCCAAGCCAGACAATCTGCCTACCGGGATGGGTGTCTCCTCCGATGGACAGGGAACGGCCACCGCTCGGTCCGCGGAGCGCGGCACCCAAGCCCGCTGATGTCGGAGGCTCCGTAGGCCTCAAAATGGCGGCGGGTCAGCAGCGTGTGGAGCCGGCCGCGGCCTGTTGAGACCCGATCGGTCGGCCGGGCTTCACAATTCTTGCCTGAGTGGGTGCAGGAGGTGTCCCGGGCCAGTTAGGGAGAGGATAGAGGCTCAGCAGCTGAGTCACTTAGCAGGATGATTGCGGATAGAAATCAGGATCAGCGGAGCTCTGCAACACACGTCCTGCTTGGTCTACATCCGGACACGCCCCCCCGATTGCTCCTATTTTTTACAACCTCCCAAAAATTCACAAACTTGAGGCCCCCATTCAAGGTAGATGAGTAGTTGCCAGCATTGGTTCCTTAGGTGAACTGCTGGAGAATCTTATTGATACTCTGTTACAACCACTAGTTGTGAGACTACCTTCACATTTGCGTGATACAAAATAAACTTTACAAAACTAGAGAGGTTCAAATTGAAGATTTGTCACAAATAGTTCACATGTGCTATCAAAATTTTAGACTCATGTATAACTCACAATCCAGATTTACAGACACTTCGACACCACGTGGACCTGTATACCGAGTTCTCCCATGAACTCGAGTGGTTCATACCGGAGAGTGTGGCTTTTCTTTTCAGACACATATATTTTCTTTTCGATAAAAAATGGTATGTACAAAAACGGGGAGCCTTGATGGGGGTAAAATGTGCCCCCATGTATGCTAATTTGTACATAGGGTGGTGGGAGGAGCAATTAATATACAGTGTCAACAACCCATATAGACGTCAGATAGTCTCTTTTTTTCATTATATTGACAATCTCACCTCTATCATTAACATAGAAGTACCTTTAGCTTAATTCTTGAAGTATTTGAATGACAATTCCCTCAATTTAAGGGGGAGTAGTTGTCAGAAATCAATCATTTAAATATAATGTTAGTGTCAATCCAGAATTATACTGTTACAGTATGTTCTTACAGAAAACCTACCTTTAAAAACTCCTTGTTATATGCAACAAGTTGTCATCCCCCTCACGTCCTTAGTGTCTTTTGCAAAGGGCAGTTTAGACCAGACTAATGGAACTAAGGTTTCAGGAGCAAGGTTATAATAAATTTGAAGTGAGGAGGGCATGTTTAAAAGCAAGAGAACCCCTAGGGAGACCTTTTTGGAGAGTTGTCCCTATAGCAGCCGCATCTCCAACCATCCAAAATATAACACCAATAAAACACCTGTAGTTTTTCTGAGATATTCAGAAATTAAATATAAATAGGTAATGACCCATCTTACAAGGAGATCTGAGATACAATGCTGTATACAATGCTATTAAATCAAGGCACTAAATTCTTGGCCAGAAAGGCACGCACCATAGGAATCATACTTTCACCAAGTTTATTTCCCTGTCAAAAACAAGCAAAAACGGTTACATACCACGGGTGTCTATAGGTGTGGTGCCACCAGATGCTCCACAATTTAAACACTTCATGCCTCTAATAGTGGGACCCCCTGTATGTAACAGGGTTATATCCAGGATTTGGCACCGATATGTATAACAGCTTATGCACAAAATGCCCTGAAGACTAGTAGCCATGTGAATTCTGGCAACTACCACAAAAATTATTATTATTAATATTATTATTTTTATTAGGGGCTCAAATGCAGATCAGACTTTTAAGAAGTATGGCTGTGAAACCCAAATCTTTCACTAGCCCCTACTGTACCCATAACCATATTCCTTCTTTTCCCTAAAATATACATATACATAGAAATATTTCAAATTATTTAAGGCCGCTTAGTGAAATTTAGTGGTTTCAAAATAGCTCAGCCAAACCAACTTCCGAAATTTCACTTAACCAGCATGAAAGAACAAAACATTATCTTAAGGTGGAACTTTACACCTCCACCATAAACATCATTATGATTTACATTTAGAATTTACCTTTCAAAATTCCTACTTGCAATATTTTCCCAAATATGAAATCTAGAATCCTTCTGAACACTTTACTGTACTACATTCATTAAGAATCTCCTGTTTTTCTTTTTTTTTTAAACAACTTACTTCAACCAGACTACAGTGTAGGGTGTTTTCATTGCAAAAACACTCCCTCTCTACACATACCCCCTGCACACCCAAAAACACCTCCGTTTGCAACCCTGAGACCATTCTATGTCTTAAGGGGTTATCAAAACACATTAAAACATGTACTTAACCAATTACACAGTTACTACTTGCAAGCATAATGAGCACTTATACTCTATACACAAATACATTCGTAAAGGGAGACCTCCTTCATCCTGGAAGGAAAACTAGCCCTATTATGCGAATGTACATACAGAAACACATACATAAAAACTTACCATTCTCACGATATCTGGGTGTGAGTAAGGGAGATTCCTAATTTACTTTTGTCCCTATTTCTGACTAAATCCCTACCTGCCCGGGCTCCTTACTTTACCCACAAGCTCCAATGCTACCAATGGGCGTGTACACTTTTTCTACAGGGTTACCATAACGCTTAAGGCCAACCTGGGCACAACAATATAGAAGCCCCAGGCTGCCACACCAAACAGTAAGCAACTTCTTCTTGAGGCGTCTGTCCTACTGGGGGGGGGGGGGGGGGCAACCCAGGTGCAATTTAGTAGTTAAACAACCCCTCAGCGGCCGTACCCCCTCCCAACAAAAATACTCTAGGCCCCTATTAAATCTACCACGAGCCCAGCTACCAGTGTTACTTCTTGAACTATTTAAATATGTTATCTATTTTCTGAGTATTTTAAATTCTGACACCAAAGCTGTTAGGATGCTCCTTTAACCTATTACTCCTAGCCCTGACTATCCTCCCAATTATTATCATCTAATTACATTACCTTCCTTATTGCCGGCATCACTCCATTAGCCACAGATTCTGCACAGGTAACAGTATATACAACATGACGCAACTCAGATTGATTACTCACTGTTCATTTATTTTTGGCTTGTATCCAAGGTATGGCAGATATGGCAAGTGCCATCTCCACATATGAAGGGGCGCTCGTGAGTGGCTGGGCAGCACTTCTTCCCTCCTGAGTCTCGGTGACTAACAAGCACTAGGATGAGGGGGCGGCCCTGGGGCGCCGCCGCCAGCTTGCCGCATTATGGCTCTGAGGGCTGCAGACAGAGATCGGGATGAATTTCCTCCCCCACCCCTAGCAGTAACTTTCATTAGCCATTACTCTGTGGTGGAGGTCACTGTCTGATAGAACATCCCCTAGGTAGGAGGAGCCTGTGTTCTCCTTACTGCCTATGTGAGTTGGCGCCTGGGCGGGGATGGGGATGCAGCTGTCCTGTAATGTGCAGGCTCCTATGCCACGGTGATATCAGTGGGAGTGCACAGTTCCACAGTTGCACAGTTCCAGCAGTGGGAGGGATCTGAATGTAAAGAAGGGCTCTGATGGTAAGGGGCGCTCTAATGGTAATGGGGGCTCTGATGGTAAAGAAGGGCTCGGATGGTAATGGGGCTCTGAATATAAAGGGGGGCTCTGAATATAAAGGGGGGCTCTGATGGTAATGGGGGCTCAGAATGTAAAGGGGGGCTCTGATGATAATGGGGACTCTGAATGTAAAGGGGGGCTCTGATGGTAATGGGGGCTCTGAATGTAAAGGGGGGCTCTGATGATAATGGAGGCTCTAAAGGTAAAGAAGTTTTGACAGGGGCGCAGTTTCAGTCTTTGCTATAGGCGCTATTTTCATTAGATACGCCTCTGCTTGTACAGAATCTTAAATACACAGGAAAGATGGGCGTTATTAATTATTTTCTACCAATGAGGGGAACATGTTCAAATGACGTTTCCTTTACTTACTCACTTTACCAAATTCTAATAACACATATATTTAGAATTCTTCACATCTCTGTATCTGAGCAGAACTATTATGTCGCTTATTATGTCACTCAGAAAAAAACCCTATGGTTCCAGACACACTGTCTGGTGACATATGCAAGTTCCTCATATTCGAGATTTGATTTCAACACAAACTTACTTCTTAAACAACAATATATTTACTTACTGCTAAGCAAAATAATACATTTAAAGGAGCAGTCCAGCCTTATGTCACGCAATGCAGTATGAACATTAGGGGGGCTTTTTACAAGAGCCTATCATGTGGTCAAATGGAAGATCCCCATGTGATCACCTAATGTTCAAACAGAAATTCTAACAATGTGTCATTGGTAAAACCAGATATGTGGTCTATGTTATTACATGTACCCTATGTAACATACATGTTGGTAGGACAACATGATGCCTATGTGACAGAATACGAGACCACATTTCAAACATAAATACCTACAAAGATACCAGCGTAGCAAAACATTTAGTGCTGTGTCACACCTCTGATTTACAGTCTTTTAAAGTCCAAATCATCGAGAGAACAGACTGCCCCAAAAGAAGGTGGGATCAGTTTTCCCTTCTCTGTAAAGGAGAAGTATACTGGATTTTCAGACTTGACACCTGAATTCTGAGGGGTCTTAGCCATGAATAGAACATTACTCCTTATTATGAGTGAAATAGCACATATCTTCTTTCATTTTTTCTTTTTTGCTCCCTTTTCCTATCCTTTTTTTATCCTCTTCCTCCTCCTACCCTCTTTTGGTTGAACCTTGTCTGTTATCGATTTTTGTAGTTTGACACCCAAGACATTTATCTTTCATATGGAACTCCAATCCCCCTCTTTTTTTAGTCTCAACCCCCAAAATTTCAGCATAGTATATATATGTCAGAACAGCGCTTTGTAGTATGTCAGGACGGGTCATTCATCTTTCTTTTTTGTTTGCTAATTTACCCAGCAGAGTTCTATTTGGTCTGACGGCTGATGATGCATATACCGTATTTATCGGCGTATAACACGCACCGGCGTATAACACGCACCCCAATTTAGGAGGGAATTTTAAGGAAAAAAAAACTTTTAGGAGGGAAGTTGAAGGGAAGAAAACTTACATTTAAATGCCCATCATTGCAGCCTTGTTAGTGCAGCCATGTCAGTGCAGCCTTCCCCAGTGCAGCCTTGTTAGTGCAGCCTTGTTAGTGCAGCCTTGTCAGTGCAGCCTTCCCCAGTGCAGCCTTCCCCAGTTCGAATTTAAAAAAGGAACTTGGCAAACTATTGAAAGATGTAGCTGGCATCTCTAGGCAACTACATTTTTGTGTAATTTACAGTTTGATTCGTAAATTGTTTGTATTCACGAATTCAGGGAACTGAAATGGCCAAATACTTTGAATCTTTTGTGAAAGCTGACCAACTGTTTGAAGTTCCTGCTAAGCGACATCTCGGCCTGGTCGTCTTCCACCTTAAGGTAAGGGAATCTGTGCTTTCAGTGTTTTATTGAGGACTTGACAATGATGACTAGGCCTGGATTAACTTAATTTTTTTGTCTGTAATACAGGGCCCAAATGTTCTGACAGAACAAGTACTAGCAGAACTTACTAAATCAGGAAATATGTTCCTTGTACCAGCCACAATCAATGACAAGTTTATTATTCGCTTCACTGTCACCTCTCAGTTTACCACTAGGGAAGACATTCAGCGTGACTGGAACCTTATTAGAGAAGCTGCAATAAATGTCACCAATCGACATCACAGTGCCATCCCCAGTGATTGCCACCAGTTACACAGAGAAACAACCATGGAAGAAGACCAGGAAATCACTGTGCAGCCCAAACATGGAGGTTTTAACCCTAAAGACTGGGTTGAGCAGATAGCTGAAGATGACTTGGATCCTTTTGATGACTGCTGCCCCAAGAGTGTTCCAGTGGCTAGCAAACATAGGCCAATGTCCTTTAAGTATCGATACTGGTCTACTCATGATAAGAAAAAGACTGCTCGATCTCTTAGCTGCAATAGTGTTCCTGTTCATAATAATCCTAGAGAAAAATTAATTGATAAAATTGTCCCGCAATTTGAACTTCAGAAGGATGGTAGCATTCTGTCCAAGCTGCCAGGAAAGGTCATGATTTTAGAGAAAAATGCTTTCAGGAAATTAATCAAGTTCTACAGTATGCCTAGCTTCCCAGAAATTAGCATTCAGTGTGGCCTCAAACTGCCCTGCTGCCCCCTACTCGTGTAGAATACCTGCAGGCCTCCAGTGGCTTTATATTAAATGTGTCTGTTGCTTATACACAAGTCAGCCAATTAAAAAAATGGGTTCATACTCAACCTGTTGATTTCTTACTAAATAATAGTTTTAGATACTGGGTCAACCTATTATTCATTCTTGGCTTAGGTTCCTTATGAACCAGGATTTCTTTACCATTTATTTAAAATTTCTACCAAAATGACCACTCCTCTAATCATTGGGGAAAGTGGTGAAAGAAGTATGATTACTTTTAAGACCCCTAGCACGTGGAGCCATCCAGCTGCAGTGCACTAAAGTGCCGGGAGGGACAGATGCAGCATCCAGCCCCACTATAGGAAGCCTATCAAAGTCTATGGCAAACTGTGACTGGACTGGGATGAATGCTGTATTGGGTGGCACTGGTGTTTAGGGCCCTAGGTTAGGGTGACCAGACATCCCCGGTTTCTGGGGACAGTCCCCGGATTGAGGACACTGTCCCAGGACCAAGTCTGTCCCCAGTTTTGTCCCCGGATTGGATTTGAACAGGGGCTGGGGCAATTTCAAAGACAGCCTATGCAGAATAAAAAGTGAATTGCAACCCCCCTCCTCTGCCGCTCCTACTAGCTTATGGGGCTTTTTTTTTCCCATTATCTGTGCCCCTTTCTGATGATCATGTGCTGGTGGGAGCGGAGGGACTATTTCTTCAGTTTCGGGCACATGCCCATTCAGCTCCACTCTCATGATCTTCTGCTTTGGCTCAAGTTCCGGCCAGCTGCCTGCCTGCTTATCTCCTACCCTTCCCTGGTGGAGTGATCTTCCTCTGCTCCCCACCCAGAAGTAGCCGGGGCCCAAAGAGTAAAGCCCGGTACACACTCAGATTTTCTGCTGATTTTTGTCTTCAGATTTACCAAAACCATGTAGTGCAATGCCTGATTGCATACAAATTGAAACTCCTAAGGTTTGACCTCATATTACCGTATATACTCGAGTATAAGTCGAATTTTTCAGCACATTTTTTTGTGCTGAAAGTGCCCCCCTCGACTTATACTCGAGTCAAGCACTTTTCTGCAGCAAAAAATTTCATTTTCCGAACTGACTTTGGGGCCCCGTATCTCAGGGCCACTTGGTGCTAGGAACCCCAAATTTGGTGTGCAAACCCAGTAGACCTGGTACCATAACATATCCAAAGCTGAAGGTCCTAGCCCTAAGTGGCCCCGAGATACGGGGTCCCAAAATCGGTTTGGAAAATGTCATTCTCTGCTGCAGAAAAGTGCTTGACATTTTCTGAACCGAATTTGGGGCCCCATATCTCAAGGCCACTTAGTGCTAGGAACCCCATATTTGGTGTGCAAACCCAGTGGAACTGGTACCATAATATATCTAAAGCTGGGGTTCCTAGCACCAAGTGGCCCTGAGATACGGGGCCCCAAATCTGGTTCAGAAAATGTCATTCTCTGCTCCAGAAAAGTGCTTGACATTTTCTGAACTGATTTTTGGGGCCCTGTATCTCGGGGCCACTTGGTGCTAGAAACCCCAGCTTTGGAAATTTTATGGTGCTAGTTCCATTGGGTTTGCACACCAAATTTGGGGTTCTTAGAATTAAGTGGCCCTGAGATATGGGGCCCCAAATTCGGTCAACTGTGTCCATCTGCAGCAATGTCATTTCGGGACTCTTTGGGTTCAGAGACCCCAAATTTTGGCTGCAGCTAGGGGGCATCTAGGAACCCTTAACTACCGAGTTTGAAGTTCAGGGGACCTATGGCTGCAAATGGGCACAGTGAGGCATGCAAATGGGCACAGTGATGCTGCAAATGGGCATTGTTGACCCTCTTTTCCACTTACAGTAGCTGTGCATTTCTCACCCTCGTCTTTTACTCGGGTCAATAAGTTTTTCCCATTTTTTTTGTGGTAAATTAGGGCCTCGACTTATACTCGGAACGACTTATACTCGAGTATATACGGTATATGGTTTTGGTAAATCTAAAGGAAAAAATCAGCAGAAAATCTGATAGTGTGTATGGGGCTTTAGACTTGACAGGCTGTGAGGCGGGCGGCGGCGGTGGAGACGGGCAAAGAGTCATCGATTGCTGCCATTACTAGTAAAAAAAAAAAAAAAATATGTCCCCAGATTTCATTTTAAAAATCTGGTCACCTTACCCTAGCTGAGGTTCCAGAATACAGGTATAAAGAGCTTGGAGGGACGCACTGCAGCTGGATGGCCCTGTATCCAAAGGGCTTAATGTGATCATATAGCTAACTTTAGCATATGCTGAGATCATTGGAGACATTCTCTGCATACTGGTGGAAAGTGGCAGCTACATGAGGCTTGATCTTTTACTTTGTCTTTTGCCTCTCTGCTTTGCATGGAGGCAACAGCTGGTAAAAGTGAAGTCAGTAACCCACTGCTATCAGTGCAGGTACCTGAGTCAAGAGGATTTTAGCTCATGGCAGAAACACCCCTTATCAACATATAAGATGGCTGACAACAGCGTGCATTGGCAATAGGTACATTTTAGCTTGAGTAGATACATGACTGAAAGAACTGGCATTTTAGTGTAGTGTAGACAAGGTAACTGCACAATTAATAAGCACCAATAAATACAATCTTAATATGCAATCTAATTTATTACCATGTCTCTTATGAGGTTTTATTAAACATGTACATTGGTATATATTTTTAATATAGTTAGTTACAATATACCTAATGTCCAAAGCAGCTTTCATGTAACTTGGTACTATTTGCTGGGCATTTGCTCACTTAGCACTGAAGATGCTGTAAAAAAAGGCATTCACCCAATATATATATATTTTATTTTTTTGCCAAAAGTAAAATAATCAATATATTTCACTGATTTAATTTCCAGCAGTATGACATCCTTGATTTACAAACTGCATCTATCCACTAAACCTTTACATGATTCATACAAATCACAGATTATGTACTCCATAATTTTCATGTTTAAAATAACCAAATTTATGGCTAATTTCAAGAAATAAAAGCAAAATAAACATTTAGCACTTTCTTTGGTGAATTTACTGTCTTTTTTTCCTAAAGGGACAAGTATGTCTTCTGATTGTTGTTCTCCGCTTGTAGAATGTTGGAACGGTTCTGCTAACCCATGTTATGTAGAGCACTGAAGGAGCTGCATTGCTTGTAGAGATTTTAAGTGATTGTAAAAGATCTACTTGTAAAACAACCCATTCAGTTTAAAACTGAAATGAAAGGTAAAACATTTGTGTATAGATATATACTTTTAGAAGTGATCACATAATCTCTGTTCAAAGCTGCATAAGAGCTGGGGGGAGGAGAAGCAACAGCACACCGAACTGTCCAATGAATGACTGTAAGGGGGGGGGGGCAGGACATGTCTGATCTGAACATTGTCCAGATTTTATTTCTCCATATGCGCCCCTTTTAAGAAGATCCCCCTCCTCTTTTGTCCTGTTTACCGTTATCACCAAAAGTGTGAGAAAATTTTGGATCCTCCCCAGAACAGTAATAGAGGGGAAACCTTCCCATTGGGACACTAGTACTGCTGATTTTCTATCACTTCCTGTTTTGCAAAAAAACCTGACAGGGGTAATAACCTGTTATTATTCTATTGAGAATGAAAAAAAAAACACTTTCCTTTAACCTCTTCCCGACTGCCTCACGCAGATATACTGCGGCAGGGCGGCCGCTCTGCGCCAGATCACAGACTTAGGTACGTGATCTGGCAGTCCTGTGTCTGGAGCCTGCTCATGCACCACTGGCTCCCGCCGATTGTTCGGGAGACAGGCAGAAAGGCGGTCTGCCTATGTAAACAAGGCAGACCGCCGTTCTGTGACAAGGGAAGGCAGTGATCTTGTGTTTCTGCTAAGCAGAAACATGGATCTCTGCCTCCCCACAGTACAACCACCCCCAACACAATTAGAAAGCACTCCCAGGGAACACAGTTAACCCTTTGATCGCCCCTTCCCTGCCAGCGTCATTAGTACAGTGTCAGTGCATATTTTTTAGCACTGATCGCTATATTGGTGTCACTGGTCCCCAAAAAAATGTCAAAAGTGTCAGTTAGATGTCGAATGTGTCCTCCGCAATATCGCAGTTGCCGACATTACTAGTAAAAAAAAAAAATGAGAAAAAAGTTTTCAGTTTGTAGACGCTATAACTTTTGCGCAAACCAATGAATATACGCTTATATGTAGCACAATATATATTGGCCTAAATTGATGAAGAAATACGATTTTTAATTTTTTTTTATTGGGTAGGTTTTATAGCAGAAAGTAAGAAAATATTGTTTTTTTTTCAAAAAAAATTTTTGTATATAGCGCAAAAAATAAAAAGTGCACAGGTGATCAAATACCACCAAAAGAAAGCTCTATTTGTGGGTAGAAAAAAAACCCATTTAATTTGGGTACAGTGTAGCACGTCTGCACAATCGTCAGTAACGCAGTGTTGTGTAGCAAAAAATGGCCTGGTCATGAAGGGGGGTAAACCTTCCAGAGCTGAAGTGGTTAATTCAGCTTTGAATGAAAACATAAATACAGAAAGAGAGAGGTAGAGGTAGAACATTTTTCTTATTGTACATCACAGCACACAGAGCCATAGTAGTTACTTTGTGGGTTATAGGCCACCTTCAGGTGATGGACACAGGCACGCCTTAAATTAAAAAGTGCACTCCCTATATAACCCCTCCCACTACTGGGAGTACCTCAGTTTTTTCGCCAGTGTCTAAGGTGTTGGTCACGAGTAAAAATGTGCTGTGCTGAGCTCCGCTGGGGCTAGCCATGCTGACAGGATCCATTGAAAGTGTCTCTTTTGACCAAATTGAATGGTACCTGGGCTTCGTATCAGAAGAAACAAGGGTTTTTCCCTGTGAATGCTTCTCTTTTTAGAGAGCTGGACCCTGGGATCTAGTACTTTTGGTAGTTAGCCATCAAGTTTTACTGGCAGGGTGCTGTTGCAGGTCCAGGATTGTGGGTTTCCTCTAGGATCCCCAGCTCCTGAAGGTTTAACGGAACCCACCGTGAAGGGTGAAGATTGGGTCTGTTGGTTTACCACAGAAAACCCTGCGGCGGGAAAGGTAAATGGAGTTTTCTAAGAATTTTTTTTTGAATTTTCTTATGAATGTCTCCTTTAAGAGTCTGTAAAATGTTGTCATGCCTATGTGTCATCACCGGGGGGCTGTATTGAGCACTCACTGCCTCATGCTGGAAACAGCGCCGTGTCAGAGAGCTGAAATGCTTCCTCCGCCTCCAGCCAGACAGCAGGATCTCAGGTAAGCTTGGGGGGGGGGGATTTCTCCCCGCTTATCACCCCCCCTGTGCTGATAATCTCCCCTTTGTGGGGAAGGAGCGCTTAGAGTCTTTTTTTTTTAAAAAGACAGGAACTAGTGCGATCGGCGCACTGCTCGGCGGCTTGCAAACCCCCCAGCGCCATGCTGTCTTTCGGTCCGAGAGGACCTGTAGTCCCCCGCTCGCGCGCGAAAACCCTTGCTTTTAAAAAAAGTGAGAGGTGCCGTAGACAACGCGGGGGCGGGGGCTTAGCGGCGTGAGCGTTCTCCGACACCCAAACACGAGGAGGCAAGTTTTTAAAAGCACATTGTGTGTTACTGCAGGCTGTGGAGGGACACAAGAGAAAAGAGGTGGCGTTAAAGGTTTGGTGACACAGGCATTTCCTTTGACACATTTTTACTGCTGCATTAGGCTGGGCATTAATAGCAGCAACTATGCTGAACTATAGCTCAAGCAGGATATGCATTCCTTCTTGTACTACCTCTGCTTGTGCATCGGGCTATGGTAGAAGGGGGGGTAAAAACACCTCAATAAAGGGCTCTAGAAAGACTTATTTAGTCACACGGAAGCCTAGAGTCCATCCCAGTAAGATGGTACCCTCCCCTGAGAGTAATATGGCTGGTCACGGTGAACCGTCAGGAGGGGCAAGTGTTGCAGCTGCTCTTAAAGCCGGAGTCCGGCGACCAATCTTTTTTTTTTTTTTAGGTCATTGAGACACTTTGCTAATCCCAAAATAATACTCAGTTTGGGTGTAATATTTCCGCCTCTGTCTGTTTTTGTACTAAAGAATAACTTAAAAAATGTGATGCTGGCTGCTTCCATCTTGCTTGTGGGCATGTGAAGCCCACAAGCATTGATTTCCTGGATGTGGTGAATGCTGTTCATTCACAGCGTGTTCACGTGCATGATCATTGTTTCCGCACTGAATCTTGGGAAGCCTGACACTAAGCTCCCAGGAAACAGTGCGGCGCTGGGGAAAGGCAATAAACAAGCCTACTCCCACGGGAGGAGAGACAGGAAGTGCCACAAAATAGTACAATATAAAGGTAATTACAGCAATAGAAATTTTTTTCGTGCGGCATTTCAACATCTATGCAATTAACTGAAGAGGGTAAGATTAAGTTAAAAATTTGAGTGGAACCCCGCTTTAAACACTGCAGGCTCTGTGTATATTGCTAAGAAGGTTTTTTTCTTCAACCATTTTAAGCTTAAAATAAAAGTTTGATGCTATAATCGCATCCCGGAGTGGGACTAAGCATAACAGGTCCCTGTCCATTGCTCAGGACCCTCATATTGAGGAACAAGGAGCAAGAAGTGCCAAATTTTCACTCTAGGACCAGGAAAAGGCTGATGTTTCCTCTTCCGTAGAACCTGATGCAAAGTATGAAACTCGCAGGAAAGGTTGTTTTCAGTCACTCACTGAATTGGTCCGCTCCACATTTTTACTGCCAGTAACGCAGTCAGTCGATGAGCCCACTTCTGCTTTGGGTTCACTAAAAGCCCCCCCCCCCAATCTGTTCATGCTTTTTCTATCCAAGCTAAGAAAGCTTATGTATTCTGAGTGAGAGCACCCAGATAAACAGTGTTTTTATTTCCTCTGAAAAAGTTCTCAATTCTTTATTCTATGGAGGAAGGGTTTTATGGGGAGTTCCAGCGATTAATGCTGCTATATCCTCTGTAAACAAAGACCTGACTTGTCCAGTAGACATTGCTCATATGCTAAAGGGTCCAACAGATTAAAAGTTGGAGTTCCTTGTAAAAAAAAAAAAAAATACTTCACCCGCAGGTTCAGTCATTCAAACCTGCACTGGCTTTCAGAGGCCTACGGCCACATCACCCTGATTGTCTGATCTTGCAGGCTAAGCAGGGACAGGCCTGGTTAGTACCTGCATGGGAGACTGCCTGGGAATTCCATGTGCTGTAGGCTTCTAGGACCAGTTTATAGATGTACTCCAAGGTTATTCCTGATCAGCAGGCCCAGGGTTTGGCCGGCATATCAGAAGCGTTCTGTTTTACAGTTGACGCTATGAAAGATTCTATTCTCCAGCCCTCACGGCTCATGCTAAGGCTGGTACATGTGCATAGAATCTTATGGTTGAAAGATGGTCAGCCGAAGCGCCATACAAAAAGTTCTTGGCCAGTTTCCCTTTTTATGGTGAACGGTTATTTAGAGACAATTTGGATAAGTATATCCAAAGGTTTCTAATGGGAAAAGTTCCCTTTTTTCCAGTTAAGAAGTTTAAGTATTTTTCTTTTAAATGTGCTTCTTCTCCAGTGTCAGGGGCATCTGCTTCCAGGCAGTCACGACGGCCTCCACCGTCAGGATTCAAGAGGTAAACCTCAGAGTCAGTCCCAGGGTCAAAAGAGGACCTGGGGGAGGTAACCCACAAAACAAAATACTAAAGCCTTATGAAAGGGTGCCCCCACTCGGGGGGGGGGGGGCTTCTACAGGTTTCAAGGGTCTGGCAGGAACAATGTCAGAGTTCCCGTTTCCTCGTTTTCTCAGATCAAAACATTCCCAGAGATCCAGTGAAAAGAAGTCTCCCTTTCTAGCTTGGATCATCATCTCTTGCTCAAAGAGTGATATTGGTGGTTCCCTTGGTAGAGCAAGGATTAGGGTTTTTCCAGTTCCAAAACCGTATGGGGATGTCAGACCCATTTTAGATCTCAAAGATCTAGACTGGGTTTGAATATCCATTCTTTCCACATGGAGTCTATCCGATCAGTAGTCTCTGTCCTACAAGGGGGAGAACTTCTGGTGTCAATCGACGTCAAGGATGTTTTTTTCCATGTGCCATTTTTTTCCCCGCTCACCAGAAATTTAAGGTAGAAAATCTTCATTTTCAGTTTGTAGCTCTGCCTTTTGGACTAGCTACTCCACCTCGAGTGTTTACAAAGGTCCTGGCTTCTCCTTTAGCCAGGGTAATGGCTCAAAGTATAACAATACTAGCCTATTTAGATCTCCTCTTCATCAATTCGGTAGCCTGCTTAATCCAAACTTTGGTCACCGCAGTTGACCTGGAATATCTAGGTTGGATTCTCACACTAGAGAAATCCGCCTTAAATCCATCAAGGAGATTGCAGTAATTGGGATTGATCATTGATACATCTCAGAAGAGGATGTTTTTTTTCCCCAGTAAAGGGTCAGTTCCATAAGGGAACTGATTAAGTTAACCAAGTCAAAGAAGAATCCTTCTATTCAGCTTTGCATTTGGGACAGATGGTGGCTTCTTCGAGGCCATTCCTTATGTGCAGTTTCATTTAAGACTGCTGCAAAACAGAATCCTGTCAACTGGGAACAAGAAAGCCCAAGCTCTGGGCTTCCTAATGCGTTTATCCTCCAATGTGCGTCAGAGCCCCAATTGGTGGTTGATATCCAAGAATCTTCAAAAAGAGGAATCCTTTCTACCAGTTACCTGGAAGGTGGTAACAACCGACGCCAGCCTTCTGGGCCGAGGAGCAGTCCTGGAAGAAGCATCTTTCCTAAAATAATGGTCCAAATCAGTGAGGACCTTGTCCATCAATATTCTAAAGATTCGGGTAGTACGCCTGGTCCTCGAGGCCTGGACGCTTAAACCACGGAATTGTCCTATCAGGATCCAATCCGACAGTGCCACAGCTGTGGCTTTTATCATTCACCAAGGGGGCACGAGAAGTCGTGCGGCCCAGGAAAAGATGAATCATATTCTATCTTGACAGAAAACAACATTCCTTGCCTATTTACAATTTTCATTCCAGGAATAGGAATTAACAGGTGGACTACTTGAGTCGCCAACAATTGTTCTTGGGAGAATGGTCCTTTCACCCCGACATGTTTCTGTTGATATACCAGAAGATGAGGAGTTCTGGATGTGGAACTTTGTGTCAAGGACAAGGGATCCGATGGCATACAAAACAGATGCCTTGATTTTTTCCGTGGGATCAGTTTTCTTTTACTGATCTATGCGTTCCCTCCTGTTCTGCTGCTTCGGTGCCTTCTTTGCAGGATCAAGCAAGAAGAGAAGGAAATGATTCTTGTGGCCCCGGTGTGGCTCAGGAGATCTTGGTTTGCCGAGATCATAAAGATGGCGGTGGGGGACCCTTGGATCCCACCACTATGTGCAGACCTTCTCTCACGAGGTCCGGTATTCCGTCCTACCTTACAAACGCGAAATTTAGCGGTTTGGCTATTGAGATCCACATTCTGAAAGATCGTGGGCGATTAGCCTCAGTAGTTCTACTTTGAAAATGCTAGGAAGCTGGCCTCCAGAGTCAAGAATCTGGAAGGCATATGTCTCCTGGTACAAATCCAGGGGTTGGCACCTCAGGAAATATGTCATAGGTAGGATCCTTGAATTCCTACAGATAGGATTAGAATTGAAGCTGGCCTTGAGTACTATCGATAGCCAGATGTCGGCTTGATCGGTCTTTCTTTTCATCAACCACTTGCTTCTCTCTCTGGTTCGTAACTTTATTCAGGAGGTAATCCTCTAGTTTGGTCACCCCTGAACCCTTGGGACTTAATTTTAGTCCTGTCGGTTTATAGAAGCAGCCTTTTTTTCGGAGCCAGTACGAGATATTCGCTTGGTCCTCTTGACGGGGGAAAAATAATTTTCTTGGTTGCCATATCTTCTGCATGAAGAGTATCAATTTTGGCTGCTCTTTCTTGTAAGGAGCCGTATTGGAGCTGTATTGCGGCCTCATCCTGAATTCGTACCGTAGGTAGTATCGGGTTTTCATTTAAACCAGGATATTGTTCTGTCTTCATTTTTTTCCAGAACTTTGTTTCTGTGGAAGAAGGGTCACTACATTTTCTTGATGTGGTGAGAACGGTCAGGGTCTATTGAAAGTGACCGCTCAAGATTCGTAAACAAAGGTTTTTGTTTGTGTTGCCAGATGGTCCTAAAAGAGGACAAGCAGCATCAAAATCTACTGTTTCTAAATGGATTTGTCAAGTGATTGTTCAAACTTATGGTTTTTAGAGGAAAGTTCATATTAAAGCGCACTCCACCAGGGCTGTTAGTGCCTCTTGGGCAGTGCATCACCAAGCCTCCATGGCTTAAATCTGCAAGGCCGCAACTTGGTCTTCAGTCCATACACTTACCAGATTCTATCAAGTAGATGTAAAAGGCATGAGGACATCGCCTTTGGGCGCAGTGTACTGCAAGTTGCAGTATGTTTCCTCTAGTCTCTTGGTGCCCTACTTTTGTTGTGTCTCCCTCCCTTCAGTTGGCATTGCTATGGGACATCCCACATAGTAACTACTATGACTCTGTGTCCCGTGATGTACGGTAAGAAAATAGAATTTTTATAACAGCTTACCTGTAAAATCCTTTTCTTTGAAGTACATCACGGGACACAGAGGTCCCTCCCTTCTTGGTATACTCGTGTATTGCTTTGCTACAAAACTGAGGTACTTCCACCAGTGGGAGGGGTTATATAGGGAGTGCACTTTTTAATTTAGGGCGTGCCAGTATCCATCACCTGAAGGTGGCCCATAACCCACATAGTAACTACTATGGCTCTGTGTCCCATGATGTACTTCAAAGAAAAGGATTTTACAGGTAAGCTGTTATAAAAATCCTATTATTACAACAACCTAGACTTTAAAGGAGAACTTCAGGAATGAGATTAGTTTAAACACTTACTATGGGCCACCTTGGCTCAAACAATAAATTCATATGCCACCTCTGTGTGATGAAGCTGTAATTCACTATTGTAGTCTATGTAACATACAGTAAGCAACATCCTCTTCTGCGACTAACAACAGTCGCTCACGCCTTCAACCTTTGCCATTCAGAAGAAGCCTTGCAGAAGAAGCCTTGTATTTTTTTCAGTAAATATAAAGTACTCTCTGGCTAAGGCAGAGAGAGAGAGAGGAGGGTCAGATGACATCACAATTTACCCCTTAGCCAACCAGAGAACGTCATACGTAAATTGAAAGTATGTTTTTTTCACCTTAAAATATTATTCATATAAACAGAACTTGTTATGTAATGGCACTTGTGCATTCACTCCACCACCTGATCTTCCTGCAATCATTGCAGCCATTCAGGTCACCGGATGGCTTTGCCACAAAACTCCTCTCAATAGTGTGCTGACACCACAGACCAACCCAACCCAATGGGACAGAAACTAGAGGGTTCTGATTGGGCTTAGCCTGTGAACTCCAAGGTACAAAGTAATGGGTCTAGCCAGAAAAATAATGGAGAAGCCAAATAAGATGTTGGGCAAAAGATGTGATCAACATTAGTTAAATTTTATAAGAGATGGCATCAATTTTTCCAATGGGAAGCTGCTACTAACTCGGAAGGTCAGGGCTTAGGTTTTGGTGCTTTAAACAGTTAGATGTACTTTAGGCTACAGGTCTAGAACACTATTTGCACTTCAACCTCTGACCCCCCTGTCATAAGGTAATGTGTCTAGCCAGAGCAATTGCTGAGAAGCTGTAAAAGAATGAGCATGGAAAGGAATTGCTCAATGTTGCCTTAACTTTAAATGTGGCAGAATCAATCTGGCAGCAACTGGCAACTAGTGTTAGTTTCAATAACACTAGTTGCATTAATTGTTTGGATCAGTTTATACCAGTATCTAAATTAAATGTGGTAGCAGTACCTGGCAAGGTGACCAAGGACACAGTAAACCTACTTTGAGTTTTATTTCCTGCCAACAAGCTGTTACATTATTTGGAAGCATCTTTTAAGCCTAAACACACTACTGTTTTTGTTTTTCATTCAACCCAGAAAAAAAGCTGACAGCGCAAGTTGGAGCCGCTGTACTAACAATCCGATGTTAGTACAGCAATCTCACCTGCTGTGCTATTGTGTTCTGACAGGGGAGCAGCCCCCCTGCCAGAACACTCCAGTCAGCGCTGTCAGCCATTGGGAGCCAGTCAGCAGAACTTTTTTGGTCATGACCCTGTTGGACTAGCTGACGTACACACCTACCGAATGCCAGTCGGTTTCTATTGAACCGGCTGATGCTGCCCGACATTCAGCCCGTTTGTACTAGGCTTTACTTTTTGTAGTCAGGTGCTTGGCTAAGTAACAGGAGCAACCTAGTGCACTGTGCTGCAGTTGCTCTGTGTGCTCTCATTGGACTGTCCGCCTCTACCCAGCAAAGGGAACTAACAAGTAGGAGGGGCTCAGAAGACTTTGGTGCAGGTTGCACTGAACTATGGGAGATGCAGTTTGGAGAAAGGACTCTGCTATGACAGTGAATAGGGTAATGAACTACAACTCCCATGGTTAGATGCAAAAATAGGAGGGTAAAGGAGCAACTTTCCTGGGCTGTAGAGGAGAGATCTTTCTCTTGCTGGAGGGGACTGCAGAGTGTACATCTATGCTGCTGTGTGTACTCATCATCTGTAGGCTAAGGACTAGAGCACTGAGCACCAGTCACATTGAGTGCAGAGCCATAAGGATTGCCGACAGCCAAGGGTTCAGATCAGAGATCGTTGTGTGCTTGGGACTAGTGAGTGTAAACTTGCATTGTTTGACTTTACCTCTGCTAGCAGACCTAATCTTCGTACACACGATCGGATTTTCTGATGGGAAATGTGCGATGACAGACTGTTGGTGGAAAATCCGACTGTTTGTATGCTCCATCGGACAATTGTTGTCGGGTTTTCCACGGTCAAATGTTGAATGGCAGGTTTTAAAATTTTCCGCGGACAAATGTCTGTTGTCAGATTTTCGGAGCGTGTGTACACAAAATACAAACACGCATGCTCGGAAGCAAGAACGAGCAGGAAGCGGTCGGTCTTGTAAACTAGCGTTCGTAATGGAGAATTAACATTCGTAACATGGCAAATTATGAAAACGCGAAATGCAGTGCAAAATTCTCTTCTTCTTTAATGGGATAATAATAAAGCTGCTTTGCTGATGATACTGATGGAGTTATTGCAAATGAATTTTCAAAGGCTTTTTTTTTCTAGTGATATCAAGAATAATATTATTATGCTTTTTTTTGGGCAAGTTATCACAACACCATTATCCCATCGTTTTTAAGATCAAAGATACAACTACGTTGGTGTCCCTTGTCAATTTCACATTGTATTTTTTAAAATGTAACTGCCTACTCCCAAACTGTCATTTGAAGTAAAACACACAGCCAAGTATTATTCTCCACATTTTTTTTATATTGCATTAAAAAAAGAAAACAAATAAAATTAGACATGCTATCTGCCAATAGAACTTAACCAAAAAGTGCATTCTATGCATCCAAAAATATAGAAAATATACCAAATCAAATCATTATTCAAACAAAAAAAAAATAAAAGCCTCATGCATGTGTCCTGCTTCTTAATATAGGGGGTTAACAATGCCAAGAGTTGGTGAAAGCAGGGGTCTGTCATCCAGAGATAATTCCGAAAAACATCTGGATTATTCTCCTGGAGCTCCCGCAGCAAAGGCATATGACATAATTGGTCACCATTATTAAAGCAACCAATTTTTGGTCCAAGAACTTCTCCTCCTCCTGTTCCTGGACTGGACTTGGGTCAAAGCAGTAACTCCAAGGCCAATAATAAATAACACGTTATCTCCTCCGATTCCACAACATGGCTGGTTGACGAACGGCCGTTAAGAAACAAACTGAAAAGCACAAAATGAAAAGCGCAAAATGAAAAGCGCGAAATGAGAAACGTAAGTCAACACACACCAAACTTCTACTAACATGAAATTAGCAGAAGGAACCCAAAGGGTGGTGCTAAAGAGCTGAAAAACAACATAGTACGTCACTACGTTTGTATTTGTCGGCCAACAATTGTGTGCCGTGTGTATGCAAGACAAGTTTGGGCCAACGCTCTTCCGACAGAAGTCCACGTTTTTTTTTGGCCAACACTCCGATCGTGTGTACGAGGCTTTAGAAAGGGAGAGTAAGAAAGGGAGTGACCATCCATCTAGTTGCCTAGACTTCTGCATCTGCATCCAGAGCTTTAAAGGCCCCACTGATTAGCCATCTGAAGACTGCAATTCAGGAGCCATATACTTACCAACTGCTCCCCAGGGACTCTGAACTGAGTTACCTAATAGTCAGAGGTACCTCTCCTTGGTTATTTATATTTACCTAGCAATACATATAGACAGAGTGCACTCTGAGACGTTATACCAAGTGGCTCCTCTGGAAGTAAGCGCTACATTTTGTTGCTGAAAGTTGCTATCTAATACCAGCCACAACCTTAGCAAATCAATGTACATACTCAGCTCATGTTAATCTGAACATCTAATTGTTAATAAACTAATCTACAATTATCTTCCACCATATTAAGGCTGAATTCACACTGATGCGAGTTGGATGCGGACATCCAATTCGCATGACAGTAGACTGTGACCAGCTCTCAATGGAGCCGGTTCACACAGCTCCAGGGCGGCCCGCGGAGCGCTCTGGAAAAGGGTCCTGTGCGTCTTTGGCTTTGTTCCAGTTGCGAATTCGAACAAAAATTCAGACCTCATTCGCGCCTGAAACAGCTAACAGGGATGCACCGGAACCCTGCTGTGAGCCGCGGCCGCAGCTAGTGTGAACCCAACCTCAGGCCTGGTTCACACCTATGCGTCTTTTAGTGCTTTTTGTTTTTTGCTGTCCATTTAACATGGTTTCCTATGGGACATGTTCACATCTATGCTTTTTTCAGCCGCTGCCTTTTTGCAAGGGTCAGGGACTTCTTAAAACGCAAAACAGTGCATTTTTGGTTTAATATACGCAGTGCTTTTATGCCGTGATTTGCGTTTTTTGATCTGCCCAACAACAAATTGGCCCAAAAAAAGCATAAAAAACACAAAACACACTGCAAAAACCACTGTATAAATGGTTTAAAAGCAAACTGCATTGGTGTGAACCAGGCCTAATAACATTTGTGATATATTGCATTATACATGCTTACAAGAGTGAGATAACATAATTTCCAATATAACATATATGTTTCTGCTGACAGCATTTACAGAACACGCAGATGGAGCGATGCAAAGGTTTCATGGAACAGAGATTTAGAAACTTGGCAATTTCTTTCCTAAAAATAACTACTTTCATCTTCATCTCCCAAAGAATATATTTTCCCCAATGACCCTGTTTATCTTTCTATATATAGACTTGCCCTCAGTTTTGTGTGTATCAGTGTGCATTTTTCACATTGGTGTTTGTTACGGTAAGACAAGGTCTTTGGTGCTTGGGGAAGGAGCCTGGAATAAATTAATTCCAGAGGGATCTTTAAAATGCTCCAGGGAATAATTCATGCTTTGTTAGAAATTAAAATGCACAACAGGGCTGAGCAGCACAACGTAAGTGCAATAATCATCAGCTTTCCCGAATATACCATATCTTTATAAAAGTTCAGGAGCTGAAAATTACAAGGTCAATAAAACTTCCACAAGGCAAAAACTGTTTTTTCATCCAAAAACAACGTGCACAACTGTCTGTTCGCACTTACCACTTCAATACCGGGCACTTAGACACCTTCCTGCCCAGGCCAATTTTCAGCTTTCAGCGCTGTCGCAATTTGAATGGCAATTGCGCGGTCATGCTACACTGTACCCAAACAAATTTTTTATAATTTTCTTCACACAAATAGAGCTTTCTTTTGGTGGTATTTGATCATCTTTTTTTTGCGCAACAAATAAAAAAAGACCAAAAATTTTGAAAAAAAAAAGTTTTTCTTTGTTTCTGTTAAAATTTTTTGTAAATAAGTAAGTTTTCTACTTCAATGATGGGCACTGATAAGGCGGCACTGATGGGCACCGATGAGGTGGCACCAATGAGGTGGCACTGATGAGATGGCACTGACGGGCACTGATAGGCGGCACTGATAGGTGGCACTGATGGGCACTGATAGGTGGTACTAGTATGTGGCACTGATGGGCACTCATAGGCCGCACTGATGGGCACACATAGGCGGCACTGATGGGCACTTGTAGGCGGCACTGATGGGTACTTATGGGTGGCACTGGTGGGTACTTATTGGTTGCACTGATAGGTGGCACTGATAGGTGGCATGGATGGGCACTGATAGGTGGGCACTGATGGGTGGCACTGATGATACTGATGGGTGGCATTGCTGAGCATCACTGAGGTCTGTTAATACATACTGGTGCCAATCAGTGCCCATTTTTGGGCACTGATTGGCACAGATTGAGCATTCATTTGAACATGTGGATGGCCATGGGGTACATACCTGGCCATCCACATGTTGCCCCCTTCCCTGGTGGTGTCCCTGGTGGTCTAGTGTGGTCATCTGAGGGGGGGCGCTGCACTGATAAACAATCAGCGCAGACCCCCCTGTCAGGAGAGCCGCCGATTGGCTCTCCTCTACTCGCGCCTGTCAGACGCGAGTGAGGAAAAGCCGATCAACGGCTCTTCCTATTTACATCGTGATCAGCCGTGATTGGACATCAGAGCCCCCGCCGGACACACCGCTCCACCGATCGCCGTGATGCACACCCCCACGGGCGCGCGGCGGCTGTTGTCCTGAAGGACGTGATATAACGCCCAGTTTGGATAACTGAACTACCGCCCGGCCGTCATTTTGCTATAGGCCGGGCGGGAAGTAGTTAAACAAGGAAAATTTAACCGCTCTCAGATTAAAGGGTTATTTTTCCCAAAGCAGGTTAGCAAATCAAGGGTATTACATGATTGAGTGCCAGGCTCACCCAAAAAGCTCTATTACTGTTTTGATCAAACTTTGATTTAGGGTGCACTAACGCCGGACACAGTTGAACAAAACCTTGCCCGAGTTTGGTTGTCTCTACTCCCCCACTGATCAGCACTTACATTGGGCTATAAGCAAGTGTTCCTCGGGTCACTTACACCATCACCTCTGCCAACCAGACCAGTGAACCCCTGTTTACATGCTCAGTCATCTATGGAGAGTTCTGTGCTCAGGTTTTCACACTCACACTGAAGTGAACCGTACCGGACCACAAGTAAACTGTGCCAGGGTACACCTTTTCCAAGTGGTCCTGGGCATAGTATACTAAGCCATTGGCAAGTATTGTTCAGAGCACGCACACTTCACCAGCAAACCAAACCTAGAAGGTGAACACTGCCCCGGCCCAGGGACTCAGGCAGCAACATAAGAAACTTAGAGGTCTTCTTTATTCCTCTCAAGACCTCCTGCTCTCTAGCTCTCTCGTCACCTCCTCCCATATCCGCCTCCAGTACTTTTCCCGAGCCTCTCCAATCCTATGTAAGGCTGGATTCACACCTATGCAGTTTAAGTGCTTTTTGCATTTTGCAGATTTGCACTACAGTCCATTTAACATGGTCTCCTATGGAACACGTTCTGTAGTGCAAATCTGCAAAATGCAAAAAGCACTAAAACGGCATAGGTGTGAATCCAGCTGAATGCCTTACCCCAATCAGCTCACCCCCCCGCAGTTATTACCTTTTGTTCCACTTGACCCTCCCTTCTAGATTGTAAGCTCTAACGAGAAGGGCCCTCTGATTCCTCCTGTATTGATTTGTATTGTAAGTGTTCTGTCTGCCCTCATGTTGTAAAGCGCTGCACAAACTGTTGGCTCTATATAAATCCTGTATAATAATAATAATAATAATTATACTTGCTGCATGAGTTGCCCGGTCAGATAACATAAAAAAAAATATTACAAAAATACTGTATTTTGATAACTGGTTATGGATAATATATGTATTGATAGTATTTGGTATAAGAATTCATTTTTTTCATGTGCATGCCTTTCTTTCGATGTTTCATCACATGTACATGCAACCAAAAAGTCAAAGCAATTTGGCCAAACTATACCAGTGGTAGTAATTTTGTTCTTTGTAAATAGGCACCACAGCTTTTTTTCTTAAAAAAAAAAAACTTTTTATTGTATATTGAAGTACAACAGTACAAACATGCAACTAAAAACAATAAATTAGTGTTGTGTTACCCACCTAGGGGTGAATAATGAGTGGCGTAATCATACATTTCACATGAACGCGAGTAACATATATTCTAGATGAAGTTGGTGCAACTTTTATGTGGAATTATACAGCATTAGAGTAGCATATTAAGAGGAGGAGGGCGAATGCTACTAATACGTCATCAACCAATACAGAAAACACACAAAGAAAAAGAAAAGAGGTGACTGTCCAGTGGATATCAGTACCATAAGCCGTATCATAGCATCAGGAGGCTGATGAAGGATCTGCTAGCTACTTGGACAGGCACCACAGCTTTATTTCCATGACATTTTTGTTGTTTGCCCACCTCTGGTTTCATCGTGATATTTTTTATCTCCATGATGGTAAACATTTGGCCACCAGTTTATGTTTAGAGATTGGACTTGGGTTGGAGTGGCTAGGAGTTTGGTTGAGAGTAAAATTAAAGAAATTGTAAAGGCTCGTTTTTTTAGGCCCCGCCCCCGCGTCATTGGATTTGATTGACAGCAGCAGAGCCAATGGCTGTGCTGCTCTCAATCTATCCAATCAGGAGCCGGGACCCCATGGAGGGAGGCACAGCGCGTCCCCGCTGAGGGAAATACAGGGCTCAGGTAACTAAAACGGGGGGGAGGGGCTGGGGGGCCGGTCACTGCCAGGTGTTTTTATACCTTGTTGCATAGGATGCATTAAGGTGAAAAAACATGAGGGTTTACCTGAGCCCCGTATTTCTCTCAGCAGGGACGCACTGTCCCTCTCTCCATGGGGTCCCGGCTCCTGATTGGATAGGAGCAACAGAGCAGGTAACTATAACTTGTTTGTTATTTTTATAGGAAAAAAAAAAACTTTACAATCACTTTAAGAGTCAGTGGCTGTCAATGCTTTTGGTGCAATCACCTAATAACATAAAGATTGTAAAATTCACTACGTTTCTAATGGAATTGATGCGTTTGGAATGCATCGGATACACAAACACAACAAAGCAATTGTTAATTATAAGTAGATTTAAATAGGATTAATTGAAGTCGTATATTTTCTCTGTGTTCATGTTAATTTAAACACCATACCATGAAACACTTGACTGATTCATAAAGATGAAGTGAATTCTGGAAGCTGTGCCCAACAAATAGCAGGCAGAGCACAAATGACTAATAACCAGTATTGCCTGTGGTCTACCTGCGGCTGCTCTGTCCCTCTTTGTTCATTCTGGCATCTTAGGCAAGGCTCTGTTCCTCAATACTGACCATGCTTTGTTCTGCATTGTATCTCTGTGTGGAGGTGGCCATATTGGTAGATGCAGGACTTTGCTTCCCCATGTCAGAGCCTCCAGCAAGGAGAACAGTGAGCAGCACAGTAGTGGCATTACCAAATCTTATTCCAAATCTTCTGAGGCTAGCTGTCAAAAGCACAGTGCCTTGGTTCTCACACTGCAGATATACAGTGTAATGGGGCGTACACACGGTCTGACTTTTTGACTGCACTGGTCTGACGGACGCCGACGGACCAAATCCGGCAGACAATCCGATCGTGTTTGGGCTTCACCGGACCTTCAGCTGACTTTTCCACTCGCAAATCTGACGGACTTTAGATTTGGAACTTGCTTCAAATCTTTATGTCGTAACTCCGCCGGACCCAGAAATCCGCTCGTCTGTATGCTAGTCCGACAGACAAAAACTGACGCTAGGGCAGCTATTGGCTACTGGCTATCAACTTTCTTATTTTAGTCCGGTGTACGTCATTACGTACGAATCCTTCGGACTTTGGTGTGATCGTGTGTAGGCAAGTCCGTTCGTTAGAAAGTCCGTAGGAAGTCTGTCAAAAGTTCCTCGAAAGTCCGCTGGAAAGTTTGTCGGACCAGTCCGGTCGAAAAGTCCGCCCGTGTGTACGCGGCATTAGACTACGTAACAGTAATGCCTAGACCCCTTGCATACTTGGAAGTGCTCTGCTTTTTTTTTTTAATAAATTCTGGACAAAATGTTCCCTTCAACATAAAAAATCCTAATTGTTTCCCTTTTTAACAGAAACAATAATAATGCAAAATAAGCCAGTATGTGTTCGCTAATAAAATTAAAGTGTATTCCAAGCTGGAGTTTTTTTGAAATTTTGGATAACGTAGTACAGTGGTTCTCAACCCTGTTCTCAAGTACCCTCAACGGGCCATGTTTGCAGGTTTTCCTTTCTCTTGCATGGGTGCTTCAAATCAGATGGTTGGTATTTTGGACAGCTAATTTATCTAAGAGAAATTCCCAAAACATGGCTTGTTGGGGGTACTTGAGGACAGGGTTGATAACCACTGGAGTAGGAGAATGGTTAATACCAGGTTTTATTGCAGTCTGTGGCCATTAAAGGGGAGCTTCTCCCTCTCTATTATTCTTGGTGACCATTGTCAGCTTGATAGAAAGTCTTGCCAAATCCAGCCTTTTACAGTTGTCACCAGAAAAGTGAAAATCTTCCAATTGGTATATTTGTTCTGGTGACAGGTAAGAGAGGGTCTCCTCCCTTTGCAGAGATATCATCTCACTTCTTGTTGTGTATCCTAGATAGAAAGTAAAGGTGAATGACCAAAACAGGGAAATTATTAGCACGGTATAGTAGCATGTTGTAGTATATTGGTAAAGAATGAGTGTTTTCATTTTATTCTCTTGAAAACAAAGGTCTTTCCAGACTTCTTTCTTGCTGGTCCTTCACTGGCAGCTGTAAGAGACTGCCACTATTAATTCCTTTATTTTCATCCGGTGATTCTGCTTGTTAATCATTTAATGTCCTAGGAGTGCTCATTGTTGCTCACTGTACTGTATGTATAGAGCAGCAGTGGTGTCACTCAAGGACAGGACAACAGAACACCTCTCCCTCTAGTTTTTCTTATAACATATATGGCAGTGGAATTTGCAGTTTAATAAAGATTTTTATACTAAGATCAATAGGTATTATCTGTACTATATTTGTAGAAAATGTACTTAGTCTGAAAAAAGTGCCCAGGGCTACACTATATGTTGTGATTTTCATAGGAGGCCCAACTATATCAAAATACTCCCTTTAGAACGTGTAATATCCATGAAACATTTACCGTACTTATCGTCATATAACATGCTCCGGTGTATAACACACACCCCAAGTTTAGGAGGGAAGTTTAAGGAAAAAAACTTTTAGGAGGGAAGTTTAAGGAAAAAAGCTTACATTTTAAGTGTCCATCTGCAGCCTTATCAGTGTCCATCTGCAGCCTTGCCCAAAATTGCAGCATGATCGTTTTTTAAAATTATTGCGCCGCCGAGATACACAGAGCCGGATGTCCTGTGTATTCCGTTCCTCTCGGCTCGTCTTGCAGTCCCGCCCCTTGGCCCGGCTCCTATGATGGACACAACACCGGTCCAATAGGGGGACGTAAAGGCTAGGAGGAGGGACTGCAAGCGGAGCCAAGCTTAGCCGAGTGCACAGTACACTCGGCTCGGTCTTTTTCGGCGGCGCTCGCTCCTCTTCCCCTCAGAGACAGCAGGGAGGAGGGACGGCGTGACTGTGAGCGCAGCCGAGCGGAGCCGAGCCGAGTACACAGTACACTCAGGTTGGTCTTTTTTGGCGGAGCTCGCTTTTCTTCCCCTCACAAACAGCGGGGACCGGCGTATAACATGCACCCACGATTTCCCCCTGATTTTAAGGGGGAAAAAGTGCGTGTTATACGCAGATAAATACGGTATATAGAAGCAAATACCAGGGCAGAAAACTGGTCTTTTGGTAGTCTGAAGAAATGTTGAAGATTTGGAAAATTTTTTGATGAAAGATGTAATGCTTCCTAAAGTGCAATCAAATGCTAAATTAAACTTTTGGCTCATCGTTGTCATGTTGACAGAATTCATTTCCACCTTTATGACAAATGTGAAATATATTTATTTATCAAAGATCTGCTGCAAAGGTAAGTACATGGTGGACTTTGATTGTTCTAATTACCTTTCACACACAGCTCTGGGTTGTGGTCTCTGCTGTGGTCTCTAATGATCAGTAAGCTGTACTGTATATAATTACATGACACAAAGCTTTTTATTCATTGTTTTTCCCTAAGCAGCTGAAAGTGGTCTTATATAGGTTGCTGTGCATTACTGCTTATTGCTATTAGGCCTCAAGCACACTGGACGTTTTTTGACGCTTTTGCAGCAGCTGTTTTTGGCTGTAGACATTTTTTTCTACAGTCATTAAACTCTCCATCATGTTATCCTATGTGACTATGCACACATAGGCTGTTATCAACAGTTTTGGGCAGTGGCGTTTTTAAGCAGAAAAAAAACCCAAAACTAGTGGGTTCTAAGAGACTTTTTTCAGTTGTAAAAACGCTCTAACGCTGATAAATGCTGATAAACGCTGATAAACATCGCTCACCAGCATTTTGTAATGGTTTTGATCCATTGAAAAGAAAAAAACATATTTTTTTCTTAAAAAAAAAAAAAAAAAAAGCTAAAAGACGCTAGAAAATGCTAAAAAGCGCTATTGCAAAAACATTGAAAAAAGTTAAAAAACTTACTGCAAAACTACTTGCATTTTTATAACATTATTTTAACGTCCAGTGTGCATGAGGCCTAATAGTGAAAAAAAATGTCCAAATGTGAAGAACTGTGAGATGAATATGCATAAAATAGTTCTTATAGGGCCAGGTAAATACATTAGTAAGATTCTAGCTGAACCCAGAGTTAGAATTGTCCCTGAAATTAGGAGATGGCAGCCTCCAGCGCCATACAAGAACCTCAACTCAAGACAGCTTTTCTTTTAAATTGATTAATAAAGCTGCAGTAAAGATGTGAAACAGAAAACTGAAAATAGTCATAATCCAAGCCAGGTATCCCTTTACTTGTATCACCTTTCCTAAAGCTGTCCATTGTGATGTTAATCCCTGACTAGAAGAACCTGTTGAGTTTCCTATTAAGTGTTATGTATATTGTGTGTAAGAATACCTTGGCTTATTCAATGTGACAGTACAATGTACAGTGGTGATGTGTAAAGTTTGGTAACTTATAACAACCATAGATTTGAGCCAGTTGAGTGAACAGTCACTCTGATTGTCTGCTATGGGTTGCTAAACTTTGCAGTGTATCCAAGCAATTAGAAAATGACAAAGTCCAGTGCTGGGTGGGAACTTCAACTGGCACAGTTAAGAGGCAAGACAGGTTCCCTTTAAATTGACCTGTGAGCCGCCTACAGTGAAGGGGAGAAACAGAAAACTGTTCTGAAACTAGTCATAATCCAAGCCAACGTTCCCATTACATATATCACCTTTCCTAAAGCTGGTCATTGTGATGTTCACTGTTGACTAGAAGAACCTGCTGGATTTCATATAAAGTATTAGGTATTGTTTCAAAGAATACCTTGGCTTATTTGATGAGGCAGTACAGTGATAATATCTAAAGTTTGGTAACTATTTGGAACCAAAAAGATTTCAGCCTGTAAACCATATAGATGCAAAGTTTATTGCCGAAGACATAAGAGACAGCCTGTATAATAGCAACATAAAGGGGTTGATTTACTAAAAGTTGAGAGTGCAAAATCTGATGCAGCTGTACATGGTAGCCAATCAGCTTTTAACTTCAGCTTGTTCAATTAAGCTTTGACAAAAAAAAAAAAAACTGGAAGCTGGTTTCTATGCAGAGTTGCACCAATTTTTGCACTCTCAACTTTTAGTAAATCAACCCCACAGCATAGGTGTGCACAGCCTATTGCATTAGGGTGTGCACCTCAAAGATCAAATAAATATAGGTGTGCATGTGTATACATACTGACGGTGTCAGTAGAGCAGTGGTGGGTGCCAGTAAGGCAGAGATTGGTGTCAGTAAGGCAGTGGATGGTGTTAGTAGGTTTTATTAGTATTATTTTTTTTTTTTATTCATATCAGGGGTTTAAACAGGGAGAATCTGCACCACACAGGGTGATTAGGGTGTGCCCAGGCACACCTGGCACACCCTGTGCGCACGCCTATGCCCCACAGTAACATATTTTAGAAAAGATGACATAATAACTGCTTGTCAATGAATCTTCTGATTTATTTCCTTCCTAGGCCTCAGCATGACAATCAGTTTATCAATAATGTTAGTAACAATGTTAGTAGTAATAATATTTCAACATTTCAGTACAAATTGTACATATTTGCATGAAATATGCCGACCACGGTAAACTGCTGGCTCATTCTTAAATAGTGCTTCTTTATAAATGATGCAGATTTGACAAGAAAGATCTTAGGAGGCCATTTACTAAAAGAGAAACTCTGTTTCTTAACTTCCTCTGCATTGGGGCACCATAAATACTTGAATTCCTTTAGTGCATCAGCCCCTTAACTTTATAAATCCCATGAGCATATTGTCTAGGCTTTTCAACCAACT
Source organism: Lithobates clamitans (assembly GCA_037952925.1). Classification (NCBI taxonomy): domain Eukaryota; kingdom Metazoa; phylum Chordata; class Amphibia; order Anura; family Ranidae; genus Lithobates; species Lithobates clamitans. The sequence goes on along the minus strand of JBBGZY010000276.1, from coordinate 1,329,287 downwards.
GGTGTCGGTAACCGATTTAGTCTACCTGGAGGAATATAATCAGGTTTGATGTTGCAGTAACCTGAAATCCTCCATGCAATGCCTAACCCATAAATAGTGTTTCAGTTTTCATCACACACTTCGTTAAAGGGCAAGCAGTATCATCTTTTGTAATGTATTACAAAGATTGCTCTAAATGAGCAGTGCTGAGTATTGCAGCTGTATTACAACACATACCGCTCCTGTTGTTTATTTTTGACACTGATGTCGGGGGTCAGAGCGTACAAATTGGCCCCAGTGGGGCACTAATGGCATCCTGGAGGAATTGATGTTGTTACTTAGTTACCCGCTTAAGAATGGACAAACATATACATACTATTAATCTTTTTTTAATGCAAAATAAACTAGTTGCAGTGTCAATACCCAGCATAAGACAGACACAGTAACCAAAGGCGCGCCACAGTCTTACAATTTTATCTTTTTATTTTTAATGTCTGTATATATGGTTTGAGTCATGGGCACATATTTCTTTTCTCTCTCATCCAAGAAGTAGAGGGGATCAGTGATTGTGGATGGATCAAAGCCTTGTTTTACAACCTCCACCTTGCGCTGTTTAAAAGTTCCAGTGATCTCCAGTTCATCCTAAACAAACAAATAAATAAATAAGTGATTAGGAGACAATATTTATTAGGTCTTGGCTGTAATTTCCAACAAGTATATGAACTAATATTACTGATGAACATACAGTAGTTTCCACAATATACGTAAAACCCAGTACACACTGCGGGCTGAAGGAAAAAAAACTGACAGGCACTGTACTATTGTGTTAGTCCCCCCCCAACCGCCAGAACACTTTGATCAGCGCTCTCAGCCATTGGCTGAGAGCACTGATCCAGAGGAGGTTGGCAGACCTTTTTCGGTCATGCCCCTTCGACAGAAGCTGGCTGAACGGCTGGCTTCTCTTGGACCAGCTGCAGTACACACGGGCCAAATGTCAGGCGGTTTCTATTGAACCGGTCGATGCCGCCCGACATTTGGCTTTGCTTGTTCTCACCCTCCCCCCTCCACTGCCACATTTGGCACTCTTTGGGGGGGAAGAAGGCGCGGGTATCTGATTTTGACAGGTACCCGCTCCCACATACTGGTAAGATCGACGCAAGGAGACCTCCGTTATGTCTGGCCCCTCCTCCTTCCCCCCCCTGCCTTCTGGAACCTGTGTCCATTCAGAAAGCACAGAGCGACTCGAGAGGACCATTCAGAAAGCACAGAGCGACTCGAGAGGACCATTCAGAAAGCACAGAGCGACTCGAGAGGACCATTCAGAAAGCACAGAGCGACTCGAGCATGCACAGTAGGAAACTGGCTGTGAAGCATGAAGGCTTCACTGCCAGTTTCCCTTACTTGCAATGCCAGCGCCTGCACCCAAAGCCGATGCAGTACACACGGGCCAAATGTCAGGCGGTTTCTATTGAACCAGTCGATGCCGTCCGACATTTGGGTTTGCTTGTTCTCACCCTCCCCCCCTCCACTGCCACATTTGGCACTCTTTGCGGGGGAAGAAGGCGCGGGTATCTGATTTTGACAGGTACCCGCTCCCACATCCTGGTAAGATCGACGCAAGGAGACCTCCGTTATGTCTGGCCCCTCCTCCTTCCCCCCGCTGCCTTCTGGAACCTGTGTCCATTCAGAAAGCACAGAACGACTCGAGAGGACCATTCAGAAAGCACAGAGCGACTCGAGCATGCACAGTAGGAAACTGGCTGTGAAGCATGAAGGCTTCACTGCCAGTTTCCCTTACTTGCAATGCCAGCGCCTGCACCCAAAGCAGATGGACGAATCCGCTTGGGGTGCAGACATCGTGGGATCCCTAGACAGGGATCCTTATATTAAAAAGTAGCAGCTATTCATTTTTTTTTTTTACAGGCTGGAACTCCGCTTTAAACCAGTTCTTTTGTGCCTAGGAAGGGTGCCGAATATTAGGCCTAGGTTGTATACAGGGCTTTAATATCTCTCCAGTTAGCATTAAACCATTGCCCTTCCTGGTGCTCAGCCTAGTCCCGTTGGTTAAACTTGTAGTGGGAAGGTGGGTAAAAAAAATCATGGTTCTATATATATATATATATATATATATATATATATATATATATATATATATATAGCTATATATATATATATATATATATCTATATAGCTCCAAAAAAGGTGCTCAATGGAAGCATTTCACACAGACGTGCTTACTCATAAGCACATCTGTGTGAAACGCGTCCACTGAGTACCCTTTTTGGATTGATGTTTGTCATGTTCCCTTGATTTTATAGACTTTCAATAAATTCTTTTGATTTTACTTCTGAATGTGGCGCTATTCTTCTTTGTTTCCATTGGATTTCCCAGGCAGGTACCCGGATCTCTTTAGCAGCTCATCAGATCCTCACAGGTGGCTTTGAGTGGTGTGTTCCCAGCTCTTTCTCTCATGAGTTATAGCAGGGGTCTTCAAACTACGGCCCTCCAGTTGTTCAGGAACTACAATTCCCATCATGCCTAGTCATGTCTGTGAATGTCAGAGTTTTACAATGCCTCATGGGACGTGCAGTTCTGCAACAGCTGGAGGGCCGTAGTTTGAGGATCCCTGAGTTATAGTATAACTGGGCAGGGGCATTATTGTAAGGTACTATAGGGGACAATGAATGTTTTGTGCAAAGCACTGTAACATGTCACTATTATATAAATACAGGTAATAATTACAGGAGAGCTAATGTAACTCTAAGGCAACACTCATCCCTAACCTTTATGATTCGTTAGATGCCACACAAGCAATGGCAATGATAACAGTAAGTATAAATTCTAACTGTATGAAGCGTTTTATCCCAGGGAACCAAAAGAAGTCTTACCTGGACCCTAATGAAGCGAGGTCTTGCATAATTTGGAAGAAAGTCTCGAACATGTGCATATAGCTTTCTACCATCAAAGCTCTCATATTTCCTCAGCTTGAGTGTGGCCATACCAATCCGCCCTTCGTGATCTGTTCAAGAAATTACAAGACAATTCAGATTACATTTTTACAAGATATTGCTTTCAGGAGGTCTGAGAGAGATGAGCAATGTTTTGTATGTTTGCTACAAAGCTTCCTATCAATAAAATCTTCAGCAAAACCACCAATAACTTCAAGTACACTGGCAGTTTTGATAACATCCTGAAAGCCCATACCTCACCACATTTCTAAAGGAAACATTCAGCATAAAAATGTGGGTGCTGTTGTTGCTGAATTGTTTTTCAGCATACATGTTCCAGGACTTTAGTCTACAACAGACATCATGTGTCTATTATGTGTTTGACCACCTGATGTGCAGTAAACTTAGCTGGCTGGCTTTATGTCAATGGGACTGATTTACCTAAGGCAAATTAGCAGTTAACTTTGCAAGGGAAATTTCCCTAAAAGTGGAACTTTATTTAGAAAATTAAGTCTTGATAGATCACTTCAAGCTGGCCCCTTTTGCAGATATAGCAAAATGTAAAACATCGAAAATAATTGCCTGTACTGTTTAAAATCCAGAACTACCTGTTTCACCCTGCTCTGCACATGCTCAGTTGCTCTCTATTTTCAGCACTGTGCCTAAAATCAGAGCCACTAGAGGCCGATTAGCTGACTGTTTTATCTCCCTAGCAGCAGAGTTTGTCTTGTCACTTCACCTGCTTTTCTTTTCTCCTTCCTCAATTTGTGTTCCCTCAGCACAGTCTGTGTTATTCTTGTTGCTTTCTTCCCCCTTCAGCAACAGTAAATCTTAAGGCCCCTTTCACACGGGTGATCCAATCAGATCTGCCTGTCAGTTTTTCAGGTGGACCTAATTGGAAAGTCCATGCATTCCTATGGACAGGCAGGTGTGTCTGTTTACATTCGCCTACCTCTGGATCTGATCCAGAAGGGGATCTGTCCTCTTTCGTTTAGGCGAATTATATCAGAGGGTAGTCAGGTGTAAACGGATAGAGGAGTCCATTTACTCCCGGCCACCAATAGAGCATAGTGAGCTCTATGCATGTCCAATCTGCAGAAACTGAGCATACAATAATGTGTCATCCGCCCGCTCTGTTCCGATCAGCAGGGCATCTATGAGCTCATCCCCTGCTAATCGGAATGGAATCTGCCCCATGTGAAGGGGGCCTAAACCTTCTGTCTGCCTTCCTCTCTATCTGAGCTAAGACACAGAATCGATATGGGAAATGTACATATTTTGACATATAGTTTTTGAGACCAAGGAGAGGGGGATCATTTCCAATAGGGAAGTGACTGCTCTGGGCTTCAACACAATGGTGGCCTCCAGCAAGAAGAAACAGGAGCACTGCTTGAGGCAATCAACAGGACACACTAATATTGGTAGCATAATTATTAATGTGAAATGTATGTTCTTTTGTTAACCACTTGCCGACCGGCTCATGCAGATATACTGCGGCAGGTCAGCTCTCCTGCATCAACTGACGTACAAGGGGGATAGTGGGTATGCATCCGCTGTGCACCATGGGAGCGTGCGCCCACGCTTCCTGCAGACTCGATGTCTGCCGGCGGCCCGCGATCACCTTGTACACAGGCAGAATGGGGAACTGCTTATGTAAACAGGGCATTTCCCTGTTCTGTCTAGTGACATGACAGAGATCTACTGTTCCCAGTTATTGGGAACAGTGATCTCTGACATGTTCCAGTAAGCCCACCCCCCCCTACAGTTAGAACATGCTGAGGGAACACACTTAACCCCTTGATCGCCCCCTAGTGTTAACCCCTTCCCTGCCAGTGTAATTTTTACATTGACCAGTGCATTTTTATAGCACTGATCAATGTAATAATGTCACTGGTCCCCAAAAAGTGTCATTTGGCCTGAGAGCAATTGTGCCACATTGTTGGTGTGATTGAGTGGGGAGAATCATGCCCCATTGTTGGTGTCACTGGAAAGAATTGTGCCCTGTCATTGGGAGGAATTGTACCCCTTTGTTGGTGTCAATGGCGGAATTATGCCCTATTGTTGCTGTCAGAGAATTAAATGTTGCTCCATCTGGTGTAAAGACCACTGCATTACACCAACTCTTTCAATCAGGCATCCATGAAACCCTGGGGTTGTCCAGAGAAGTATTTCTCAACCTTTTTTTTAGTCGAGGCACCCTTTAAAGTTATAGGCAATCTCAAGTCACCCTTTAAAATTATGGACAGTCTCAAGGCACCCCATTCTAAAATGTAAAAAAACTATTCTAATATCTTTACATAATGCAGCAACATCCACATGTAGGACACCCAATGCTAGAGGTGATTTATTTTTCCAAAGCAAATACATTTTTGTACACTGGTACTACTGACTAGTATACCAATGTTTCTCTTCTCCCTCGATTTCTCTCCAGCTAATGTCTCAAGTGCTGAGGGAGAGAGGCACAGGAGGGTCAAACAAAGATGCTGTGGAGGCAACAGACATCCTCCTTATTAACTGATGTCATTGGTTGTTAGGATGCCAGTGTCTAGAAAAGCTTTGTGAAACTAATAAGCAGGCTTGATCCACCTGCTGGCTTGTATACAATTTTTGATCAATTTGTAGGCATTTTGCCAAGGCACCCCTGAAGAAACCTCAAGGCACCACAAGGTGCCTGGGCACCCTGGTTAAAAAAGACTGCTCCAGAGGTTCACAGGGGCTCCTTGAGAAGAGAACAGTGGCTAATTGATCTTTTGCCTACACTGACCACCAATACAACTGGTCACTACAGTTTTCACTGTATATTTTTTTTTTTTGTAAACTATTATATTATTATTCCTTTTTCTATTTCTTTATTAATGTATTTAGTCTCTAAACATACTGATCACACTAATGTACCATGAGCTGTAGGTTTAATAAATTTAGTTTACTCATTAGAAAAACACAGCAATTGGCATGAACGAAGCAAATCAAATTGATAAAATCACGTTACAAGGAAGGTTTCTAAAGCAGGCCATAGATAATTTGAATCTCTGCCAGTTCAGCAGGGACCAGCCGAGATTTGAACCATGTATGGCTGAATGTACCCAACCAGCCTGTCAGATTTTACAAGTGATTATTGCTAGCGGCCATTGTAGCTACTAGCAATAATCACTATGTGCAACCCCTGGTTGCAGGAAAGAAAAACGCTCCGTCTATGGCCTTAATAAGCAATACGTGAACTGTGGCATATGAATCTAGCCCTTGCCTCCTTGTCTTTGTTCTGTTTGGTGTTCTAATCCCCATGAGAAAGAAGGGCAAATCATATCATATTCCAGCTTGGGCAGCTGGCCACAATACCTCATACAGGTGTAATATATTTCTGTTATATTGTAAATAACTATGGGAAATATATTCCTTCATAAAGCTGATTAACATAAACTCCGCAACACAGGAAAGGAATCCAGTAGTTCATAAACTGTGCCCATGGTAGCATAAAGAATTGGACTGATCAACCAAGAGTCAGTTGGCAGGCAAGCAAGACTGGTACCCAGAATTTGCCCTTCTATCTATGTCATCTATAGTATTCCTTTGGCGGGACACAAAAACTCCCCCTGATTTAATAATGAAACGAACAACCACAGAACAACCAATGATAAATCTCATCTCATTGTTCTAAGTTTTACATGGTAAATATGAGTGATTACTATGGACTCTAGCACACAGTGCTCACTGCACTAGCTTAGGACAAAACTAAGAGAATTAATATATGCATAAAAACTAATTGATGATCTTTTAAAGTCTCTTAAAAGAAATGTAATAGGTATATTTAACATGTACAATTTGAGGACATTGGTTTGGTTATATTCGGTCTTCGTCTACCAGTTGATTTAGGACTACTGTAGATATACTGGTTCACTGTTAATTTTGTATCATTGTCTTACTGACTTGGACTTGCCTTTTCTGCTAAAAATAAAATATTAAAAAAAAAAAAATTGATGATGTGTAGTAAAATAAATATAGTAGAAATTTTTCTTACTTGGAACAGGCACTCCATAAACATTGACTTCTTCTATAAAAGTCACCAGACTCAAAATATCAGCAACCTCAGTGGTAGCAACGTTTTCTCCTTTCCACCTGAAATGAAACATATGAGATGAGCTCATACAATCGGATGCTGTAAACACATAACCCCATTCATGAGATGACTGCTTTAGAAAGAACCTTTGAGAGCCTTGGAAAGTACGGTATATGAGAATACATTTCTGCTACCATAAACAAACCATTTTAATCTCTGTTAACGGCAGGGGTTTTATTTGTTCAGGAAAACAAATATACTTAGTAGGGAAAAACACTTACTGCTTCTACAGACTCTAATTGCTGTGATGAGTGCTAAGTCCAGCTATGGTTCCAGAGATTTTATCAAACTAAATATCACATTCTCTATTTTTAATGGGGAAATTTCTGAGGGCTCCTTTAGTTTAGTTTTCAAATATAGCAGTCCAGACAAAAATGAAAATATCTCTGAAGAATTAAAGGTTTGGTTTCTTTGTTTAGGAGATAGGTGCAGTTTCTACCCACATTTAGCATGGCGGATGGGTTCGTATTCTTCCAGCACCTAGCATGGCGGACTGGTTTATGTTCTTCCCACACCTAGAGAGGTAGCTACTTTCACTTTTTTCCACACCTAAAATTGCAGATAGGTTCATTTTTTTTAACACATCTAAAGTGGCAGATGTGTTAATTTTCTTTACACACCTAGCATGGAAGATGGGCTTATTTTTCTTTCCACATCTAGAATCACATATGGGTTCATTTTCTATCCACACCTAGTTTGCTAGATGGGTAAATTTTGTATCCACACCTAGATAGGCAAATATGTCCATTTTCTTCCAATGCCTAAATTGGTAGATGTGTTTATTTTTCTGCCCAGGCCTAAAATGGTAGCTGTATTCATTTTCTGCCTATACCTAGGTAGAGAGATTCTATTAAACTAACTATCACATTCTCTATTTGTAACAGAGAAAGTCTTGAGGGCTCCTTTATTTTAACTTTCAGATACAGCAGGCTGGGAAAAATGAAAATCCCTTTGAAGAAGAAAAAGTTTGGTTTCTTTGCTCAACAGTTTCATTTTCTACCCACACCTAGGAGTAGAAGATGGGTTTATTTTCTTCCCACAGCTAGCATGGCACATGGGTTCATTGTCTACCCCCATCTAGAGTGGCAGATGGGTACATTTTCTTCCAATGCCTAGAATGGTAGCTGGGTTTATTTTCTGCCCAGGCCTAGAGTGGCAGATTCCTTATTTGTAATAGGGTAACTTTTGAGGCCCCCTTTAATTTAGCTTTCAGATATAGCATGCTGGAAAAAAAGTAATTAAAATCTCTTTAAAGAAGAAACCTCAACAGGTTAAATTTCTACCCTGGGTTCCTAGGTTTGAAGTTCTGGGAAAGTTCTCAATTTCAAAACTGATAAAAGTCTAATATTCTTATTTTGTTAACTCACCTAAATGTGTCTCCAACTCTATCATGGAAATAAATAAATTTCTGCTGGTCAACCATTAAAATATCACCAGTATTAAAATATACATCTCCCTTCCGGAACACGTCTTTAAGTATCTTCTTCTCCGTATGAGACTTGTCTCCAGCATAACCTCCAAATGGAGAAAGGGATGTAATCTTAGCGACCAGAAGCCCAGGCTGGCCTAGGAGAGGAAAGACAATTCAAGTCAAGCAGACACATAAGAGGTGATTGGTAATGGATTGAGATTATATCGGTCATAGAGAAATATGGAGGATACCATTGCAGACCTTCTGAAACAGCTAGTTGCCTGGCTGCCATGCTGATGCAATGTCTTCAGTATTAAGTCATTTAATGATTTAAACACTAACCCGGAAAAAAAATACAGATATACTGTGGAATTCTGATATTTCTTGGCCTTTATTTTCTGTATGGTATGCGTTTTCTCTGTTTGTAATTCACTACAAGCCTCACAGCCAGCATTTTCAGAAAGAAGTCAGCAATGGCAACCCACATATTTCTTTTATGATTGGTGTACTTTAAACTGCATATCCCTGAAAGTGATATAAAAATACAACACAGATATCAATAGCATTCCTTTAAAGCTGAACAGGAGCTATACCTGCCAAATGGTTTGCATTTCTGTCAATCCAGACCTGAAACGTACATAGCTCTGCCACAGCACAGGCCTGATCGTTCTCTGCTGCAGTTTCACTTTAACTTACATGTCTCCTCTCCATCCCTGCCTTGTGACTAGATAGTGAAAGGAGAATCCACACACTTACAGGTTCCTCGTGCTGCTGCTTTTTTCCTCCCTCAGTCTAATTTCTGCTATACAGGGACAGCAAGAAGTTGATGACAGGTCAAATGAAGGTACTTATACTGCTTTAAAAAAATACATTTAGACATATTAATAATCACAGAGTTGCACTAATTAGCATCTCTGGATAAGGTACCTTAGGGCCACCCCCCCCCCCCAAGGTTTGAATGAAACCGAAAGTTTTAGACCTTTCTTGGAGGGCTTTAGCTCGGGGGAAAACGGACTAATAAACAATCCATTATACCTTCTTTTGCTCTTTTGTCCTTCTGTAAATGGGGGCTTTTTTCTGTAATGATTATCATCTTTACCCAAAGCCTTTGGGTTACCCATATATTGAGATAAAAAGGGTCCCATTAACAACACAATAGGCTAATGGTCTTCAGAGGGGATCTCCTAGCCAACTGTCATATGTTCTAAATTGCCAGGATTTTTATTCTACACCCTACCCGGTTAAAAAACATAGAAGAGTTTTTCTTATCTTAATTTTACTCATTTTTTGTATCTTATTATAATTTTCAATTTAAATTGTACATTTATCATGTATAACATTTTGAGCGCTGTTATCATTATAGAAGCATTCTTGCATGTAGCCACGTTCTATGATTTTGCTTCTCAGTCCTGCAATATTGGGTCTGGGCTACCACTGTTTTCCCGCTTTCTTTATCCCTACCCGGCACAGGGGGGGCCATGACTATTGATCGTGGCCCAAATACCCCAAAGACGCCAATTTCAATGTGGTGTCAGAGGGGTTTCCCACTGTGCCAGTGGTTATAAGCCCTAATATCGGTTTTCTGTCATTCGGGTCGAGTGCCAGTTAAGCCGCATCATAGGGGTTTGGGCTAAGTTTAATAAATAAATTATAATGTATCTAAGTTTCCATTTAATTTAATTTAATAAAAGAAATACAATTCATTACTTCCTATATTGAATGCAATTAAAAGAGCCTTTCTGAACACATACTCTTTTTTCCCTTTTCTTTTTGATTTACTCACTAAGGAATACCGAAACGCTATCTTCACAGTGATCCTCACAACATTGCACACATCAGCGGTGTTTACATCTCTAGATGTCTTACAGACAGGCAGCGGGGTCACTGTGCTCTGACGCCCTGTGCGTCACAGACAAAGCAACCAACGGCACTGTATAGATCACACAGCGCTCTTCCCTTTCAGTGAATGGATGTCGGAGCCACGTGACTCCGACGTCACATACGTCAAACATTCCCCACATGAGATGTTGCCTCGGTGATCCGACGCACCTCTCTCCCCGCCTCAGGCCGCGCCCACACTCCATGGGAGAAGTGGAAGGATTACAGCTTGACGTTGCAGCCGGGGAGGAAAGAGAGAGAGAGGGAGGGAGGTAGGCGTCCATCGCCCAGACAACAGGGAGCCATGTGACGCTCCCCTCCAAGATACCAAAAAAGGATGTTTTTTAACAATGACGGCGGCCAATTGAGGCCGCGCCTCTTTCACTGCACCACCAATGAATGGGAGGCTATACTTAGATGTATGTTACGTCCACTACACAACCACGCCCACACCCCCTATATTAGGACGCCAGGGACGGCCATAGGCAGCATTCTACAACTGGCTTTTCCACAGAGAGGTACTCTAGGACCTGAGCTCTCTGTTATTGACAACCTGGAATTTCTCCCTTACACCTCATACGACCAGCTTAAGGTATTGAATTCTTTCCTTTTTTTCTGGTGGCTCTGGGAAATTTAGCCCCCCCAAGAACCACCATCATTATCATTTTTTTATTTTTTGGAATTTTTTTATTCAATACTTTACTTTACCTTTATTGTTTATGTCTTTTCAGCCTCTTATCTTTTTTTGGCTGCCAAATATTGGTTCTTTTTTTAAAAATACACCAGGCCGCCCCGTAGAGGATATTTGAGCGGTACAGACAATGGGTGATTAGGGCCCCTGCCAGCACTGGGAAAGCACCTTTCATAGCTACATGCCTCAATGTAAGTCGCATAAGTTATCTTTTCTAGCTGAAATGCGATTGCTTTAGATATAGGCGACATGCATATGTATATATATTAGTAATCATGTTGTTGTTTGAAATTCTAGAATGTGATGCAGTCCTTCCCTGAGGAAGACTTCATTTTGATAATAAAAGTTGAAACGCATTGGAAATCTGCTATCAGGAAGCCATCGCATCAATTTTGGCGGTGCTTGTACTTAGCAGCAGGACGCATCATTTGTCTCCATGTATCTGATGTTTTTTATAATTATTCTGTACTCCTAAAACATACATATATTGATTTGTACGTTCATTTGTATTCTATTTGCTTTTTGTATCAATAAATTCTTTTTTATTAAATAATTTTTTAATCATTACATTGCCCTTAAAATCACAGTTTGAGGTATATATTTTCTTTAAAGTTGTAAGGGATGATGGCAATGACACACCCAACCGTCTGAGTCTTATATTTGTATCTAATTAGCATCTCTTATGTCTGAATAAACTTAGCCACTTGACCTCTGGAAAAAACCCTTCATGACCAGGGCATTTTTGCTATTTAGGGCTGTGCTACTTTAACTGGCGATTGCAAGGTTATGCAACACTGTAAACAAATTAAATTTGTATCTTTTTTTTTCACACAAATTCACACAAATAGATCTTTCTTTTGGTGGTATTTGTTTTTTTTTCTTTATTTTTTGTGATATAAATGAAAAAAAAACTAAAATTTGGCTATGGCTCTGCTTCCCATGATGTACGATAAGAAAATAGGATTTTTATAACACCTTACCTGTAAAATCCTTTTCTTTGAAGTACATCATGGGACACAGAGCCATAGTAGTTACTATGTGGGTTATAGGCCACTTTCAGCTGATGGACACTGGCACGCCCTAAGACAAAAAGTGCACTCCCTATATAACCCCTCCCACTACTGGGAGTACCTCAGATTTGTAGCAAAGCAATACACGTGTATACCAAGAAGGGAGGGACCTCTGTGTCCCTTGATGTACTTAAAAGAAAAGGATTTTACAGGTAAGCTGTTATAAAAATCCTATTTTCTTATCGTACGTCACGGGACACAGAGCCATAGTAGTTACTATGTGGGATGTCCCATAGCAACTGAAGGGAGGGAGACACAACAAAATTAGGGCACCAAGAGACAACACTCGCAAACCGAGTCAGGATTTTAAAAAAAAAGTTGCTCGTCTTTCAAACCGCTTGTTAACCGCGTTACTCTTTAACCAAGGTTCCACTGTAATTGCCAAATTATTGGAATGCATACAATAATATGTAAGAGAACATAGTTTCACCTTACTTACTAAACTAAGTGAACATGTATATTAATTTAGTAAACAAACCCCAGAAAATCAAACCCAGTGAGCGGCATTGCTTCAAAGATAGATAGAATAATCCATTCATTACACACCTCTCTTGGCTTTGACACAGCGATTTTTGGCATCTCGGACAGGTTCATCCTTTTCAATGTCATATTTGATAAATTCAAATGGAAGTGCTTTCTGTTTGTTGAAACAAATGAGATACTTTAGCATTCAGAAATACACCATAACAGCTGAATGATATATTTACCAACATAGATAAATAAATACATTTAAAAAAAAAAAAAATATATATATATATATTACCAAAAGTATTGGGACACCTACCTTTACACGCACATGAACTTTAATGGCATCCCAGTCTTAGTCCGTAGGGTTCAATATTGAGTTGGCCCACCCTTTGCAGCTTTAACAGCTTCAACTCTTCTGGGAAGGCTGTCCACAAGGTTTAGGTGTGTGTCTATGGGAATGTTTGACCATTCTTCCAGAAGTGATCTTGTGAGGTCAGGTCATTTGGTGGAGGGGGGATTATGGTGTGGGGTTATTTTTCAGAGTTGGGCTTGGCCCCTTAGTTCCAGTGAAGGGAACTCTTAAGGCGTCAGCATACCAAGACATTTTGGACAATTTCATGCTCCCAACTTTGTGGGAACAGTTTGGGGATGGCCCTTCCTGTTCCAACATGACTGCGCACCAGTGCACAAAGCAAGGTCCATAAATACATGGATGAGCGAGTTTGGGGTGGAGAAACTTGACTGTCCTGACCTGAACCCGATAGAACACATTTGGGATGAATTAGAGTGGAGACAGAGAGCCAGGCCTTCTCGTCTACATCAGTGCCTGACCTCAGAAATGCGCTTCTGGAAGAATGGCCAAACATTCCCATAGACACACTCCTAAACCTTGTGGACAGCCTTCCAAGAAGAGTTGAAACTGTTATAGCTGTAAAGGGTGGGCCAACTCAATATTGAACCCTACAGACTAAGACTGGAATGCCAAAAAAGTTCATGTGCGTGTAAAGGCAGGAGTCCAGTGGTGGCTGGTGCTCAAAATTTTTGAGGGGTGCAAACAAACTGAAAATAAACATCAATTGCAGCCACTGTGCCATCAATCGCAGCCACTGTGCCATCAATCGCAGCCACTGTGCCCATCAAGTGCAGCCACTGTGCCCATCAAGCGCAGCCACTGTGCCCATCAAGCGCAGCCACTGTGCCCAACAAACGTAGCCACTGTGCCACCAAACGCAGCCACTGTACCCATAAATTGTTCCACTGTGCCATCAAATGCAGCTACTGTACCCATCAATTGATGCCAGTGTGCCCATCAATTGCCACTAGTGTGCCCCATCAATTGCTGCTAGTGTGCCCATCAATTGCTGCCAGTGTGCCCCATCAATTAATGCCAGTGTGCCCATCAATTGCCACTACTGTGCCCCATCAATTGCCGCTACTGTACCCATCAATTGATGCCAGTGTGCCTATCAATTGCTGCCACTGTGCCCATCAATTGCCACTACTGTGCCCCATCAATTGCTGCCAGTGTGCCCATCAATTGCTGCCAGTGTGCCCCATCAATTGCCGCTACTGTGCCCCATCAATTGCTGCCAGTGTGCCCCATCAATTGCCGCTACTGTGCCCCATCAAATGCTGCCAGCGTGCATCGCCCGGGAGTCGGGACTTACCTGTCTCGCAGTGGGTCACGGTGGCGTCCTCCACATCCACGCTCCTCGATGTCTCCGGCCCTCTCTATCAGGCGTCCAATCACAGCTTCTGTTGTTTCAGCCAATCAGGTGACAGGTAACCAGACCCAAGCACCTGATTGGCTGAGAGGCGGGTCAGTGTATCTAACATAACACTGAGTAAACAGCGAACGCACAGCATTGCGCATGCTGCTTACCATTTTGGAAGCCTATTAGAGCCCACGGCTCTAATTAGGCGCTTAAAAAAAACCCCGCCACTGTAATTCAGGTGCCCGGCGCACGACAAGGGGCTGGACACCTGAATAGGGGGCGGCAGCGGTGACCATAGATAGATTCATGCAATGCATGAATCTATCTATGGTGAGAGAGAGGTGACAGAAGAGAGGGGGCGGCGCTCCTGCGCCTTTTATGGACGCACCGCCATTGCAGGCGGCCCAATACTTTTGGTAATATAGTGTAGATATATATATTAGTTACAGACGTATAAGTAAATGAAGGCAAGGGATGGGCATCATATAATTACACAAGTTTACAGCTTTTGCTGAGACATGCAGTTTATCAATACTTATTACAGATTTTTAAATATTGCTGACAAATTACTCTTTACATATTGTACACGCATGTCAGTCCCTGCCCTCTAGGAACTTACAGTCTAAGGTACCTATTCCACATGCTATACACATATTAGGGCCATTTTAGACAAGAGCCAAGTAACCTACCAGCATGTCTTTGGCGTGTGGGAGGAAACTGGAGTACTCAGAGCAAACCCACACAAGCACAGAAAGAATTTGCAAACTCCACGTAGGCAATGCCCTGGTTGGAATTCAAAACACAAACTTCAGTGCTAACTTCTAAGCCAGACATTTTTTAACCAGGGTTAAAAAATTCCTCCAGAGGTGGCAAGAAGTTCCTTGAGTTGTGGATAACTGACTCCCCTGTGATGATGCTTCATAGTTCCAGGTCCATCACCACTTGGCTGAATGATAGGTATAACTGTAAAAGGGGGCATTCTTCCCACTGACCACCACCAATGTAAGGGGCATTCTTCCCACTGACCACCACCAATGTAAGGGGCATTCTTCCCACTGACCACCACCAATGTAAGGGGCATTCTTCCCACTGACCACCACCAATGTAAGGGGCATTCTTCCCACTAACCACCACCAATGTAAGGGGCATTCTTCCCACTGACCACCACCAATGTAAGGGGCATTCTTCCCACTGACCACCACCAATGTACAGGGTCATCTTTAATATTGATTGGACCCTGGGCAAAAAAATGATTGGGCCCCCTCCATGCAGTTTTGTTCTCCACCTGCTCTGACACATACAATAAATAGTAGTAGCTAGACTCAAAATATGTTTACTGAATCAGATCAGGCAACAATTGCGATTGCTTGCAAGAGGTTAGTGTATCATCACCGCTCACTGATTAGTTGCTAGAGGTTACAGCACATGATTTCTGCTTGTTGATTGGTTGTTAGAGATTACTATACATCAATACCATTCACTGATTTGTTGCTAGAGGTTACTGCACATAATTACTGCGTACTGATTGGTTGCATCTCCTCACTGCCTGCACACCATGGACTGGGGAGGTGAGGGGACCTATTAACAGACAGAAAACTCCTAGGATCCTAGGACTCCCGGGATCAGTGGCAGTGCTGGGGGAGGGGAGGGTGGGGTGTGATCAATGGCAATGCTGATTTTTTATTTTACCGACTACCTATATAAAGAACGAGTTTCAAAACTGACCACTAATTTAATAGAAGCATTCACAGTAACCACCAATGTAAAGAGGGACTTGCACTGACCACCACTGTAATAGGGGTTTACACTGACCACTAATTTAATAGAAGCATTCACAGTAACCACCAATGTAAAGAGGGACTTACACTGACCACCAATGTAAGGGGGACATTCACACTGGCCACTAGTGTGAATGAAAGGATTCTACACCAAGCCCCAATGTAATGAGAAGATTTACACTGACCACCAATGTAACTGAGACATTTAGCTTGTGTTCACATTTGTGTGTGTTGGGAACGCATGCAAAATCGCTTTCCTGACACCACAGAAATGTGCTGCCCTTTAGC
The DNA here is from genome assembly GCA_037952925.1 of Lithobates clamitans. Lineage (NCBI taxonomy): Eukaryota > Metazoa > Chordata > Amphibia > Anura > Ranidae > Lithobates > Lithobates clamitans. The sequence continues at coordinate 1,312,947 of JBBGZY010000276.1, read as the reverse complement.
AGATACACAGCAGTGCCATTAATTGTTAATGACAACCTCCTGCATCTGCTGACATGTGCCTTGGCACCGTGTAACTTTGAAAAATGGTTTGGGACTTTCTTCCACATTTGTAGTGCATAGAGCAGCCCATTGAAATGAATGGGCTGCCCTACACGTGACCTACATCTTTACCCACCCTGTCAATCCACCTTTGCATCTTAAAACCCATGCTAACCTCTGCACCCCAAACCTCCCCTATCCTCTCCACTCCAATCCCCCACCCCTTTAACTCTACCTGCCTCCTCTGCTCATCTTTGCACCCACCTTCCTTACCTCAAACGGTATTTCCGTATACCTGACAAGACCAGCTAGGTATAATCACAGCAATTACCACACTCACAAGACCCTCTAAGTACTGAGGAGATACCTTCCTAAGTGAACACAAAAAGAGATGATGCAGAGTCTAAATGTTCAAAGCTATCTGATTTAATTCTGAGCGGGAATACAATTTACATACATTATTATTAACCAATCATTGCATGGAAAATGGGAGTGATTTAATACAGGGGTGAACATTTCATATCATTACATATCATTAATACTCAAATGCCCAACCCCTTAAACATGGCTGACACAGCAACTATAGTAACCATGCCATCTGCTTCCATGACTCTGGTGTTCCCCTTTACACAGGAAAATGTCCCAGACCGCTCTACACCACAGAAGCTTTATATAGAAAGGTACAGAGCAAAGATGCTGCTGTAAGCTATATTTTCTTATATGTGTGCCTTGCAAAAACTGTTACAGTCTTTCACAGTCTGAGAATACAGAACAAACTAACTAGCAGATCAACCCAAGTTAATCCTATTAACTTATATAAAGATGGAGTCACTTCTGTTCAGTCATATTACTACAACCTCCATACATTCCCTCCTTGCTCATCTGTGCAACCCAAACTGTAATTCCTTCTCTCCCTACCTCTGCACCCCCCCCCCCCCCCCACTGATTTGCTTACCTTTGCAGAACAGGCTGATGTTAGGCTTAATGACCACAGTCATAGGTGTAGCGTAAGGGTTTTGCTGGGGTCACAAATCGCAACCCTGCCCCTAGCTCTAGGGGGCCCCTGCAGCCTCCCTGTCATATTATATCCTCCACAAAGTCCAGCTCTGATCTGCCCTAGGGACCCACAGCCATGCTCCAGTTCCTTCCCCCAAGACTTGCCAACACTGACAGAGAAACGTTCATAAATTGCTAAAAGAAATCCCTTAACACCTCCTGAGGGGCTGCAGGCTCCAGATTTTGTGTTACATGGCTTTGCCCCTCCCCAGATCTAAATTGCGCCCCCCCCCCCAAAGTCAGCCATGATCTGCATAGAGTGTAACTGCCTACTGCAACTACACTGCCGTTCTGACCAAGGGATTTCACAGGTCAGAACGGCGACATAAAAGCCAGATACACCCTGTAAAGGCTGATAGACTGTGTGTAAAGGAATGTGATATCAGCCCTGTGTATTGTGGGGAGAGCTGTTTACAGTGCTGGAATGGGGAAGGAGCTCCGCCAAATGACCTTCCAGGTACGATCCCTGTCCTCTGATTCTCCAGGGGCGGTCCCTGTCCTCTGATGTAAGGAAGAACTCTGGGAACTCTAAACTCTTAAGCCGCTTTTGGTATCTTGGCGTGCGGTGGGTATATCTGCACACACAGTGGAAGTAGTGGGTGATAGTGGGGGGGGCCAGGTCAACTTTTGCATCGGGTCCCAAAAGCTTTAAGCTACGCCTCTGACCACAGTTGTAGGCAGGACTTTCAAGCCCCTCCCTTTATTGCAGCATTCAGTATAGATGATGGTGGATACGATCTCAGGGGAGCATGATATACATATGAATACCGCCTCTATTTACATATGAATGCGGCCGGTCCGTCTCCATTTACATATAAATGCAGCTGCTATTTACATATCAATGCCGGTATTTACATGTAAACACAAGGTCTGCAGGTGAGTCATCTGTACACAACAATAGGGCAGAGCTGGGCAGCATTAGTAACAGAACTTCACACTGAGATATCAGGACAGAGCACAAGATTAAAACCTCAAGGGAGGAGGGAATTTAAACTGGGATAGTTGGCAAGTATGAGGCAGCTGATTTGGGCCCCACAACAATGACAGGACCCAGGGCAGCTGCCCCTTTTGTCCTGCCTTGAAGACGGCCCTGCCAATGTAAGGGGCATTGTTTCCACTGACCACCACTGTTCCCACTGACCCCCACTAATGTAAGGGGCATTGTTCCCACTGACCACGACTAATGTAAGGGGCATTTTCCCAATTACCACAAATGGACTAAACTTAGGGTTCCTTTAGACTTGAAAATTATTGCAAGGGTTCCTTTGGAGTAAGAAAAAAAGTTTGAGAAAGGCTGCTCTAAGCCACTGTGATGCCCTAATCTTACTACAAAAGATACGTAGATTTAGACTTACTCTGAAGATTACACCCAGTGAGGGAAAAAGTGCTTTTAGCTCCAGTATACAAAAAGTTGCACACTACTGTTATGTCATATAACATATGCAACATTTTTGCGAAGTTTCAGCATGCATTATATTTAATAAATACAGTGGGTGGTCCTCTATGGGGCTTGGACTAAAATGCAGGACCTAAGAGATGAAGATGTTTACAGCTTATAAGTTAAAGGCTAGTCTACCTTTCAGAGAAAAATAATGCACATATATTTGCAGGAAACATGCATTTATTATTTTTTTGCATAGGAGCTTGCAGAACATGCCAGGCTCCTGCAGATTCTACCTCCAGAACTTTGTCTGTACTCACCTGCACAGCCAAATTTAACAGGTATGCAAGGACAGGTGTCTGCACTTGGGGCTGTGCACCTGTCCCTGTGTACCTGTCAAATGTGGGGGTGAGTCTGTACATCCCTCATATCTACACTCACTTATATAGGCTACATGCATGCAGCTCAGCGCTACTCCAAAAAAATAAACCAATGGCTCCTCAAGTTTCATAAGGCTGAGAGCCTAATGAATGAAGCCTAAGGGAGCAATGGGAAACCTGCCTATGTGTTGGAGGAAAAATGCTGCTGTGAGAATGAGAGGGAAAAGCTGCTGCAAGATTGGATAGCTGGACTGAAAAAGAAGTAATAGAGTGTTTTACTGGACAAAATAGTAAAAGGGGACAGAATTGAGGCTAAAGTTTAGGTATAGCAATTTTTTCATAGTTACATTGGTCCAGCTGGGACCTAATGTATGTGGTTTTGTACTGTATATACCAGGGGTCTAAACACTTTTAATAAACAAAGGGCCAGTTTACTGTCCTTCAGAATTTTGGGGGCTGGACTGTGGCTATTGGGAGTAGAAATTTTCCTGGCATCAGTAGGAGTAAGCAATGCAAACAATTCCTCCCCCAGTACATCCCCCGAGCCACACCAGAAAGGCAGAGGGAGATTAGGGAAGTAAACAAGTGGCTGAAGAACTGGTGTAATAAGGAGGGGTTTGGGGACTAGAGGACTGGGCCGACTTCTCAGCCGATAACTGGTACTATAGAAGGGACGGACTGCACCTAAATGAGGAGGATGCAGATCAGCTGGAAATGAAGATGGCCAAAAAGTTAGAGGGGTTTTTAAACTAGGCGATGGAGGGGGCGAGTATTGGGGGCATTAGTAGTAGGTTGACCAAAGCACATAAACCTAAGGTAAGTATAGTAGCAAGTCCTAGTTGCAATCTCGGGACACCAAATAAGAGGATAATATGAGACCGGTCTAAACTACATGACATGTTCAACAATGCCAGGAGCCCGGTGGACAAGATGGGTGAACTAGAGATACTGTTGTACAAGGAGGATTTGGATTTTGTGGGAATTTCAGAGACCTGGTTCAACAGCTCTCATGATTGGCTGGCAAACATTCAAGGGTATACCCTTTATCGCAAGGATAGAGAGAGTAAAAAAGGGGGAGGGGTATGCTTATATATCAAGAATAATGTACAGGTGAATGTGAGAGATGACATCACTAAGGGAGCTAGGGAGGAGGTGGAATCCTTATGGGTAGAGATCCAAAGGGATGAAGCTAAGGGGAAAATAATACTGGGAGTATGCTATAGGCCCCCTAACCTGAGGGAGGAAGGGGAGATAGATCTCCTATTACAATTTGGATTAGCAGCAAGAATGGGAAGTGTTATCATAATCAAGGATTTTAACTATCCAGACATAGACTGGGCGGAGGGAACTGCGCATTCATCTAAGGCTCGCCAGTTCCTTAATGTCTTGCAGGACAATTTCATGGGTGAGATGGTAGATGCACCAACTAGAAATTACGCGTTACTGGATCTACTGATTACCAACGATACAGACGTGATCACGGATGTGGAAATACGGGGCAATTTAGGTAACAGCGATTACAGGTCAATTGGGTTCAGTATAAATCACACAAATAAGAAATATAAGGGGAATACAAAGACACTGAATTTCAAAAGAGCCAACTTCCCTAAACTACAAGCCTTGCTAGAAGGTATAAATTGGGATAAAATCTTAGGAACAAAGAACACGGAGGAGAGATGGGTTTGCTTTAGGAGCATATTAAATAAGGACATTAGCCAATGCATCCCATTGGGTAATACATTTAAAAGAGCGAACAAAAGTCCTGGATGGCTTAACTCCAATGTAAAAATGCATATAAAAGCAAAGGAGAAGGCCGTCAAAAAAATACAAGGTTGAGGGATCATCATCAGCATTCAGACTTTATAAAGAATGCAACAAAACTATATCATTGCCTTCAGGCGATAATTAGAGAGGCGGGAAGAATGTCACTGCCCTTTGCTCTGGGGCGGGGTACACGGCAGGGGTGCCCTTTGTCCCCCCTGTTGTTTTCTCTAGCCATAGAGCCGTTGGCAATACGGATCAGAGACTGCGGAGATATCACCGGCTTCTGCTATGGTGATAGACAGGAGAAGGTGATGCTCTATGCGGATGATACCATGATTCTTTTGGGTGATACTGACCACTCCCTAAAAAACACAATGGATACAGTGGTTCGCTTTGGGGATTTTTCGGGCCTTAAAATAAACTGGACCAAGTCAGCCCTAATGCCAATAGATGATGCAAGAATATTAAATGAAGAGAAAGTTGGGGGAATCCCTGTGTCCGCTTCCTTCAGATACTTGGGGATACAGGTCTCTCCTAAGATTAGGGAATATAGTCAGTTGAATATTTCCCCACTGCTGACTCAATTTCGTCTACGAGTTAAAACCTGGAATGCTCTGTGTATGTCGGTTGCAGGCAAAGTGAATCTAATTAAAATGATTCTAATGCCTCAACTGCTATACATACTACATAATTCACCGGTAGTCATCCCACTTAAGATATTCAGAATAATTAATGCCATTTTTCGTGAACTGATCTGGAAGAACCGCCCACCAAGGATAAAACTTGAAAACTTACAACGCCCTAAAGATGAAGGTGGCCTTGCATTACCAAATCCATGGCTTTATTACTTGTCATCGCAAATGCAACATTTAATAGGCACCATGGCCATGGAGGGGGAGTCTACGGCCAGGGTCCCTAGCGCTTCAGAATATATAATGCTACATACGATAGGGGGTAAATCCGTTCCCACGGCTTTAGAGGCCGCGGCCTTTAGCAAGCCTCAGAAATGTTTCCCCACTTATGCCCTCATACAAAAAATATGGAACAAAACTAAGTACATTCAGGAGGCGACAGGTATCAACGAGTATAGTCCTATATGGGGAAATGAATCCTACCCAGAACTTGCTAAACTGCAACATGCGGAAAGGTGGAAGAGGTTTGGCATTCTCTACCTAAAGCAAATCATAAGTGAGGGCAAATTACGTTCATTTGACAATTTAAGGGACCTATATAGTCTTCCGTCCTCCATGCTATTTTATTATATGCAACTTAGACACGCATTTGAAGCACAGTCAAAAACCTCTGATTGGCATACTAGCTCAAACCCTTTGGTCGATTTGCTTAAAGGGGCGGAGACCTCTAAATGATTAATTTCCCAGAGCTATAGCACCTTGCTCCACAAATACCTTCTAAAACATCCTTTGACAGTGAAAGGGAAATGGGAGTTGGATGTTGGACCCTTGGATGAGGATCAATGGGAGGAGGTCTTGCAGTCAGTTTCCATATGTTCACTGAATGTAACGCAAAGACTAACGCAACTATATACACTTCTGAGAGCGTATTATACACCCCATAGGCTACATAATATGGGACTTCTTTCCACCCCAACCTGTACTAGATGTAAGAGAGATCATGGAGATTTAATACATATGCTATGGAGATGTTCCAGATTGCATGTGTACTGGAGGGGGGTGGTGGACACGCTGAACGCAGTGTTTGGGGTCTCAATTCCGCTGGACCCTAGACACTGTATTTTGAATGTGTTAGATGAACTAGAGTGGGAACCCCACGTCAGGGAAGCTTTAACTAGAGCCCTTTTTGTGGCCCGTAAGCTAATCATGGTACACTGGAAATCTGAAACGCCTCCCTCAGTCAAGGAATGGATTACTGCACTAGGACATATATTAAGAATGGAGAAAATTATATACCAACACAGGGGATGTTCAAGAAAATTTGAAAAACTATGGGAACCATGGCTAGGCACTCCTGGGTTAGCTCCTGTGGACCTGGTCATGGATAGATTACTGCGCCTTAATAACGGCTGAAGGCATGGTGCACCCTGCATTAGCCCTGATTGGAGCTCTGGGCTCTGGATGGTTACAGATAGAGGAATTTGCAAAAAGTAGGAGGCAGTGATCTCAATTCCTATCTTATTCTCTAACAGTGGGATGTACTTTATACTATTGTATGAGTTTGATTCTTTTATGGAACTACGCCTGATTAGGCTACTATGTACAATTTAACTGTGGATTTCTTGGACTGTATGTACTTGTTTTTCAATAAAAACTTTTTCTTGGATAAAAAAAAAAAAGAATGCAACAAAAAATGTAAGGGTGCAATAAGGACGGCTAAGATAGAACATGAAAGACACATAGCGGAGGAGAGCAAAAAAAATCCCAAGAAATTCTTTAAGTATGTAAACAGTAAAAAATGGAGGACAGACCAAATTGGCCCCATAAAGAATGAGGAAGGACATCTGGTTACAAAGGATGGGGAGATGGCAAAAGTATTGAATTTATTCTTCTCCTCGGTCTTCACGAGGGAATCGGGGGACTTCAGTCACCAAAACTGCAGGGTTTATCCTCATGACACATCACAGGAAGCACCTCCATGGTTAACAGAGGACAGAATTAAAATTAGACTCGAGAAACTTAACATTAATAAATCACCGGGACCAGATGGCTTGCACCCGAGGGTACTTAGGGAACTCAGTCAAGTAATTGCTAGACCATTGTTCCTTATTTTTACTGACAGTCTACTGACTGGAATGGTACCAGCTGTTTGGATAAAAGCCAATGTAGCACCAATATTTAAAAAGGGCCCAAAATACATCCCTGGTAATTACAGACCAGTTAGCCTAACATCAATAGTATGTAAACTCTTGGAGGGGATGATAAGGGACTATTATACAAGATTTTAGTAATGAGAACGGTATCATTAGCAGTAATCAGCATGGATTCATAAAGAATCGTTCTTGCAAAACCAATCTATTAACCTTCTATGAGGAGGTGAGTTGCCAGCTAGATAAAGGAAGACCCATAGACGTGGTGTATCTGGATTTTGCAAAAGCATTTGACACAGTTCCCCATAAATGTTTACTGTACAAAATAAGGTTCGTTGGCATGGACCATAGGGCGAGTACATGGATTGAAAACTGGCTACAAGGGCGAGTTCAGAGGGTGGTGATAAATTGGGAGTACTCGGAATGGTCAGGGGTGGGTAGTGGGGTCCCCCAGGGTTCTGTGCTGGGACCAATCCTATTTAATTTGTACATAAACGACCTGGAGGATGGGATAAACAGTTCAATCTCTGTATTTGCGGACAATACTAAGCTAAGCAGGGCAATGACTTCTCCGCAGGATGTGGAAACCTTGCAAAAAGATCTGAACAAATGAACGGGGTGGGCAACTACATGGCAAATGAGGTTCAATGTAGAAAAATGTAAAATAATGCATTTGGGTCGCAAAAATATGAATGCAATCTATACACTGGGGGGAGAGCATCTGGGGGAATCTAGGATGGAAAGGGACCTGGGGGTCCTAGTAGATGATAGGCTCAGCAATGGCATGCTATGCCAAGCTGCTGCCAACAAAGCAAACAGAATATTGGCATGCATTAAAAAGGGGATCAACTCCAGAGATAAAACGATAGTTCTCCCACTCTACAAGACTCTGGTCCGGCCGCATCTAGAGTATGCTGTCCAGTTCTGGGCACCAGTCCTCAGGAAGGATGTGCTGGAATTTGAGCGAGTACAAAGAAGGGCAACAAAGCTAATAAAGGGTCTGGAGGATATTAGTTATGAGGAAAGGTTGCGAGCACTGAACTTATTTTCTCTGGAGAAGAGACTCTTGAAAGGTGATATGATTTCAATATACAAATACCATACTGGTGACCCCACAATAGGGACAAAACTTTTTTGCAGAAGGGAGTTTAACAAGACTCGTGGCCACTCATTAAAATTAGATGAAAAGAGGTTTAACCTTAAACTACGTAGAGGGTTCTTTACTGTAAGAGCAGCAAGGATGTGGAATTCCCTTCCACAGGCGGTGGTCTCAGCAGGGGGCATTGATTTTTTTCAAGAAACTATTAGATAAGCACCTAAACAACCGCAACATACAGGGATATAAAATGTAATACTGACATATAATCACACACATGGGTTGGTCTTTTTTCAACCTCACCTACTATGTAACTATATGTAACTATGTAAACATGTACTAGGGGGAGGAATAGTGCCCCATCTTTGGTGTCAGTGAGAGAAATAGTGCCCCATCGTCGGTGTCAATATAAGAAATAATGCCCCATTGTTGTGTCAGTGGGAGGAATAGTGTCTTGTATCAGTGGGAGGAAAGGAGCTTCATGGGCCGGTTAAAGGCAAGCAAAAGGCCGCATCTGGCTCCCGGGGCGAAATTTGGAGACCACTGGTATGTACCATACCTTTGGGATCCCTGTGGAAGCTGGAAACCACTGAAGTAGGCACTGCCACTACAATGATCTCCACTCACTTCTGGGTCATGTGCTAAATGGCTAGCCTGCTGCATTGTGAACATAGGAGGTCGCTTGTTTGGCACGAGTGCCATTCATGGAACACTTTGCACTTTCTCAATGAATGCAAAACATTCTCTGATTGGATGAGGTGGAAAAGTGACGTGACAGCACCACAATTTCCACTTTGCCAAATCCCAGAACACTTTGCATTCACTGAGAAAATGCAAGGTGTTATTTTAATCGCCCTGCAAGTGGTTAAATATACAAATTCCTGTGGATTATGATGGGACATAACTTCTACTACTGATCATATTAAAATTAATGTAGGGGACCCAAGTTCACTGGGACTCCGGGATTAAAAATACCTGCATTGTTGGGTCTTATTGTATACTCAGCAGACTTGAAGGACTGTAAGCGTGGTCCACATTTTGCAGTGTAGTATTCCAGCAACTGCATTATGACCCCTTTTTCTAGGACACAGTGTTGAAAGTTGCAATGATTACTATGATGATAATTAATTACCAAGATGTGTCATATTTTATACTCAATCCAGCCCACTGTTTTATTGGAGTTTGATATGCTGAACTACAGGGAGTACAGCCATTTAAACTACACATCCAAAGTATGCTTTCATTAAAGTGTTTGTTAACCTACAGGGTACAATTTACATTATCCTCTTGGTTGATGTATCCAATGTTCCCCTGTATATTATGGCTGTGCCATAGATCTATGGAAAAGGAGTTGCTGTCCACATCCCTAAGGGCCCTTTCACACTGGAGCGGTGCGCTAAAGTCCTGCTAGCAGCATCTTCGGAGCGGTAAAGGAGCGAAGTGTATACCGCTCCTTCACCGCTCCTGCCCATTGAAATCAATGGGACAGTGCGGCTATACCGCCGGCAAAGCGCCTCTGCAGAGGCGCTTTGCGGTGGTTTTTAACCCTTTCTCGGCCGCTAGCGGGGGGTAAAACCGCCCCCCCCCCGCTAGCGGCCGAATACCGACGGTAAAGCGCCACTTACAATAGCGGCACTTTACCGCCGACGCGGACATGTCACCGCTGACATCCGTCGCTCCATAGATCTGCATGGAGCGTCCGTTCAGGTCCACCTAAAAAACTGACAGGCGGACCTGAACGGTCGGCCCATGTGAAAGGGGCCTTACAGATGCCAGGATTTTACACTGAGCTGCTCATGCGTAGCTATCAGTGTGCAATTAGCAAAACAATTTTAGCAGGCGGAGGAAGCGATTTCATGGCAGAACATTTTACATTACAATTTTTGTTCTGCTTTAAAGGAAACCATTTACAGAGAAGGATGCATAAGCTGCCACTGATGTTCAGCTTCTAAAATAAAGTCTAGACAGACTTGCAAAGCTGAAATTGACTTATTATGAAGAGCAATGAAGTACAGAACTTCTTTTTGCATCCCTACAGGCTTTCGTGGAGTGTGGAGCTCTGGTCACCCACTTGTTCTGTCCCTATTGTAATCCGCCACTGTCAAAACCCCCTGCTGCCTTGTTTTCTACCCTTACTAGGGTGGTCTCTCTTAATATGCATAATGCCACTGATGCCAATGATCGTCCAAAAACATTTACGGCCTACTTTATCAATGAATATATTTTTTATTTACCTTGAGTAAGAAGTTTTCTCTGCCTACTGCGCCAACTGTGTTGGTGTAGTTGATAAATAATATATTTCCTTCAGTAGCTGCATAAAATTCATACATGTGAATATCTCCAAACCTCCTCAGAAACTCACTCCAGATATCAGTCCGTAGACCGTTGCCAAGGGCCATCCTCACGTTATGGGATGCATCATCATCTGTCTGAGGAACAACGTAAGGGAAGTTTAGGAAAACAGATTAGGAAAGCAAATGTGCAATATCAAGCTTTGGGTTATTATCTGTCTTGATTTCTCTTGTTAATGATTCTTGTAGACATCACTTACTTGCTACCATACCTCTTATAGATCTTTGTAGTCATCAACCAGAACCATCAGGTTACCCAAGTAACTGTAAGTAAATTATTACACTCTTAGCCCCGATTCACACAGGGGCGGCACGACTTGCATGTCGCCTCACCGAGGCGACCTGCACACGACTCCCACGGCGACTTGCAAAACGACTTCTGTATAGAAGTCTATGCAATTCGCCCCAAGTCGCCCCCTAAAGTAGTACAGGAACCTTTTCCTAAGTCGGAGCGACTTGCGTAGCTTCTATTAGAACGGTTCCATTGTACAGAACGGGAGGCGACTTGTCAGGCGGCTAGGTCGCCTGACAAGACGCCCCTGTGTTAACCGGCTCTAAGTATAAATTACTGCCCGGGTTGTGAATTTTCCTTTTCCTTGCTCTCCTGAAGAAGCTTGATATGTGACACACATTGAGAAAGGAGACTGCTGTGAATATTTAAGCATTGTGACACTAACGCTGTATCCTGGCCTTGGTCGACAAGGCCCAGGCCTATGGCAGCACTTTGCAGGGGGGCAGCACGGAAAGAGTCCCCGCCGGCTTGCGCTACACTGTTAGTGTAGCCCCAGTCTTATGGGGTGGACTGGGCTGAAAGGCAAATTAGTCTATCGCCCCCCCCCATAAAGTGGCCGCACTGCTTCCGGTATGCAGGCAGCCGGCATTCCGCAACTGTGTGTGTGTGTGGGGGGGGGGGCGCCACTTCCTGCTGCTTTATGGTTATATCTTCTTAGTCCTCTCCATAAAATTATCAGAAATGTGTGCTTAAAGTAGAACTATAGGCAACACTTTTTTTTCTCATTTTGGATAGAACAGGAAGTAAGAGGAAATCTATGCAAATTAAGGGTATCCATTGCCCCCCCCCCCCCCCCCAGGCCCTCAGAACTAGTGTCCCCACTCGAAAATATCAGGGCAGGTCTTAAACAGCAAGGGGTGTGGCCTTGACAGGAAAGGGTGGGTCATATTTAAATTAGGGGGTGCACGAGTTTAGTCAGGCCTGGGGCAGCACAAAACCTAAATACACTAAAATGTGAAACCCCTGCACCAAAAATAAACCTATTTTGTACAGAGTAATACACACGGTCAGACTTTCCGACAGGAAATGTTCCATGTGAGCTTGTTATTGGAAAGTCCAACCGTGTGTATGCTCCATCGAACATTTGCTGTCGGAATTTCCGCCCACAAATGTTTGAGAGCAGGTTCTCAAATTTTCTGACAACTTCACTTTGTTGTCGGAAATTCCGATCGTGTGTACACAAATCCGTCACAAAAGTTCACGCATGCTCGGAGTCAAGCAGAAGGAGCCGCACTGGCTATTGAACTTCCTTTTTCTCGGCTCGTCGTACGTGTTTGTACGTCACCGCGTTCTCACATTCGGAATTTTGGCCCAACATTTGTGTGACCGTGTGTATGCAAGACAAGTTTGAGCCAACATCCTTCGGAAACAAATCCACGGTTTTGTTGTCAGAAAGTCCGATCATGTGTGCACGTGTTGCCTATTTAGGTGGTAGTCTCCCCAATGTGGAGAAGCAATTGCTATTTTTGTGATTTTATGGCTATGAATTCATATTTTAAATAAAATGTATCAATAAATAAATAATATGTTCTCGTTTGGAGCCTTGAGTGAATGTAAACACCTTAAAAACCTTAGTTAGCCAATTGGCACTTACTTGCATTTGGATAGTATACAACAGTATATAAAGGGTGTGGTGTTTTTTCATTTCTTTGGCGGCACTCCAAAATTGGAATATATCCTAACTATGTACTTACTCAGACTTAAAGTGGATGTAAACCCAATGTCATCCTTTCTAAACTACTGCCATAGGGGTTATCTATAAGGATATAGATGCCTCCTGCATGTATCTTTACCTGTCAAATGTCTCCCCTCTGTCTATTATGAGACCCGAAAAACTGCAGATTCTGTGGGTGGGTCTGTTGTCTGGAGCTCGGTGGGTGGAGTCGTGATGTCAGTAGACTCCCCGCCCACCTCTACACTCCCCTTGTCAATATGCATTTTCTCCTTTGTATTTCTAACACTGAACTTCTGCTATGATCTCTAACATCCAGTGAAAAGACAGGAAAGTAACCACATGACTTCAGCTTGCCAAATCATGCTGAGGTGTGGAACAGCCAATCCTTGCAGAGCTGCTGAAGAAAGGAGTGGGAGGGAATTAAAAAATAATGCATGTCTTAGGCTAGTGCACGAGATATGTAAATCACCTGTCACCCACAGCAAGGGGGAGGATTTGACAAAGTTTTTCCCAGTTTGTCAAGATTTTTCTCACTGAACAATAAAAGAGGATTGCTCAGAGATGGATTAACTCTGTGTGTCAAGACTGGGCTCAAATTATAGGAAATCTTATACTCTACAGTATATCAAAAGAAAAAAAAATTTTTTTTCGGGTTTACATCCACTTTAACCACAAACAGATTGATTTTTGTATGGCCATGCAAAAGCACAGATCTCTACCATCCTAGCTGAACTTCCACGTATTGATCTGTCAATATTCCAGTTGACGCCTGGATGGTGAAATATTTTTTTCTGCCATACACATTATTAGATAGACCTCTGAAACATGTTTAGCACTTTTGCTGGCTAAAATCTTAATATTTCACATATGCTTTACATTTCTACAGTGCACCACAACAACAGGTACCTTAGGAACATTGCAAAGGTAGCGCAGCACTTCTCCAATATATTGGATAACAGTCACATTATACTTCCTGCAATCATCCCAAAATTGGCTGGCAGAAAACTTCTTCCGTAACACTAGAGTGCAACCTGAGAGCAATGAGAGGAAATACATATGAAAGAACAAGAACACATTACAAGAAACAATTAATTATTATTACTATATATATAATTTATCTGTCACAAGACTTTGATGGAAGAAACCATTCCTTCACCTATGTGCCTCATAATGTCTGAGGCATCAAAGTGAAAAGCTACCGAATAAGGCTGGCCATACACGGTGATCATTTCTTTCCTGCAACCTGTGTTGATGCGGAAATCCCTCCTCCTGGGCCAATGTTTTCTCCCGGCGGGCCAATGTCTTCTCCCGGCGGGGGAAGCCATCCCCACCACGAGAAGAAAGTGATTATCGTGATTATCGCTAGCGGCTATAGCAGCTGCTAGTGATAGTTGCAGAAGAGAATTTGGCAGGCTGGTTCTACCCAAGTTGATCGATCAATAAACTTGGTACATTCAGCCTGCCCAATAATGGTTCAAATCTAGGCTGGTTCCTGCTGAACCGGCTGTGATTCGAACTGTGTATGGTCGGCCTAACTATCTTGGAACCAGTATGCTTTTTATTAAAAGAGAAAGAAGACCCCATGGCTGACTGCAATGATTTCTGAACAATGTCAGACTGAAGCCTTGTACACACGATCGGATTTTCCAATGGGAAATGTGTGATTACAGGCTGTTGGCGGAAAATCCGACCATTTGTACGCTCCATCGGACAATTGTTGTCGGATTTTCCGCGGACAAATGTTGGATGGCAGGTTTTAAAAATTTCTGTTGTCGGATTTTCCAAGCGTGTGTACACAAGTCTGTCGGACAAAAGTCCAAAGTACAAACACGAATGCTCGGAAGCAAGGACGAGCCAGAAGCGGTCGGTCTTGTAAAGTAGCGTTTGTAATGGAGAATTCACATTCGTGACGTGGCAAATTATGGAATCTCTAAATGCAGCGCACAATTCTCTTCTTCTTTAATGGGATAATAATGAAGCTGCTTTGCTGGTGATACTGATGGAGTTATGGCAAACAAGTTTTCAAAGGCTTTTTTTTTCTAGTGATATCAAGAATAATATTATTATGCTTTTTTTTTTTTACTTGGGCAAGTTACAACACCATTATCCCGTAGTTTTTAAGATTAAATATACAACTATGTTGGTGTCCCTTACATTGTATTTTTTTAAATGTATCTGCCTACTCCCAAACTGTCATTTGAAGTAAAACACATAGCCAAGTATTATTCTCCACAATGTTTCTATTGTGCATTAAAAAAAGAGAACAAATAAAATTAGACATGCTATCTGCCAATAGAACTTAACCAAAAAGTGCATTCTATGCATCCAAAAATATAGAAAATATACCAAATCAAATCATTATTCAACCAAAAAAATAATGTCAAAGCAATAACTCCAAGGCCAATAATAAATAACACGTTATCTCCTCCGATTCCGCAACATGTCTGGTTGATGAACTACTGTGCAGAAACGAAATGAAAAGCGCAAAATGAAAAGTGCGAAATGAAAAGCGCGAATCAACACTCACCAAACTTCTACTAACACGAAATTAGCAGAAGGAGCCCAAAGGGTGGTGCTAAAGAGCTGAAAAACAATGTAGTATGTCACTATGTTCTAATTTGTTGGCCGACAATTCCTTGCGGTTTGTATGCAAGACAAATTTGGGCCAACGCCCTTCGGACAAAAGTCCACGGTTTTGTTGGCCAAAAGTCTATCCTAGGGGCAGGTTGTGCTTCCACTCATTAGCATACAATGCAGGAGGCCACTTTTAAACCTTTTACACTTTGTTAGGATAGTGTTCAAATCTAGTTTACAGTTGATACTGAGATCTACCAGCACATTACAGACAGTGTTATCTATAGAAAACACAGCTGCCCAGCCCCTCATAAACAAAGAGATCTAAAGCCTAGTACACACAATCAGAATATCATACAAAAAAATATCGCTTTCAAAACGATCTTACGATAATCTAGTCATTGGTACACAGCTTTCATCTGAAATTATCCAAAGGGACAAACACCAAAAATGTTCTCACACAATACCAGATCGTACGGTTTTTGTTTAAGCAGTACAGTTTTTGTCCAAAAATACAATACAAATACATTACAGGCATACACCGCTTTACGTACCCTCACTTTACGCACACACGCGAGTACGGACACATTGGCGTCTATGGAAAATCTTGGTCAGCTTGACATGGCACTACTCTCGGTTTTTAACATTGACGTCTATGGGAAATGTTTGTCAGCTTAACATGGCACTGCTCCCTGTTTATGTGATTTTGGGGTCAGCCATCTTGCCTAGGTAATTAGTTATGCCTGTAAATGACTATTGCAATGCAGTACATGCATTGAAATCTGAAAAAAGGTATTGCTTCACTTTAAGTACATTTTCGTTTTACATAGATGCTCTAGTCCCATTGTGTACTTAAAAGTGGGCTATGCCTGTACATCACTTCCGATGTTTTATTCTGTTGTACAAGAATTTTCGTACTTTTTTTGGTAACTATGTGAGATGGTCATTCTCTGCACATGTAGCCAGTCATGCATTTTCCAATCTGATATACTAAATGCAATTTCTTTGCAGCAAACCTATCCTCTGAAGAAGACCCAAAAAAAAAACGGGTCGAAACGCGTCAGTTTGTCATACATTAGACATTTTTGTCATGTAATGTTATGTACATTTCTGTGTTTGCAACATTTGCACTTTTGGGTATACCCCTCTAGAGCTCATATTTTAACTATCATGGAAACATTGTATGCCAATAACTTTTAATTTTTATATTTTTCTTACTTATTACTCATTTACCTCACTGCTAAAAAAAACCCCTCTGGGAGAATTTTCCTATTACAGAATTTTCATACTTTAGTAACCTATTCATTTTCAATAAAGAGACTAGCATGCGAAAAAAAAAAACGACAATCATTCGTTGGATAATCTCATCGTATGTACTAGGCTTTTGCAGGATAGGAGTAGGATTTTACAGGGTAGAAGTTATCAGAAAAGAGCATCTAAAATGGTAAGCAGGAATTGTAAAAATTTTTTTTTTAAAGTAGGTAGGTATTATCCTAATTTGGCTGCAAAAGTGCAAATAAAGGGGAGGGTAAATCTCTTCACTACGGGGGGAAATTAACTATTCGCTATAATCATTGCACTGCTCATGAGAACAGTCTCTCAGTAGCAAAAGGAAAGTGGCATAAAAATTGAACTTGTTCATTAAATGTTCTTTGAATAAAACAGTTACGGGGAGATTTACTAAAACTGGAGTACTCGGAATCTGGTGCAGCTGTGCATGGTAGCCAATCAGCTTCTAACTTCAGCTTGTTCAATTAAAGTGGGGTTCCACCCAAAAAAACAAAAATATCTAAAAAATTCTAAAAAAAAAAACAAAAAAACATTTGGATATTTTTTTTTTTTTTACTTACCTCTAAATGCCTGTTGCTAGGTGGTCCCTCGTAGTCTGCCCCTTCGTCTGCCTGGGCTGGTGACATCACTTCCCCCTGGCACAGGAAGGGCTCCGCTCTTCTCCCTCCCTGCTGTCAATCATCTGGGACCCTGTGCAGGTCCCAGGTGATTGAGCGGCCAATCACGGCGCTCGGCGCCGCTCGCGCATGCGCAGTGGGTGCCAGGCTGTGAAGCCACAGCCCGGCGCCCACAGTTGAAATGCCGGCGCCGACGAGCGGAGGGGGGGGACGAGCGGGGCTTCGATCCCCCGCACCGCTGGACCCAGGGACAGGTGAGTGTCCAATTAAAAGTCAGCAGCTGCAGTATTTGTAGCTGCTGACTTTTAATTTTTTTTTTTTCCTGGGTGGAACTCCTCTTTAAGCTTTGGCAATTAGGCTGGGTTCACACTGGTACGACAAACGCTCCGACATTGGGAGCACATGTCATATGACCTGTATAAATTAATGGTTCCCTATGAGAGCCGTCTTAACTGGTCCGACACAAGTCGGTCCGACTTTGAAAAAGGTTCCTGCACTACTTTGGTCCGACTTTGATCCTACTTCAGCCCATTGAATATCATTGAAGTCGAATCAAAGTCGTATCCTCGTCCTAACCATCTGACTTATTACATCCGACATGGTGATTACAGCAGCAGTAAAAGGAATTTATGTCACACTGGGATTGTTTTGATTGGTCAAAGGACAAGTCAGACTATCTCAAAGTCGGAGCAAATTCTTATCCTGTTCATTCAAGTCGCATGGAAGTAGGACCGATGTTGTAGGGCAAAGTAGGATGACAGTCGTACAACAGTCGTGTCGTACCAGTGTGAACCTGGCCTTAGGCCTGATTCACACCTATGCATTTTTAGTGCTTTTTGCATTTTGCAGATTTGCACTACAGTCCATTTAACATGCTTTCCTATGGAACACGTTCTGTAGTGCAAATCTGCAAATGCAAAAAGCACTAAAAATGCATAAGTGTGAATGGAGCCTAAAACCTGGAAGCTGACTGGTTTCTATGCAGAGTTGCACCAGATTTTGCACTCTCCAGCTTTACTATATAACCTAGTGTTTTTTTGACTCAAGCAATCAGGGTTATTACTCACCAAATAACACTGACAAAACAGTGAATTATATAAACGTAAATCACTGATTTTGCAATAAAAACCATGCCAGTGAAACAACCTTCACCCATGATTTACATATGTGTGTGAACAGAGAACACCCAAAAAAAAAATGGGCGGCACAGTGGTGTAGTGGTTAGCACTCTCACCTAGCAGTAAAAAGGGTCGCTGGTTCGAATCCCAACCACGACACTACCTGCCTGGAGTTTGCATGTTCTCCCTGTGCCTGCATGGGTTTTCTCCGGGTACTCCGGTTTCCTCCCACACTACAAAGACATGCTGGTAGGTTAATTGGCTTCTGTCTATATTGGCCCTAGTATATGAATGTGAGTTAGGGACCTTAGATTGTAAGCTCCTTGAGGGTAGGGACTGATGTGAATGTACAATGTATATGTAAAGCGCTGCGTAAATTGACAGCGCTATATAAGTACCTTAAATAATAATAATCAGGGAAACAACCCACTGCCTATAAATAATCTATTGTCATTAATAAAGTGGATCGTAGTATCGGCCGTAGTAAAGGCAGATCTCTCACATAGAACGGACAGCAAGAGATCTGCCTTCCATAGCCAAGAACACGCAAATGCTAAAACACACAATAACATTTTTCTCCAGTGCTTGGCTGTGATAAATGTTCAGTGAACAGAATATTTCCAGCAAACAGTAGTGAGAATGCACCTTTTCGATCTCAATCCCAGCATACAGATGAACCATCCCTTTAAGCAGTACAACCGAAAATATTACCTTTTGAGATGCATCCATGGACTCCTATCAGCATAGCCGAGCTGTGGTACAGTGGAAGGGTAATATAGACTATATCTCTGGGTCTGATATGGCAGATTTCAAAAAAGCCAGTAGCCAAAAGAACACGGCTGTGAGTGATAATAGCTGCCTTTGGAAGCCCTGTTGAAAATAAAAAGTAATTGATAAGTTAGCATTAAAGGGTATTTATAGCTAAAAAGCCAAGATGTGGATAGAATAGGAAAGGCTTAAAAATTAATGTATGCCTATGTTGCTCCTCAGATTCTCTGGATTGACCGTTGTTAGGGCTTTTGAATTATACAGTATCTCACAAAAGTGAGTACACCCCTGACATTTTTGTAAATATTTTCTTATACCTTTTCATGTGACAACACTAAAGAAATGACACTTTGCTAAAATGTAAAGTAGTGAGTGTACAGCTTGTATAACAGTGTACATTTGCTGTCCCCTCAAAATAACTCAACACATATTAATGTCTAAACCACTGGCAACAAATGTGAGTACACCCCTAAGTGAAAATGTCCAAATTGGGTCCAAAGTGTCAATATTTTGTGTGGTCACCATTATTTTCCAGCACTGCCTTAACCCTCTTGGGCATGGAGTTCACCAGAGCTTCACAGGTTGCCACTGGAGTCCTCTTCCACTCCTCCATGATGACATCACGGAGCTGGTGGATGTTAGAGACCTTGCACTCATCCACTCTTCCATTTGGGGATGCCCCACAGCTGCTCAATAGGGTTTAGGTCTGGAGACACGCTTGGCCAGTCCATCACCTTTACCCTCAGCTTCTTTAGCAAGGCAGAGGTCGTCTTGGAAGTGTGTTTGGAGTTGTTATCATGTTGGAATACTGCCCTGCAGCCCAGTCTCCGAAGGGAGGGGATCATGCTCTGCTTCAGTATGTCACAGTACATGTTGGCATTCATGGTTCCCTCAATGAATTGTAGCTCCCCAGTGCTGGCAGCACTCATGCACCCCCAGACCATGACACTCCCACCACCATGCTTGACTGTAGGCAAGACACGCTTGTCTTTGTACTCCTCACCTGGTTGCCGCCACAAACGCTTGACACCATCTGAACCAAATAAGTTTATCTTATTATATTGTCACAGGACATGGTTCCAGTAATCCATGTCCTTAGTCTGCTTGGCTTCAGCAAACTGTTTGCGGGCTTTCTTGTGCATCATCTTTAGAAGAGACTTCCTTCTGGGACGACAGCCATGCAGACCAATTTGATGCAGTGTGTGGCGTATGGTCTGAGCACTGACAGGCTGACCCCCCACCCCTTCAACCTCTGCAGCAATGCTGGCAGCACCCATACATCTATTTCCCAAAGACAACCTCTGGGTATGATGCTGAGCACGTGCACTCAACTTCTTTGGTTGACCATGGCGAAACCTGTTCTGAGTGGAACCTGTCCTGTTACACCACTGTATGGTCTTGGCCACCATGCTGCAACTCAGTTTGAGTCTTGGCAATCTTCTTATAGCCTAGGCCATCTTTATGTAGAGCAACAATATCTTTTTTCAGATCCTCAGAGAGTTCTTTGCCATGAGGTTCCATGTTGAACTTCTTGTGACCAGTATGAGAGAGTGAGAGTGATAACACCAAATTTAACACACCTGCTCCCCATTCACACCTGAGACTTTGTAACACTAACGTGTCACATGACACTGGGAGGGGAAAATGGCTAATTGGACCCAATTTGGACATTTTCACTTAGGGGTGTACTCACTTTTGTTGCCAGCGGTTTAGACATTAATGGCTGTGTACTGAGTTATTTTGAGGGAACAGCAAACTTACATTGTTATACAAGCTGTACACTCACTACTTTACATTGTAGAAAAGTGTAATTTCTTCAGTGTTGTCACATGAAAAGATATAATAAAATATTTACAAAAATGTGAGGAGTGCACTCACTTTTGTGAGATATTGTATATTGCTCTAAGTTTGCAGGGCCCGAAGCCCGGTCTTTACTTTCATTGGTTGTTATCAGTCAATTTCCTGTGTTATTACTATGTATTCATGTCCCATTATGTCATGATATATGCTGTACTTGAAGTGGGTGCAAATCCCACTCTGTATTGTATTTGTACCAACCTCGACAATGTTGTTGTTTTATCTGTCTCACAAAAAAGATTGAACAAAAATACTACACTCTACACGTCCTGTCCTGGAAATGCAACAAGAAGAACAAGAACAGATCTCTCTCTGAAGCCCCATACACACGATCGGACTTTGTACAAACATCCCCGTGGATTTTTGTACAAAGGGCGTTGGCCGTAAACTAATTAAGCATACACACGGCAGGACTTTTTCAGACAACTTTCACCAAATCACGTGGTTTTTCAGCTCTTTACCGCCACCCTTTGGTCAACTTCTGTATTGTTGTTTGATCCTTTGCATTGGTTCTCAACATGCGTGTTTGTACTTTGGACTAAAGTCCTATGGACTTGTGTACACACGGTAGGATTTTACACCATAGGACTTTTGTTGCCGGAAAGTTTGTCTGTTTTCACAGCCAACATTTGTCTGATGAAAACCGAAAAAGTTTGTCCGATGGAGCGTACACACGGTCGGATGTTGCCTTAAAACAGCTAATTTGCATGTTTGTTGTCAAAAAGTCCTATCGTGTGTATGAGCCTTTAGGCTACACTCACATGGCAGTTTAGCCGTGAATAGTTTATTGCGTTCAGAGGTGAATAAATTGTGGGGTTGATTTACTAAAACTGGAGCACTTAGAATCTGGTGCATGGTAGCCAGTCAGCTTCTAACTTGACCTTGTTAAATTAAGCTTTGACAATAAAACCTGGAAGCTGATTGGTTTCTTTGCAGATCTGTGCCAGATTTTGCACTCTCCAGTTTTAGTAAATCTCATCCACTGTGCTATGGCCGCATAGAGTCTAGCCGAATAGCTGCAGCCAGTTTATTTGCGGGCAACATATTGCAGAAACGCTGACCCTGGATGCACACTGCCTGCATCCAGGGTCAGTATTTGCTTGTAACTGCATGGAAGAGCCGTTACATGCAAACAGCAGCAACTCTTGCCAGTAAAAATCTGATAGCTGCTGCTGACAGCTTCTGCGGGCAGCATTTACAACTGCCCGCTGCCCTGGCTGCATGCAAACTGCCATGTGAATGTAGCTGTAGTTATAGACTGTGTCCTTATTATCCAACTGCAAAAATGTTGCATTTTCCATCAATTTTATTTCCAGTAACAATGGTCACCAGGATAAATGATGGGTGAATCACCCTCCCTAGGGGCATACACAACAATAAAAACCTGACAGATTTGAGAGCTTCCCTAGGTTATCCAAAAATAGAAATAAGAGGTTTTGGGTATAAATACATGTTAAATGCTGAAACTCAAATGTAACATTAAATGTAAACATTTTAGTAACTTTCTGGAAAGAGTTAGGCCCCTTTCACGCTGTCGGACCGTTCAGGTCCGCCTGTCAGTTTTGTCGGCGGACCTGAACGGGCGCTCCATGTTAGTCTATGGAGTGACGGATGTCAGCGGTGACATGTCTGCTGACATCCGACCCGGTCTGAGTCGCTAAAATCAGACGGATGGCCCTACGTTTACATCCGTCCTTGGCGGATCGGATCGGGTGAGATCTGATGAAAATGGACATGCTGTCCGTTTTCGTCCGAATTTCTCCATAGCAACCAGCGGCGCCCGACAAGCCCCTCCCCGCTCAGTGAGCAGAGAGGGACCTGTCATCCGCCGGCTCAGTGGAGATCAACGGAGAGATCTCCCGCTGAGCTGGCGGACAGAGGCGGACTCCGTGGCAGTGGATCCGCCTAGTGGGAATGAAGCCTTAGAAGCTGTGACATAAATATGTGCATATATTTGCTAAGGCTAATTCATTCAAAGCTCAAGATGTTATACAGCACATCTTAATTAAAGTGTTTAACCCACAATATTAAACCACTGCCAGCCCCTCTATTATAGCCAGGCATAGCACAATGTATATGTGTTATATTAAAACGAGGCATGTAAATACCTTTTAGAGCTATCTTCAGGCCGGTCACATGACTCACGCCTGCTTTACATCTCCGATACAGGGCTACAGCAGGAGGGGCCGAGATCTTCCTCTGACGTCACTTGGGGAGGTCACATGGCCGCTCAGCCCCCTCTCTGTAGCCCTGTATCAGAGATGTAAAGCAGGCGTGAGTCACGTGACCGGCCTGAAGAAAGCTCTAAAACGGTATTTACATGCCTCATTTTAATATAACACATATACAGTGTGCTATGCCTGGCTATAATAAAGGGGCTGGATAGTGACAATCCCTCATTTTTTATTTGTACAAATAGCGGCGGGGGGGGGGCACAGACAGAGACACAGAGCTGACAGACGGGGGGGAGGGGGGTGACTAGGGGAGAGGAGAGCTGTGGATGATGAAGGGATGTAAACTGACCACAGTAGTCAAGGCCCAGCAACCATGATTATTGTGGTCAGCACAGAGAGGGGGGCACAGGAAGTGGCAGGATCAGGCAGGTTTTTTACTGTTTAGAGAGGGGCAGATTACACAGCACAAGCACTGTGCTGTATAACATGCTTAAAGGGAGCATGATCTATTTTTTAGGTTAACAAACACTTTGATTATAGTTTCTTTGGGTCAGGGATTGTTTCTGATTGTTTAATAGTTATTGATTCAAGTGACAACTAGAGTTAGTGAAAACTACTTTAAGCGGTAGTAAACCGCTGAAAAAAACAAACAAAAAAACCCTGTGCAAGACAATAGCATAATGTGCTAGTATGCATCGCATACTAGCACATTACGAAATACTTACCTTAGAACGAGGCCCCCACAGCGTGCCCGGTCACCGCTGATGGAGCTGACATGTTCCCTTGGCGTTGGCATTTCTTCCGGGTTTGCTGGCTCCGGCACTGTGAATGACCGGAGCCGCAATTACGTCACTCTCATGTATGCGCACGGGAGTCTTCCATTCCGGCAAGGAGCTCTGAATTTCCCACACGATCCGCTGGACTTTCAGAGCGCATGTGCCGCTAACGTCAGCGGCTGCATGCAGGGCGAATATGTCCTAAACTTGCATATTCATTTTACCTACAGGTAAGCCTTATTATAAGCTTACCTGTAGGTAAAAATGACCAGGCGGGGGGATACAACCACTTTGAACCTTATGGTCTGCTTGACAAAATTCTGATTTTAAATCAGATTTTATCAACACTTGCACCCAGCTTAAAGGATAAGTTCACCTTCCGAAAAAAACAAATGCACATTTTTTTTGCAGGTAAAAAAATGTGCATCTATTATGTTTTTTATACGAAGCCTGCAGAGCATTTCACCCATGATCTGCTGATGTCTGGCTCCTGTACACTCTCAGTATAGCTGTCTGCTCATACTGTGTAGAGGCAGGCAGTTACCTGAGAGCAGGGTGATCAATGAAGATGCTCACCATGCACCCCTGCAGCTCATTGAGAAGTAAAGTACAAGCCGTCAGCTGCAACAGATGACGATACTTGTAGGCATTCATTCACAGGAAACTGTGAATAAATAATGCACCTATTAGGGTGGAGCCCAGCAGGGCCACCTTGTTTTCTAATTGTGACAGCGGGTGCAGAAAAAGGACCCCCCCATCCACTGTCACAGGGAGGGGTTTGGGGGGGCAGATGCAGGAACATTTTATGCGTTCCACCCTAAAAATGGGTGTAACATGTAACATGTGTATAGAACGCCCCCCAGAAACACCAATTCCTGCTTGTATGATTGACTCACTGATTTTCCCAGAAGTCTGCACTAAGATACAAGTCCGATATCGGGCATCCCCTGCAAAAAAATATCATTTTTGGTGAGATACTCCCAATAGGAAATCACGTCTAAAGGGATGCAGGCCCAGCAACTTTCCTTATTAGTGCCCTGCAGGTGCTGCGGCTGATTGATAATTATGAAATCAGACTCACTTTCCCACATGGACACAGACAAACACACATGGATTTCTTTAGAATAACAAAAGGTAGGAATCTGCAACAAAGTTTGTTAAAATCCTTGCAATGTGCATAGATCACCCAGAGGGGAATGTTTTCATCTCAACAAAAGTGGCGTTAGTTTTTTAAAGTGGAACTTTAGTCAGAAAATGAAGTCCTGTTAGATCTCTTCAGGCTGGCGCCTTTTGCAGGTATAGTTATGTAAAACATTAAAAACAAGTGTCTATTTTTTTTCTTTTTTCCTTCCTCCTTATGATTTTATGCATGCTATGCCCTTAGGATTTTTCCACTATACAACAATGATAGTTCTGGATACCGGAAAGGGCAATGACAAGTTCTGGTTATGTTTTTTTATGCCACCTGTAATCATTTTTCTTTGGATTGAGTATATCACCTGTTGATCCTTTAATTGATTACATGTATTATGTACAGTGGGGACGGAAAGTATTCAGACCCCCTAACATTTTTCACTCTTTGTTATATTGCAGCCATTTGCTAAAATAATTTAAGTTCATTTTTTTTCCTCATTAATGTACACACAGCACCTCATATTGACAGAATAACACAGAATTGTTGACATTTTTGCAGATTTATTAAAAAATAAAAACTTTAATATAACATGGTCCTAAGTATTCAGACCTGTTGCTGTGACACTCATATATTTAACTCAGGTGCTGTCCATTTCTTCTGATCATCCTTGAGATGGTTCTACACCTTCATTTGAGTCCAGCTGTGTTTGATTATACTGATTGGACTTGATTAGGAAAGCCACACACCTGTCTATATAAGACCTTACAGCTCACAGTGCATGTCAGAGCAAATGAGAATCATGAGGTCAAAGGAACTGCCTGAAGAGCTCAGAGACAGAATTGTGGCAAGGCACAGATCTGGCCAAGGTTACAAAAAAAATTTCTGCTGCACTTAAGGTTCCTAAGAGCACAGTGGCCTCCATAAGCCTTAAATGGAAGATGTTTGGGACGACCAGAACCCTTCCCATCCGGGCAAACTGAGCTAACGGGGGAGAAGAGCCTTGCTGAGAGAGGTAAAGAAGAACGCAAAGATCACTGTGGCTGAGCTCCAGAGATGCAGTCTGGAGCTTTATGGCAGAGTGCCCGACAGAAGCCTCTCCTCAGTGCAAGACACATGAAAGCCCGCATGGAGTTTACTAAAAAACACTTGAAGGACTCCAAGATGGTGAGAAATAAGATTCTTTGGTCTGATGAGACCAAGATAAAACTTTTTGGCCTTAATTCTAAGCGGTATGTGTGGAAAAAAACAGGCACTGCTCATCACCTGTCCAATACAGTCCCAACAGTGAAGCATGGTGGTGGCAGCATCATGCTGTGGTGGTGTTTTTCAGCTGCACGGACAGGACGACTGGTTGCAATCGAGGGAAAGATGAATGCGGCCAAGTACAGGGATATCCTGGACGAAAACCTTCTCCAGAGTGCTCAGGACCTCAGACTGGGCCGAAGGTTTACCTTCCAACAAGACAATGACCCTAAGCACACAGCTAAAATAACGAAGGAGTGGCTTCACAACAACTCCGTAACTGTTCTTGAATGGCCCAGCCAGAGCCCTGACTTAAACCCAATTGAGCATCTCTGGAGAGACCTAAAAATGGCTGTCCACCAACGTTTACCAACCTGACAGAACTGGAGAGGATCTGCAAGGAGGAATGGCAGAGGATCCCCAAATCCAGGTGTGAAAAACTTGTTGCATCTTTCCCAAAAAAAATACTCATGGCTGTATTAGATCAAAAGGGTGCTTCCACTAAATACTGAGCAAAGGGTCTGAATACTTAGGACCATGTGATATTTCAGTTTTTCTTTTTTAATAAATCTGCAAAAATGTCAACAATTCTGTTTTTCTGTCAATATGGGGTGCTGTGTGTACATTAATGAGGGGAAAAAAAAGAACTTAAATGATTTTAGCAAATGGCTGCAATATAACAAAGAGTGAAAAATTTAAGGGGGTCTGAATACTTTCCGTCCCCACTGTATGTGAAGATCATTTGTAAGTTGAATATATGTTTTATCTTTTCAACAAAATAAAAATCTTTGGTAATAAAAAAAAAAAAGTGTCTATTCTTTTTAAAATCCAGTAATATACTGTCTTACCCTGCTCTGCACATGCTCAGTTGCTCCCCATTTTTAGGCACTGCTGAATTTGTAGAGGAAGATCTGCTGACAGCCTTAAAGCAAAATTAAGCCCTCCTATCCTTCACAGCCAAGGAAGCTGCTTCTGTTTGATCTGCAACTGCCATGGTGCTGCACATGTGATCAGTTATGACACCAGCCATTTTATGGTTTGACAGTTTACTCAAGGACACAAGCAAAGGTGATAGTTAGCAATCCCAGCATTCTGGGAATATGACTGTTTTTTGAAACCGTTAAATTGATGGGTTTAGTTCCACTTTATGATTTACTGCTGTTCAGGGGGCTCTGGGCTTCAGCAAAATGGCAGCCTCCAGCAAGAGGGAACAGGAACAATGCTGAAGGCAATTTACAGCACACACTAATTTTGGTAGCATAATAATTAATGTGCAATGTATGTTCCCTGAAGAACATTATTTTTTTATCAAATTGTTATGGGCAAAGTTCCGCTTTAAGTGCGGCAATGAGACACAATGTACCCTTGCTGTGTGAAGCAAGGGTTAAAGTAAAACTAAAGGCAAAACTCCTTTTTTTTTTTGATTAAGTAAGGGACAGTTCTACCCCTGTCAGTTTTTTGCCCTCTATGTCCCATTGGGGAGATTTTCCTTCTCTTCCTGTCCCATAGCCAAAACAGGAAGTGAGGGAAATGCCTGGTTTTTGCCAGGGTCTTTAGAGCTAGAGTCACCATTGGAAGACTTCCCCTCTATTCCTGTCCTGGTGATAACCCCAAATTTAAGATTTTCCTTCACTTTGACTCTCAGTGATAATGGTTAAAATGATAAATAGAGATGATGAATTTCCCTAGTGGGGGCACAGACAGCAGTAAGAACCTGACAGGTGTCCTAATCCGGCTCCATTCTATCCTAAACTAAAAATGTTTTGTCTTTAATCGTACATAAAGTGCTCATTTAGTCTAGGGGGTGCGGGGATAGGGTGTATTACTTTATCCCTAGCTCTGGCAGACTCCAGAGCTGTCCTCAAGCTCTGGGCTGTGGGTGAACCCTCGGCATCATCACACACATAGTGCAGGGATATTACCCCGCGTTATATGTGAGGAGGCAAGCCTATGAGTGTGGCTCAAACTGCTTTAGAAAGGACGCTGTAGGAGTCTGATCAATTGGATTGAGGGACCCTGCTAGAGCCAGAAATAATGTTTCTGGCTACTTCAGCACGCTTTTAAACCCACAGATCAGTTGCAATTTTGATCTCCGATTTCGATTTCATTGTGGCTTACGATTTCACTTAACAGAAGTCAATTCGAAGTTGCAGCGAAATCGAAGAAAAGTCATGCAGGAACCATTTTCAAAGTCACTGTGACTTGAGTCACAGGGCTTTCACACTGGAGCAGTGCACTTGCAGGACGGTCAAAAAAGTCCTGCAAGCTGCATCTTTACAGCGCTGTAGGAGCGGTGTATTCACCGCTTCTAAAGCGCCCTTTCCCATTGAAAACAATGGGGCAGCGCTGCAAACCCACTGACAAAGCACCGCTACAGCGGCTCTTTGCGGGCAGTTTTAACCCTTTTTCGCCTGCTAGCCGGGGTTAAAACCGCCCTGCTAGCGGCCGCTTAGCGCCTCTAAAATGATGGTAAAGCGGCGCTAAATTTACCGCCGGCCCCGCCCGCCCCAGTGTGAAAGTAGCCTTAAAGGCACAACCAGACTGCAGCAAGCATGTTGCATAATGATTGTTCTAATATATAAGTGGCCAAATCCTCACACCAACACAGGGGTATATCTGAACGGTACGGCCCCACAGCTACATACAAAGGGGCTGCAGCATATTCAAAACCATCTCAACCGGTGTTCAATTTCCATACAAACCTGCATAGCTTTTTATATTACCCATGTTTACCAAAACAGTTCAGCTGTTCAGTTTTGTTTGGTTAAGTAGGTTCAGACATATGAGCTGTGGTAGGGAAGGGTGCCAGATCCAAGGATGAAATATTATATTGTCTATTGCACCATTGGCCTGCGTACAACTTTTCTCACAACTGCTCTGGGAGATGTAGCTAATTAATACAGTGTTCTGCAGCAGAACCATATACAATATTTGTAAAAATGCATTGAAAAGCATGAACGCGATAGTTTAAAGTAATATGTAACCTTTTAGCTAGGTTCACAATTGTGGCGGTCCCTACGACCCCTCCGAAAAGAGATGGTGGATTGCTTTCCAGAGGCAGTAGAGCAGTGGTTTCTGGGCATTCAGGAGTTGAAACTGCTGCAGCATGTGTATGGTCTGCTCCAGCTGCCAAAGTAGCCTTTCGGTGGGTGGCCAGGGATGGCAAAAACATGGCCATACCACCTTTTGCCGGGTTTGTAAACAAGGTCTTATTTTGAGAATCCCCCTTAACCCTTATTCCCATGACACCAGAATGAGGAGTCACAAGAAGGAGGAATGAGGAGAACGAGGAATCACCAGGACAAGAAGGAGAATTGAGGAGAACAAGGAGTCACCAGGGCAAGAAGGAGAAATAAGGAGAACAAGGAGTCAGCAGGACAAGAAGGAGAAATGAGGAGAACAAAGAGTCACCAGGACAAGAAGAAGAAACAAGGAGAACAAGTAGTCACCAGGACAAGAAGGAGAAATGAGGAGAACGAGGAGTCACTAGGACAAGAAGGAGAAATGAGGAGAACAAAGAGTCACCAGGACAAGAAGGAGAAATGAGGAAAAGTAGGAGTCACCAGGACAAGAAGGAGAAATGAGGAGAATGAGGAGTCACCAGGACAAGAAGGAGAAATGAGGAGAACGAGGAGTCACCAGGACAAGAAGGCTGCAAGAGAAATAAAAAAAACTGACAGAGCTTCCAACCCTTCCTCACATTTCCAATAGTGTTTTTTTTATTGTCTCTGCCCCAAGAACACTTCCAATCCCACTGCAATAAAAGTTGACAGAAGTTCTAATCTAATGCTTCTCTTTTATGTGCAAAAAGTTTTGCCTGGAGTTGAGATTTAAGATTAGAGGAGATGCTCAGAAATAAAGAGACTTCAATCATGCAAAGTCTTTTGGTGACAGCAGTTATCACCCTTTACCTGTTGTTCCTGATGTATAGATGTACATGGCAAGTGATTTTCCAGTAATAAAAGACCTCAAGGATTTGGGAACGGATTCACACGATGCAGCTTTAACTTTGTCCAAGAATGTTTCAGTCCCCTCACAGACAGGAGTCTCTGAGATATAAAATACTTTTGCATTGTCTTTCTGGAGTTCTGGCATCACTTCATCTATGGCATCTTTCAGCTCTAAAAAAAAAAAAAAAGAAAAAATATTAAAATCACAGCAATATATTCACAATGGTAAATGGCAACAGGATGTAAAAATAAGTAGCAAAGTGATTTCTTGAGCCATTGTCAACAATGTTTATTTTTAAAGGATACCACAGTGGTCATCTGAATTGTACTGAAGCCCTAAAAAACAGGTTCTCGTTTCAAAATCAATCAGGACAATATCTGAATAGGTTGGGATTTGCAGATTGCACCAAGAACTGGAATGGGTTACCGGATGGTGGCCTGTTTTTTTTCATTACTGTACAAAATATATTTGTAAGTTAACAGGCTTCTGACCAGCTTGGCCTAGGCTATGTAGACATTGGATGTGCAGGGACTGATGTAAAAAAAAGCACAGCATTCAGTAATAATCTTTGTACTATATCAGGTATATACAAATAGGAAAATTAATATATTATTGTCTTTAGAAGCTTATAAGACTTAAAAATACATTTTTGTCTTAAAATAACTTGTGCAGCATTTGTCTCAGAAGTAGTAAATTCATCCCAAAAATTTTATTTAACAAATTTTGCAAAGGTTAGCACTTATATTTAGCGTTATTTTTTTTATGTTTTACCACTATTTTTTTCCCAGGCTTAGGCTCCATTCACACTAGTGCGTTTTCAGATGCAACTTGAGTTGCACAATGCAATGCACATCAATGCAACTCAGCACACTGAGATTTTGCAAACTAAAGTTAATTTATGTATTTTTTCCTGGAAAATTTTCGCTCGATAAACGGCTGTGCAAATATCGCATTACATAAAAAAATTGCAACAACTGCCATTTTATTCTCCAGGGCCTCTTCTTTCAGAAAATATATAATGTTTGGGGGTTCTAAATAATTTTCTAGAAAAGAAAATTCAAATTTTAACATGTGTGTGAAAAATTAAAAAATTGCCCCTGTAGGCAAGCCGTTAATATGCACTAGTTCAAATATAACTGACTAATATGTAATTATATTTATGTATTTGTTTTTAGCTCTGATCGTAATAAATAAATAGATATATGTATAAACTTAGAGTACATTACCTTTACCATGCTTTCGTGACCTATTTTTATGGTGTAATCACTGTCTGTGCTTACCTGATTTTGAATGATCTTTGTAGCCTAGCTTATCTGTTAAATTTTTATCAAAGGTTACCTTTCCATGAACTTCATTTGTATTTTGTACAAATGTTTATAGTTTTCCTTTTCCTGTCCTTATATGTGCTGCTGATGTAGAGTATAGGGTAATGATGTTAGCAATGGAGATAATGAAATAAAGGAGAAGTACAGCCAAGGCTTGTTTAGCTGTACTTCTCCTGTGGATCACATACCCCACTACTACACCTAAACAAGAAAAGACCCAAACCTTATCTTAGCTGCTCTCGTTAAAGAGGAAGTAAACCCTGATGGGGTTTACTTCCTCTTTGTTTCCCTGCAAAGGTAAAGCATAAAGGGCTACTATGCATCACATAGCAGCCCATTATGTGTCACTTACCTGACACAGGAGCCTGCGATGTCACCGCTGTTCCCTCTTCCACGAAGCGTCCATCTTCTTTCTGGGTATCGTGGCTCCGGCGCTGTGATTGGCCGGAGCCGCGATGACGTCACTCCCGCACATGCGCGCTGGTGCCGCCACTAACGGCATGATCGCCGCTTGAAACGGCACGCTCAGTGCGCATGCGCCGTAGACATCGGAGCCTGTCTTTTGAAAATATCTCCTATACCATGTAGGTTTAGGAGATATTTCTTGCACCTACAGGTAAGCCTTAATCTAGGCTTACCTGTAGGTCAAAGTGGTCTGTAAGGGTTTACAACCACTTTAAATTTCCACAAAGCTTTTCATAGTCTTTTGGGACTGCCTATTGTAGGCCTTACAAGCTTTGACTTGAATTTGAATTTGGGGCTTTGGCCCCAAATTCTCCATCAGTAGAAAAGTTTATCAATGTTCCTCTGTGGCACTATTGGTAAATGGATAAAATTCCTAAAGATTCAACATCCCTAGAAACAGACATTGGGGGTTACCCACCTGCCCCAATTTTATTCATCCAGGTTTTGGAACCCCTGCCCATCGTGATATGGGAAAATCCTGACATAAAAAGGTATACACTGAAAAGGACAGAAACATAAATACACATTTTTTTGCAAGTAACTTACTGTACTCATGTTGGTAAGATCCCCACTAACCATCTTTCCAAATCACCTACAAACGTAAATCAGTTCTCAGCTATTTCTGGCCTCAAAATGAACCTTTACAAACCCCAGGCTCCTAACCTTATCTTAGATGACCCAACCAAAAACAATATACAAAATAATTTCCAAAACAATTTCCAAATCAAGTGGAAATAAACTCTAATACCTGGCGAGACATTATGAAAG
This sequence comes from Lithobates clamitans, assembly GCA_037952925.1. NCBI lineage: Eukaryota > Metazoa > Chordata > Amphibia > Anura > Ranidae > Lithobates > Lithobates clamitans. The sequence goes on along the minus strand of JBBGZY010000276.1, from coordinate 1,280,071 downwards.
GCGAGGTGATTGATAGACGTTATGTTTCATCTCGCATGCGTTCATTTGCAGAGAACTAAGGTGGAGTCCGGTCTGGGTTTTATCAGCCACCTTGGCGGGGTTGCTTCTGATCCAGATTTTGCGGTCCACTCGTGTCCACCAACAGGTGGTATAAATAAAGCAAGACTGGAGCAAAGAATTGCTCTTGGCCTGGGACTCAGAAAGCCATGATGTGATATCTGCTTTGTGTGAGACAGAAAAAAAGATTTGCATTGTCTTTGTTTTGTGGGTGACTGGGAGAAGCCCTTCACCTGTGAGGTAGGATCCTGAACTGTGTAGTTAGTGCCTGCATGGCGAGGATTTATTTTCTGTTTTGTTTATTTGATTTTTATGCAACCTTTTAAAAATAAAACTGGCTATAAATTAGATTTTAAGAAAACCTGCCGTTTGGACTACCCTTTTTCCCAGGGAAGGTGATTCCCATTGAGTTAACACCCACACTGGGTATTAACCTGAACTTATGTTGACAAAAACTACCCGCCCCCATTTATAAAAAGTTCTCTGAAGTGCTAGAGAAATGTCTACACTCACTGCCTTCTTGGTTTAGGAGACTTTAATCTGTTTAATCCATAGAATCTTAAACCTATTCAGAACACTTCCATTCAGAATCCCAAAAACCCTCCTTTGCTGATGACGAAATTGATCTGGGGCAATAAAATTCCTGGAGTTAATAAGCTAACATTTTAGCTGCCTAAATAACAGAAAGGTTTGGGAATGCTGAACCTTACAAAATACTTCCAAATTGCATTTTTTAATCCCAACTAATTCCTTCCATTCTCAGATTTCATGTCCCACATGGATCATGATTGAATGACAAATTTGCTCCCTGAAATAATTTGATGGCTTAATGTGGCTTCTATTCAGTATGTGTCCCTCACTCTTGTTCTCCCTCAGACTATGGAATTGGACTATGGAATCAACTTTGCAATCAGCAAAAGCTCAACTCCCTTCCACAACCTTCTGGCTTTTATTCTCCACAACACTGCCTTCATCCTGGGCCTCCAACCCAGTGATTTAGTCTGGTGAATCAATAAGGGTCTCCTGAAGATAGCAAACTTGTTGAGGGTTCAATCCTGCAAGATAAATACTATATGCCAAACAATGAATTATACTGATGCAATCAACTAACCCACCTCCTCAAATCTGTGGGGCAAGTCTAAGAAAGTTTGGACATTGATGTCACCACTAGAATTCCCATACAGGAACCTGAACAGGATGATGAGCTGTATAACAACCATGTATAATATCCTATCACCAACCTCTAAAACATGTCTTTTATGAATAGATGGGTGCACGACTTGAGAGAAGGCATGGAACTGGGGGAGTGGCACACACTTGTGTCCTAAGCATCTAAATACTATATTATTATTATGATTATTGAGGCAAACTACAAGGTACTTCCAGGGGCGGACTGATAACTCATGGGGCCCCAGGGCAATAGGAGATTATGGGGCCCCCAGGCAATCAGAGATTATGGGGCCACACAGTATACACACACACAGTATACACATACATGTACACACAGTATACACAGACAGATGTAAAAAAAAACACAGATTTATACATACTGTCCCTGGTTTTACTGAGGCTGGCAACCCTGATGGGCCCAGGGCCCTCGGGCAGTGCCCGAGTGGCTCAATGGTCAGTCTGCCCCTGGGTACTTCTAAATTGGTATATTTTTACACCACGCATAGCTTACTTCATCCCCAATAACTCACCCAACTGCTTCCGAGGATGCAGACAGGAAGGCACAGCAAATCACTATGGTGGACCTGGTCATGGGTCCGGGGATTCTAGCTTAGAATATACAACTTCATATACTCCCTCATCCAACTAAACCTTAGGTCTCAATCTGAACAACCAGGCAGATACCAAGGCAACTATAGTTGCCAGAGCAAGGACATGGAAAGCACCTTCAATTATATTTGAACTGGTAAAAGCTAAACTTTCACTGATAATTATACTGAATGAAAAATCTCAGCCATGTTGAATAACAGAATTGAAGCCTTTAGGGGCTTTTGGAATCCCTGAATAAAATACCTTTCAGGAAACCAGGGGAGAGGGTAGGCACTAGACACCACACACCTTTCCCCACTATCCCTTAACACTCTGACACTCTACCCACTCCCTCAACTAACTCTACTTTCATTTTCACTTTCTATGTTCCTAATACTTTGAGTGCACGTAACCTCTGTGGATTTTCTTCTTTGTGGAACTGGTGTAGCATACTCTGTCTATAAGGCTTTCCCATAGACGGGCCACAGGAAAATAACCTTCAATGACATCCCCTCACATATTTGAGTAATGCTAAAAACTCAACTAGCCACACATTCTTCATGCAGTAAATACTATAATAGAAAAATGTACAAAAGCATCCTCTGTACTGCAATTATCCAAAGTATAACTGTGTTGGATTCAACGTCTGTGTCTTATTGAAGAGTTAAGCTGCCTGTGGAGGGTACCAAGTCAGCAGTTAACCATACTGTCCAGGCTGTGTCTAATGCCCCGTACACACGGTCGGATTTTCCGATGGAAAATGTCCGATCGGAGCGTATTGTCGGAAATTCCGACCGTGTGTGGGCTCCATCGGACATTTTCCATCGGATTTTCTGACACACAAAGTTTGAGAGCAGGATATAAAATTTTCCGACAACAAAATCCGTTGTCGGAAATTCCAATCGTGTGTACACAAATCCGACGGACAAAGTGCCACGCATGCTCAGAATAAATAAAGAGATGAAAGCTATTGGCCACTGCCCCGTTTATAGTCCCGACGTACATGTTTTACGTCACCACGTTCAGAACGATCAGATTTTCCGACAACTTTGTGTGACCGTGTGTATGCAAGACAAGTTTGAGCCAACATCCGTCGGAAAAAATCCATGGATTTTGTTGTCGGAATGTCCGAACAAAGTCCGACCGTGTGTACGGGGCATAAGAGTAAAACAATTTGTGTATTACAACACTAACATAAATAAATAGTTAATTCTAATAGAGGTCTCGATGTCAGGCCAAAAATAGGGGGGGGGAAAGGGGGCAGATGGATTTGGCTCCAAAAAGAGGGACAGATCTATTAAAGGACAGCTGGGAGCTATTAAATTGGACAAAAGTTTAAAAGGGAACATCTATCTGTATAGACAGGTAATGAACCAAATGTCCAAAGACTACTGGAGTACTATTGAAGGTAGATTAGACCCACAAGTTGAAAACCTGTGCTATATGTAATGAGGTTTCCCATACTGAACAAGAAACACCTTACATTTACTAATTTGCCCTAGATCACCAGAAATGTGAACATTCTAAATAAGAAAGTAGGCTGACCTCACTTTTTGTTAATCAAAATCAGTGCAAAGGATCTGAGCATTGCTTGCTACAACTGCATAATGTATGTTATGAGCAGAACTGGCAGGCTAAAGAAGCCCATAGATGACTCAATAGTCTTTCCTTCCACCAGTGTTGATGGGGGAATGCCTCGAGCATTGTAAATACCGATATTAAGGTGTCATCAGGCCGGTCATGTGACTCGCGGCCGCTTTACAGCTCCAATGAATGGCTTCTCCAGGAGGAGCCGAGCAGCCACGTCGGCCCATCCCGCAGAAACCATCCATCAGAGCTGTAAAGCGGCTGTGAGTCACGTGACCGACCTGAAGACAGCTCAATATCGGTATTTACATTGCTCGTTTTTAAAAAATGACTTACATAGTGTGCTATGCCAGCCTCTAATAGAGGGGATAGATCGCTGTACTAACATCACATAGTAAGTACAGTGGCTCCGGCCGGAGCTGTCAGTTTTTTTTTTCGGGTTGAACGAAAATAAACTCATAGTGTGTACCAGGCTTTAGGGACCTTGGATTGTAAGCTCCTTGAGGGCAGGGACTGATGTGAATGCTTAATATATACGTAAAGTGCTGTTTAAATTGACGGCGCTATATAAGTACCTGTAGAAACTAAATAAATAAAATAGGTGGAGGCCTCCCATAGACATAAAAGTGTTGTGCTGTCATCCCATGTTGATGGGTACCTTAAAAAGCTACATATACAGTCTGACTGTAGAATCCCTTTGCCTAAACAATTTAGTCAAATTATCTCTAATCGCGTGGGGTCTTGCAGTATATACCGTAGTTGTTGGTAGTAATGTATGTTGTACTGTATATAAGCCAGAACAATGAACTTATTTTATTTTATTATCTTTTTGGTCTTTTAAATATACCACTGAAAGGTTTTTTATAATATCTGCTTAGTAAATGCAAACAAATATCTATTGATTCTGCCAGAAATTGTGTGAGCTGACCTTTGAACATTCTGTTCTCTCTGCCTGGGCTGCACAGTTATCAATTACACTGTTCCCAGCTATCTCTATAGATTATAAAACACCTAATGTTTCTGCCACTTTAACCACTTCAGCCCCCGGACCATTTGGCTCCCCAAAGACCAGATCGTTTTTTGCGATTCAGCACTGCGTCGCTTTAACTGACAATAGTGCGGGTAACGCTGTACCCAAACAAATTTTTCCCACAAATAGAGCTTTCTTTTGGTGGTATTTGATCGCCTCTGCGGTTTTTATTTTTTGCGCTATAAACAAAAAAAGAGCAGCAATTTTGAAAAAAACGCATTATTTTTTTTTTTTTGCTATAATAAATATCCCCCAAAAATATATTTAAAAAAATATTTTTTCCTCAGTTTAGGCCGATTCGTATCCTTCTACATATTTTTGGTGAAAAAAAAATCTCAATAAGCGCATATTGATTGGTTTGCACAAAATAGGGGATAGTTTTATGGTATTTTTATTTTTAATTTTTTTTTATTAGTAATGGTGGCGGTCTGCGATTCTTATCGGGGCTGCGACATTATGGCGGACACATCGGACATTTTTGACACATTTTTGGGACCATTGTCATTTATACAGCGGTCAGTGCATTTAAAAATGCATTGATTACTGTGTAAATGACACTGGCAGTGAAGGGGTTAACCACTAGGGGGCAGTGAAGGGGTTAAGTGTGTCCTAGGAAGTGATTCTAACTGTAAAGGGGCAGGGCTTGAACACACAGGACAGTGATCACAGCTCTCGATCACAGAGAGCAGTAGATCACTGTCCTATCACTAGGCAGAATGGGGAATGCTTTGTTTACATAAGCATCTCCCTATTCTTCCTCTTCGTGGCACGATCGCGGGCACCCGGCGGACATCGCAGTCAGTGGCGCGCTCGCGATACCACTTTTTAAAGGGGATGTACCTGTACGCCCTTTTGCCTGCCAGTGCCATTCTGCCAACATTCATCGGCGTGCGCTGGACGGCAAGCGGTTAACTTATTTCTATAGTTGCTGTCTGCAACTTATTGAGCTTTTTTCACTAAATTGTGAGCTAAAATGTTCCAGCATTTATAAAGACGTTTTGGCTTTTTTTGTTTAAAGGTTTGCTGATAATTTATGTCACCCTGAACCAGGTATAATCCATACTTGCCAACTGTCACGAATTTCCCGGGACATTCCCGGGATTTAGCCCCCTTTCCCGGATTTAGCCATTCCCGGGAAACATCCGGGAAATTCTTATTTTACCGAATTTTTTTTTTTCCGCCGCCGCTGCCCGCCGCTAGAGGTCTGTGGCCAACGGAGACAATGTCTCCACCGGCCGCCATTTTCCAGAGGCCAAATTACTATTTAGTAATGGCCGGGTGACTGCCAATAGAATTTGAGCTGTGGCACCGCCCACCTCCCGCCCCGCTGCCGTCTGTCTGTGACCTGATGTGGGAAGGGGCGGGGGTGGGCGGCGCCGCAGCTCAATAACTATTGGCAGTCACCCGGCTATTTTGTCCCATTCTGCATTGCTGGGAGTGCCTTATCTGTAAGGAAAGGGTGGGCTCCATTGGGGGATGCCTGATGTAAGGGGGGACTCTGCTGGCAATGCCTGATGTAAGGGGGGACTCCGCTGGCAATGTCTGATGTAAGGGGGGACTCCGCTGCAATGCCTGATGTAAGGGGGACTCCGCTGGCAATGTCTGATGTAAGGGGGGACTCCGCTGGCAAGGTCTGATGTAAGGGGGGACTCCGCTGTAATGTCTGATGTAAGGGGGGACTCCGCTGTAATGTCTGATGTAAGGGGGGACTCCGCTGGCAATGTCTGATGTAAGGGGGGACTCCGCTGGCAATGTCTGATGTAAGGGGGGACTCCGCTGGCAATGTCTGATGTAAGGGGGGACTCCGCTGGCAATGTCTGATGTAAGGGGGGACTCCGCTGTAATGTCTGATGTAAGGGGGGACTCCGCTGGCAATGTCTGATGTAAGGGGGGACTCCGCTGGCAATGTCTGATGTAAGGGGGGACTCCGCTGGCAATGTCTGATGTAAGGGGGGACTCCGCTGGCAATGTCTGATGTAAGGGGGGACTCCGCTGGCAATGTCTGATGTAAGGGGGGACTCCGCTGTAATGTCTGATGTAAGGGGGGACTCCGCTGTAATGTCTGATGTAAGGGGGGACTCCGCTGGCAATGTCTGATGTAAGGGGGGACTCCGCTGTAATGTCTGATGTAAGGGGGGACTCCGCTGGCAATGTCTGATGTAAGGGGGGACTCCGCTGGCAATGTCTGATGTAAGGGGGGACTCTGCTGGCAATGTCTGATGTAAGGGGGGACTCTGCTGGCAATGTCTGATGTAAGGGGGGACTCCGCTGGCAATGTCTGTTTAAGTATGCCCCACCTACAAAAGAATGCCATGCCCCCTAATTATAGCAAGGCTCCGCCTACATGCAAAAAAGTGTCCCGAATTTTTTTTTTCAATGTTGGCAACTATGATAATCCTTTTTTTAATCCCTATTTTTTTTTGGTATTGCCTTCTTAATTTTTCCATCTTTGTCTACTTTTCATTACTTCTTTTCATACATTGGCATCTTTTTTGCAATGAAACCAATGATTCCCGCAAATGTTATCTCAATGCATCTAGTGCGCTCTATTTCTATATGATCACTTTTCCCTATTTAATACTTTATCATTGTTGAAAAGCATCACATGATTTGAGAAGGTAATATTTTCTTGAACTTGAAATTCAGGTTTTACTACCATTAGACAGCATAATGCATTGATTTTATCTCAGTGTTTACTATACCTTACAGGGAGTAAACTATTTCTAGCTTGTAAAAGTTTGCAGGGCTACAACTGAATACATGCCATTAGGAATAGCTCAGAGGTGATGTGTCTATTGTCAACCAATGTTTTGAGCTTTGAACTAAAGTGTTTAGCAACTGGTACTAAAGTCTACATCTAGATGAAAGCCTCCAATTACAAAAAGTAAACTAGGTGAAAGGTGGACATGGTAGTTTAAACAGTACAACAGTACAAAGGGCCACATTTGGGTTCTGTTGGTTACTTTTCCCTTACAAGAAAACCAAAACACTGGGGTCTCACATGATTGGCGGTGACTTAATATACAGAGCTGTAATAATCTCTTCTGGGAATAACCCTAATGTTTAGGTATGACCAAATAATGTGAACATGAGCACTCTTATAGAATTCAGTCCGAGTTTTAAGACCACCCAAGCCAGGCTAATTCTGAAGCTAGAAATGAACACATGCTCAGTATGAATGACCCTGGGTTTGGTGCAAACCCTTGTTCTGCTGAACCAGAGAGTCAGCTGTCAGTGCCAGACCAATTGTTTGCAGGATAAACCAAACAGATTACTCTATAAATCCATATTTTGTTCTCTCTAGTCATGTACCTGTGTATAATGTGTTTTGTGTGCATGGGTATGTATATTGTATATTATGTGCATGTATATTTATAATGTATATTGCAAGCATGAAATTGTATCATGTTAATGGATGGATAAGTACCGTATTTATCAGCGTATAACACGCACAGGTGTATAACATGCACATTAATTTTAAGAGGGTAGTTTCAGGAAAAAAAATTAAATTTTGAATAAGGAACTTTGAAGCAAAATAACGGTCAGTGCCCATCTGCAGTCTCACCATTGCCATCAATACAGCCTGATCAATGTCCATCTGCAGCCTCACCATTGTCACCAATGCAGCCTCATCAATGCCCATCTGCAGCCTCACAAGTGCCATTAATGCAACCTCATCAGTCCACATCAATGCAGCAGCCTCACTATTGCCATCAATGCAGCAGCCTCACCATTGCCATCAATGTAGCCTGATCGATGCCCATCTGCAGCCTAGAGGGGACAGGGAGAGGGGCGGCCCAGGAGAAGGGACTTCCTTTTACAGAGGCCGCCAAGTAAACAGGAGATTCTCACTGTATGTAATCTGACAGCGCTCGTCCCGCCCTCCCTCCGTCCTCTCCGAGGCATCCAAAATTGAAGTATTGGCGTATAACACGCATGTGCTATTTGCACCCAATTTTTAGGGTGAAAAAGTGAGTGTTATACGCCAATAAATACAGTATTTATATAGCATTGTGTTTCCATGGGTATGCATAAAGTATAGTAAGTGCATGCATGGGTATGTATAATGTGTGGTGTGTGCAAGTATAATGTGGTATACGGTATCTAGAGTAGTTACACAGTTAGTCTGGTTGAAAAAAGACAGTCCATCCCATAAAAGGAAAAAAAAAACATACAACCCTATACTGTATCCACAATTGATCCTGGAGGAAGGGAAAAAAACCCCAGCAAAGCATGATCCAATTTGCTCCAGCAGGGGGAAAAAATCCTTCCTGATTCCCCGAGAGGCACTCGGATATTCTCTGGATCAACTTTACCTATAAATGTAAGTATCCAGTTATATTATGTACATTTAGGAAAGATGTATAATAAATAGTGAGTGCATAGATATGTATATTGATCCCCAAATACCTATGGGCAACAGTGCAACCTTTTCTTCTTCAAACTTATCAATTTAGTAATTTAAAAATGGACTGTATATATAAAGAAAGACCACTCAATAGTGTCGGTGCTTAGTGATGGTTCCAGATAATACACAATAGTGCGTCAAAGGAATGGTTGCACCAAAGTGTTTCTTCTCCAAGAAAGACGGACCACATGGATTTCACACCTCACCACATTTTCACACCCCACCAAATGGTTTTGCCTCCTTGTGTTAGAAAGTGAGTCAAAACAGCATATGTACAAAGATCCAAGGTATCACAGCTTCCATATTTCCCATAAGTCTTCCTCCAGCTCTTTAGATAAAGACATTATCTCCCCTATGTGTAGCTGTAAACATGTCCTCCATATACAGGCATAAAGGAAGAAGAGGGATCCCACACAGTAAAAAGTACAGTTTTAGTATACTATATTGCACTTACATGGATAAGAACGTGTATAAGCAATGTAAAATCTGAAAATTGCCCTCATTAAAGATGGCTGCCATGCATTTCCAGTTTTGGATGTGGCGGAAGTACCACCCTATGTGTTTCGTCATCAGAAGTCTTCAGGAGCTGTAATTTGAGTAGTGTGTGCATATGTATGTATAATGTATATTGTGTGCACGGATATGTGTAATTTATAGTTTGTGCATAGGTGGGTATAAAGTATAATGCGTGTACGGTTATGTATAATGTATACTGTAAAGAGGAATAGTTTCATGAGTATGTATGATGTATAGCGTGTGCATACCTCTGTTTAATGTGTATTTTGTACATGGGTATTTTTTTAAGATGTATTGTGTATAGTGTGTATATGTGTATACATAGTGTAAACATGAGTATGCATAAATAGAAATTTGTGTTCTTCAGACACAGAATTTTAATAACGCGCGGCTTCACAAAGCGTTCAGGCAACATATTTTAGACATACTGAAACCACCTACACTATTGTCGTTCCTTTAGAATAGTATATTATAACTAACATAATGGCAATGTTTATAAAGCATCAATGCATCTGATCACCCTCCAAACACAGATTTTTTTGTATACTTTGTATCTTTGCCCGTTGTCCCACAGCCACCGTCACCTGAAACCTAGCCAAATCATGCCTGGAAAGATCAGCCAAACTTTGTGGTTGCAAGCTAGGTCCCAATGGGCACAGCGCCAAATACCCGGCCCACAGGGATACAGGGTCTAAATGTGTAGTCTAGACGAGAAACTTGTCACTACCGCCTGGCTGGATGACTTTCCTTTTCCTGACCTCCTTTCTCCTCTTTCTTTTCCTTTTCCGTGATCTCTTTCACGCTGGCAAACTTCATGGGGACACAACACAGACACAGGTTGCTTCAAAGGTTTACTTGAATAAGTAACTACAGTATCTCACAAAAGTGAGTACACCCCTCACATTTTTGTAAATATTTTATTTTATCTTTTCATGTGACAACACTGAAGAAATGACACTTTGCTACAATGTAAAGTAGTGAGTGTACAGCTTGTATAACAGTGTACATTTGCTGTCCCCTCAAAATAACTCAACACACAGCCATTAATGTCTAAACCGCTGGCAACAAAAGTGAGTACACCCCTAAGTGCAAATGTCCAAATTGGGCCCAATTAGCCATTTTCCCTCCCCGGTGGCATGTGACTCGTTAGTGTTACAAGGTCTCAGGTGTGAATGGGGAGCAGGTATGTTAAATTTGGTGTTATCGCTCTCACTCTCTCATACTGGTCACTGGAAGTTCAACATGGCACCTCATGGCAAAGAACTCTCTGAGGATCTGAAAAAAAGAATTGTTGCTCTACATAAAGATGGCCTAGGCTATAAGAAGATTGCCAAGACCCTGAAATTGAGCTGCAGCACGTGGCCAAGACCATACAGCGGTTTAACAGGACAGGTTCTACTCAGAACAGGTTTCACCATGGTCGACCAAAGAAGTTGAGTGCACGTGCTCAGCATCATATCCAGAGGTTGTCTTTGGGAAATAGACGTATGAGTGCTGCCAGCATTGCTGAAGAGGTTGAGGGGATGGGGGGGTCAGCCTGTCAGTGCTCAGACCATATGTCGCAAACTGCATCAAATTGGTCTGCATGGCTGTCGCCCCAGAAGGAAGCCTCTTCTAAAGATGATGCACAAGAAAGTCCGCAAACAGTTTGCTGAAGACAAGCAGACTAAGGACATGGATTATTGGAACCATGTCCTGTGGTCTGATGAGACCAAGATAAACGTATTTGGTTCAGATGGTGTCAAGCGTTTGTGGCAGCAACCAGGAGAGGAGTACAAAGACAAGACAGTGTCTTGCCTACAGTCAAGCATGGTGGTGGGAGTGTCATGGTCTAGGGCTGCATGAGTGCTGCCGTCACTGGGGAGCTACAGTTTATTGTGGGAACCATGAATGCCAACATGTACTGTGACATACTGAAGCAGAGCATGATCCCCTCCCTTTGGAGACTGGGCCGCAGGGCAGTATTCCAACTTGCAGTAATGCACTGAACTATACTGCGTTAAACAGAAGGTAATGCAATGAAATATACGACGGGAAACTTGCAGTAACGCACTGAAATATACTGTGTTAAGCGTGCACTAATGCACAGAAATGTACGGCGTTAAACGAAAGGTAATGCACTGAAATATACTGCGTTGAACTTGCAGCAATGCACTGAACTTAACGGCGTTAAACTTGCAGTAACGCACTGAAATATACTGCGTTAAGCATGCACTAACGCACAGAATTGTGCTGCATTAAACGTGCAGTAACGCACTGAAATATACGCGTTGAACTTACAATAATGCACTGAAATATATATGGCATTAAATGGAAGGTAACGTACTGAAATATACAGTGTTAAACTTGCAGTAACTCACTGAGATACTGTGTTAAGTGTGCACTAAGGCACAGAAATGTACTGTGTTAAACGGCACGTAACGCACTAAAATAAACGGCGTTGAACTTGCAGTAACGCACTTAAATTAACGGCGTTAAACGGAAGTTAACGCACTGAAATATACGGCGCTAAATGGAAGGTAACAAACTGAAATATATGGTGTTAAGCTTGAAGTAACGCACTGAAATATAAACGTGCAATAATGCACAGAAGTATATAGCGTTAAACTAGTAGTAATGCACTGAAATAAACGGCATTAAAGTTGCAGTAATGCAATGAAATATATGGTGTTAAATGGTCACTACACTCACACTGACTGAACTATCCCTATCACTAGATTCACACTAAACTGATATTCTACACTGACAATAGAATCACAATAGCACACTAACTGTCTAATACCACTGAACAGAGCCCTGTTCTAGCTCTCTCCAACCCGATATCACACTAAAAATGGCCGCTATTGAAAGAATACTTTTATAGTGTGGGGCGGGACTAAGAGCAATGAGCCATGATTGGATAGAGTCATCATGGCAGCTTCCAATCATGGCTCTAAAAGTGCTCTGTGCCCTGATTGGGCAAAGCTTTCATTGCATCAGCCAATCAGGGCTCTCAATGCACTGTGTGGCGGCGCAGTGCATTGTGGTTTTTCGGCGGGCCGACCAAACAGTCGAACGCCCCAATATTTCGGGTGTTCAGCGAATGTGCGAACAGCCAATGTTCAGCCTGAACTCATGCTCGGGCCGAACTGTTCGCCCGTCCCTAGTAACTAACACAAAATTAAGATTTAAATTCATCTTCCATAATTAAAGTGTATGCAAGCCCTAACAATGAAGCTGTCTAATTTTTTTTCTTTTGTTTTTTTAAATATACTTTAAAATGTACTTTTTTAACCACTTGAGTTCTGGAAGATTTTAGCACCTTCCAAATTTCTTCCTAAATTTTGGCAAAAATGCATTCTGCTACTTTAAAAAAAAAATACCAATAAGTGTATTGGTTTGCGTGAAAATTATAGCGCCTACAAACTATGGCACATACTGTAATTTTTCATTTTTTTTATACTACTATATATGTTTTTATACTGGCAATCAGTGACTTATAATGGGACAACGATAGTGCCGCGGGCAATCTTACACTAACTGACGCTGAGGGGAATTGGCTAACTGCCACTGACATCACCAGTGACATTAATACAGTGATCATACTATACACTGCCACTGTACTAATGACACTGGCTGGGAAGGGGTTAACATCTAGGGCAATAAAGTGTGCCTAACTATGTGTAATGTGTGCTGCTTTTTTACTACAGAAAATTAACAGCTCGCTCCCTCTGTACAGAGCTCTGTGTTGTTCACCAACACAGAGCTCTGCACTGTAAAGATCAGCAGGTACTGGCCGTGAATCATTGGCCGGGACTTGCTGACAGGCTCTCACTGTGTACAATCGCAGCAGGAGCTGGGCGGGGGGTGCACATTCATGCACCCTTAATCCGGAAGTAGGCCATGTACATTGCTTTGCCTACGGCAGCTGTTCATCCGCAGTACATTGCAGGCAAGCGAGCGGCAAGTGGTTAATATACCGTATATGTTGGATAAATGAAAAAAATTAAAAATACATGTCAATCCTGCCAGAAATCTGGTCAGCTGACAACTTCCTGTGCTTTTTGCCTTTTCTGACTCTTATCAGTTACATTGTTCCTAGCTCTCTCTATGGACTACAGAACACCTCTCCCCTATGTTATGAAATAGGAAAAAAAAGAAGGAGCAATTCTGTAGTCCTGTCCTAGGGTGATAACCCTGCTCCTTCTAGATACAGTACAGTGAATGAGCATAGATATTTTAGGACAGGAAGTGTGTTGCTTGCAAAATCAACAGGTGAATATATAGAAACAAATCTGGAAAATTAAAATGAATGCAGCCACCACATATAGGAACATGTAAGCTGCAATGCCATTCATTTTTCTTCTTGGGTTTTAATGCGCTGAACAACTATAATAATTTAAAGTGTATCTATAGTTAAAATGTAAAATCATATATTAATTTCCACATTGTATTTCAATAGGGTACTCCTATTATTCTGAATGATCTTGAAGTTTCTAAACTTACTTTTGTAAAGATCTTCAAACATTCCTTGAGTTCTGTGACACATTCTCACTATGCCCTGTGAGTAGCCACTGCTGCTGTGTCACACATGTCACAGCGCCTACCTTGCCTTCTGAACTACAGAGGTGCTGAGATTTGGAGTTTCAGGAGGTGGAGTCAGCACAGGAATCACCGTTTGCAGGCAGCAAGGTACCATGGGATATGTAGTCCTTAGAAATTGGAAGTTAACTGCAGAGGAGAAGCTGCAAAGCATGCCGGGAATCCAGGAAGTTATGGAAAGAGAAGTCCAGCAGACAGACAGAACTCATAACATGAAGAGAGATTTTTCAAGTAAGCTTTTATTGGATTGTTAATAATAACTTTTGTTTGTATTGCTATTACAATTCTGATGTTATAAAATGAAAGCGTATGATGTGACCATAGAGTTCTTTTAAAACTGAATATTCTAATGCCGCGTACACACGGTCAGATTTTCCGATGGGAAATGTGAGCTTGTCGTCAGAAAGTCTGACTGTGTCTATGCTCCATCGATCATTTGCTGTCCGAATTTCCCACACACAAATGTTTGATAGCAGGTTCTCCAATTTTCCACCAACAAAACTTGTTGTCGGAAAGTCCGATCGTGTGTACACAAGTCCATCACACAAAAGTTCACGCATGTTCGGGATCAAGCAGAAGGAGCCGCACTGGCTATTGAACTTCCTTTTTACGTGTACGTGTTGTACGTCACCGCGTTCTCACGTTCGGAATTTTGGGCCAACATTTGTGTGACCGTGTGTATGCAAGACAAGTTTGAGCCAACAAAAATCCACGGTTTTGTTGTCCGAAAATCCGATCGTGTGTACGCGGCTTGAGCCTTGCACAGCATAAACCCAATTGGGACAGTTTCTATAAATCTCTTCAGATGAATGGAGTTGTTGCTCACAGCTTGCTAATAAACACATTGACTCACATCCATGGTAATCTGCATCCAACCAAATCATGGTCTTGTTAAACGTGGATGGAGGAATCCGCTCCTCTGACTATTGTATTCTGATGGCCTTGATACCAACGGCTGTCTGAATATCCGAATGCTTCTTACATCTGATTGGCACTGTTCAAATGTTCTGACAGTCTTATGCCGGCCATACATGGATCGAAATTCATCCAGTTCAGCGGGGACTGGCAGAATTTTTATCAATGTGTCCCTGTTAGATTGTTAGGTCGAGTTTCTGCAATATGGGAATGTTGAAAAACTTCTCTTGATTAGCGGCTGCAGCCAATTGGAGTCCTGCTGTCACAGGCATATTCATTTCCTACCGCCCTGATGCCTGGGACGTAAAGTTTCGGGCGAGAAGTTTTTTTTTACATTTAGCCCTGCTGTGGGCAAGCAGCAGGGTTTGGAGCTGACGATCGTTTCTCTTGTAAAAGCAATCCGGATGGCTAACTAGTCGCTGGATCACTTTTACAAGCAGCGGAAGGGGATGTCCCCCCCCTTCCCCCCACCTTCCTCAGGCTGTCCTCCCCCCCCGATCGACCAGCGGGCGGAAGCACTCTGTCTGCCTCCATGATATAGAAACACGAAGCGATAAGCATATATTACTTCCGGTTTCCACTGAGCCATTTTTAAAAATGGAAAACATTTGAACACACCGATTTTAGTGTGATCAAATGCTTTTAAGGGCAGGAGGAGGGATCTGGTCTCTCCATAAAGAGTACCTGTCACTGCCTATTACTGTCACAAGGGATGTTTACATTCCTTGTGACAGCAATAAATGTGATAAAAAAATAAAAAATATTAAAGCGTAATTTACACTGTAAAAATAAAAAAATCATCTTTTAGATTTCACCAAAAAATTGGGTTATGTATTTTTTTTTTTTGCATTAAACTTCAAAAAAGTGTATTTTTTCCAAAAACTGCAGCGCAAATACCATGTGACATAAAAAATATTGCAATACCCACCAATTTATTCTCTAGGGCCTCTCCTTTTAACATGGTTTCCTATCTTACATGTTCACATCAATGCATTTTTCAGCCGGTGCATTTTTGGAAAGGGTCAGGGACTTTTTTTTTCCTGCAGCAGATTGCGTTTTGCGTCTAATATATTTTCACCACTTCAGCCCCGGAAGGATTTACCCCCTTAATGACCAGGCCATTTTTTGTGATACGGCACTACGTTGTTTTAACTGACAATTGCGCGGTCGTCGGGGACGTTGTACTGAAACAAAATGTATGTCCTTTTTTTCCCCCACAAATAGAGCTTTCTTTTGGTGGTATTTGTTTACCTCTGCGGTTTTTATTGTTTATGCTATAAACAAAAAAAAACAGACAATCAAGCTAACCATTTGAGCTCCGAAAGTTTTACCCCCTTCATGACCAGGCCATTTTTTGCTATTAACACTGCGCTACTTAAACTGGTAATTGCATGGTCATGCAATGCTGTACCTAAAGACATTTATATCATTTTTTCCGCACAAATTGTTTTTCTTTGGTGGTATTTGATCACCGCTGGGATTTTTATTTTTTATTATATAAACGAAAAAATACCAAAAATTTTGAAAAAAAACAAAACTTTTTTTTGTTTTATGCTATAAAATATATCCAAAAAAAAAATCAAACTTCTTTATTAATTTAGGCCAAAATCTACACACATTCGACACAAACACATTCAAGAGGCAGCAGGATCACCTCCTGAAAACCTGGCAGCTGCTGCTCCACTGCCCTCTGAAAAACAACCCACAGCAGATCACCTTTCAGAGAGCGGTAGACACTGCCACCCATGTAAAAGAGTCCAATTTTTATTTATTAAAAAGTTTTAAAAATATACTGAGCTACGGTGCATGTGGGTGTCAGGGAAAGCATATTTCTTATCATATAGAGCTGTGTCTATGGTAAATTCCAGGGGGAGTCAATTGAGAATGAACCCAGCGGGGCCCCAGGTCTCCATGGCCCCAATAGGCACAGATGAGTTAGGACATATTACTGGAGCAGACAACCACATGAACAGGACATGCTCGTTTCTGAACACCTTTCTACCGACAACCCAACTTGGAGGGAGTCTCTCAATAACATTGTCCTATTACCAGTCCAACCACTTTGGCTCCATTCACACTAGCGCGTTTTTTGATGCATTTTGCAGAAATGCATGGGAATTTTTTTACATGGGTTCCTATGGAACATGTTCACATCAATGCCTTTTTGTACCTCTGCGTTTTTGGAAAGGGTCAGGGACTTTTTTTCATGCAAAATGCAGCATTTTGCATGTAATAGAATTCAATGGACAAGCATCAAAAACGCAAGTGCAGCGTTTTTGCAGCGTTTTTACTGACGCGTTTTGCGTTTTTTTTTTTAAACTGTATACAGTCTAAAAAAAAAAAATGCAAAACGCCGCAAAAACGCTGTAAAAACGCTGCTCAAAAACGTGGCAAGCATCACAAAAAACACTGCAGAAACGCTCAAAAGCAACATGCATAGATGTGAATCGAGCCTAAGGCTCCATTCACACTAGCGCGTTTTTTGATGCATTTTGCATTTTGCAGAAATGCACGGGAATTTTTTAACATGGGTTCCTATGGAACATGTTCACATCAATGCCTTTTTGTACTTCTGCATTTTTGGAAAGGGTCAGGGACTTTTTTTCATGCAAAATGCAGCGTTTTGCATGTAAGGCTCGATTCACACCTATGCATGTTGCTTTTGAGCGTTTTTGGAGGGTTTTTTTTCATGCTTGCCACGTTTTTGAGCCGCGTTTTTGCCGCGTTTTTGCCGCGTTTTTGCCGCGATTTGCGTTTTTTTTTTTTTTTTTTTTACAGTTTTTTTTACAGTCTAAAAAAAAATGTAAAAAAAATTAAAAAAAAAAAAAAACCCGGCAAAAACGCACCAAAAACGCATCAAAAACGCATCAAAAACGCTGCAAAAAAGGTGCACTTGCGTTTTTGATGCTTGTCCATTGAAAACCATTACATGCAAAACGCTGCATTTTGCATGTAAAAAAGTCCCCGACCCTTTCCAAAAACGCAAAAAAACAAAAAAGCATTGATGTGAACATGTTCCATAGGAACCCATGTTAAAAAATTCCCGTGCATTTCTGCAAAATGCAAAATGCATCAAAAAACGCGCTAGTGTGAATCGAGCCTTAGGCTCGATTCACACCTATGCATGTTGCTTTTGAGCGTTTTTGGAGGTTTTCTTTTCATGCTTGCCACGTTTTTGAGCCGCGTTTTTGCCGCGTTTTTGCCGCGATTTGCGTTTTGCGTTTTTTTTTTTTTTTTTACAGTTTTTTTTTACAGTCTAAAAAAAAATGTAAAAAATATTTAAAAAAAAAAAAAAAAAAACGGCAAAAACGCATCAAAAACGCACCAAAAACGCATCAAAAACGCTGCAAAAAAGGTGCACTTGCGTTTTTGATGCTTGTCCATTGAATTCTATTACATGCAAAACGCTGCATTTTGCATGAAAAAAAGTCCCTGACCCTTTCCAAAAATGCAGAGAAACAAAAAAGCATTGATGTGAACATGTTCCATAGGAACCCATGTTAAAAAATTCCCGTGCATTTCTGCAAAATGCAAAATGCATCAAAAAACGCGCTAGTGTGAATGGAGCCTAATAGAATTCAATGGACCAGCATCAAAAACGCAAGTGCAGCGTTTTTGCAGCGTTTTTACTGACGTGTTTTGCGTTTTTGGCGGTTTTTTTTTAAACTGTATACAGTCTAAAAAAAAAAAAAAAAACGCAAAACACTGCAAAAACGCTGTAAAAACGCTGCTCAAATACGTGGCAAACATCACAAAAAACACTGCAGAAACGCTCAAAAGCAACATGCATAGATGTGAATGGAGCCTAAGGCTCCATTCACACTAGCGCGTTTTTTGATGCATTTTGCAGAAATGCATGGGAATTTTTTAACATGGGTTCCTATGGAACATGTTCACATCAATGCCTTTTTGTACCTCTGCATTTTTGGAAAGGGTCGGGGACTTTTTTTCATGCAAAATGCAGCGTTTTGCATGTAATAGAATTCAATGGACAAGCATCAAAAACGCAAGTGCAGCGTTTTTGCAGCGTTTTTACAGCGTTTTTTAAGCGTTTTTAAGTTTAAAAAAAAACTGTAAAAAAAAAACCCCGCAAAATGTGGCAAAAACGCTGTAAAAACGCTACAAAAACGCTGCTCAAAAACGTGGCAAGCATCACAAAAAAAAACGCTCAAAAGCAACATGCATAGATGTGAATCGAGCCTTATTCACATGCACTACAGTCCATTTACCATGGTTTCCTATGGAACATGTTCTGTAGTGCAAATCTGCAAAATTCAAAAAGCACTAAAAATGCCTAGGTGTGAATCAGGCCTTAGCCTTAGGCCTGGTTCACACCGATGCCGGTTGCAGGTGATGCATTTTCCAAGTGCATTTTGCATTTTTCAAAACACATTTTTGATCCATTGAAGTCTTGGAACCAAAATCCAGAAAAAAGTCTCTGGCCCTTTCTATAAAATGCACGGATGTGAACCTGATCTATAGGAAACCATGTTAAATGGACTGTAGTGTGTTTCTGCAGAATTAAAACGGAAAATTTATATCAAATACTTACCGTAATTTTCCTTTCCTGATGGACTCCATGGCAGCCTACGTATGGGTTAATCCCGCCTCTCATACCTCATAGGACCCCACTCCCATAAATCTTTGCAACTAGACAGAGACCGTGTTCCGTAACTTAGCCTACTCCAGCAAATGGGAGGGAACTCCTGCTGCCATGGAGTCCATCAGGAAAGGAAAATTACGGTAAGTATTTGATATAAATTTTCCGTTTTCCTGACAGACTCCATGGCAGCCTACGTATGGGAAATAACTAGCCATACACGCCCGGGTGGGCAATTGCTGGTTAAAGAAAAAAAGGTTTAATTGGCACCATCAACAGATAATACGTGCAAACCAAAATTAACCGAAGACAAGGAAGCAGGTTCCACACAATAGTGTGTCATAAAGGTATTAATTGATGACCATGAGGCCGCTTTACAGATCACTTCCGGAGATACATGCCGGGATGCTGCCCAAGATGTAGAAACGCTCCTGGTAGAATGAGCGGTCACTGCCTCCGGAGGAGCCAAACCCTTAGACTTGTAAGCCCACTGAATGGCCTGAACAATCCATGCTGCAATGGTTCTAGAGGAAGCACGCTTTCCCTTGTTTTTACCGTGGAAGAGGACAAACAAGTGATCAGATTGGCGAAAAGAAGCTGTGGCTTCCAAGTATTGCTTCAGAACTTCTCCGACATCTAGAGGATGAATATTAGAGCCCTCAGAAGACTTGAACGTGGGAAGAACAATTTCCTGATTTTCATGGAAAACAGTTGTTACTTTGGGATTTGAACCTAACATAGGAATCAGGACCACTCGGTCAGGGAAGAACGTAAGGAATGGTTCTTTGAATCCTAAGGAACCGATTTCGGAAACCCTCTTAGCCGATGTTATGGCTACTAAAAAGACCACTTTGAGGGAAAGTTCCTTAACAGATGACTGGTCCACATGACATATTTCTCTTCCTGCGAAGAAGTCCAGGACAAGAGGAAGATCCCATTTAGAAAATCTTGGTCTCCTTTGAGGTCTAAGTCTTATTGCTCCCCTGAAGAACTGTCTCGTAAGGGGGTGCCTGGCCCATGATACACCTGTGAAGGCAGAGATTGCAGAAACTTGGACTCGTAAGGAGCTAACCGACAAAGACAGATCCAGGCCTGTCTGCAGAAAACCCAGAATATCCTGTATCTTTGGGTCGATACAAGAGCCATTGGTGGAGGCCACATAGTCCGCAAATTTTGACCAAATTCTTTGATAGACTTTGTTGGTGCCCGCTCTTCTGGCATTCAACAATGTAGCAATCGCTGAACTTGGACATCCTAGTGCTTCCAGCCTTCCCCTCTCAACCACCAAGCCATCAGATGGAGATGAGATGGGCATGGGTGAAGAGATGTTCCTTGCGACAGGAGATCTGGTCTGGCCGGGAGAGGGACCGGATCCCGGTAACTGAGCTGAACCAGGAGAGGAAACCATGGCCTGTTGGGCCAGAAAGGAACAATCGCCACTACCTCGACTTCTTCCCACCTGAGCCTTGATAGAAACCGAAGGATGACTGGTACCGGGGGAAAGGCGTAGGCCTTGAGGAATCTCCACTGATCCGTCAGGGCATCCACTCCGAAGGCTTGGGGACAGCGACACCTCGTGTAATATTTCTGCAGTTTGAAGTTGCAAGGGGATGCAAACAGATCTACTTCCGGCATCGCTCCCAGAGACAAGACCCAGTTGAACACTTCGGTGTGGAGAGACCATTCGTTGTTGTCCAGGGTGACCCTCGAAAGGAAGTCCGCCTGGACATTCTGAATTCCGGGGAGATAAACAGCTGATAAATTTGTCAAATTCGCCTGGGCCCAGGACATGATCGGACTTACTTCTTTCAGTAACGAGAGACTGCGGGTGCCCCCCTGTCTCTTGATGTAAGACACTGCAGTCGTATTGTCCAGTCTCAGGAGAACTGAGGCCCCTAATGTCAGGTGGGAAAAGGCTTGAAGAGCACGGAAGGCAGCTCGAAGCTCCAGGATATTTGAGACTATCCCTTGGGATGGGAAGTCCCATCTGCCTTGGGCTACCTCCGTCAGACAGAGGGCGCCCCAACCTCTGTTGCTTGCATCCGTAGTCACCGTGATCCAGGAGACAGGGGCTATGGAATGGCAATTGAGAAGATTCCCCCGTTGCAGCCACCAGGGGAGGCTCTCCCGCATGGAGGTGGTTACTCGTACCAGCTGGTCTCGAGACCCTGGATCCCACTGTTGGAGAAACCCCTTCTGAAAGGGCCGCATCCTCCATTGTGCCCACTTTACCATGGGGGCTGTGGCCACCATGGTGCCTATTATCTTTAGACATTGCGAGGCTCTGAGAAGAGGTGATGATAATGCCAGACGAATTCTTTCCCGAATCACCGGAATTTTCTCCAAAGGTAGAGAGATGGTACTCTCCATGGTGTTGAATTGGGCTCCAAGGAATATTAGAGACTGCGTTGGATCTAGGTGACTCTTCTCCTTGTTCAACAGCCAACCGAACTCTGTTAGGGTAGAGATGACCTGATCTCGATGTGCCAGCAGCTGACCCCTGTCTTGTGAAAGCAGAAGTAGGTCGTCCAAGTAATGGTGTAATCGGATACCTTTGACCCTGATTAATGCTACCACAGCCAATAAGAGCTTCGAAAACACTCGAGGCGATGTTGTAAGCCCGAATGGAAGACATGTGAATTGGAGATGCCTCTGATCTACCGCGAATCGGAGATACATCTGAAATTCCTGTGCAATCGGCACGTGAAAGTAGGCATCTTTCAGGTCTATGGAGACAAGCCAATCTCCCGGTTGTATCGTCTGGCGTATTGTTAGCAGAGTCTCCATCTTGAATTTTTCCTTCTTGATGAAGGAGTTCAGATAAGTCAGGTCGATTACCGGCCTCCAGGACCCATTCTTTTTGAGGACCATGAAAAGGGGGGAGTACACCCCTAGGAATCTCTCTTCTGTTGGTACTTGAATGGCGGCCCCTTGGATTACTAGTGAGTCCGTATATGACAGAAGAACCTGTTTCTTCTCTTCTATGTGAGGAAGAGTTGTAGGAACAAACCGGTGTATGGGTGGGTTGCTGAACACCCAGGTATGACCCGAAGAGACCGTTTTGACGGTCCAGAAATCCCGAATCGAGGCTGCCCAGACGTGCTGGAAACGGAGTAAACGAGCCCCGACTCGCTCCGTCTGGACAGGCTCTATATCAAAAGGACTTCGCAGCCTCACGTCCCCCAGAAGAGGCTGACTTTGAGGACTTCTGCCCTGAAGGTTGATTTCTCCTCCAGTTTTTTCTGAAATCACGGCCAGGTCTGTAGCGGCGTGCATCCCTCGCACGCTCCTGATCTTGTTTGGGATAAGTTTTCCTCTGACCAAAAAGGCGGCGATCCTGGGGTAAGAACCCTGATTTACCCCCTGTAGCACGGGTAATGGCAGAATCCAGTTTATTCCCAAAGAGGGAGGAACCCTCAAAGGGAATTTTACACCATGCCTGTTTAGAGGCAGGATCTGCAACCCACGGGCGCAACCACAAGGCGCGCTTCGCCGTTACCGAGGAAAGCATGACACGTGCCACAAGGCGGATAATATCCAGGGATGCTTCCCCCAGAAAGGCTGATGCCAGCTTCAGCTCATGTACTGGTGAGTTCTTGAGCAACTCCTCAGAGATCCTTCCCAATACTGCATCCATATCATCCGTCCATGCTTCCATAGCTTTAGACAAAGCTGCAAGGGCCAGGGCTGGTTTACAAGCCATGCCTGCCGTAATATAAATGCGTTTGAGGTCAGTGTCGATCTTCCTCTCCAAACCATCTTTAAAAGAAACGGTGTCTTCCAGAGGAAGCGTGACATGCTTCACTAACCTCATTAAGGCCGCATCAATGAGGGGTGCAGCTTCCAGATGCTTTACCTCCTCACTTTTGAATGGGTACATTTTCGCTATCTTGGAAATCAGCGAGTTCTTCCTCTCAACTTTACTCCATTCATCTAAAATAATTTCCCCAAGTTCACCCAGGAAGGGGAAATTTGGGCGTTCTTTCCTGAGCTGTTTGAAGTACTTCCTCTGTTTAGAGGGGGCTTCTACTGGCTCCTCCCATCTCAATGCGTTTTTAACCGCTTTAACCATCTGTGGAACCAAGGAAAAATCGAAGCCTGTACTGGAATCTTCCACATCCGCTTCGCTGTCCGAAGAACCACTCAAGGAGAGACTTCGTCGAGAGGGACCTGGAACCTCAGGGACAACCCTGTCAGGAACTGGTGGAGGAGCAGCAGGAGGGCTGGATGTACGAACGGGATCTGTCCTGTTCAAGGACTCTTGAACCACTCTTCTAACCAGAGCCTCCACCTGTTGGTCTCCAGCTCCTCGTTCTTTAACAGCTCAAGCATAGCATAGCTCACAGAGAGATTTACCCTCTGGGACCTGAGCTCTACATCCCCAGCATGCCTTCTTATCAGAGCGGCTGGAATGGCGGTGAGAATGGCGACTAGACGTGGACCGTCTGGAGGATGATCTAGGACGTCTAGAGCTTGACGTAGAGTGACGGTTTTGTGATCTAGATTTGTCACTAGCTTCACGTGCTGAAGAACGGTGTTCAGACCTAGAAGGGCTGAGGGAAAAAAACAGAGTCAACATGCACCTGACAATAAAACCCAAAACAAAAAACAGGCAGAGGGAAAATTAATTCCATCCTACCTGCCGAGTAAGGGTTGGCCACTGGGGGGCGGTGACACATCCATAGCAAACAACTGACCAGCAAGACACTGAAAGCAATCAAGACAGTATATAAGAAACTGATGGTTTAGCAATTAGGAAGAAACCATAGGCAGGCAGTGCAGCATAACTCTTACCTTGACCAGTCAAGATATGTGCTCGGGGAATCAGCTGCATGAAGCATGAAAGCATCCCAAGAAATAGCTGAATCTGACAGCTATTTAAACCTGCCGCCCAGGATGATGTCATCGCGCTCACAGCGAACCCACGCTGTGTACGACGCCGCCCCATGGACACCGCGCGCATGCGCGACCGCCGCCATCTTGTCCGGACCGCGCACGTGCAACCAAGCCTCGATTTCGATCGCGGCTCGCGCATGCGCAGAAGGGCCAAGAAGCGGCGGACTGGAACGCAGATGCGTCCCAGCCGCCATGGCCAGGAAAGCTACAGGGACAGACAACAAACAAATACAGGCTGCCATGTAATAGAAAAAGACAGTATACATCACCACCACGACACCGATTCGATCCGGCCTGGGACTGGGAGCCATTGCTCATACTGCACGACCAGGGCATTTTCATGAAGGGGCCTCCCGCTAATAGCTGGGACGAATGGCCATGTTGCCGCTTGCCTGCCAATGGCCGGCTATTAAGCTCTTCAAGGCATCGCAATACTTGCCCATGTCCACCCTGCTAATAGCTAAGGTAAATGGACTCCAGAAAAAGACACCGCCAGAACCGTCATCTTCGCGTGCAAACCACCAGGACTGGACCGACAATTTTAAGGTAAGACTACCTTGGTCCTAGGAGGAGGACAAAAAAGGAACACGGTCTCTGTCTAGTTGCAAAGATTTATGGGAGTGGGGTCCTATGAGGTATGAGAGGCGGGATTAACCCATACGTAGGCTGCCATGGAGTCTGTCAGGAAAAAAGCATTACAAAATGCATAGGTGTGAACCAGGCCTAACAGATTTTTTACAACTGTGTATTTCATGGTAAACAGAGAAAGACAATAAGTACGCTCTCCTATGGCTGCTGAGTCAGGATCACAACTCCCTGTAGGCTTTACTTAGTCTGGGGACATTTGTTTTAATTAGCTGTTACTACAACGCTGTCGTTGCCGTTATTATCCTCAACAGTGCCATCATTTTACATAATAACCCCTTAATCACCTATCGGCGTATAATGAGGCCATCTCTATGTCATTTTACCTTTAGAATAGGCATCATAATCGTACAGATTAATTATTGATTGATTATAATCAAATAGACCATCTTCATTTTATGCTGGCCAGACAGAAAGATTTGTTTTTATGATGTTGGTGTCATTAATCTTGAGCGTCTGATTGCAATTGCTTCTCCTATGTGCAAAGATTACTAACTAATACTCATACAATGCTGGTGTTGAATGATGTGTGTAAGGGGCAGCATTGCAGATAAGAGGCAATAGTGGTGATTTAATAGGGAACTCATTTTTATACCTTAAATACAAATACTAAATAAGAGGCAGCACAGGGATTTTTTTTTTTTATAAAAAAAAAAAAAAGGAATTAACTAGCAAGGCCCCAAATAAAAATAGCCTTCCTTAAGCCCAGGTTCACACTGCTGCGGGATTGAAATCATGCGAGTTTGGCTGAGCTTGCACGGTTTCATTCCCGCATGTCAGTCCGACGATTTCAGAGACATCTGTACGGTTTCCTGCACAGATGTCTATTGAAATCGCCAACAGTCGTACAGAAACTACTTTTGGAAATCGGTGTGACGCCACAAAGTCGGCGTCGCACTGATTCGGACGGTTCCGTTGCGGGCAATAGCCGCCGATTTGGCATGCGCATCATGTGAACCAGGAAGTTAGTTTTGGTGAGACTTGTCACTCACATTCATTCACAATTTGTTCATGTGTAGAGAGTAATTGGTTGTCAGGTCTGATGAAGGAGTTTACCATGAAGGCAGAACAGCTGGTACTACTGATTGACTTGTTCAACTAGTTTCAAGCCTGGCTGTCTTGTCTGAGGTCTGGCCGGACTTGCTGGATTATGTTCTGACCATTGTAATGCCCCGTACACACAATCGGACATTCCGACAACAAAATCCATGGATTTTTTCCGACGGATGTTGGCTCAAACTTGTCTTGCATACAAACGGTCACACAAATCTTGTCGGAAATTCCGAACGTCAAGAACGCGGTGACGTACAACGCGTACGACAAGCCGATAAAAATGAAGATCAATAGCCAGTGTGGCTCTTCTGCTTGATTCCGAGCATGCGTGGAACTTTGTGCATCAGAATTGTGTACACACGATCGGAATTTACTCCCATCGAACATTTTCCGTCGGAAAATCCAAACGCGTGTACAGGGCATTAGTGTTATGTAGGGCAGTGTACAGAGGTCAGTAGTATGTAGGGCAGTGTACAGAGGTCATTAGAATGTAGGGCAGTGTGCAGAGGTCACTAGTATGTAGGGAAATGTACAGAGGTAAGTAGCATGCAAGGCAGTGTACAGAGGTAAGTAGTATGTAGGGCAGTGTACAGAGGTAAGTAGTATGTAGGGCAGTGTACAGAGGTAAGTAGTATGTAGGGCAGTGTACAGAGGTAAGTAGCATGCAGGGCAGTGTACAGAGGTCACTAGTATGTAGGGCAGTGTACAGAGGTCACTAGTATGTAGGGCAGTGTACAGAGGTCACTAGTATGTAGGGCAGTGTACAGAGGTCACTAGTATGTAGGGCTGTGTACAGGGGTCTCTAGTATGTAGGACAGTGTTCCTGGGGTCACTAGTATATAGGGCAGTGTACAGAGGTCACTAGTATGTAGGGCAGTGTATAGAGGTCACTAGTATATAGGGCAGTGTACAGAGGTCACTAGTATATAGGGAAGTGTACCGAGGTCACTAGTATGTAGGACAGTGTACAGAGATCATTAGTATATAGGGCAGAGTACCGAGGTCACTAGTATGTAGGGCAGTGTATAGGGGTTGCTAGTATGTAGGGCAGTGTACAGGGGTCACTAGTATGTAGGGCAGTGTACAGGGGTTGCTAGTATGTAGGGCAGTGTACAGGGGTTGCTAGTATGTAGGGCAGTGTACAGGGGTCACTAGTATGTAGGGCAGTGTACAGGGATCAGCAGGGCAGTGTACAGGGTTCAGTAGTTTGTAGGGCAGAGTACAAGGATCAGTAGTTTGTAGGACAGTGTACAGAGGTCTGTAGATTATAGGGCAATTTACAGGGATCAGTAGTATAGGGTAGTGGGCAGAGGTCCGCACTTTGTAGGTCAGAGTATAAAGGTCGGTATTTTGTAGGGCCGTGTCAATGGGTCATTCCTTTAAAGGGCAGTACACAAAGGTCAGTTGTTTGTAGTGCAGAATACAGATGTCAGCAGATTATAGTGCAGAGTACAGGGGACACCAGTGAAATTTATTGGTGGTCAACAGGGCAAAACACAGGGGGTCAGCAGGGCAGAGCACAGGAGAGATGCAGGGCAGAGCACAGGGGGTCAGCAGGGCAGAGCACAGGAGGGATGCAGGGCAGAGCACAGGAGGGATAGAGGGCAGAGCACAGGTGGCCAGCCGGGCAGAGTACAAGGGGTCAGGGCAGAGCACAGGGGTCAGTAGGCCAGAGCACAGAGGTTAGTAGAGCAGAGTATAGGGGTAAGCAGGACAGAGCATAGGAATCGGCAAGGCAGAGTACAGGGATCCACATACAAGCAACTAGGTTGGAGAGAAGAGGAGGGCCAGCAGGGATGAGCACAGGACACCTAAATACACTGCTTCCTTGAGCTGCTTTTTACATATGGAGATGGAGCATTTCTGATCGGCTAGGGGTTAATGTGATAAAACCATCATCACCTCCTGTGATCAATGGCTAGAGTGCAATGAATGGGTTGGCAGCCCCTGTTCTAGAGACAAAGAGCAGAGAGATGACACCAGCAGTGTTCTAGCTGCAGGACACAGCTCGGATCCATAGGACGCTAGGACTGTTAAACCTCCGAGACAGCTCTGCGGAATCTTGGGAGTTATGTGTAAGGTAGGGACCTTAGATTATAAGCTCCTTGAGGGCAGCAAGTGATGTGAATGTACAATATGTAAATTGCTGCGTAATTTGTTGGTGTTATATAAGTATTATAATAATGTTTTCAGGGCAAATATCTATTTTGCAAATTCTCTTGAAGCTGTGTATTTGAAGAGAAGAAAGGTTAATGTAAAAAGTACTGTTCTAGAGGTAGCACACACAGGTGCTGAAACGCTGCCTCCTTCAACTTCTAGGCCAGTTCTCTACTGTCCATTGAATCCCATGAGCCGTGTTCCTCGTGGGCCTTTACCATTCCTACCAAATAGACTGGTTTGCAATTCAGTAAGCAGGTGGGCCTCATCTGAAAGTGCCCGATAAAAAAATGATGTTGCCCATGGCTTATATTGTTACCACCTGGCCAGTCCTTTGATAGAAAATATATCATAAGGCTGTTAGTGACCACTTTAATAGTAACCAATCAGATGTGCTCTTTTGTGCAA
This sequence comes from Lithobates clamitans, assembly GCA_037952925.1. Taxonomy (NCBI): domain Eukaryota; kingdom Metazoa; phylum Chordata; class Amphibia; order Anura; family Ranidae; genus Lithobates; species Lithobates clamitans. The sequence goes on along the minus strand of JBBGZY010000276.1, from coordinate 1,251,460 downwards.
AATCAAACTAGGTGCTATAAGCTATATAAACAGGTGTTTCTGGCATCAGTGCTGTCCTACTGAACCCATCTGAACTACAAGCTCTTTAAGTGCATACTCACTGGGGTACTGGAAGTATTCACATCTACATATGTGGCCTATGGAAGCGCCAGTTACTAGGGTCACTGTAAAGCTGGCCACACATGTTGTAGGGCCAAAGGAAATGATCCTCACTTGGCAAATGCAGCATGATTTACTTACCAACACACATGGACACTTACCAACACCTGTGTACTGAGGATTAAAGTCTCTAAAACTTTTGGGCACCTGGTGAGCCACATGTGCCATGTACAACAACCAATACAAGTGAATGGCTGTACACAGCTGCATATGCGCCTATGGCACTTTAGCCAGGACACATCACTTTTGCGTTTGGGGAGAAGCACTGTACTTGCATGTACTGGTAAACACTGATGCAGAACCCATCAATATTCACAGGGATTTTACACCTTTGCACATAGGAGCTGGTAAGCACCCATTTGCAGGAGGACTAATATTCCTCTGTGATCATTTACAATTCACTGTAGGTGTATTGGACCTGCAGATGACCTGCTTTTGCTTTCCTATAGACTTGTATGTTGAAAGAAGCAGTTCTGAAAGAAAGGCCCATTGACTCAGGCCCCTACAATGTGATTGTACAAGCTCTGTACAACCTTGGATTTAAAACTGATAATTACCAGCAGCTATACTAGGGGAGATTATTGAGCATGTTACTCTCACAATACTCTGCTTATCTAGTACTAATCAGGCTGCCCTACATTAAGCAAGCGTTTTTTGGGGACCAGTGACATATTTACAGTGATCAGAGCTAAAAATAGCCACTGATCCTTGTATAAATGATAATGGCAGGGAAGGGGTTAACACTAGGGGGCAATCAAGGGGTTAAATGTTCCCTGGGAGGTGTTTCTGGGCACGTCCGTACGCGTATGCATGTTTACGCTCAGAGCTGCATACTCTCAAGTACTGTGGTATCTTGTAATTTACCGCTTCAGGCCCGGAAGATTTACCCCCTTCCTGACCAGAGCACTTTTTGCAATTTGGCAGTGCGTCTCTTTAACTGACAATTGCGCGGTTGTGCGACATTGCACCCAAACAAAATTTACGTCTTTTTCTTCCCATAAATAGAGCTTTCTTTTGGTGGTATTTAAACACCTCTGCGGTTTTTATTTTTTGCGCTATAAACAAAAAAAGTGACAATTTTGAAAATAAAGCAACATTTTTTACTTTTTGCTATACTAAATATGCCCCCAAAAATATATTAAAAAAATATTTTTTTCCTCAGTTTAGGCCGATATGTATTTTTCTACATATTTTTGTTAAAAAAACGCAATAAGCGTATATTGATTGGTTTGCGCAAAAGTTATAGCGTCTACAAAATAGGGGATAGTTTTATGGCATTTTTATTATTTTTTTTTATTAGTAATGGCGGCGATCTGCGATTTTTATCGTGACTGCGACATTATGGCAGACACATCGGACACTTTTGGCACTATTTTGGGACCATTGTCATTTATACAGCGATCAGTGCTATAAAAATGCGCTGATTACTGTGTAAAAGGCACTGGCAGGGAAGGGGTTAAACAGTAGGGGGCGATCAGGGGGTTAAGTGTGTCCTAGGGAGTGATTCTAACTGTGGGGGGGATGGGCTTCCACTCACATGACAGCGATCACTGTTCCCAATGACAGGGAGCAGTGATCTCTGTCATGTCACAAGGCAGACCGGGGAAATGCCTTGTTTACATAGGCATCTCCCTATTCCGCGGCTCTGTGACACGATCGCCGGGACAACGGCAGACTTCGAGTCCGTGGGTCCCACGGGCACGGTCACACTGTACGCAGTGGGTGCGCTCCCGCTAGCCCCGCCAATTAAAGGGAACGTACAAGTACGCCTATTTGCCCACCGCTGCCATTGTGCCGCCGTATATCGGCGTGCAGCGGTCAGCAAGTGGTTAATCTGTACAGGTAGATGTACACAACACCTTACCTTATAGCCCCCCCCCCATAAGCCCGTGTATGAGCCCTAATTATTTTTAAATCACACATTAGAAATACATATGGTGGCAATGGTAGAACACAGTTAAAGTGGTTGCAAACCCTGTATAACCACTTTTACCTACAGGTAAGCCTATAATAAGGCTTACCTGTAGTTACTGTGAATTTCTCCTAAACTTGCACAGTTTAGGAGATATTCACTGTATCCACATGTGCCGATGATATCGGCACATGCGCACTGAAGAAACGGCTCACTGGTGCCGTTTGTTCAGCTGCTGTGCCGTTACCATGATGTCATCACATGGCCGGAGCCCAAGAACCCGGAAATAACTCCGGGACGACATGTCGCCGGTCACAGCGGCGGTGTACTGGGACCGCTGCAACAGCATCATTCTAAGGTAAGTATTTCATAATGAGCTAGTATGCAAAGGCTCATTATGCCTTTGTCTTGCAGGTTTTTTTTTTTTTTTTAATCTGGGTTTAACAACACTTTAAAGTGTTTGTAAAGGTAATTTTTTTGTAAATAACAAATTTGCGGGCTGAACCCTGGGTTGTGTGCGTCTATTGACATACATGGAGTGGATCAGCCCTGCCATCACTCTCCGCTTACAGGATTTGATTAAGTGGTAACCAATGGCTCCCGCTGCTGTCTCTGTGAGCAGGGAGACAGCCACTACATACGGGCACAGTGCTGGATCGAGATTGGGCTCAGGTAAGTGTACAAGGGAGTAAGGGGGCAAATATAGGGATATTTTTAACCTTAAGGCCTAATGTACACGGGACGCTGAGGAAATCTCTTCTGAACGATTTTTTTGACAGCTTGAAACCGGCGTTTAAAAACGCCCATTTAGCCACGTTTGCATGCGACGTGTAGTCGTGTTTAGCCGCGTTCGCGTCTAGGAGCGTTTATTTTGGATAACATCATAAGACCCTCCCAAAGCACATAAAACAGTATTATGTAACTATTTCAGCCATTCTGTGAGACCAGAGTGAGCAGCAGCAGCTGAGAGAGCAGCAGTATACTTGTATCTACCTCAAATTCAATGCTTTTACTATGAATCCCATAATGAGCATATGTGAGGAAATGCTCCTGACGTTGCTGTTGATGAGGCTGGAAAGACGTCGGAAATTGCGTGCGAGGACCAGAGTTCGTCGCTACTGGACTCATCCAGTGATTGCGCAGCGCGTGTCTGTAGGATATTTTTGCTACATGTATGTACAGCTAGTGGTGTATTGGATTGGATCATAGGCTCACTAGGGGTATAGAAATGGTCTATGAAGCTTTGCAAACAATTACAAGTTTTTAAAATATTTTTTTAGTGGTTTTTCATCATTTGCTATCATTTTTAAGTTTTGTAATGTAAAAAATAGGTCACCTTTAAAAAAACGCTTCTAAACGAAAACGCGGCTAAACGCGGTACCACATTTAGACGCATTTGGCATCTGAACTCATTTTTTGCCTTAAAAAAAAAAGCCTCTAGACGCAACTGCCTAAAAACATCATTAAACGAACCTGTGCACGTGTACACATAAGATAACATTGGATGAGTTCAGGGGCAGCTGAAAAAAACATACAACTGCCTCTGAACATCCGTTTATCAGCAGCCGTGTACATGAGGCCTAATACAGAGAATGCATCAAGGTAGAAAATGTCCAGGCTTCAGAACCACATGAAATTGTCATTTTAATGTCAGTAACAAAGACAAAACTTTACACTAGCTGTGACCTTCAGAGAGCCAGGTGCATGTGCCATTTAGTTCCTGTTTTGTTTAACCTGTCAGTGACTTCATGCTTATCTTCCAAGGGCCAGTTCATACCAGAATGCGGTGTGGGAAGCCTGTGCTCCATGCAGGTTTCCTACACCACGTTCAAAATGCACTGGGTGTGCAATCTGCTGCAGGTGTCAATGTAATCCTAACACCCCAAACACAGTGCGTTTGCCTGCACTGGATTGCATGGTACCAAGGTGTCATGCGATCCAGTGCAGTGTGGTTTTAAAAGTAGTGCTTGCACTATTTTTAGTGCAATCCAGTGCAATTTCAGCCCTAATGTGATTTCCCATCGCACTGAATCGCACAGGACTGCAGAGCGCAGTTCTGTGCAATTTTGGTGTGAACAGGCACTTCCTGTGATTGTCAGTTTGCAATATACATGCAACGAATGGCAAGACGCATGTAAGATGGATGGCCTATGTCACATTGCCAGTTAGCGGTACACACATCCAGTGGCCACATGTAGGGTACTGGGGTATGTTGCATTGTCAGTTAGCAGTATACACACATCCAGTTGCAGGATTTATCTCACATTCAGGTGTGAGAAAGTAGCCTATGTCACATTGTCAGTTAGCAGTATACACACATTTGGTGACTGGATCCCACATGTAGGGCAACAGCCCATGTCACATTGCCAGTTAGCAGCACACACACATCCAATGACCAGGTCCCATATATAGGGCACTGGCCCATGTCACACTGTCAGTTGTCAGCTGATACATCCCTTATGTAGGGCACTGGTCCATGTCACACTGTCAGTTGTCAGCTGATACATCCCTTATGTAGGGCACTGGTCCGTGTCACTGTCAGTGGATACATCCTTTATGTAGGGCACTGACCCTCGTCACACTGTCAGTTGTCAGTGGATGCATCCCTCATGTAAGGCACTGGTCCATGTCACACTGTCAGTTGTCAGCTGATACATCCCTTATGTAGGGCACTGGTCCGTGTCACTGTCAGTGGATACATCCTTTATGTAGGGCACTGACCCTTGTCACACTGTCAGTTGTCAGTGGATGCATCCCTCATGTAAGGCACTGGTCCATGTCACACTGTCAGTCGGTACACAGATCCAATGACCGGAACCCACTTGTAGGGCACTGACCCATGTCACATTGTCAGTTGTCAGTGGATACATCCTTTATGTTGGGCACTGACCCATGTCACATTGTCAGCTGTCAGTGGATGTCATGCATCCCTTGTGTAGAGCACTTACCCATGTCACATTGTCAGCTGTCAATGGATACATCCTTTATGTAGGGCACTGACCCATGTCACATTGTCAGTTGTCAGTGGATGCATCCTTTATGTAGGGCACTGACCCATGTCACATTGTCAGCTGTCAGTGGATACATCCTTTATGTAGGGCACTGACCCATGTCACATTGTCAGTTGTCAGTGGATGCATCCTTTATGTAGGGCACTGACCCATGTCACATTGTCAGTTGTCAGTGGATGCATCCTTTATGTAGGGCACTGACCCATGTCACATTGTCAGTTGTCAGTGAATACATCCTTTATGTAGGGCACTGACCCATGTCACATTGTCAGTTGTCAGTGGATGCATCCCTTGTGTAGGGCACTGACCCATGTCACATTGTCAGTTGTCAGTGGATGCATCCCTTAAGGGCACTGACCCATGTCACACTGTCAGTCAGTACACACGTCCAATGACCGGAACCCACTTGTAGGGCACTGTCCCATGTCATGACAATAGAACTGCACTCACCTGGCTCTACGAGGATGACCTTTGCCCCGCTGCATCTGTAGCAGTGCAGAAATGACTTGGCTCTGATGTTGTTATTGAGGCAGGCTATTGAGCAGCCCAGTTTGGCCACCCCGAGCCATATCCAGATATAAGCGGGGGCATTGCTCATGAACAGGGCCACACAGTCCCCTGACTTAACCCCAGCATGTTTGCGCAAGGCTCTGGCCGTCTGGTTGCTGAGTTTGTCTATTTCGGAGTAGGTGTACACTTCATCCTGGTAGAGGATAAATGGTTTGTCAGGACTTGTCTCCACCTTCTCCAGGAATAGGTCCACAATGGTGTAGGCTGGGGTCTTGTTGGAACGCTTCCTGGTCCTGATACCAAAGCGAGCGACAGTGATGAAATTGGCAATGTCCTGGAAGATGTATGGAAAGATGAAGCTGATGAGGAGAGGCAGTAGCAGCAGCCCAGGGAGGGCGGTGAAGAACACAGTGATCATGAGGGGGGCTGAGAGATGGAGCTTAGGAGAAATTAGCCTTTGCACTTGCTCTGCCTGCCTTTGTGTGCACTATTAACCATATCTGAGAGCATAGCTGACAGCAGTACAAACTCTTCAGGGAGGAGGAGGGGGGACAGGACTCAGTGACAGGTATACGGTGACATCCTCCTGGATCTCCTCCCACTTCTCACACAGCAATAGGTAATGTTCAACCCACCTGTACCTGTATACACCTTACACACAATGAGTATGACAGTCCACCTGTATGCACATTACACCGAGCATGACAATCTACCTGTACACATTATACCGAGTACAACAACCCGCCTGAACACACATTACACACAGGAGCTGTGACACCCAGTATTATAATCCAAATGTATGCATATTACACTGAGGACGACAATCCACCTGTATTCACATTACACACAGGAGGTGTGACACCGAGTCCAAAAATCCACCAGTATGTACATTACACTGAGAATGACAATCCACCTGTACACACCTTATACACAGTAGCTATGACACTGCGTACGACAATCAGTATGCACATTATACATAGGAGCTGTGACACAGCACACAATACATCTGTACACACATTATACAAAGTATGACAATCTACTTGTACACAGATTACTCTGAGTGTGACATTTCACCTGTACGCACATTACACAGAGTTTGACAATTCACCTGTACATACATTACACAGAGTATGACAATTCACCTGTACACACATTATACAAAGTATGACAATCTACTTGTACACACATTACACAGAGTATGACAATTCACCTGTACACACATTATACAAAGTATGACAATCTACTTGTACACACATTACACAGAGTATGACAATTCACCTGTACATGCATTACACAGAGTATGACAATTCACCTGTACATGCATTACACAGAGTATGACAATTCACCTGTACACACATTACACAGAGTATGACAATTCACCTGTACACGCAGTACACAGAGTATGACAATTCACCTGTACACGCATTACACAGAGTATGACATTCCACCTGTACACACATTACACAGAGTATGACGATTCACCTGTACACGCATTACACAGAGTATGACAATTCACCTGTACACACATTACACAGAGTATGACGATTCACCTGTACATGCATTACACAGAGTATGACAATTCACCTGTACATGCATTACACAGAGTATGACAATTCACCTGTACACGCAGTACACAGAGTATGACAATTCACCTGTACACGCATTACACAGAGTATGACAATTCACCTGTACACACATTATACAAAGTATGACAATCTACTTGTACACACATTACACAGAGTATGACAATTCACCTGTACATGCATTACACAGAGTATGACAATTCACCTGTACATGCATTACACAGAGTATGACAATTCACCTGTACACACATTACACAGAGTATGACAATTCACCTGTACACGCAGTACACAGAGTATGACAATTCACCTGTACACGCATTACACAGAGTATGACATTCCACCTGTACACACATTACACAGAGTATGACGATTCACCTGTACACGCATTACACAGAGTATGACAATTCACCTGTACACACATTACACAGAGTATGACGATTCACCTGTACATGCATTACACAGAGTATGACAATTCACCTGTACATGCATTACACAGAGTATGACAATTCACCTGTACACGCAGTACACAGAGTATGACAATTCACCTGTACACACATTACACAGAGTATGACAATTCACCTGTACACACATTACACAGAGTATGACGATTCACCTGTACACGCATTACACAGAGTATGACGATTCACCTGTACACACATTACACAGAGTATGACGATTCACCTGTACACACATTACACAGAGTATGACAATTCACCTGTACATACATTACACAGAGTATGACAATTCACCTGTACACGCATTACACAGAGTATGACAATCCACCTGTACACACATTACACAGAGTATGACAATTCACCTGTACATACATTACACAGAGTATGACAATTCACCTGTACACGCATTACACAGAGTATGACAATTCACCTGTATGCACATTACACAGAGTATGACAATTCACCTGTACGCACATTACACCCAAAAAAGACAAAATGGAAGGCGCGCACACCTAGAGCATTACCAATGACAATTTATTTAATAAAAATCCATAAAGAGTGGGTACTCACAAAGCACAAATCTCAATTGAGCCATAAAAACACACATACAGTGTGCAGGCATGTGCAGGAACACAAGACGGGGTAAAGATGACGCGTTTCAGGGGCGCACCCCCTTCCTTAGAGCTAGGCTAAACTAGCTAAAAGGGGTGCGCCCCCAAAACGCGTCAGCTTTACCCGTGTTGTGTTCCTGCGCATGTCTACACACTGTGTGTGTTTTAATGGCTCAGTTGAGATTTGTGCTTTGCGAGTACCCATTTTGTATGGCTTTTTATTAATTAAATTGTCATTGGAAATGCACTAGGTGTTTGCGCCTTCTATTTTGTCTTTTTTGTAGTTTCCATCAGATTACCCCATCTGAGGAAGGCAGCATCCACCCAGTCTTGGGATACCCTTGTCCCTGCTACCCTTTACTTCAGAAGACCCCTTAGCGCTGGAAGTGACTGTGTTTTTTGTGTTTCTATACATTACACCCAATGTGACAATTCACCTGTACATATAATATGACAATTCACCTGTACACACAGTACACAGAGTTTTACAATTCACCTGTACACACATTACACAGAGTATGACAATTCACTTGTACACACATTACACAGAGTATGACAATTCACCTGTACACACATTACACAGAGTATGACAATTCACCTGTACACACATTACACAGAGTATGACAATTCACCTGTACACACATTACACAGAGTATGACAATTCACTTGTACACACATTACACAGAGTATGACAATTCACTTGTACACACATTACACAGAGTATGACAATTCACTTGTACACACATTACACAGAGTATGACAATTCACTTGTACACACATCAACCATTCCATGTTTGGTACAAAACAAAAAAAAATATCTCTAAATATACTTGACGTATAACTAAAGGCTAAACACTTTTTTTTTTACTAATGCCGCGTACACACGATCGGAAATTATGCCAGCAAAAGACGATGATGTGAGCTTTTGGTCGGAAAATGCGACCGTGTGTATGCTCCATCTGACTTTTGCTGGCGGAACTCCCGCCAGCAAAAGATTGAGAGCAGGTTCTCAATTTTTCGGTCGGAAAAAGTTCCTATCCGAAAATGCGATCGTCTGTACAAATTCCGACGTGCAAAATTCCTACACATGCTCGGAAACAATTCAACGCATGCTCGGAAGCATTGAACTTCATTTTCTCGGCATATAACAACCCAATATAAAGTTCAGGGCCTATGTTGCCCTATGGGGAGGTATAAAGATGATGTGCTGGTTGCATAGAGAGGGAGCGCTGTGGAGTTTAAGGAATTTTTTAATAATATTAACTGATAACCCATATAACATCTTTCTCACCTACATACAGTTGTGCTTATAAGTTTACATACCCTGGCAGAACATATGATTTCTTGGCCATTTTTCAGAGAATATGAATAACACAAAAACTTTTCTCTCACTCATGGTTAGTGTTTGGCTGAAGCCATTTATTATCAATTAACTGTTTTTACTCTTTTTAAATCATAATGACAACAGAAACTACCCAAATTACCCTGATCAAAAGTTTACATACCCCGGTGATTTTGGCCTGATAACATGCACACAAATTGACACAAAGGGGTTTGAATGGCTATTAAATGTCACCATCCTCACCTGTGATCTGTTTGCTTGTAATTAGTGTGTGTGTATAAAAGGTCAATGAGTTTCTGGACTCCTGACAGACCCTTGCATCTTTCATCCAGTGCTGCACTGACATTTCTGGCTTCTGAGTCATGGGGAAAGCAAAAGAATTGTCAAAGGATCTGCGTAAAAAGGTAGTTGAACTGTATAAAACAGGAAAGGGATATAAAAAGATAGCCGAGGAATTGAGAATGCCAATCAGCAGTGTTCAAACTCTAATCATGAAGTGAAAAATGAGAGGTTCTGTTGAAATCAAACCACAGTCAGGTAGACCAACTAAAATTTCAGCCACAACTGCCAGGTAAAGTGTTCGGGATGCAAAGAAAAACCCACAAATAACTTCAGGTGAAATACAGGACTCTCTGAAAACATGAGGTGTGGCTGTTTCAAGATGCACAATAAGGAGGCACTTGAAGAAAGATGGGCTGCATGGTTGAGTTGCCAGAAGAAAGCCATTACTACACAAATGCCACAAAGTATCCCACTTACAATATGCCAAACAGCACAGAGACAAGCCTCAAACCTTCTGCCACAAAGTCATTTGGAGTGATGAGACCAAAATGTAAGCTTTTTGACCACAACCATAAACGCTACATTTGGGGATGAGTCAACAAGGCCTATGATGAAAGGTACACCATTGCTACTGTGAAACGCTGATGTTTTGGGGATGTGTGAGCTACAAAGGCACAGGAAATTTGGTCAAAATTGATGGTAAGATGAATGCAGTATGTTATCAAAAAATACTGGAGGAACATTTGCATTCATCAGCCAGAAAGCTGTGCACGGGATGTACTTGGACATTCCAACATGACAATGATCCAAAACACAAGGCCAAATCAACCTGTCATTGGCTACAGCAGAATAAAGTGAAGGTTCTGGAGTGGCCATCTCAGTCTTCTGACCTCAATATCACTGGGCCACTCTGGGGAGATCTCAAATGTGCAGTTCATGCAAGCCAGCCCAAAATGGCCAAGAAATCATAAATTCTACCAGGGTATGTAAACTTATGAGCACAACTGTACATACTTCCCAACTTTTTGAGATGGGAATGAGGGACACCTATTAACAAAAGTATGAGTGCATAGGACACACCCCCGCCATAACCACTTAACCACTTGCTTACAGGGCACTTAAACCCCCCTCCTATCCAGACCAATTTTCAGCTTTCAGCGCTGACGCACTTTGAATGACAATTGTGCGGTCATACAACACTGTACCCAAATGAAATTTTTATCATTTTTTCACCACAAATAGAGCTTTCTTTTGGTGGTATTTGATCACCTCTGCGGTTTTTACTTTTTGTTAAAAAAAAATGTAAAACCTGACTTTTTTTTTTTTTTAAAAATTATTTTTTTATATTTTGTTATAAAAAATTTAAAACGGGTAATTTTTCTCCTTCATTGATGTACGCTGATGAGGCGGCAGTGATGGGCACTGATAGGCGGCAGTGATGGGTACTGATGGGTGGCAGTGATGGGCACTGATGGGTGGCAGTGATGGGCAGCACTGGCAGGTGGCACTGACTGGCACTACAGGTGGGCATTGGTAGGTGGCACTTGTGGGCATTGATAGGTGGCACTTGTGGGCACTGTTAGGTGGCACTGTGGGCACTGTTAGGTGGCACTTTTAGGTGCCACTGATGAGGCAGATGTTGTGCTTCCACTTCGGGACCGATGTCCCTGACATCTGAGCCGGTGATCGGCTTTTTTTTCTACTCGCGCTGTCAGCGTGAGTAAATAAAAAAAAACGATTACCGATCTTTTGTTTACATCATGTGATCAGCTGTCATTGGCTGACAGCTGATCACATGGTAAGGGGCCGGGACCGGCCCCTTACTCGGATCGGTGATCAGCCGAGTCTCAGTGACTCGGTGATCACAGCGCGCCCGGCGCGCGCCCTGTAGTCACGCGCAGGGAGCGTGCACAGGGGAGGCCGTCATATGACGGCCTCCCGGGAATGCAGGTCCGCGCTGTGGTTGTCATTCGGCCATAGCACGGATGTCTAGTGGTTAAAGGAGAATTATACAAAAAAATGTTTAGTTAAACCCAAAAAAAAAAAAAAGTGCTTTTTTTACCACTAGTATTCCTTTATGCTGGCTTTTGACATTTTAAAAATGCAGCAATTTAGAAATTGGATGAAAGGTTTAGCACTGGGAAACACTTTTTGAAAAATAAAAAGTGCATTTTATATACAACTATATAGATCAGACCAGAGGGAAAAATGAGTAGGAAAGAGGGACAGAGGGACTTTGTTCCAAATCAGGGATAGTTGGGAGCTATGCGTATATGGCCTGCATAAAAAGTGTTCTACAGTTTGGAGGCATGGATAAGATGGATAAGGTATATCATAATCACACTGAGAAGCTTGTACCAAAGTACAAAACTTATCTTTATTGCATGATCATATAGATCAGGGATATGCAATTAGCGGACCTCCAGCTGTTGCAGAACTACAAGTCCCATGAGGCATAGCAAGACTCTGACAGCCACAAGCATGACACCCAGAGGCAGAGGCATGATGTTGACTTGTAGTTTTGCAACAGCTGGAGGTCCGCTAATTGCATATCCCTGATATAGATAGACAACATTTTCTGAAAAAGACCCTTTATCAGACAGGATGTAACATGTCCGATGAAGGGTCTCTGCGTAGTCCTGACACATTGGCTTTCTATGTGATCAGGCAATAAAGAAGAGCTTTGCACTTACAAGCTTGCCAGATGCTGTATGTATTTTGTACTGCACCCATTGTTTTATGTAGCACCCTCTAGATAGGTAGGTGCTAGAGTGATTTTTTGCAGAGTAGATAAATTTACCCTGCACATTTTTTTGCAGGGTAAGTTTTGGACAGGAGGCACAGGAGGAGCAAGAGAGGACAGCAGGAGTGAGCATTGCCAGGCAAGTCTCCAGGGAGAGGAAGAACTGGTCGCAGCCAGGAGGGCTGGTGAGTGACATGCACAGTCAGGAGGACTGGGGAGGCACGCCTGAGAGGACTGGGAACAGGCAGTCTGGGATGGGTGCAGAACCAGCAGAGTGGATTGCGGGGTCATGGGCAGTGGAGAAGGGCAGCTGCAGCCAGGAGGGCTGGCAGGGCCTAAAGATGTGTTACTGGGCTTAGTAATTGAAGGTAGGACAGCTAGCACCAGAACTTTCTATCTGCTACACTATAGGGGCCCGCGGTCCCTCAGTGGCGTAGCGTGGGTTGTCAGCACCCGGGGCAATGCAAGTAATTTGCGCCCCCCTAACCTGCGGACTTTTAGCTATCCCTGAGTCCCTTCAAATACAATAGTACTGACCTACCTGATTCCTATACTGACCACTACACTGAGAAACACACTGTCCAATACACTGACCACTATACTGTCCACTACACTGACCACCATACTACACTGTCCACTATACTACACTATACTGACCACTATACTACACTACACTGTCCACTATACTACACTATACTGACCACCATACTACACTGTCCACTATACTACACTGACCACTATACCACCATACTACACTGACCACTATACTACACTGTCCACTATACTACACTGACCACTATACTACACTGTCCACTATACTGCACTATACTGACCACCATACTACACTGACCACTATACTACACTACACTGACCACTATACTACACTGACCACTATACTACACTACACTGGCCACTATACTACACTGTCCACTATACTACACTACACTGACCACTATACTACACTGTCCACTATACTACACTATACTGACCACCATACTACACTGTCCACTATACTACACTACACTGACCACTATACTACACTATACTGACCACTACACTATACTGACCACCATACTACACTGTCCACTATACTGTCCTCTACACTACACTGTCCACTATACTACACTGTCCACTATACTACACTACACTGACCACTATACTATACTGTCCACTACACTACACTGACCACTATACTACACTATCCACTATACTACACTATACTGACCACCATACTACACTGTCCACTATACTACACTTTACTGACCACCATACTACACTGACCACTATACTACACTGTCCACTACCCTACACTGACCTCCATACTAAACTACACTATACTGACCACTATACTAACCACTATACTATACTGCACTGACCACTATACTGATCACTATACTACACTACACTGTCCACCATACTACGCTGTCCACCATACTACACTGTCCACCATACTACATTACACTATCCACTATACTATACTGTCCACTACACTACACTGACCTCCATACTAAACTACACTATAGTGACCACTATACTATACTATACTGACCACTATACTATACTACACTAACCACTATACTGACCACCATACTACATTACACTGACCACCATACTACACTGTCCACTACACTACACTGTCCACTATACTGACCACATTACTACACTACACTACACTGACCACTATACTACACTGACCACACTACACTGACCACTATACTATACTGACCACTATACTACACTGACCACCATACTACACTACACTGACCACTATACTACACTGACCACTATACTACCTGACCACTATACTACACTGACCTCCATACTACACTACACTGACCACTATGCTATACTACACTGTCCACTACACTATACTGACCACTACACTAACCACCATACTAACCACTATACTACACTACACTGACCTCCATACTAACCACTATACTACACTGACCTCCATACTAAACTACACTATACTGACCACTATACTAACCACTATACTATACTACACTAACCACTATACTAACCACCATACTACACTACACTGACCACTATACTACACTGTCCACTACACTGCCCCCCATACTGACCACTACACTACACTGACCTCCATACTAAACTACACTATAATGACCACTATACTATACTATACTGTCCTGCCTACAGTCTCTCTCGCCCCCCCCCCCCCCCCCCCGGCCAGTAACAAGACTCTTACAAGGGAGTCTCACTCACCTTCTTGTCCTGCCCTGCATCGATCCGGAAGAGGAGGAGAAGACAGTGGCGACTCACATTATTCTCTCCCCCGCGCTCTGCCTGCTGCCATGTTCAGTGTCCGGCGCACTGTGATTGGGCGTATGGGGGGTCATGTGCGGAGGCGGGACTTCAGGAGCAATCGAGGACAGGCCAGCCCTACGCCTCACATGACCCCCATACGCCCAATCACAGGGCGCCGGACACTTAACATGGCGGCCGGAGCCCGGGGACACAGAATTAGAAATAGGAGGAGGCAGCCAGTGACACATACTGGCGCCCCCCTAAATGTCGCGCCCGGGGCCACGGCACCCCCTGCACCCCCCACGCTACGCCACTGCGGTCCCTGCCTGCAAAAGGCAATTACTAAGGCCTGGCTGAGCCAGTGTCAGGCCTGATCACCAGGTGCTAGCTGTACTTGAAACATTAGAAAGGAAGCGATGTGCAGGAGGAGAAATGGAGTGTATATACCAAGGTGTATATAGTTGTTCCAGCAAGTTCTGCAAATTTCCATTAGGGAATCCCATACTTCCTATACCCCATCCAATTTCAAATCCCTCAATAAAACATAAAAACGAGCACATGGATTGTTTTCTGTCGGAGTGTCTGAGAGGTGAACGCCGGGCTGGGCAGGGTGACAGGTGGACCACAATACTCAGCAGCCCCTACGGGGGTACCGCTACATTTACATACTGCAGAATTATGCTCATATGTGAGCCCTGAATGCCCAAAACTGTGGTCACTGTTTTATTCTTTCAACTTTTCGTTTGTTTATATATTTAAAATGTAGAGTAGTTGTAAGAAATATAATATATAAAATACTATAGCAATCTTGTAAGAAATGTTATAAAGATTACCTTCCAGTTCACTAAACTATTGTACAGTCCACTAGTGCCACCTAATGGAAATTTTGCTAAGTGTACATACATACTAGAGAATTTTTATGTTGTTCAAAGCTAAAAAATTTCCACTATTTTCTACAAATTAGATACTAGATCGCTTGGAAACAAAGCGATTGTTTACTGATATGCCCCGTACACACGATAGGATTTTCCGATGGAAAATGTGTGATAGGACCTTGTTGTCGGAAATTCCGACCGTGTGTGGGCTCCATCACATATTTTCCTTAGGAATTTCCGACACACAAAGTTTGAGAGCAGGCTATAAAATTTTCTGACAACAAAATCCGTTGTCGGAAATTCCGATCGTGTGTACACAAATCCGACGCACAAAGTGCCACGCATGCTCAGAATAAATTAAGAGACGGAAGCTATTGGCTACTGCCCCTTTTATAGTCCCAACGTACGTGTTTTACGTCACCGCGTTCAGAACGATTTGATTTTCCGACAACTTTGTGTGACCGTGTGTATGCAAGACAAGTTTGAGCCAACATCCGTCAGGAAAAAATCCATGGATTTTGTTGTCGGAATGTCCGATCAATGTCCGACCGTGTGTACAGGGCAATATGCTGAATGCACACACGTGATTTACAATACTACAACACCTCTTACTTATAGATGTATTATATTTATTAAATGTATTAGATATATAGTGTACAGATGTATTGTTAGTGTAAAGACGTATGTGTGAGATCAGGAACAAATAATTACAACCCCCACAAACGCTGTCTTTTTGACAAGCGTCCCTTTATGATTTTTTAAATCCCATTCAAAACAGCAAATGGGTAAACTCTTTCCAATCCTGAAAAGTTGTAATGCAGTATTTTAATTATAGGAATTAAATAATAAATAAGCTGTTGTAATTCTACTGCTACATGAGTGTACTATCTAGTGAAGAAATAGTTTTCTTGTATATCTTCTGAAGATAGTACACCCCATGTCATTTAACTGTTAAATGCCAGAGCTCACTGAAGTTTTGGTGTGTTACAGTTGAAAGACAGAGGGGGGTCTTTAATCTTGACTTGCGCTGAAATAGAGACCCTATAAACAGCGTGGACCATGAATCCAAAGGATTCCACAGGGACACAGGGATCGATTTTCAGAATGACAGTTGTAAATCCAGGCACCATATAACTTTTGGAATGGTTTATGTTAGGTTAGGTTCACTTTAAAGTAGAACTCCAACTTAAATTTTTCTTAAATTTTTTTTAAGTTCCTGAAGTCTTTTCCAATGTGTATTCTGCTCCAGAACACGTGTCAAACACAAGACCCGCGGGTTGAATCTGGCTACATTTTAAAGATTGTCTGCTAGAGCTGCACGATTCTGGCCAAAATGAGAATCACAATTTTTTTTTTTGCTTAGAATAAAAAGATCACGATTTTCTCACAATTCTCGCGGCGTAAAATCTTTCACATTGTACAAAAAAATTGGCCTAACTTTACTGGTTAGTTTTTTTTTTAATTCATTAAAGTGTAATTTTTTCCAAAAAAATTGCATTTGAATGACTGCTGCATAAATACAGTGTGACATAAAATATTGCAACAACCACCATTTTATTCTCTAGGGTCTCTACTAAAAAATATATATATATAATGTTTGGGGGTTCTAAGTAATTTTCTAGCAAAAAAACTTGAAACCAACAAATGTCAGAAAAAGGTTTAGTGTTTAAGTGGTTAAACTTCCCTCATTTACACACCAACTGTATTCCTTTGATCTAAAGAACAAATTGTTACAATGTATATACTTAAGTTCCACTGCTAAAGAATGTTGTAATTCTTGGCAGACTGCCGTTTTTTTCCCCTTTCTTTTGACTGCTGTCGGCTTTAGCAGAGCAGAGAGAATTCTCTGCATAGAAAGAATCAGGAAATACTATGTCAATATCGCAACAGGGAAAAAAAAATCGCTATAATGATTCTTAACGATTAATCGTGCAGCTCTACTTTCTGTCTCTTTTTTCAGATATGTGCTATCATTTCTACATTGGCTTTGGCAGTAGGCATTGCTTTTATGATGGACTAGAATGGAAATTTGTAAGAGTATTCTGAATTTCTACCAACATTTCAGAAAAATATTGTATGCCCCTTTTATTGTTTGCAACCCTACACAGCCAAAATGCAGCAAATCTAGTAAGGCCTTACCTATTTTACTGTCTTGTGTGCTGCTAAAATTATGATTTAGCAGCTTTTCCTCTACCTGTACTTGGTAAACCTGACCTAAGCATTTTTTAGAATTCTGTTATCTCTTTGGCATAGGGCACCCAGTGACATAACAAGAGAATTGTCATTTCTCTTTAGAGTACTTAGCCTGAGAGGCTAAAGAAGTTCAGATTGAGCCTGGATGTCCTGTAGAGATGTGCAGGATAGCATAGTATTTACCGTTGTAGTTTCCCTAAACCGCCACAAGATGCCTTGCATTGGTGATAATTGTAAATTGGACAGTCACAGGGATAGCAGCCTTATGCCCCGTACACACGGTCGGACTTTCCGACGGAAAATGTGCGATCGGAGCTTGTTGTCGGAAATTCCAACCGTGTCTGGGCTCCATCAGACTTTTTCCATCGAAATTTCAGACACACAAAGTTTGAGAGCAGGATATAAAATTTTCCGACAACAAAATCCGATCGTTTAAATTCCGATCATGTGTACACAAATCCGTTGCACAAGGTGCCACGCATGCTCAGAATATATTAAAAGATGAAAGCTATTGGCTACTGCCCCTTGTTTAGTCCCGACGTACGTGTTTTATGTCACCGCGTTCTGAACGATCGGATTTTCCAACAGCTTTGTGCGACCATGTGTATGCATGACAAATTTGGCCCAAAATCTGTCGGAAAAAATCCAACAGATTTTGAGGTCGGAATGTCTGATCAATGTCCGATTGTGTGTACGGGGCATAACAGCTTTCACCCTGCCTCAGGTGGTTACGAATTTGCAGGAGGACAATTATATAGTAAGATTGGCAGAGGGTAAGCAAGTTGCCTGGAGAGATTTGCTGTGACTGAGCTGCATCACCTTTTCTGATCTACGACCTGACTGCTAGAAATCATGTAGCCACAAAGCCATTATATGTCTTCTTCTCCTTAGGAGGGGGCACATATAGACATTTCCCATAGGGGAGTTGAGACTCATTTGGAGCAGTGGCGGCTGGTGGTAATATTTTTTTTTGGGGGGGAGCGGCAAATGGTAACACCAACCCCCCCCGGTCGGTCGGTTGGGTGGGTCTGGAGCACATACCCCATCTATGTTGGGCAGCACTTCCCCCGGGCTTCACCAGCGGCTTCCCTTGCTCAGCGGCGATGGCTTTCCCTTCCCCTGCTCTCCACGGGCATCACGGCTGCTTCTGTTTCCTCTCTCCTTCTTGGCGTCTCAGACCTACTCCTGATTGGCCCGATTGAGATTCAGTGTTTCATATTCATTCGCTGTTGAAACACCTGGGTGGGCTTCTGGTGCAATGCTCTGCGCCAGGAGCCCACCCTATTTTAAAGCCTATTAGAGCCTCTGGCTCTAATCAGGTGCTTCAAAAAAACACCCCCGCCACTGTAATTCAAGCGCCCAAGGTTTTGAAAGGGGCCGGACACATGAAAAGGGGGTGGCGTTGTCCTGTCAAAATAGCGGCTGTGGATAGAGCATGGGGGTGGTGGCTGTGGATAGAGTGGGTGGCGCTCCGGCGACCCTAATGGACGGGCTGCCACTGGAATGCCAGAACATTTCGTAACCCACTGGCATGGCGCAAGTCTCACTCCTCCATATACCTTTCTCCATGTGAAAGAGTGATGGCAGAAAATGACCAAGTAATCCATCTGGTCTGCCCCATTTTTATATCTATATTTATAGAATAAAAAATATATACACTGTTTTTGAATTTTGTTTTGTCTAAGTATAGATCTATGTTTATCCCAAATATAGTTGAATCCCCACTTACCACTGACTGACTTACTTTGCTGGCAGTCTATTCCAAGCACTGACAAATTTTGGTAATACAATACTTTCCAAGGTTAATACAATACTTTCTAAGGTTATTTTTGAACTTTTCTCCTGCTAGTTTGAGGTCATCTCCCCATGTTTTTGATCTTGGCTTCATATTAAAAAAAACCTGCCCTCCTGAATCTTATTCACCCCCTTAATGTATTCATAGGTTTCAATCATGTCTCCCCTTCCATTCCTTCCTCAGGATTACACATTTTAAGTTCCGGAAGTCTCTCCCGATGTGTATTCTGCTCCAGAACACGTGTCAAACACAAGGCCCGCAGGTTCAATCTAGCCTGCCAGCTTTTTCATGTGGCCCTCGCACCTCTCCTGCAGCTGCAGCAGCCCTCTCGTCTCTGCCCTCCCCCCCCCCCTCGTCTCAGCAGTCGGTAGCAAAGAGGAAGACAGAACTTCTCATACAGATCCTGCACCTCTTTGTGCAGCCCCCCCTTGTCTCCGCCTCCTCTGGTCTCAGCATTTAGCAAACTTGGGTAGTTGACTCCAGCCCTCCTCTGGTCCTCCTCCAGACACTTTCTGCTACCCAGCTCCTCCCCTGGTTTCTTCCTGGCCACAGCAAAAGTTAAGGGGGGGGGGGTGCACTGTGATGTAAGAGAAGGTGGGGGGGCTTTTGACATCTGATGTAAGGGGGGTGGGGGTGCTCTTGACATCTGCTTAAAATTATTATGAGAATGATACAATTCTATGCCAATTGAAAAGGAGGGTCACACACCACTGGTATTCACAAGAAACTTTATTGGAGACTGCTCAGACAGAACACCATGGCAGGACCATGTTCTGTCTGAGCAGTCTCCAATAAAGTTTCTTGTGGATGATACCAGTGGTGTGTGACCCTCCTTTTCAGACTTTCATCATCTGCTACAGGAGTGTGAGTGGGCTCTGTGCCGGTCCTCACCTGCTCTTCACAGCTTATGTCTTAAGTTATTATTAACACCAGTAATAATCAAATGCAGAAGCAATTATTTAGGTGCGCATAAAATGATAAAGAGTAGATACATACATATACAGTAGTCTTACAGATACAACTGGCCCTTTGAGGGCAACCATAATGCTGATGCAGCCTGTAATTAAATTGAGTTTGACACCCCTGCTCCAGACCATTCACCATTTTTGTTGCCAGTTTCTGGGCTAATTCTGTCTTATCAATATCTTTTTGTAAGTGAGGTCTCCAGAAATGTGCTACTAAGGATGTTGCAACATGTTCAAATGTAGTGCCACCATCACCTTGTATAGCTGTTAGTACTGTAGCACTTCCCCCTAGGAGGGTGCTTGTAATTGCATGTTCTTCTGTGGAGCCTTGACCCTGTGAACCTTCCAGCCCTCCTGACACTCTAGGTTCAGACATGTTGTGTATACCTTTAAATAACACACAGACACAATGCAGATAGTTTTAGCTCTCTCAGATTTACTTAATCAAGAGAAGAGACTTAAAGGGGTATTAGTCAGCCAAGTCCTGGATAAGCAGCCAAGACTAGGTTGAAATAATTCTTAAAAGCAGTCAAATTACAGTTGGCAATGACAAGAAAATGATACCAATATACACAATAACAAACAGTAGTAAATGGATTCCTCAAGAAGGCTATAAGAGCAATAAACTACCAATGTTCAAAGTGCAAGGCCTTGCAATTATCTTCACCAGCAGTTGGAGCTCAAAGAAACAAGAATTCCTTAAGCTGGCCATACATTATACAATTTTCTTGTTCAATTTCCTTTAGATTTACCTTCAACTATGTAATATGAGGGCCTGCTTGATTGCATACACAATAGAAAGTGTTTAGGTGTGACCTCATATTATATGGTTTTGGTAAATCTAAAGGAAAAATGTATAAGGAAATAGTTAATGTAAGGCCAGCCTTAGTGTGACACAGTGATGGCAATCAAAGCAAAGCAGTTAGTTCTGACTTATAGCAATCCTTTAGGCAGTCCAGATAAAGGTGTCTGCATACAGTGTTCAGAGTATGATATTAATGGCTGGTAAAAGCAGATAATGCAATGCTCAGAATCAGTGTGAATCAGTGGGTGCTCTGGCTCTGATGCTCTCTCACACTGGTAAGGACATAAATTCAAAGAATAGAGCCAGCAACTCCAAATGTCCTGGTTGCTTCTTTATTGGTGCTGTTATCAAGGCTTGTAAGCCGGAACACGTGAGCCCCTGTATATTTTTACTCACTTTTTTATGCACCAATAAAGAAGCAACAAGGACACTTGGAGTTGCTGGCTCTATACTTTAAATTTATTAATGACTGGTAACTGGATTTGTTTTGGGCAAGTGCCCTCTCACCAATCCTAAGAATGTTCAGTAATCTCCCGATGAACGATTAAACGATTCTCCTTACTGCATGCGGGCAGAAATGGCAATCGGTCTGCTGAATGAGTGAGCCGTCCAACTCTGATGCATTCAGCGATGCTGCAGGGGCTCCCCTCAGGCAGCCTGCAACATCTGACCCTCTTGGGCTGGAGCTGTAAGGCTGTGTACCATGTGGTAGGCCGCAGGTTTCTCACATAGCGGTGCTCACACGATGGGACCTGGGAAGCAAAAGGACATGGGCCTGTCTGGCAGATCACTTTATAGTCTTCCCACAATTCTCCCTTGGAGCAGATGGCTTGCTGGGGGTGTAGTTCACAGACAGTTCTGCAGTTCAGCAATGTCTGCTCAGAAGACTACAGTTCTCACAATGCTCTCCTCTAGGCTCAGAAAGGTGATGCAAGTAATCTGAGCCCAGCACAAGGGGGATACAGGGATAGTCTGGGATGGCAGACCGAAAAAATACTGAACATAATTGAACATAAAGATTCATAGCCTGTGTGGTGTAAATATGCAGGAACATATATTAATAAGCAGGAACATATATTATCCCAATGTAGCTCTTACCCCACAGGAGCCGCTGAATATGATGGGTTCTCTCTTCTGCCACGACTCAATCCCCACTGACACACCTATGAAACCTAAATGTTAGTAAGCTACCACTCTGTAAAAATACATAGAAAACATGCCACAAGCAACTTCGTAGTAGATGAGTTGGCTATACTATGGCGAGGCAAGTTAAACAATGCATGAATCAGTAAACTGGAAATTGAACATGTATAAGGATGCTGTGCTGGTTAAGGTAAACACTGACATATACTATGGCCCGCCTGGCAGCAGGAGAAGGAGTGCGCAGGCTCTGCCCCTGGCGATAAGTCAGCGGGGGTGGGGCCTCTGCGGGGGAACCATTCAGCCGCGGCCGCCGGGCCCTCCACTGCCATGGCCGGTGGCTATCAACTAGCCAGGAGGCAGCCGCAGAGTACTGCACCACTGATGGTGGCAGGATGGCAGACCGCTGAGAGCCCCCCGGCACTGGGCAAGACGACGCTGAAGTCAGTGGGCGGATCTGGCGCGAGGAGGCGGGGCGAGCTGCCGCACGGATCCTCGGCATCCAGGGATGCTTCCCCTGGAGGGCTGTGGTTAGATGGTGATGGGATGTTGGTGCAAAGGTCAGAGGGCAAACTGTCATTGTCGGAAGAAGAGGAGTAGCCCCAGAGACGGTCAGCGGCAATGGAGGCGGGACCTTCGGCTGGTGGGACCGTTCCTAGGCAGCCTGGTAAGTCCATTTTTAACTTTTCTAACTCCTGGGCAGTCTGAGGGTGAAGAGGAGGTGGTTCTTAGGGGTGGGCCTAGGTCATGGAAGAAGGGGTCGGACACGTGTTCAAGTTTGCCCACGGGTCCCCCCAGGCTAGTTTGGTCCGCGGTCACTCCTTACATGATATGATGCCTGGATATGTTGGATAGTTAGGCACATGTTATATTGGTCATGTATATTGGAGCACTACATGGCCATCCTGTCTGTCTATCTCTTTCCTCTTGTTCGCTCCACCGGCCTTCCACTCCCCATTCCCTCCCCCTACCAACCCCTGGTCCCCTCTGCGCTCGATCTGTGGCTGTTCCCTCCCTGGGGGTTATCTTGACCCGTGGCCTTTTCTGTATGGACACCCAAGGGCACCTATAAAAAAGGTGTCATAGAAAAGATTTAAAACTAATATACTCGTTTAAACCTGGGTATTTTATGACGTCCAAGCTGTGTAACCAGATGGATAAAATGTCTGGTTGACGAACGGCAAAAAGCACGAAATGAAGCGCTAAATGAAAATCGCAAAAAGAAAAGCGCGAATCAACACTCACCAAACTTCTACTAACGCAGAATTAGCAGAAGGAGCCCAAAGGGTGGCACTGAAGAGCTGAAAAACCACATAGTACGTCTAGTATGTCACTACGTTCGTAATTGTTGGCCAACATTTGTGTGACCGTGTGTATGCAAGACAACTTTGAGCCAACGCCATTCGGACAAAATTCCACGGTTTTGTTGTCGGAAAGTCCGATCGTGTGTACGAGGCTTAAAGGTTTTAGTTTTTCCCTTACAGCTTTCAGAATTTGTGAAAGACACCCAAAACCATATATTTTATGAAAGCTACTGATTTTTTAGACCCTGCGGTATTTGCGCAAATGTTTATCAAACAAATATATTTGCAAAAAATACTCTAAAACCATTATTAGTAGATAAAAACACAGCTAATTTTACAAAATTCCTGCTAAATCCATACGAAATATAAAAGCTTAATCTGTATGGAGTTAATAAATAACAAATATTTGTAAATTTTAAATTGCGCCTTTTTTCAAAATGACTCTAAAAATCTGGAGGTTTTTTTTTTTTTTTTTCACTTACAGCTTTCAGAGTTTGAAAAGACCCCTCAAACTAGACATTTTCTAAATATAAAATAAAAAAAAGTGCTACAGATTTTTTGGGCCCCGCAATAATTGCACAAATGTTCATCATATCGCTATTTTCATTAAAAATACACTAAAATCATTAATATTGCGCATAAACACAATGTAACTTACAAAAATCCTGCTAAATTAGTACCAAAGCATTGTTCACATGTGGCATACTAAAGTGTATGCCCATATGGAGGCCATGTTTACCCGCACAGAGATGCACAGGTGTTCCGTGTATCCCCGTACAAGCAGTTCTATTTATGTCAATTGGGTTGCAACGGTTGCTGTTCCCAATCTGACATCCGTGTGGGTGTGGGTACATGACCCCGAACGCAGGCAGTGTAAGCTCAAGGACATGCATGCAGACTTACATGGATGTAAAATTGGAAGCAACGGCTCTGTTGGTGCATGTGCTACATCCCAAATTACATCAATGGGACTGCCTGCACAGAGATGCATGGAACACCTGTGCATCCCTGTAAAGGTACGCTGTGTATGCCCTATGTGAACAAGGCCTTAGGCCTCTTTCACACAAGAACACTCATTGGGTCTGCCTGTCCGTTTTCAGGCCCAATCAGACCACCCATTGTTCTCTATGGAGAGGCTGATGTAAATGGACATGTGTCCGTTTATACCTGCCTGCATCTGATCCAGTCCGCTAAAAACAGACGGATGAGGATTCCATTCCCCATCCATTTAGCAGATCAGATTGGATGGTATCCGATGGAACTGGACAGGCAATCCGTTTCCATCCGACCGTCCCATAGAGAATAACGAGCTGTGTCCCTGTCCGCTCTGCATCAGCGAAGCGGACAGGGACCTGTCATCTGCCTTCTCAGCGGGGGATCAGCAGACGAATCTGCTTGACAGAGTCCACTTCATGTGAAAGGGGTCTTACCAGGAGTGGCCGGTCCATTAGGGGTGCTGGGGTGCCACCCCCTGCAGGCGCTTGTATAAGTTTTTTTTTTCAAGCCACATGATTACAGCCTGAGGCTCTAATTGGCTTGAAAAAGGTTGGGCTCGGGGGGCAGAGCATTGCATCCTGAACCCACCCACTTGTGACAGTAGCGCATTAATGTTCGATATCGTCTTCCGGCTTCCCCTCCTGGCCAATCAGGGTGGATCCGGTTGGCGGTAGGAGAAGCTGAGGCATCCTTGGAGGGGTGAGTGCAGGGGGGGGACACGACACCCTCACCTTGGAGGCGCCGCGGCCCTGTGTCCCAGAAGTGGGGAAGGGTATGTGTCTAAAACAGGTACATATTACCACCTCCCCCCTGAAAGATGCCAAATGTGGCACCGGAGGCGGGGAGAAAGCAGATCAGCAGAAGTTCCACTTTTGAGTGGAACTCCGCTTTAAGGTAATGAAAAAGCCTCCTGCTGTTAGAACCACTTTAAAAACCACTTTAAAAATAGATGGGAGCTAGAGGGAGCAAAAAGTCCCTTCACTATCACACTACTTTGCTTCTTATAGCCCAACTCTACCTTTAGAATAAATAAATAATACAAAAAAACAAGATTTATAAAGCATTAACATACTCTGATGACATTACAAACATCAAACTGATCTTTTCTAATCGTTTGTTTTGCCTTTCTGTTCACTAAGGGCTCAAGCACCCTACCACCTAGGGCCATAGAATGCGACGTGTGGGTGTATTTGCCCACCCGGGAGCCACAGGTGCTGCATATAGCTGCAGGGTGTACACCAATAACTGTGTAAACCTGCACATTTGTACATTAACTTAAAACACCCAAATATGGACTGCGCTCTTAGATTTACATCTGTACGCATGTGTGGGTTTAACCGGTTCCCGACCGGGTCACCTTTGTTTACGGGGTCAGAATGGCCCCTCTGCGTGAAGCCCCGTACCTGTACCGGGTTTCCTGTAAGAGCCACCTGAGGGTTCGCCAGGGGGGACCTGATGCGCGTGGCCGGCGGTCGCAATCGCCGCCCGCCACGCGCGATTGCGCGCATAAGCGCCAGGAAGGGTATTGGTGTGTGTATAAATATAAATATAGCGCTTGCAAACACAATAAGTGAAAATTAGTATATATAAAAATATAAATGGTGAGACAAAACAAAGTCCAAAGTTGGTGACTAAAGGTGCTCCGATCCAAAGTGCAGGGAAAAGGTGCTTCAGAAAATTCAGGTGCAAAGCACCCCCTCATGTATCCCCACTCACCAGATCAAAACGACCCCCAGCTTTTCAGTCTGGTGGGTCACTTAAAGCTTGGTATAGCTGTCTTAGAGTGGCGGGTAAGAAGTCAGGTCATCAGATCCAGCCAGACAAACAAGTACCCAGAAGTAAAAAAGAATGGAACTGATAGTGAAATACCATTAAAAAAAGTTTATTTGAACAAAAGCATGGGTACTTACAAAAGGTAAGATCAAACAAGCATCAAACATCAAGGACGCCCTGTGGGAGATGATGAACAAGAAAGCCCGCAAAAAGTTTGCTGAAGACAAGCAGACTAAGGACATGGATTACTGGAACCATGTCCTGTGGTCTGATTGACCAAGATAAACTTTTTGGTTCCGATGGTGTCAAGCAGGTGTGGCAGTAACCAAGTGAGGAGTACAAAGACAAGTGTGTCTTGCCTACAATCAAGCATGGTGGTGGGAGTGTCATGGTCTGGGGCTGCATGATTGCTGCTGGCACTGGGAAGCTACAGTTCATTGAGGGAACCATGAATGCCAACATGTACTGTGACAGACTGAAGCAGAGCATGATCCCCTCCCTTCAGAGACTGGGCCGCAGGGCAGTATTCCAACATGACAACGACCCCAAACACACCTCCAAGACGACCACTGTCTTGCTAACGAAGCTGAGGGTAAAGGTGATGGACTGGCCAAGCATGTCTCCAGACCTAAATCCTATTGCGCATCTGTGGGGCATCCTCAAATGGAAGGTGGAGGAGCGCAAGGTCTCTAACATCCATCAGCTCTGTGATGTCATCATGGAGGAGTGGAAGAGGACTCCAGTGACAACTGGTGAAGCTCTGGTGAACTCCATGTCCAAGAGGGTTAAGGCAGTGCTGGAAAATAATGGTGGCCACACAAAATATTGACACTTTGGGCCCAATTTGGACATTTTCACTTAGGGGTATACTCACTTTTGTTGCCAGCAGTTTAGACATTATTGGCGTGGTGTGTTGAGTTATTTTGAGGGAACAGCAAATTTTATATTGTTATACAATGTGTACACTCACTACTTTACATTGTAGCAAAGTGTAATTTCTTCAGTGTTATCACATGAAAAGACATAATAAAATATTTACAAAAATGTGAGCTTGTGGCACATAAATCAAAGCATACTTTATAGGTACAAGAAAGCCCAGGTTTTGTTTAACCACTGCCCTCAAGCCCCTCCCACCATCATGTTTGGCCACACCCACCTTTTGCAATCATTTTTTGTGGATCACAGTGAGTTATACCATCTGACAAATCTGTTGGGTGCTCCACTGGTAAGATCCTTTTAAGTTCCTGTGTCATTCTGCACAGTTGCTGTGGCCATTATATGGACAGTTTTACTTTTCTGCTTGATTTTTAAAACCTACGTGCAGCCAAAGTTACAAACAGAAAAATCAGCACAAAGGATATAACTAAAGTCCCATACACACTATTAGATTTTCTGCAGATTTTTGTCTTCAGATTTACCAAAACCATATAATATGAAGTCAAACTTTAGGAGTTTCAATTTGTATGCAATCAGGCAGGCCCTTGCACTACATGGTTTTGGTAAATCTGAAGACAAAAATCTGCAGAAAATCTAATAGTGTGTATGGGGCTTTACAGTCTGCAGGATGTGTCCCTTGTGCTGATTCCGCCCATGACCGCCCCAACTAATATAACTAAGGGGTTGTCAGAGAGTCTCATCAAAAGAACCTGACTATGCCCCCCCTTTCTGCCCACCTACTAGTCATAAAAGCCATACTGCAGCTTATATGAATGGAACACAATCAGTGCTGGTGGAAGGATTTTTGACACCCTAGGCAAAACCTAATTTTGCCACCCCCTTAGCTCCACCCCTGACTCCACCCCCTTTGCCCTGCCCATGTATACCCCACATTTTTAAAGAAGCGCCCATTAAATGCAGCCCACCAGTGTCCGTCAATGCAGCCTCACCAGCGCCCATCAAATGCAGCCTCACCAGTGTCCATCAGTGCAGCCTCACCAGCACCCATAAAATGCAGCCTCACCTATGCCCATCAAATGCAGCCTACCAGCACTCATCAATGCAGCCTACCAGTGCCCTTCAATTAATGTTTGCTTGCTTCCATTCAGTCAGGACACAGACACAGTCCTCCGCCACCGCTGCGCCTCTGACACTATGTGCAAACGGAGCGGCGGCTGCCTGCTGAT
This sequence comes from Lithobates clamitans, assembly GCA_037952925.1. Classification (NCBI taxonomy): domain Eukaryota; kingdom Metazoa; phylum Chordata; class Amphibia; order Anura; family Ranidae; genus Lithobates; species Lithobates clamitans. Next base: position 1,222,612 of record JBBGZY010000276.1, on the reverse strand, counting down.
GCTGAGACTTAGTTGCTTGCTGCAGAGAGAAGAGAGTAGGAACACCAGTGGCCAAGCACCCTAGGCAGCAGTGCACCCTAGCCAGCTGCTTAGGTGGCCTAGTGGTAGCACCGGCCCTGAACACAATGGCTGAATGAAAACATCTGCAAATTCCCACTGCACACGTGCTCTGGTTCCTGGCATTGTATGACCCTCTGAGACTGTGTGAATGAGACCTATTTGTACCGGTGACCATTGTGACTGAGAAAAAAAGTGATGGAAATCCAAAATTTTGAGTTGTCCCCAGAACAAGAGATAAAAGTTTTGTCTACACGTACGCTTTAAATAGTAAAGTCTTCTTTTTTAATTGTACCTACAGGTAAGCCTCTAATAAGGCCTACCTGTAGGTACTGTAAATATCTTCTAAACTTGCACTAGGAGATATTCACTATATTATAAAAACATATTTTAAGAAATGTACAGTATGCAGATATTCTGTTAGAATAAAATGTTTAAAATGTACCCATACTGTTAGAAAACCTTAAAGTGCTCACACACAGTTCAACTTTGCTCTAAAGCCTCTCTTTTATGTAAGTAAGAAATTTCCAAATTGATATACCAGCCATTCTCAACAAAGTTTCAGTTGAACCGTAGGATTCCTCCAGAGCTTGCTAGGGGTTCCTTGAGCTGTGGCTAGTTTGTGAAGGAATGTGATGTAAATAATAATAATAATAATCTGAAAATGTCTATTTTCTTATGTGCATACATATTTTTCTCCCTACTCATTATATAAGTATACAGATTAGCTCTATTCCTATATTTTTCTCAAAATGGCGGGTACCCCCTACATCCCACACATCAGAAGAACGCGGAACTGAAGATAAAACCAAGGACAGCCAAACCTCGTTATGAAGATTCTCCATCTTCTTTTCTATCTTAACCAATGAGATGTACCTATTAGACTAACATAGCAATGACGTATTTGTGTGTATAAAACATTAGCACCGCCTTGAATAAATCAGAAGTGTAAAAAGTAACGGAGCTGAGCGTGTCTCAGAGTGTTTACTTTTATATGCATGCATAGCCACACTTTCCAATTAGAGACAGCAGCAGATAACCTTGGGCTCGATTGGAGCTCTTAATCATTTCCATAACAAGTTGACCTCCATTTGATGGTGCTTGCATAGTCCAGGGACAATACCACTTTGCATAGACAGCGACATGGCAACAATAATCTTTTGAACTGTCTGTATAAGTTGCATTCTGACCACAGCTGTAAGAGACTTCTCAGTGACCACAAACATAAGAGGCATTTTTCCCCCAATAGATTGTTTTTATTAAAGATCCCGAGACCTGAAAATTATTTCAAGGGTTCCCGTGGGGTAAAAAGTTTAAGAGCTAATATACTGTAAACAGTAGATACAGATTTACTGTTTGTACATTTTTCTCAAGCCAACATTGCCATCTAGGGGACATTTTGCTAAGTGCAATTCATTCAGGGAAATTTCATTATAAAATAATATAAAATTACTGCGCTTCCCTCTAACTCCAAGCTGCAGTTCTAATTCTTAGGTAAAGAATTAAATAGATAAAATGTATAAAAGAACCGCGCTAAACACAGATCATTATTGAATAATTGAAAAATATATAAAGTGATCAAAATATTAAACCCAAATAGCAACACAATATGAAAAATCAGAAAAAATGTGCTATGAGCCACATAAGGATACTAAATTATTGTAGCAAAAAATATTAAAGGAAAATAAAGAAACCAAAAAACACAGTCCGTGAAAAAAATGTGACTTCTGTTATCAACAGTCCTTATTGTAATGTATTCCACCCATAGTGACTGAAGACTTTAAAGACATCTTGTGAAAAAATCCACCACCTATGAAGGTATATGATTACCAGAGGTAAGCTGTAATGAAGCTTATGCCAGAAATCCGCTCAATGGGGACATCACCATCTGTCTCAGCAGGGAGGAAAGATCACCCGGGATTCATCGATAATGATTGACTCAGCAATGGAGACCCGAGGAGATAAGAAATACATCCACCATAGTGTAAATCCGTTTGACCAATTTATTAATAAGTAAAGTAGCACACTTACCAAAAAAACTGTTAAAATAGCATGTATAAAATCAGCCGGCCGGCCTGCATACACCCGATCGTTATGGAGTGGAAACGATGACGTCAGCGCGTCTGCCTTCCGACATACGTTTCGTTCATTATAAGACTTATGCCCCGTACACACGATCGGATTTTCCGACAACAAAACTGGGGATTTTTGTTTGAAGGGTGTTGGCTCCAACTTGTCTTACATACACACGGTCACACAAATGTTGGACAACAATTACGAACGTAGTGACATACAAGACGAACGACTGCTGATAAAAAGGAAGTTCAATAGCCAGTGCGCCACCCTTTGGGCTCCTTCTGCTAATCTCGCATTTATCTTGTGTTATTAGAAGTTTGGTGAGAGACGATTGGCGTTTTTCAGCCTCGTGCTTTTCAGTTCATTTCTGCTTTTCAGTTTGTGCTTGTCGGTTCCTATCTGTTCTTCAATGCGTGCTTGTGAATTCGTTCCTGTCTTTCAGTGCGTTCTATTTATAGTTTGCTTCTGATTTTTAGTGCATTCTTGTCCGGTCATTTCTGATTTTCAGTTCGTTCTTCTCAGGTCCTTTCTGATTTTCAGTGTCAGTTCGTTCTGAGCAGCCGTTCGTTTATTAGCCAGGTTGCGGTTAGGTATTTGTCGTAGAGTTCGTGCTGTTGTTGGGCTTGGTGTTGGAGTTATTGCTTTGACCCAAGTCCAGTCCATAAACAGGGGAAGGAGGAGTTCTTGGACCAAGAATTGGTTGCTTAATCGTGACCAATTCTGTCATATGCCTTTGTTGCGGGAGCTCCAGGAGAATAATCCTGATGATATTAGGAATCATCTCCGGATGACGGATCCCTTCTTTCACCATCTCTTGTCTTTGCTGACCCCTTATATTACGAAGCAGGACACCTGCATGCGGCAAGCCATCACTCCCAAGCAAAGGCTCGTCGCCACCTTGCGGTACCTGGCAACGGGGAGAAGTCTCCAGGACCTGAAGTTCACAACTGGGATCTCCCTCAAGGCTCTGGGAATCATTATTCTAGAGACCTGTTCTGCCATCATTCAGGTCCTGCAGAAGGACTATTTTAAGGTAAGTTTTATCCTTTAACATCACATTCTATGTATTTAGTGTTTGCTAATGTATTGTATTTATTTCATCATTCCATAATTGCCATGATTGTAATATGTTGTGAATGCATATTTGCCTTCACTAACCTCCTCAGCATGCTATCCTGGGCCCATACACACCTAGCCTAGTCACTTAACAATGTATTTTGTCAGCTCCATTTGAGTGCTTACCCTAAACACCCCCTAAAATGTGTCCAAATGTTATTGTTGTCCTTAAATTCAGGCAGAGTGCAAGAGGCTTTTTTGGGGGGGCCAAAACTCATTTGGAACCCTCCCTCCCCCAACTGCTAAGTCAATCAATACCAATACTCTGCTGACTTTGCCATACCCATACACACTATACCTACCTCTTTTGTGGTCATATTTTTAGATAAATTCACCAAAGCATGTAGTGCAAGTGCCTGTCTGAATACTTTCAAATGGTACTGTTTAAAGTTTTGTTCTCCTATCATCTTGATAGGTAATTGCAGAATGTAAAAATGTGCTTCAATTTGTGCAGTGTGTATTCATATTTTTGGATTATGACACTTCTGGCCAAAGTAACACATTATTTATGCATTCAACTCTCAATGAAGTGAAGAGGGTTACCTTTCCAAAACATCTCCCCCCCCCTCAAATTTTTACAATGGGCCATCAGAGTGGGTGAGGAATCTGATAAGTGGACCTTATACTTTTGTCTTTAAATACTAATTTCAATAAATGTTATACTTATGTTGGCCAAGAATGTTTGTGTCCAAACTGCTTGCAATGTTATGTGCAAAAGTACAAATTTTTTTTTCTTGGTTGATTCCACAGTTTCCTTCCAACCCACAAGAATGGCAGACTGTGGCCTCCCAATTCCACCAGCAGTGGGACTTTCCCAATTGCGGTGGTGCAATCGATAGGAAGCATGTCCGGATCGTCCCACCACCCAACTCGGGGTCATACTACTTCAGTTATAAGGGGTTCAGTAGTATTGTGATGTTGGCGGTGGTGACAGCAAATTATGAGTTCCTATATCTGGACGTAGAGAAGAATCGCAGTATGTCTGATGGAGGAGCGATCGCTCAGACTGAAATTTACCGGCGTCTCCAAAATGGCACCTTGGGGTTGCCACCTCCAGAGGATAACGTTGTGGGCCTCAAGACTGTTTTTGTGGTGGATGAGGCCTTTGCGCTGGGGGAACATCTGATGAGGCCATTCCCCATGAAGACTCTGACCCCGGAGAAGAGGGTTTTTAATTACCAGCTGGCCTGTGCCAGAAGAGTGGTCGAGAATGCCTTTGGCATAATGAACAGCCGGTCTTGGCTTTTCCTTACGACCATCAAAATGGCTCAATACAAACTAAACAACATTATCTTGAGCTGCTGCAGCCTTCACAATTTCCTTCGGAAGAATGCAGAAAAAATGTGTGGCCAGTAATGTTGAGCAAGGGGTTAGTGCCACATCCAATATTGAAGAAGAAAAAGAAAAATCCCCTATGTGGTGGACTTTTAAGGCACGTTAATTTTTTAAAAAGGTTTTTGTAGAGTGTTTTAATCATTTCAAATATATTTTTTAGAGAAATGTATAGAAAACATAAAAAACACGGAATGTTTAAACACATCTAAAACTTATGCACCGTCATAGACACTGTAATACAATACAATCTATACTTCTTGCACCCGATGCTTTTCAGAGTACTAAGTTGTCTCCTTCTTCAGGGGTATTTAGCAAGAAGAAATTATGTTTAAATGTTGTGATGGTAAAGTTAACATTCCAGTAGTTGTCTCTTTAAAATACGAGAGTACACATGCTTTCATACATACCAGAGTACACATGCTTTCAAGATCTCATCCAAGAAATACTTAGTGGTACATGTCAATAAAGGTAACAATGTCAGACCCAGGGGGGAATTGTAACTCGCCGTTGACCAAACTCCCCCTCCTCCACAGAGGGAGGGAAGACCGAGGGGCAAGAAAGGCCTGAAGACCCACTGGGGCCGAGAAGGAAAAAGCCCTGTTAATGGTAAATATTGTTCCCACAAGGTAGGAGCGGATGTGTTGTGGAAGAGTATTGGACCACAGCTTGAACAGCAAAGATTTGTGATCGCTCGTCTCGACATCCAGCAAACAAATGGGCAGGATGCATCAGTGTGTCAACATGTGCTAGATCCCATCATGGGGGATCAATGAACGTGCTTCGGGGGTGCAACCCCTTCCTCTCACCTACTTTAGTTTGGGGGAAGGGGTTGCACCCACCAAACGCGTACATTGATATCCCATGATGGCAGATAGCACATGTTGACATGCTGTGTGCATCTTCAAAATTTGGCTTTGCAATTCATTTAAAACTTTTAAAACACGTACAACAATAACGACAAATTTTATTTTTATTTTTTTCTTTAGATTTTGCCTAAAATATCCATGATGTTGCTCCATCTTTTTTGAACATCATGGATATTTTGCTTTATATTTTCTAAATCACGATTGCACACCATAATGAGTACTTGTGCACTTGCACTGCTGAAGTGAGTTTCTTCTTCCACAACATCCACATCACCTAAAAATAAAAAAAAAAACACACCATCTATTTTAAATATGCAGGCATCCATCTATTACCTAATATTGTGGTCTCAGGCACTAACCTGTTGTCGACACCATTTCGACCACTTCACCCATCACTTCCTGAACCTCTGCATCCACATCCTCAGGTTGTGCGCTGAGTTCCCATTCTTCAGTAGGTGTGGGGTTACTGGTGTCCTCAGATGTCCAGATTCTTTTCTCCCCTATATGAATACAAAAAAGGTATACTTAGCAGACAGATATTTTAGGCTAGAAATAGTAATATGAAACATTGCTTGGAAATGTCGTCCAATTGTCTGTTTTGGCAGAGTTCCAAGCTGAAGACATGATTTTTTCCCTTTCAAAAGCTGGAATACTTACCTGTTTTGTGCAAGTTTCACACATGGAGAGACCCCTAGTATCCACTGGAGCACCTGCGTGGGACACCATAACAAGGTTTTTATGGTGTACCACACTAGTGCTTCACGTCCAGATGTGTAAACAGCTGCTGAGTGTCCTCTCCTTACACTGAATCAAGTTGTCATTTAATTATAGTTTAAAACAAATCTAGACAACAATGTAACCAACTTATTTTAATCAAAATAGGCATGAACAAATGTAGTTAACCTGCATCTGCCAAAAAAGTTGTATTAGTGGTCGAACGATGTTTAATATGAACGAATCCTGTTCCCACGAACCTCAAACTTGGCATTTTAAACTGTACAACAGTAAAGAAAAGCACATGGACCAGCACGAAAGTAATAATAATAAAAGGAACACACGACAAATACTTACTTTGTTGCAGCACTTTCCTGATCTTTCTATACTGATCTTGCTCCCTCAATTTCAGGTCTGACCAGCGTTTCCTCAATTGATCCTTGGATCGTCGTACCCCAAAAGTCCTGTGCAGACTTTTCATAACTATAGTCATGATCTTGGCCTTTCTCACATTGCTTCCCATCATAGTCTGTCAAGATGTCCACCATCTCTACCATCTCTTCAAAGGACATATTTGAGGCCTTATATCTCCTCCTGGATGTGAAACTGCCTTGCTCCGGGCTTTCCTCGCCCTCATCGTTGCTGATAACAGCACACACCTGCTCTGTCTCCGCCATGTGCTCTCCCACTGCCCCGAAAGAGAAGAGGCGGGGAATACACTAGGACAGGGGTGGAGTTTCACGTGAGGACGTATATATATATATATATATATATATATATATATATATACAGTATGTATGTTTAGTGTATATAAAGCATAACACGCGGGTGGCGTACGTACGATCTGTGAATGGAGGACGAAGGATCATTAGCGCCGATCATTCAAACGAAGGTACAATTGTAACTTAGGGCATCAGTGGTTAGTGGCCTATACTGCTTATAGATTGAGGCCTATATTGGGACAAGATTAGGAAAGTTTAGCCTGTCATTAGGGTTTGTCTTGTGTTGTGTCTTGCAGATAAAATGGTTGACACAAATTCACAGCCCCTGATTTCCTGCCCAACTTTATAGACAAACACAGGGAGCTGCCATGTCTCTGGCAAATGTAATGCAGGGACTATTCAAACAAGCAAAAGAGGAAGTCAGCGCTGGATAAACTGTTGGAATTGGCCTCTGTATCCCACGGCAGACATCACCTATTTGAAGGCCAAAATTGGAGCCTGAGGAGCACATATAATAGGGAGCGCAAGAAGGTCCAGGATTCCCTGAGGTCCAGAGCAGCAGCAGATGACGTATATGTCCCCAGGCTGTGGTACTACCACAGCCTGCGTTTTTTGTCCGACCAGGCGGAACCCAGGTCATCGCTATCAACACTTCCTTCCACATCAGCTGAGGCTCCTGACGTCCAACCTGGGCCTTCCACTCAGGAAGAAGATGTGGAGGAGCCCAGCTTGACCCAGGTATAGTTGAAGACATTTATTGTCAAAAATTGAATGATTTAAACTAGATGTTATTGATCACAAATTTCAGATTTAACAAAGTGGTTTACCTATCAATAAACAGTAGTAGCCAAAAATGATTGGGACAAGAATGATAGTCTTTTCTATTTGTTAATATTCAATTTGCAACAGTCATGAGCTCAAAATTGTGTGTGATTGATGACCAAAAACTTAAAACTATGTACCATTTTCATACACAGGAAAGTCTCAGCCAGGAGGGGGCCATGGCAAGCAGCCTGACGGAATCCCAGGTTCCTCCCCTCCGCACTCTAACCAAAAGGACCAGGAAGGCAAGGAACCTGGAGGAGTCAGCGGCTGCTCTCCTAAAACAGGCTACTGCAGCAATTGCCACGACCCCTGGTGTACACAAGGCATTTGGATGCGTCACTGCCAGCAAATTAGAAAAGATAGAGGAGGCCCAATGCACTATATGCGAAGAGATTATTCTCAAGGCCCTAAACAAGGGGACGAGGGGCGAACTCACACTTCAAACACACCTCTGTGAGTTGCACCATGCTCCTCCAACAACACCACAGCCACCCCATCCACCACAGCAGCATGGAAGGAAGCGTGGAAGGAAGTGTTGAGAGTGACGTCCTGGGTTTGGTGTGGTCTGGCAAAAAATGCAGGCTGTTGTAAGACTGCAGCCTCCGGACATATATGTCATCTGCTGCTGCTCCTGATCTCCCGGAGTCCTGGACCGTGCTCCCTACTAAATGGACTCCACAGGTTACCAATTTTGACAGTCAAATAATTGATGTCTGCCCTGGGGTACAAAGGCTTCACCAATTCCAACTGTTTCTCCAGCGTTGTCTTCTTCTTCATTTTGTTATGACCTTGTGCTCCCTATTAAATTTTGAATTTTTTTTTTGACAAATACTTGACTAAGTGTTTTACTTTAAAAAGGACAGTTTGTTTGTGAGTAGGCAGGTACATTTCAAAAATACAATGTCAAATTAACAAGGGACACCAATATAGTTGTATCTTTGAGGTTAAAAAATACAAGATAACAATGGTGTTGTGGTAACTTGACACACAAAACGCAAAAACAAATTATTCTGGAGATCACTAGAAAAAAAAAAAGATTATTCTGGAGATCACTAGCAAAAAAACAACAAAATAAATATTATTCTGGAGATCACTAGAAATAATAAAAAATACATTTGTCGGAATTCTGTGAATATCAGCAGCAAAGCAACTTTATTATTATAGCATTATAAAGAAGAAGAGAATGCGCTGCATTAAGAGATTTCATAATTTGCCGCGGCACGAATGTGATATCTCCATTACAAACACTAGTTTTACAAGACCGTACTTGATTCCGAGCATGCGTGAACTTTTGTGCGACGGACTTGTGTACACACGATCGAAAAGTCCGACAACAAAGTTTAGTTGGTGGAAAATTTGAGAACCTGCTAGCCAACATTTGTTGGTGGAAAGTCCGACAACAAATATTCGATGGAGCATACACACGGTCGGACTTTCAGCCAACAAGCTCACATCCAACATTTCCCGTCGGAAAATCCGATCGTGTGTACACGGCATAAGAGTATCTACGTCCTAGAAGTATTTTCTAGGAAATGCATACAGTAACAATGAGATCACTTGCAAACCAGAAGATGGTTTGCTAAGAGGCTGCAGGCTGTACATGTGTGTACATTTGCATCTCTGTTACAGATCTCATCCCTGATCAGATTTCTACTACTCTGAATCTAAAAATAAATCCTATCAATGCTACGTATTTCAGCACATATTTAACAACATTGCAATTGAAGGAGACACTTGTAACTTTCTTCCTGTCTACAGGAGGACCATTGCCTGTTCTATGTGTCACCTTGTATTGGTGAAATCTGTAGTATGCGTGATTCTTATTATGACAGCAATCTGTAGCAGATCTTTCAGTGTGAAGTCAATAGTTATATTACTACTGTTTATGATTATGTCGAGCATACACACGGTCGGACTTTCAGCCAACAAGCTCACATCCAACATTTCCCATCGGAAAATTCGATCGTGTGTACACAGCATACGAGTATCTACATCCTAGGAGTATTTTCTAGGAAATGTATACAGTAACAATGAGATCACTTGAAAACCAGAAGATGGTTTGCTAAGAGGTTGCAGGCTGTACATGTGTGATTTGCATCTCTGTTACAGATCTCATCTCTGATCAGATTTCTACTACTCTGAATCTAAAAATAAATCCTATCAATGCTGCGTATTTCAGCACATATTTAACAACATTGTAATTGAAGAAGACACTTGTAACTGTCTTCCTATCTACAGGAGGACCATTGCCTGTTCTATGTGTCACCTTCTATTGGTGAAATCTGTAGTATGCGTGATTCTTATTATGACAGCAATCTGTAGCAGATCTTTCAGTGTGAAGTCAATAGTTATATTACTACTGAATATGATTATGTCCTGTGAGGCATGTATCACCTACTTCCAAAGAAATAGCTTTCGGGCATATATCATATAGGTAAAATATGGAACCATTCTCAGGAGATTGCTGAAGGTTATTAGGTTTGTCAAAGATATGTTCGCATGCATTACTGCCAATTTTAAACTTTGTTTACACTTCTCCATACCAGACTCTCACTGGGCTGTTATAAGCCTTTACTGCTTTGTAACACAGGGAAGCTACAGAAAGAGGTCTGGGGTGTGGTGGTAGATTGTGGACTGAAGGATCCTGAGGAGCTGGCTGGGGGGTTTCTAGTAAAGTATTTACTTTACTTTCCAAGATTAAACTTCAGTGTTCAAGGGCAGGTTCATTGGGCTACCCTTTAATCAGATTTATCTTCTAGTCTGGTAAAGGGCTTTATAGCCCTTTACCAGACTAGAAGATAAATCCAGAGCATGTGCAGAGTGAGTGTCATTAGGAGAAATATGATTAAAGGGTAGCAAAATGAACCTGCCCTTGAACACTGAAGTTTAATCTTGGAAAATAATTTTTTGGAATAGCACAAAAAAAAAAAAGATGACGACTGTGCAGTCGAAACGCGTTGGGTGGACCTTCCGCTAACATTGCCTCATGCTTTTACATGCTGTATCAATTTCTTCCAAATACTCCTGGAGCCTTCAGCTAACATCTCATGACCGTCTAAGGCTGATCGACTGACGGAGTTCCAGGATCTGCTGTCCCCCATTGGGTGGTTTGAACCCAACAAGCCTTGTTGACTTGGGTGGTATATGCTCCGCCAAGTCAATATTATCTGCTGTTTGGAATATCTGATATCTATATTCAGACTGGGAGGAAGCCGTATATTATGAAAGCACTCAAGCGGAGTGTGGGACGTTTCGTTACAGCCTTCATTTCCAATTCCACAAGGACACTATCTGCATGGAGTTTGCATGTCCCCCCTGTACTTGTGTGGGTTTTCTTCAGGTTTTTTGATCTCCTCCAATGACACGCTGGACCTTTGAGGATACCCACTGAAGTGCGGGGGAGCGTTGAGCTGTGGCCAGTATATCTCTGTCCTGGGAGGTTGAGACAGCGACTAGAAGCCTGTCTCCGTTGTATTGCTTCACTGCCTGTGGGCACACGCTCGATTCGGCCCATTGGGGGCCGCAACTTCAGGTGAGAGGCTGGGGGAAACGCTCAGTGCACCCTGGAACCGGATTGGATTGATTACTGATTATCGGACACTGGCCGTTGCAGAGCTCTATCCACTGCACTTACACTTTTTTCTTTCTGAATTTTTGATCTTATATACAGTGTACGGTAATATCACTAGGAATTTACACTTTTCTTTTTTCTTTTATTTATGATCATTGTTTTTCCTGCTATAGTTTCACCGGATGGAGTCTTTTTTGTGATCCTTAATTTATGTTTGGCATTTATGCACTATGCACTTTTACTAATGAGGTCACGTTATTATGTATGGCTTTGCACATTTATTTATGTCATCATTATTTACCTGATTATTCTACGATTGTATTGTTCATCTTATGCACCTATGCACTTTTTCTAGTGAGGTCCCGGTATTTATCATCATTTGTTTTGCGCATTTATTTATACCATTGTTATATATTTTGTTTCTATATGTTATTTTGAAGATCGTTCAGTTTATTTTATTTTATTTTGGATCATTTTTAGTACACATCTTTTTTATCTGTTATCATATTTCAGATGAGGTAGCGCCACATATTTATTCATTTTAGATTTGCCTTGAGTTTTGTGAGTATACTCCTTTATGTTGGCAGCTTCCCGTGTCTGTTAGAGAGTGTGCTTTTTGCACACTAGGCTGACTGTTTGTTGTTGCACTGAGGAGAGGCTTCCATCGGGCCACTCTGCCATAAAGCCCCGACTGGTTGAGGGCTGCAGTGATGGTTGACTTTCTACAACTTTCTCCCATCTCCCGACTGCATCTCTGGAGCTCAGCCACAGTGATCTTTTGGTTCTTCTTTACCTCTCTCACCAAGGCTCTTCTCCCAGATAGCTCAGTTTGGCCGGACGGCCAGCTCTAGGAAGGGTTCTGGTCATCCCAAACGTCTTCCATTGTGCTCTTAGGAACCATAAGTGCAGCAGAATTTTCTTTGTAACCTTGGCCAGATCTGTGCCTTGCCATAATTCTGTCTCTGAGCTCTTCAGGCAGTTCCTTTGACCTCATGATTCTCATTTGCTCTGACATGCACTGTGAGCTGTAAGGTCTTATATAGACAGGTGTGTGGCTTTCCTAATCAAGTCCAATCAGTATAATCAAACACAGCTGGACTCAAATGAAGGTGTAGAACCATCTCGAGGATCATCAGAAGAAATGGACAGTACCTGAGTTAAATATAGGAGTGTCACAGCAAAGGGTCTGAATACTTAGCACCATGTGATATTTCAGTTTTTCTTTTTTAATAAATCTGCAAAAATGTCAACAATTCTGTGCTTTTCTGTCAATATGGGGTGCTGTGTGTACATTAATGAGGAAAAAAAATGAACTTAAATGAGTTTAGCAAATGGATGCAATATAACAAAGGGTGAAAAATTTAAGGGGGTCTGAATACTTTCCATCCCCACTGTAGAAAGGTCAGAAAAAAATGCATTTTCTTTTTCTCTTTCAGGGCTCCTACACTCCGTTTACTCCTGAAACTAAAGTGTATCAGCGAACGACTGAGGCCGCAAACTCTGAACTGTGACTTTGCGGGGGGCGACTGTATTGCAGCTTACCAATCCTTAGATGTGGTGGCTGCATTCATTTTCTTTTTCCTCTTTATTTTCACCTTGCGATCCGGCCAGTTGTTTAACTTCCTTTAAAAGACCAAGCTGTCCAGAAAAATTGTCATTGAGAGGGTTGAGACAAACTATTTACAACATTGTAAAACATTTGTAGCAGTACCCTCGTAGGGGCTGCTGAGTGTTGTGGTCTGTCTGTCACCCTGCCCATCCAGGCACACAATCTCAAGCATCCAGAGACATGAAATAGTCCTTGCACTTGTTTTTTTGTATTTTTATTGAGGGAAATTAACTTGGATAGGGAAATCAGGAGATGCCCAGATGATTGAAAGTCAATGTTGGGACTGAAACTATATACACTCACCAGCCCTCTTGGCTACCTCTGTGGATCTCCTGGAGAATTGCCAGGCAGTGTTCTCCTGATGTCCTCTCTTGCTCCTCCTGTGCCTCCTGGTCAGGACACCTCTGTGGGTTATAAGAGAGTCCCGTTCGCGCCCGAGCCCAGGCCCAAGGCTACCCCCCCCAGACTGGGGAGCTCCCTCCAAGGCCACGACAGCCTAACACTCCACAGCCTTTTGGCTCCCCAAAACACCCTCAGACAGCTCCACCCCTGCTCTCCTCCTTCCTTTCCAGAAAACACTAGAGCATTCTGGAAAGAAGTGGGAGGTTTTGGTGATGTTGCCTGTGAGTCACCCAGCTCTTCTCTGAGTCACTCCCAACCCAGATCAAAATACACCCAGGCTTGGCTGTCAGCCAAGCCTGAAAATTTACCTACTCTCACAAAACTCTAGCCATTTTACTTTTAGCACACTAGAGGGTGCTACACTTTTATCTCAAAAGGAAATAAAAAGAAATAAAAAAAGAAATAAAAATTGTTGCTGTAACTTCTTATAAACTGTTATCTGGAGTTCAACTTCAATTTGTTAGTCAAGTGCATCAAATGCCACCCTCTCCCTAGACTAACAATGCTGCTGTCCAAAGATGCCTCCATTGCTCTTCCATCCAGAGTGGAGACACCCTAAGACAGGAAGCATGTTACTCGCCAGTTCAATACGTAAAAATAAAGGAAAAAAATAAAAATCTAAGATAGGAAAACTAATGCACGCACTACATTTAAGGATTAGTAAGCTGCCATATATTCAGTTTTGGTTTTTGGGTTTAGATACCCCTTAGAATTCCAGGTATGGACTTTATAGTATAGTTACAGTGCCTTGAAAAAATATTCATACCTCTTGCAATTTTCCACATTTTGTCATGTTACAACCAAAAATGTAAATGTATTTTATGTGATAGACCAACACAAAGTGGCACATAATTGTGAAGTGGAAGGAAACTCTGATACCCCTAACTAAAATCTAGTGGAACCAATTGCCTTCAGATGTCACCTAATTAGTCCACTTGTGTGTAATTTAATCTCACTATAAATACAGCTGTGAGCGCGGTTTGTAATTAGACAGCTAATTATTTTTCCTAGTTTACCATTATAACGTGCCTCTCCCCAACTAATTAATTTTCCATATGCGCGAGTAGGTATTTTTACCAATTTTTCACTGTTCTGTGAAGAGGTTTGTTAGAGAACCTTAGTGAACAAACAGCATAATGAAGGCCAAGGAACACACCAGACAGGTCAGGGATAAAGTTGTGGAGAAGTTTGAAGCAGGGTTAGGTTATAAAAAAATATCCCACGTTTTGAACAACACACGGAGCACTGTTCAATCCATTATCCGAAAATGGAAAGAGTATGGCACAACTGCAACCTACCAAGACATGGCCATCAACCTAAACTGATGAGCCGGGTAAGGAAAGCATTAATCAGAGAGGCAGCCAAGAGGCCCATGGTAACTCTGGAGGAGCTGCAAAGATCCACAGCTCAGGTGGGAGAATCTGTCCACAGGACAACTATTAGTCGTGCACTCCACAAATCTGGCCTTTGTGGAAAAGTAGCAAGAAGAAAGCTATTGTTGAAAGAAAGTCATTAGAAGTCCCGTTTGCAGTTTGCGAGAAGCCATGTAGAAGAAGGTGCTCTGGTCAGTTAAGACCAAAATTGAACTTTTTGGCCTAAAAGCAAAACGCTATGTTTGGCGGAAAACTAACACTGCACATCACACACCATCCTCACAGTGAAACACGGTGGTGGCAGCATCATGTTGTGGGGATGCTTTTCCTCAGCAGGGACAGGGAAGCTGGTCAGAGTTGATGGGAAGATGGATGGAGGCAAATACAGGGCAATCTTATGCCGCGTACACACGACCGGACTTTCCGGCAGAAAAGGTCCGACGGAATCATTCCATCGGACATTTCGATTGTGTGTGGGCTTCATCTGACTTTCTCTTTCGAAAATTCTGACGGACATAGAAATAGAACATGTTTTAAATCTTTCCGACAGAATCAATTCCTATCGGGAAAACCGTTCGTCAATAACGACGCAAGGGCAGCTATTGGCTACTGGCTATTGAACTTCCTTTTTCTAGTCCCGTCGTACGTCATCACATTCTAAACGATCAGACTTTGGTGTAATCGTGTGTAGGCAAGTCCATTTCAGCGGAACTCCGTCGGAGCGCCGTCGGAAAAACCGCCAGAGTTCATGCCGACGGAAAAACCGGTCATGTGTACGCGGCATTAGAAGAAAACCTGTTAGACTCTACAAAAGACTTAAAACTGGGGCAGAGGTTCACCTTCCGGCAGGACAACGACCCTATACTTACAGCCAGAGCTACAATGGCATAGTTTAGATCAAAACATATTCATGTGTTAGAATGGCCCAGTCAAAGTCCAGACCTAAATCCAATTGAGAATCTGTGGCTGTTGGAAGAAGCAACAGCAAGTATGTTTCTATATATATATATATATATATATATATATATATATATATATATATATATATATATACACCTTTATATCCTAGAGATTGCCACAAAAGAAAGAGTCAAAGCAATTACAAAGGAAACTTCAGACACATCATGGAGTGTCATCTTTAAAGTAACACAAAGCAGCAAGCTATATGGCTGGTGCGACAAGCCACATGACTAGCAATGAGACCTTCTTCACATCTTCACAAACCTTGATTACAGTGCAAAAGACAAAGTTTTCCTAGCAAACGGGATAAGCATCACTTCAAGGGGTAAAGGCCAGGGATTCTTGAACTGCATTACACCACAAGGAGGTTACCAGAGTATCCTTGTAAAGAAAGGAAAACTGGATGATCACCTATACAGGCTCATCCCCACAGACCAGCAAGCCAATATAGTATCTACATAGCAGATGTATTCACTTATGGCACAGGTGGCTGGGGCACAGAAGTCCTGAAGCTATACAGGACATTATAAAGAGAGGCTTATCAGAAGATTTGACAATAATGCCTTGCAAAGTGCTAATAAAATGCAAGTGCTGTATTGAAGCAAAAGCCACATGTGCTCCCCTTCCACAGGCATCTCAAAGAAAAACTATCCACCCCCTGCAGCTCATACACAGTGGTGACGTATGCGGTCCAATGAAAACTCCCATGTCAGGCAGGAACAGATATCTACTGACTTTCATTGATTCCATTGATTGAGTTGTGTACCTTATTCCAGGTACACAACTACTTATCTGATGAAACTTTAGAGAAACTTCAAGATTTTGTTGCCATGTCCAGCAACAAATTCCAACGCAAACCGGGAATAATATGCACCGACAGTGGAGGAGAATACATAAGCAAAGAAGTGGCCTCATATATGAAGAGACAAGGAATAGTATACCAGACAAACACACCATACGCTCCTGAACAAAACGGTGTAGCAGAAAGGAAAAAATCATATATCATTATAGAAATGGCCAGATGCATGTTGTGGGATGCCAACCTACCTCACAAGTACTGGGGGTAAGCAGTCAGAACCTACAGAACAGACTACCCTCAAGAGCCATTAAAAATACTCCATTCAAAATGTGGCATGGATCAAAGCCTAGCATAGGGCACATCAGAGTTTTTGGATGTAAAGCATATGCCTATATTCCAAGTGAAAAGCGATCCAAGCTGGAGAACAGAGCCATAGAGGGCATTCTAGTAGGCTACAAACTAAGGGTTACAGAATCCTACACCCAAAGACTGACAAAGTGACAAAAATGCCGCGTACACACGAGCGGACTTTTCGACGGACTAGGTCCAACAGTCTTTCCGACAGACTTTGCAGCGTAGGTCCGCCGGACTTTCAAACGAACAAACTTGCCTACACACGATCACACCAAAGTCCGACGGATTCGTACGTGATGACGTACGACCAGACTAAAATAAGGAAGTTGATAGCCAGTAGCCAATAGCTGCCCTAGCGTCGGTTTTAGTCCGTCGGACTAGCATACAGACAAGCGGATTTTTCGACCGGACTCGAGTCCATCAGAAAGATTTGAAACATGTTTTATTTCTAGGTCCGTCGGACTTTTGGGGAAAAAAAGTTCGCTGGAGTCCACACACTATCGAATTGTTCGAAGGAGTCCGGTCCTCCAGACCAAGTCTGCCGGAAATCCTGCTCGTGTGTACGCGTCATTAGCCACAGTGTTTATTTTGATGAGAGCCCATCACCAGAAACACTGATCCCTGAAAGCTGTGAAGTAAATATATGCCAAACAAACCAGAAGAAAAGGTCAACCAAAGAGAACCTTTGCAGGGGTGAGAACAAGAGGTGGAACTCACATTGCCTAAACCAAGTTCCCCACCAGATCTTGCTGAACCAGGGGCGGATCCAGGGGGGGGGCAACAGGGCAATTGCCCCCCCCGAAATAGTAGCACTGACATGTCTTGATGCCAGTGCCAATGCCGCTGCCTCTACCCGAGTCTCTCTCTCACATCAGCCGATCAGCGGCGCAGAGAGAGAGACTCGCACTGACATGGCAGGATACCAGGAGGAGGAGGAGGTGGGTGGAGCCTCTTCCCTGCACTCGTTGCTAACGCCAGGGCCGCCTGGCGTCTAGCAACGAGTGACGTCAGCGAGTCACGTCGGACTCGCCTTGACTGTGACAGGTTAGACGAAGCTGTTGGCTAAACAGTCATGTAAGTGCAAGTGCAGGTACGGCGCTCGTACAATCACACTGAGAGGGGGGCTGGACGGGAAGCTGCTGGTTAGACGAAGCTGTTGGCTAAACAGTCATGTAAATGCAAGTGCAGGTACGGCGCTCGTACAATCACACTGAGAGGGGGGCTGGACAGGAAGCTGCTGGGTGGCTCGGCAGGGAGGAGGATGGACTGGCCAATCAGTGGGTGGTGGAGCAGAGAGATGACATCATCTCTCACCGCCCGGCGCCCGCCCTGCATTCTGGCAGTTCTGCCCTCACTCACTGTGCAGGCAGCAGAGAGATTACATCATCTCTCTGCTGCCTGACTCAGACTGGGACGCAGGAATTGACAATCCCCATTCCCCACCTTAGCAGGAAAGTAACTATCTGCAACTTGTGGCAGGTGATGTGGCAAGTGGACAATCTGCAATGTGTGGCAAGTGAACAATCCGCAATGTGTGACAGGTGACATGGCAAGTGACAATCCACAACTTGTGGCAGGTGACGTGGCAAGTGGACAATCAGCAATGTGTGGCAGGTGATAGTGGACAATTTGCAACACATGGCAAGTGACAATCCGCAGCTTGTGGCAGGTGACGTGGCAAGTGGACAATCCGCAACTTGTGGCAGGTGACGTGGCAGGTGAACAATCCGCAATGTGTGACAGGTGACATGGCAAGTGACAATCCACAACTTGTGGCAGGTGACGTGGCAAGTGGAGAATCAGCAATGTGTGGCAGGTGATAGTGGACAAATTGCAACGTGTGGCAGGTGACGTGGCAAGTGATAATCTGGCAAGTGATAATCTGCATCTGGTGGCAGGCGATGTGGCAAGTGACACACTCGGGGCTCCCACTGATTCTGCATTATGGTGAGTTGAACTATTTCATTTTCTATAACAATGTAATAATAGAAGTAATGTGTTTCAAACATCCTGACACTATAATAACCATAGTGCCGTGATGATTGAAGCTCCGAAATTTCCCTGATAAATTGCCCCCCAAAAAACGTATTTTCTGGCAGTGCCCCTCCCGACACTAGACTCTGGATCCGCCCCTGTGCTGAACTGCCTGAAATCAGAAGATCCACTCCAAGCTTCCATTCATCAAGCTTCCAAGCGCATGATTCAATAACCTGCTAATATTGGCAAGACTTGAAAATTCCTGTTCACAGAAGCTTTCCATCGAATCTGACCACTTGAGCTATTTTGCAAAGAAGAAAGGGCAAAAATGTCACTCTCTAGATGTGCAAAGCTGGTAGAGACATTCCTAAAAAGACTTGCAGCTGTAATTGCAGCAAAAGGTGGTTCTACAAAGTGTTGACTCAGGGGGGCTGAATACAAATGCACTCCACACTTTTTTTTTTTTTTACTTTCTTTATTTTTCACAAATTATATATTACACTCCACATAGAGCATTTATCATATTCTTCATAACATCTCTTACACCTTATCACATCCCCATATCTTCAAATTATAATATCATTATACATTACATATTCAGTGCTACTCAATCTCATCTACTCAATAAACATATATAATTTCCTTTTCTCTTTTCCTAGCCTCCCCCCCTCCCCCACCCTCTAAACCCCCCCCAAAAAAAGGGGGTGGGCACTCCCTCCCTCTCCCATTCGGTCAAGCATGACCTACCTCTCTTCTTCTCCCCTTCTATAAGTTAAGTAGGGGGCCCATATCTTCCAATATTTCTCCTCCTGTTCTTGCAACATCAAAGTCAAATTCTACATTTGTTGGATTTCTACAATTCTGACCCACCACTGTGCTCTAGTCGGCGAGACTGTACTTTTCCACAGGGCCGGAATACAGGTCCTTGCTGCCGTGAGGAGATGTTTAAGCAGGATGTTTTTATATTTTTCCACCGACATGGGGACATCGTTTAATAAAAATGCTGCCGGATTTTCTCCAAGAGACACACCTGTAATGTCCTTAACTGTTTCCTCAACCATTTTCCAAAATCCCCTAATCTTATCACATTCCCAAAATATATGCAGCATCGTGCCCTCTGACTCCATGCAGCGCCAACATACACTTGGAACCTGTGGGAATATTTTATGTAGTACAGATGGTGTTCTATACCATCTAGTGAGGATTTTATATCCTCCCTCCTGATATCTGCTTGCCAATGATGTTTTATGAATAGATTTTAAAATCTTATCCTTCTGCTTTTGGGAGAACGTAGTCTCCAAGTCTCTTTCCCACTCTTGAATAAAATTAAGATCTTGAGGTGCCTCCAATTTCGTTAGTACCTCATAAAAATACGATAGGGAGTGTCTCAAACTTTCTCCATCTAGACATATCTGTTCAAAGCCCGATAGTCTCTGTATCTCTGGGTATATTTTAACTTTCGAGCGGATATATGCTCCTAACTGCATCGCCCTAAAATAATCTAGGTCTGGTGTTACTTCTCCTTCTATCTCACCTCATGTCATCAAGCAATTACCCCTTGAGAAATGTATGATCCTGTTTTTCCCCCTTCATCTTATAGCCTCAAATCTCCGGTCTGTTATGCCAGGTTGGAAGTCTGGCTTGCCCAGCCCCAGGGTCATAGGACTCGGAGATGTTGATAAATTTGTCTTTTTAAAAATCGTATTAATAGTACATAAAGTTGCGCCTATCAGTGGATGTTTTCTCACTATTGTTGGAATATCCGATCCCGCTATCCACGCCTACCCCTCCAAGGGAATATCAATCGTCTCTTGTTCCAATTGTACCCATGGTTTCTTCTCAGTGGCACACCATTCCATTACTCTGGCTAGCTGTGAGGCCTCCTGGTATCTAACTGGGTCTGGAAAGCCAATTCCTCCTTTTTCTTTAGGGAGCACCAGAATGGTTCTCCGTACTCTTGCTGGCTTCCCAGCCCAGATAAACCTCAAAAACCTCGATTGGAGGTCTTTCAGGAAACTTGGGGGAATCTTTATTGGCATGGTTTGCAGCAAATAGAGGAGCCTAGGCATCACGTTCATCACTCCACACTTTTCACATATTTATTTGTAAAACATTTTGAAAACCATTTATCATTTTCCTTCCACTTCAAAATGACGTGCCACTTTGTGTTGGTCTATCACATAAAATCCCAAATAAAATACATTTACGTTTTTGGTTGAAACATGACAAAAATTCAAGGGGTATGAATACTTTTTCAAGGCATTGTATATCAGTCAAACTTGGACCAATATAAGTATGTATATGTTCTGAATCCTGTGCTGCCCTGCTGCTTAGTGAACACGGAGTGGCTTGCTCAGCACGGGTGCCATACACAGAACTCCTTGCATTTTTCCCAGTGAATGCAAGGCTTTCTATGATTGGACCAGATCGAGATTGTGAAGTCATTGCCATGCCTCTTCACCTTGTTCTTGCATTTAATGAGAAAAATGCAAGGAGTTCTGTGAATGACACCCACTCCATCCGGGTGAAACACTGTGGTTACAATGCAGCAGAGCAGTGCCCAGAACAGGGCCGAAACAATATCAGCAATTAGTGTAATGGGTGAGACTACAGCAGTGATTTCCAGCTTCAACAGGGATCTCACAGGTATGGAAAATGCATATTTACATCGGTCCAAGCTTGACCAGTGTAACTATGCTAAAAACAATTCTTGGAATTTAGCTTTAAAGTGAAACTGACTCTGTATTTAGCCATGACCATCCCTAGACATATACATGTAGCAATATGTGTGTGTGAATCAATCTGCGCTCACCCAATCACTCATGAAAAATACCTAAATAAAAAGGTGAAAAAAAAATTATATATAACCAAACACTTGTAGGCAAAAGTGAATGCTGTTACTGGATCTCCTAACAAAATTAAATACTTAATTTTAACATAGATTTTAAACACAAAAGAGATGCGCAAATAATATAATCACAATGTGTAAAAATTGTATACCATAAATGTATATGTACATTAAATGAATCGGTACAATAAGTGAAACCAGATGAAAGAATCCCTAAACCGTGGTATAAACATCCCAAATAAATTCTAAATGGATTGTGAAAAAAAGTGTTCAAAAAAAATATTTATGTAAATTTGTCAAAAAATCATCCAAGTTGCAACAAAGTGAATAAGTGGCAAAACAAATATAAAAAAAAAGTGATGCCACATTTCACACTCAGGAAAACTTGATTGAATACTTCAAATCTGAAGAGTAGATATACAAAAAACAGTCAGATGGCCTCTTACCAAATCAGATGGACCCCAAATTATAACGGTCAAGATCACCCTATGTCAGCCATATACTATGATGATTTCCAGCCAATCTGCCTTGAACGGTCACTCATCAGCTCTCCCACAATAGAGACGCCAAGAGGGGATAATCATTCAGAATGCTCCGGCACCAACAGCGATCACCTGTGATGTTTTCCACCTGAACTTCTTAATGGGGATGACAGCTCTCTTCTTTAGTTAAGTGGCAAGGTGAATTTTTAGGTACGTAGCACTTGTCTTTTATCTTCAAATAAGGGCTCCTCCGATAATTGTTTTCAAATAGTTTGTTGGAAAAGAAAGATAAAAATCTTCATGGTGCAGAAAATCAAGGCATTTATTCATTTTTTCTTATGTACAGCACAGAAATATAAAAAACAGCACACAGCACTTGAGCTCTCAGGCTATCAGCTGGTGTGTGGTGATGCCACAGGGTTTTTGTATATCTCCCCATCAGATTTGAAGTATTCAATCAAGTTTTCCTGAGTGTGAAAGGCGGCATCACTATTTTTTTATATTTGTTTTGCCACTTATTCACTTT